>CM066034.1:1017211505-1017836505 GCA_033557465.1 Ichthyophis bannanicus | reverse complement strand
AACTCCTATAGTCTCTATATGGGGATGTTTCTAAAGGAAGTCACAGATCATCTGCAGACTTTAGCTCCTTTTATTTCAGAAGATAAAAGGCAGGAATTTCTCACACTTGGCTCAAACATGCCCAAGATGTTTCCAAATTCTCCAACCGTGCAGCCTTTGACTCTTTTGAGTGTGTAAGCAGAGCCTCGGCTATTGCCATAGGTGCACGCAGAATTGCTTGGTTACAAGCCTCTGATTTGGAACTCTGGGTCCAAGATGAGTTGGGAAACCTTCCTTGTACAGGTAAAAACCTGTTTGGCAGGGATTGGCAAGCAAAGGCCACTCAGATGGATGCTGAGAACTCTGCTTTGGATCGACTTTCAAAGTCTACCTCTGCCCCTGTTAAGAAAAGATTGTTCAAAAAGACATCTTTTTCTACAAAGGGAAGATATTATCCTGCTCATGGACAGACATCTTCTGCAGGTCGTTTTGCTGCAAAGCGTCAGCAGCCACCTAAACAGGCCAAGTCAAAGGCTGCCAGGCCCTACCACAGCCCAGCAGCCTCAACCTCCTCACGGCCTTTGACTTGCAACTAGAGAACTTAGCCTTTCTAGCTCTGGAAAAACAAGAGCCCCTCACCATTCCAGGAAGGTTGACTTACTTTGCTCCCAGATAGGAGCAAATCACAGCAGAGCAATGGACCCTCTCCATCATAAAGGAAGGGTACAAGCTTCACTTCTTAAGCCTTCCTCCTCACACCATGGTGAAACAGTTCAATTCTCCAACATCTCTCCTCAACCTTCTAGGTCAGGAGATTGCTACCCTTCTTGCCCAAGGGGCAATAGAAGAAGTACCTCTTCTTCAACAGGGCTCAGGGTTCTACTCCCCTTATTTTCTTATCCCAAAGAAAACAGGGGGCTACAGACCCATATTAGATCTCAGAGAATTGAACAAGTTTCTATTCAAGGAGAAATTCAAAATGATTTCTCTAGGGGCTCTGCTTCCATACCTTCAGAGTCAGGACTAGCTTTGTTCTCTAGATCTCAAGGATGCGTACACCCATGTCCTCATCCATCCAACACACAGAAGGTTCCTTCGGTTCCTTTTTCAAGGAAAGCACTACCAATACAGGGTGCTTCCTTTCGGTCTGGCCTCTGCACCAAGGGTGTTCACGAAATGCATGGCAGTAGTAGCTGCATTTCTCCGCACTCTAGGAATATTTGTATTCCCATATCTGGACGACTGGCTCATTCGAGCCCCATCCCAGTCAGAGGCCCAGACTTGTCTAACCTGCACAATGCGTATCCTTCAGTATTTGGGACTAGTAATAAACATCCCAAAATCCAATATCACCCCTACTCAGTCTCTGGAGTTCATAGGGGCCTTGCTGGATACCACAACTGCAAGGGCCTATCTTCCTCAGGCCCGTTGCCTACGTCTGGTGCAGTTAGCCTCCCAGATTCAGTTAAAGTCCCAATTAACTGCTCGAGAGATGTTACAACTATTAGGCCACATGGCATCCACCGTGCATGTGGTTCCATATGCTCGTCTTTACATGAGGGCAGCTCAATGGACTTTGTCCACCCAATGGACTCAGGCATCAGGTTGCCTGTCAGACAAAATAGCAAACTCCAGTCGCCTTTTTTGGTCTCTCCAGTGGTGGAAGTCCTCTCAAAACCAGTTGCTGGGGGTCCCCTTTTCAGCAACCACTACCCCAAGCAACTCTCACAACAGATGCTTCTCCAAAGGGTTGGGGAGCTCATCTGCAAGATCTCTCCACCCATTGCATCTGGTCTCCACAGGAGACTTCTCTGCATATCAATCTATTGGAACTCAGAGCAATATTCTTAGCTCTCAGAGTGTTCCATACCCTGCTCAGCTACAGGACAGTCCTCATCCATACGGACAACCAAGTAGCCATGTTCTATGGGAACAAGCAGGGCGGGACTGGCTCTCTGTCGCTTTGCAATGAAGCTTTGCGACAGTGGGCCTTCGCCAGAGAGCATCACATCCATCTTCTGGCAGTATATCTTCCAGGCGTTCAAAACTCTTGGGCAGACAGACTCAGTCGAGTTCTGCTTCCACACGAGTGGTCCCTCCACATGGACCAAGTAGCCAGGATTTTTTGAATTTGGGGAACCCCGGACATAGACCTCTTTGCAAGTCCGTGGAATGCCAAACTTCCCCGGTTCTGTTCCAGAATTCTGTGTCAGGGAGTTCAGGCCAAGGATGCCTTCCTCCTTCACTGGGGTCAAGATTTCCTTTATGCCTTTCCACCAATTCCCCTAATTCCCAAAACACTATTCAAGCTTCAGAGACATCGAGGGACCATGATCCTCATAGCAACACATTGGCCACGCCAAGTGTGGTACCCTCTACTTCTGCATCTCTCTCAAGCTCCCTCCCTGGACTTGGACTCTGCACCAGACCTTCTATCCCAGGAAGAAGGAACGTTGTGGCACCCAAACCCCCAGTCTCTCCATCTCAGGGCTTGGTTGCTGAGGGCCTAGACCTTCATCTCTCCCAGCAGGTCAGAGAGGTTATTCATGCCTCTAGAAAGCCTTCTACTAGACATTCCTATGCTTTCAAATGGAAAAGATTTACCCTTTGGTGTTCAGAGAAGGGTCTAAACCCTCTTGCAATACCTCTGAATTCTCTACTAGAGTATCTCCTGCATCTATCCCATGCAGGTCTGAAAACGAATTCAGTAAGAGTCCATTTGAGTGCTATTGCAGCGTCCCTCAAGCCTCTCAATGGACAACCTATTTCCTCTCATCCTCTTACAGCAAGATTCATGAGAGGCCTTCTTATAACTAAACCTCCCATTAGACCACCTCCAGTGGCATGGGACTTAAAAATGGTTCTTGGCCAACTCATGAAGCCACCCTTTGAACCTTTAGCCACCACCTCCTTGAAATTTCTTTCTTGGAAGGTTATTTTTCTCATTGCAGTCACCTCAGCACGCCACATCAGTGAGTTGCAAGCTTTGGTGGCTAATCCACCTTATACAAGGTTCCATCATGATAAGGTAGTCCTCAGGACCAATTCACACTTTATGCCTAAAGTGGTTTCGCCTTTTCATCTTAACCAAGAGGTATATTTACCTGTCTTTTTTCCAGGACCTCATGCATCAAATGCAGAGAGGAATCTTCATACCTTGGATTGTAAGAGAGCTCTTGCTTTTTACTTAAAAAGAACACAGCAACATAGATTCTCCAGGACCAAACAGGAAGTCAGTCCTCACATATGGGTGATGTCGGCGCCGACGGAGCCCTCGCGGAGCAATTTTCCCCAGCTTTCAAAGAAAGCCTTTGGGAATTGCAGCGCGCATGCGCGGTCCTCTTCCCGCCCAAGGGTGCCATCTTGCTCAGTCTTCTTTTTTCCGCGGAGCCCTACAGACGTTGCCTGTGATTCCCCGCAGAAAAGTTGATTTTTTTCTCTATTTTTCCTTTTTTCTTCAGTTCGACGCCGGTTCTTTTCCCGCCCGGACTCGCGACGTTGGTTGCGAGTCCGTTCCTTATTTTTCGGTTTTTTGTCCTTCGTGACAGATTTCGAGCCTTTTTTCTTTTTCCCTGGCAGCCCGGTCATTCGACCTCGCAGGGGCCCTTTTTCCCCCGATGGCTGCCAGCGGCTTTAAAAAGTGTGATCTCTGTAAGAAACTCATGTCTCTTACAGACACTCATGATTTCTGCCTCCGCTGCCTCGGCCCAGATCATGACTCCCTGATCTGTGTGCCATGCGGCAAAATGTCCTCAAAAGCTTTGAGGAGTCGGCAGCACCAGCGGGAGCGTATCTTCTCTGACTCCGGCCGGGCTCGGACCTCGTCAGAGGCTTCGACGTCTCGGGACTCTGGTCCTGAGCATCGTCGAAGTTCCTCTGAAAGGGGGTCTCCTACCCGGGAACATCATCGGAAGAAGAAACCCGGGAGGGCGGGATCGGTGGACGCTCCTGGTTCCTCGAGGGCCAGGTCGCATAGCCCCGATTCCCGTCCCGGGTCCTCGGAGACGGAGAGGCCGTCAAAACATCCTCGACTCGAGATGGACTTGCCCGCTCACGTGAGTACTGTTGTCCTCGTTGACTCGCCTCCGAAGGACCCGACGTCGGGCCCGACGCCGTCGGGGCCCGAGTCGGGGGCTGCTGGGTCTCCTGAGCTCGGACTCAGGTTGACGGCCTTGGAGAGCAGTCTGACTGCCTTCTTGGACCAGCAGCGGGTATTGATCGCTGTCCTCGCCGGTGCTTCTGCCCTGACCGCCGGGACGTCGACCTCCAAATCGACCCCGGAGACCGAGCCGATCCTCGAGTCCATGAGGGCTCGAGTCGATCCTCGGTCGAGGTCTCCTTCGGCCTCCCGTTCGGGACCGAGGTCGTCGACGCCGACTCCCTTGGCGTCGGAGCGGATAGCATCGGTGCCTGCCCGACCGGAGCCGATCGACTCCTCCTCCGAGGAGTCGGCCTGGGAATCTGAGGACGAAGAGTCACCTGGTTCCTTTCGGACTCAGTGTGCCCCTTCGGACTCCCCCGAGTCCGAACCTCAGAGACGGTCCCCCCCGGAGGATACCAGGTTCTCGGACTTCGTGAGGGATATGGCCAAGGCCTTGGCCTTCCCTGCGGATCCCGAGGAGGAGCCTCGAGTCGAAGAACTCGATGCCCTCCAATATGACTCTCCCCCGAAGGAGGCCTTTATTGTACCGGTTCCTCCGTTGCTGGAACGACTTCTCTTCCGCATGTGGGAGAGCCCGGCGGCGTCGCCGGTGTTAAGCAAGCGGGTTGATTCCATTTATCGAGTCCGCAAGAGCCCCGGCTTCCAGAAGGCACAACTACCGCACCATTCCATGGTGGTGGAATCGGCCATGCATAGACTAAAGAGTCAAAAAAATGCACTCCTCGGTGCCCCCTGGTAGGGAGGCCCGAAGCCTGGATGCCCTCGGTAAGAAGTGCTTCCAGGGCTCTATGCTTGCTTGTCGAGTCCAGACATACCAGCTCTACATGGGCATGTATCTCCGAGACCTGGCTAAGGAAATAGCCGGGTTCTCTGCTGGTCTCTCCGACGAACCTTTGCAGAGGTTCCAGTCCTTGTCTTCTGGTATTCAAGAGTGCTCCAAGTTTATTTCTCGAGCAGCCTACGATGGTTTTGAGGCGTCGGCTCGAGTAGTCGCGGCCGGCATCGGTGGGCGCCGCCAGGCTTGGCTTCAGTCGTCCGACCTCGAGCCCTGGGTACAGGACAAGTTGGTCGATGTCCCCTGCCGAGGTGATAACCTCTTTGGCAAGCCCATGGATGAGAAGGCTGCACCGTCTCTCGAGGAAGACCTCTGCCCCTTCTCAAAAGAAGAAGGCCTCGGGGAAAAAGCCCTTTTACCCGAGGAAAGGTGCTGCCTATAAATACTACCCTCAGTATCAGGCCTCAGCAGCTCCCCCACAGGGCAAGCAGGCCAAGGGACGGGGTACTGGGTCCCGTAGGCAGCAAGCCCCCAAGCCTGCACCACCGGCCCCTGCTCAGCAGGGTGGGGGCTTTTGACTTCCTCAGCATAGCCTCTCCCCCTCAGCTGGTTTCTCTCAGCACAGGAGGCCGGCTGGTCCACTTTGCCCAAAGGTGGTCCAGCATCACCACAGATACCTGGGTACTTCACATAGTTCAAAAGGGCTATCTTCTTCACTTTCACCAGGTACCTCCCTCCTACTTTCCAGGGGAGCCTCCCAGACTCCCTTTGCACAGGGACTTACTCCTTCAGGAGTTAGCAAGTCTCGTTCAGGAACAAGCCGTGGAACCGGTGCCCCACCACCTGAAGGGTCAAGGGTTTTACTCCAGGTACTTCCTGATTCCAAAGAGAACAGGAGGCCTCAGACCCATCCTGGACTTGCGAGCCCTCAACAAGTTCCTTGCAAAGGAAAAGTTCAAGATGCTTACCCTTGGAATCCTGCTGCCATACCTCCAGCAGGGCGACTGGCTATGCTCCTTGGATCTGAAAGATGCATATACTCATATCCTCATTCATCCGGACCATAGACAATATCTCAGATTTGTTGTGGGAGGAAATCATTACCAGTACAGAGTGCTGACCTTTGGCCTATCCTCCGCACCCAGGGTGTTCACCAAATGCCTCGCAGTGGTGGCGGCTTATCTGAGACTTCAAGGTCTGTTTGTGTTCCCCTACCTGGACGACTGGCTCATCAGAGCCCAGTCTTCCCAGGAGGCCACTCAAGCCACTCATCGCACTGTGGCTCTGCTCCAGCACTTGGGTTTTGTCATAAACTTCGCAAAGTCCACTTTGCTCCCCTCTCAAAATCTCGAGTTCATCGGCGCCCGGTTGGACACACTTCAGGCGCGGGCCTTCCTACCTCTGGACAGGGCCAAGCGGCTCATGGATCTCGCCGGCCACTTTCACAGAAATGCGCTGGTCTCAGCCAGGCATTTTCTGCGACTGCTCGGCCATATGGCTTCCACGGTCCATGTGACCCCCAATGCCCGACTGAACATGCGTCCTGCTCAGTGGTGCCTTCGCAATCAATGGCATCAGGCCACCGGGAGCCTAGCGGACTCCGTACGGATCTCCGACCAGCTGGTCTCTTCTCTACAATGGTGGCTTCATCTGCCAAACCTGGTACTAGCCCCCTACGCATTCTCAGGTCCTGACGACCGATGCTTCTCTCCTGGGTTGGGGAGCACATTGCCAAGGGACATGTACTCAAGGCCTCTGGACTCCTTGGGAGTCTGCTCAGCAGATAAACTTCCTGGAGCTCAGGACCATCCGCCTAGCGCTCAAAGCATTCTTTCACCTGGTTTCTCACCAGTCGGTACTGATACAGACAGACAATCAGGTGGCAATGTTCTATGTGAACAAACAAGGCGGAACAGGCTCCTTCCTTCTCTGTCAGGAGGCCCAAAAGCTATGCTCTTGGGCAGTCCACCACGGCCTCATCCTCAAGGCTGTCTATCTCCCAGGTCAAGAAAATTACCTGGCCGACAAGCTAAGCAGGATCCTCCAGCCACACGAGTGGAGGCTGGATCCGATGGTGGTTCAGCGGATCTTTCTCAAGTGGGGCCTCCCCACCATGGATCTGTTTGCCAGTCCTCTGAACTGGCAACTTCCCAGACTCTGCTCTCGACAACCGCATCCTCTCAGAGTAGCGGCGGATGCTTTTCTAATTCCATGGTCCACAGGCCTCTTATATGCCTTTCCTCCCATGCCGCTGGTGTCTCGGACACTCTTCAAAGTTCTCAGAGACAAAGCCTCGGTGATCCTAGTGGCTCCCCGGTGGCCAAGACAACCTTGGTTCCCGCTTCTGATGCAGCTAGCGGTAGACACTCCTCTTCCACTGGGATTTCAGCCCGACCTCCTGTCGCAGGATCAGGGGACTCTCCTACACCCCAATCTCTGGTCCCTTCATCTGATGGCCTGGCTGCTGAAAGGGTAGTCCTTGCTCCTCTGCACCTACCTCCAGATGTGGAAGAGGTCGTCTTGGCCTCCAGGAGGCCCTCCACCCGCAAGACCTACGCTCTCAAGTGGCGTCGGTTCTCCGTCTGGTGTACTCAGCAGTCTCAAGATCCTTTCTCCTGTTCGGCATCAGTGGTCTTGCAGTACTTGCTCTCTCTCTCCAATCTTGGACTAAAGTCCAACTCGGTGAAGGTCCACCTCAGTGCTCTTTCTGCGCATCACCTGCCGGTGGATGGTAGACCTCTTTCCAGCCACCCTTTGGTGGCTCGGTTTCTCAGAGGCCTCCTTCTCCTTAAGCCACCTTTGCGCCCGCCAGCCCTGGACTGGGATCTTAATGTGGTGTTGCAGCGGATCACCTGTCCGCCTTTTGAGCCTATGCCTACCTGTCCGCTACGTTTTCTTTTGTGGAAAACCCTGTTCTTGGTAGCCCTCACTTCTGCTAGACGCGTTAGTGAGCTACAGGCCCTAGTATCTGATCCTCCTTACACTAGGTTCTACAAGAACCGGGTAGTCCTACGGACCCACCCTAAATTTCTTCCCAAAGTGGTTTCCCCTTTTCACATCAACCAGGAGGTGGTACTTCCGACCTACTTTCCCAGGCCACACTCCAGCCGAGCTGAAATGGTCCTGCATACCCTGGACTGTAGAAGGGCATTGACCTTCTACCTTGACCGTACGCGGGAGCACCGAAAGGCTGTTCAGCTCTTCGTGTCTTATGACCCCAACAAGTTGGGCTCCCTGTCTCCAAGCGTACTCTGTCCATCTGGATTGCGGACTGCATCGCTTGGGCTTACGAGGCTGCCGGCCTCGTGCTGGAAGGTAGAGTCACAGCTCATCGTGTTCGGGCGAAGGCTACGTCGGTAGCTTACCTCCGCTCTGTTCCATTGGCAGACATCTGCCGGGCCGCTACTTGGTCTTCAAGCCAGACTTTTGCAGCCCATTACTGCCTGGAGAGGGAGTCCCGCAGGGACAGTGCTTTTGGACAGGCAGTCCTCTGTAACCTCTTCGAGGTATAGGCAACTCCTACCCTCCGTCCCGGATGTTGGGCTACCGGTTGGAGACATATTCAGAGAAGATTCCTTCCTTCTGTGCTGCTGACCTCAAGGGAGCTCATTTTTGTACTTAGGGTCTCCGGTAGCCTTAAGCTGGGGAGTCCCATATGTAAGGACTGACTTCCTGCTTGGTCCTGGAGAAAGCGTAGTTACTCACCTGTAACAGGTGTTCTCCAGGAGCAGCAGGAATCAGTCCTCACAACCCTCCCTCCTCCCCTTGGAGTTGCAGTTTAATGCTTTCATTTTTGCTGTCTTTTAGCTATGTCATCTGACTGAGCAAGATGGCACCCTTGGGCGGGAAGAGGACCGCGCATGCGCGCTGCAATTCCCAAAGGCTTTCTTTGAAAGCTGGGGAAAATTGCTCCGCGAGGGCTCCGTCGGCGCCGACGTCACCCATATGTGAGGACTGATTCCTGCTGCTCCTGGAGAACACCTGTTACAGGTGAGTAACTACGCTAAGTCTTCTCAACTCTTTGTTGCTTTTGATCCTTCCCATTTAGGACTTCCAGTCTCTAAGAGAACACTGTCCAACTGGATTGCTCAGTGTATTTCTTTCGCCTACCAGAGTAGAAACCTTTCTCTGGAGGGCCATGTCACAGCTCACAATGTGAGAGCCATGGCAGCCTCAATGGCTCATCTAAACTCTGTGTCCATCGACCAAATCTGTCGAGCAGCCACCTGGGCCTCGGTTCATACCTTCACAGCCCATTACTGCTTGGACAAGGACTCCCGCCGGGATGCCTTGTTTGGTCAGGCTGTTCTCAAACACCTGTTCCATTCCTAATCAACTCCTACCCACCTACCCTGGTTGGATGCCAGAGATCCATGGGAGGAGGTAGAGTCCTTTTTCAAGGACACACAACCTGGGGTCTTCCCCTGGCATCTGCAGCTAGGGAGTCCCCATATGTGAAGACTCATTCCTGCTTGTTCCTGGAGATAGCACAGTTACTTACCTGTAACAGGTGATCTCTGGGAACAGCAGGAATAAGTCTTCACAACCCACCCACCTCCCCTAGGAGTTGTATCTTTCTATCTATCTTTCCTCTCTCTCTCTTTGTCTCAGCTTTAAAACTCGAACTGAAGAGAGGCGGTTGGGAAAGGCGGGAAGGCAGCGCGCAGGCGCTGTGGGATGCTCCCAAAAGCTTTCTTACTGGATGCTGGGGAGCTTTCCCGCGCAGGCTCCGTCTGTACCGACGATACCCATATGTGAAGACTTATTCCTGCTGTTCCCAGAGATTACCTGTTACAGGTAAGTAACTGTGCTTTCCTGTGCATCGGAGGCATTGTCCAGCCCCTAGAGGAACCATGCATAGCTTCCAGAGATAAGGCAGTTAGTTGCTTGCCTCCTGAATTACCTATGACCTGTGGCAATCAAGGACGTGACAGCTGCAGGTACCGCACTTAATGTTAGCCTATTAAACATACATGCCTTCACTCCAAAATGGCTCTTATCCATGACTTTATCCTGGATTTTGGTCTCTCACTGCTGTGTCTGACAGAGACCTGACTATAGCCTGTTGAGGATAGTTATCTGACACAAACTCTCCCCCTCCCCCCCCCCGTCCCCCCCCCGGCTACTCCTTCCTATCGTGTTCATGGACAAACTGTCAAGGAGGGGGGCGAGGTATCTTGCTGTCATTTTGTGTCAGCCATGAAATGGGATTTATTTAACTAGGTTTATATACTGATTTTTTACAAGTCAAAGCGGTGTACATTCAGGTACTGTATGTATATTTCCCTTGTCCCCGAAGGGCTTACAATCTATGTTTTTGTACCTGAGGCAATGGAGGGTTAAGTGGCTTGCCCAAGGCCAACCTGTGGAACTAGAAACCTTAGCCCTTTCGTCCCAAGGTTGCTGTTCTCTAGTGGGATTTGAACCGCTGGCCCTCTGGCCTGAGGTAAATTGCCCCAACCACTAGGCCACTCCTACTATTGTCATCTGTCCACATCTTACTGTTTTATTTCCCACTCCAAATGCATGCCATCTCTTGGGGCCTTTTCTATCCCACATTTCAGTAAAGCCTTTGACACCATTCTGCACAGATGACTTATAAACAAACTAAGCACCCTAGGGATGGACCCTAAAGATACTGATTGGGTTAGAAATTGGTTGAGTGGGAGGCAACAAAGGGTACAGGTAAATGCAGCTCACTCTGAGGAGAAGAAGGTTACCAGTGGTGTGCCGCAGGGATCTGTCCTTGGTCCGATTCTGTTTAACATCTTTGTTAGTGATATTGCGGAAGGGCTTTCGGGTAAGGTTTGCTTGTTTGCAGATGATACCCAAATCTGCAATAGAGCAGACACATAGAAGGAATCGATAACATGAGAAAGGATCTAGCTAAGCTTGAAGAATGGTCTAGAATTTGGCAGCTGAAAGTTAATGCTAAAAAATGCAGGGTCATGCATTTAGCTTGCAAAAATCCAAAGGAGCTGTACAGTGTAGCGGGTGAGAACTAATGTCTACAAAAGAAGAGCGACCTGGGTGTAATTGTGTCTGACGATCTTAAAGTAGCTAATCAGATAGAAAAGACAACTGCGAAAGCCAGAAGGATGCTTGGGTGTATAGGGAGAGGAATGGCCAGCAGAAAAAAGGAGGTGGTAATGCCTCTGTATACGTCTCTGGTACGACCTCATTTGGACTATTGTGTGCAATTCTGGAGACCGCACCTTCAAAAGGATATAAGCAGGTTGGAATCTGTGTAGAGGGTGGCTACTAAAATGGTTAGTGATCTTCATTATGAAGCATATAAGTACAGACTTAAAGATCTTAATATGTATACCTTAGAGGAAAGGTGGGATAGGGGAGATATGATAAAGACATTTAAATACTTCCGTGACATAAATGAGTCTCTCAATTGAAGGCAAGCTTCTCCAGCAACAAGCAGGAAGTCAGTCCTCACAGATGTCGCACTGATGGAGCCCGCGCGGAGCATTTCCCCAGCTTTCAAAGAAAGCCTTTGGAAATGCCACCACGAATGCCTTCCCACCCAAAGGTGCCATTTTACTCAGTCTCCCTTTTTCCTCAGAGCCCTTCAGACATGTGTCTCATCCCCGAAAAAGGTTTTCTCTGTTTCCAACCGGTTTTTCTTTACAGAAAGAGTGGTAGATGCGTGGAATAGTCTCCCAGTGAAGATGGTGGACACGAGGACACTATCTGAATTCAAAAAAGCATGAGACAAACACAGAGTGTCTCTAAAGGTAAAAGGGGGAGTATTGTAGTTGATATGAAAGAGCAGACTAGATAGGCCATGTGGTCTTTTTCTGCTGTCATGTTTCTATGTTTCTGTTATCTGATGCTTTTGCTCGATTCCCTAACCTTCTGATCTTGGGTGATTTCAGTGTTCATGCTGAAGACCCAGTACAAACTAGTGACAATTTTTTCCTAGATTATGTATGAAATCTAGGCTTTAAACAGTTAGTGCATGTTCCTCCTCACAAGGAGGAATAAATGTTCACCTCTTCAAGGAACAATATAATATCCACTCAGACCTAGAAACACCCACCATAAGTCCTTACTGTAAAATCCCACAATCCAACCCAACAAACACGAACAATGTAATAAAGACTTAATAGGACAACCACGAAACACTGTAAATAGTTCATAGTTATACCAAATGTTGAACTGTTATAATTTTGTTATACTGTTCCAATGTTCCATTTCTCTGTAAAACATCATACTTTTGGTCATGTTAAATTGTTGTTTAACTGTAAACCACTTTGAATGGTAGAAAGGTGGTATAAAAATAAGTTTAAATAAATAAATGGCGGGTCACACCCTTCACCTTGTTTTCTCCGCTGAACTATTTGCCTCGGCTATCAGCTGTATCCGGGCTACTTCGTTATCCTAGATAGACCATAGTCTTCTTTTCATTCGAATGCCATATTTTGTCACCTCTTGATATTCCTCTCTCTCCCACTAAGCTCACCCACTCTGCTTATCAGGTAGACCCTAGTATTTATTTATTTATTTTAATTTATTTTACAGTTTTTATATACCGCGCTCTTTGGTATCAGCGCGGTTTACAGATAACAAATTTCGCATTAGAACAGTCCTTTGCTTACATTATAACAGGGTCTTTTGCTTATTTATTTTATTTATTTATTTATTTTACATTTCTTATATACCGCACTATTTACGATCAGCGCGGTTTACATAAAACAAAACAGAATCCGACAATGAACAAGAGTCAGGTCATTACAATGAACAGGAGCAATCAACTTGGATAACGGGGGGAACTATGTACATAAGTGGAATACTGAAATTGGTAAACTATGTACACAAATGGGATACTGAAATTGGTAACTGTCTATATGTGAGATGAGGTCATTGTGTGTTGTTCGTACCTGGTGGCTGGGGTTCGAGGGAGGCTGTGAGGTATTTAATAAAGAGGAGGTGTTTTAAGGCCTTCCTGAACTGGCTCAAATTGGGGATAGCTCTGATGTGTGGTGGTAAGGAGTTCCAGAGGCTTGGGGCGTTCAGGCTGTAGGCTCTATTTGAGGTTGATATGGCGCATCTTGTCATAGCTTTTGGTATTGCTAGCATGTTGGTTGCAGCCGTTCTTCTTATCCTGTTGGGCATGGGTTGTTGTATGAGGTCACATATTGAAGAAGAGGATAACCCATTGATGGCCTTGAATGTCATCACTAAGATCTTGAAGTTAATCCTGGCTTGGATGGGGAGCCAGTGCAGCTGCATCAGGAGGGGTGTGATGTGCTCTTTCCTTGGTGCTCCTAAAAGGATTCGCGCAGCGCTGTTCATGGCGAGTTGTAAGGGATGTAAGGTTGCTTTAGGGAGACCTTGTAGGATGGCGTTTGCATAATCAAAATGAGGGATGATGAGGGCTTGGTAGATGGTACGGAAGTCATTCAGCTCGAGTAGAGGGCGTATGTGTCTGAGGGATCTGATCTTGAAGTAGATCGCTCTTACTGTTTTTGCTATGTGCTGCTTCATGTCGAGGTTCTGATCCAATGTGACTCCGAGGTATCGTATGGCTGATTTTACTTGCAGCTTGGCGTTGTCTACTTCCAAGTGGTTGGGTGGAATAAACTCAAGATTTCTAGAGATAAATAGGACCTCTGTTTTCTTATGTTGGATGCGCAGATTTTGAGAGAGGAGCCATTCGGATACTGCATTGAAACACTTAGTTATTGGGGTGAGGTCTGGGCAATCCAGGGATATTGGCAGGTAAAGTAGGACATCGTCGGCGTAAATCATGCAACTCACATTAAAGTGTCTAATGATGTTACATATGGGTTGGATATAAATGTTAAACATAAGAGACGATAGGGAGGATCCTTGAGGGACTCCTTGACTTTGTAGGAATGGCTCAGATGTGGTTCCATTTGCTCGTACGTGTTGCCATCTTCCAGACAGGTAAGACCTGCACCACTCCAGCGCTGTTTCAGTGATGCCTTTCTCTCTTAGCCGAATCAGGAGGATCTCGTGGCAGACAGAGTCGAAGGCTGCCGCAATATCTAAAAAGATAAGTGCGAAACCTGTACGTGAGTTGTCAATGCCTGAGATTATGGTGTTGAAGAGAGTGGTAAGTAGTGTTTCCACTCCATGTGACTCTCTGAACCCGTGTTGTGATGGATCTAGAGGTGCATAGGTGTCCACATGATCTTGTAGCTGCCTGTATACTATTTTTTCAATGATTTTAGAGAGCATCGGGATACTGGATATGGGTCTGTAAGACTCGACCTTTAGAGGGTCTAATTTGGTGTCCTTAAGCAGCGGTCTAACAGAGGTCTGTTTGAGCATGGATGGGAATGATCCGGTGCTAAATGATAGTCGCATCATTTTGGCTAAGATTGGGGCAAGGTCAGATCGCAGATCTTTTATCCAGAATGCTGGACATGGATCTGAGTATGAAGTAGAGGTATTTAGGGTAGCAATGGTGTCTTCAATAATTATCTTAGACGGAGTGGTAAAGGTGGATAGATACGTTGCGCATGCTTGAGCATAAGGGGGGTCCGGTATCACCATCTTGTCGGTTCTGCATAGCTTTGATTGCATAAAGTTGGCATAATCCTGAGGGTGTATAGATTCTGTGCGCTCAGGGGTCGGTTCTCTGGCAAGAGATTTGACCAGGTTAAAGAGGTCGTGCGGCTTGTTTAATGAACGTTTCAGAGTGTTGGTGTGATGTAGTTTTCATTTTGTCTGTTACAGCCCTGCGATGAGTGTGTAAGAGTTGGATGTATGCTGCTTGATCGCTGCTGGTACGTGATTTCCTCCAGCGTTTTTCCGATCTTCGTAGGAGGGTTAAAGACGCCTTTAAGTCAGGTGTGAACCAAGGTGCGGAAGGTCTTTTCTTTGAGGCTTTCGTCGTGGGAGGGCGGATTGCGATCGCGCTGAGCTTGCTGTTCCATGTGGAAATTAGGACATCCAGGTCTTGTGGGGTATTGTCAAGGAGAGAGTTTATTTCATCCAGGATGCGTTCTTTGTTAAACGGGTGAAAACTTCTGGCATTTGCGGTTGTGATTGTTTGTTCGTTCGTGATGGACCTTTGTGACCTGGTAGGGGTCGGAATTTGGAATGAAATAAGCTTATGATCCAACCATGGAACTGCTGTTAGAGATAACTTGATGTTTTGTGCTTGTTGAAGCACCACTTGTGGGGCGAATATCAGATCAAGAATGTTGCCCTTTGTGTGTGTAGGTTCATGAACCAA
Source organism: Ichthyophis bannanicus (assembly GCA_033557465.1). NCBI lineage: Eukaryota > Metazoa > Chordata > Amphibia > Gymnophiona > Ichthyophiidae > Ichthyophis > Ichthyophis bannanicus. The sequence goes on along the minus strand of CM066034.1, from coordinate 1,017,821,370 downwards.
TTGGGTGTATCCCAAGGTATCTAGGGCTTCTGTGAAGGCGGCAGCCTGATTGACCTGTAGGGATGGTAGGTTAAAATCACCTAGTATCCAGCTTGGTCTGTGTGGAACATGGGTATTTGTTGCTATGTTTATGATATTGGAGAGATTGTCTGGATCAGTGGAGGGCGCTCTATAAATAAGGTTTATGGAGCAGACGTGGTTGGAAATCGATAATGTTTCAAGGGTATTGGTATTGCTGGCTTCTACCATTTTGAATTGAAGGTCAGCTCTGGTGATGATGGCAACTCCTCCACCCCTTTTGTTTTGCCTGTGGCTTGTGAAAGTTACGAAGTTGGGTGGGAGAAGTTGATTGAGGATGGTATTATCTTCCGGTGAGAGCCAGGTCTCAGTTATCATAATGACATCTAGATTAAGATGAATTATTGTTTCAGTGATTGCTGGCCATTTTTTGCGAAGTGATCGAGCGTTAATGAGAGCGCACTTCAGGCTGTTAGTATGTAGGGGTTTATTTTGCTTTGGTTTAGAGTTATTTTGTAGGGGGATATAGACTAGACGGGGGCGGCGTGGATAGCTCGCTCCATGATAGGAGTTGTTGATGTCATCAGAGCATTTTCTTCCACTAGTCCGGAGCGTCGGGATGGGGTTTTGTGCTGTTAGTGCCAGAGAGCTGGATGGCAAGATAGTAAGTAGAAGGTAAAGACTCATTAGAGTGAGGATTATGTGCTTCATTTTGGGTCTATCTGTTCCGGTACAAGGGTGGAAAATATGAGACAATATGACAATATGAGACAATATGAGACAAGGAAATATGAGACAATTGGTATAGTTTCAGGTTGTTAAGGTGTGGGAGAAAGAGAGCCTCTTATAGCTACCTTTTTGGAGTGGTATAAGACTGTGGGCAGCTGGTAAGTATGTAGACACAATGTTTCATTCTTCACTTTGGAGCATTGGCTATGTGGTAGAAACAATGTAACAACTTTTTGAGATGTAGCAATGTACATGCAGCAGAGACAATGTAAACTGTAAGAGATTGGGCAATGGAGACAATGTAGCAAATGCTGTTAGACGTCTCTACCCACAAACATTCATCAATTAGCCAGTGTAGTGAGCAAATAAACTTGTGTGACAATATTATTCAGGAAATTAATTCAGATAGTCATGTTTTGTGAAAGAATAGTAAGGTTGATAATGCTTATCAAACCTGGTTTCCACAGGGTGTTGCCTGGTGATGCAGGAAGGAGCAGTCTTGCGGGTTAGGCGGGGTGGTTTGTTGCTGTCGCGTGGTGTTCGGCAGAGGTGTAATTACCTGGAGAAGAGAGAGCTCAGCGCCAGGGGAGCTTAATCTAGGTGGTTGCCCTGACTTTAGTTTCTTTCGGTGTGTATACGCTCAGAGTTGTTGCCTTGAACTCCTGTCGTGCCACTCCTAAGGGCCACGCCAAAGGGCCCTCTGGCGAGGCCCTCAGGCGCGGGCCCGCCAGGTGCGGGCGCGCCCGATGGCGCGAAGCTTTTAATGTGTGCTGGAGGCTTCCCCGATTGGGTAGCGCTGCTCCGGAGGCCCCTCCCGCTGCTCGTTGCTCGATCCCCAGGGAAGGGGAGAGTTGCTGGTAGTGGCGGGGGTTAAGGGGCCTGCGCCCGATGGCGCGAAGCTTTTAATGTGTGCTGGAGGCTTCCCCGATTGGGTAGCGCTGCTCCGGAGGCCCCTCCCGCTGCTCGTTGCTCGATCCCCAGGGAAGGGGAGAGTTGCTGGTAGTGGCGGGGGTTAAGGGGCCTGCGCCCGATGGCGCGAAGCTTTTAATGTGTGCTGGAGGCTTCCCCGATTGGGTAGCGCTGCTCCGGAGGCCCCTCCCGCTGCTCGTTGCTCGATCCCCAGGGAAGGGGAGAGTTGCTGGTAGTGGCGGGGGTTAAGGGGCCTGCGCCCGATGGCGCGAAGCTTTTAATGTGTGCTGGAGGCTTCCCCGATTGGGTAGCGCTGCTCCGGAGGCCCCTCCCGCTGCTCGTTGCTCGATCCCCAGGGAAGGGGAGAGTTGCTGGTAGTGGCGGGGGTTAAGGGGCCTGCGCCCGATGGCGCGAAGCTTTTAATGTGTGCTGGAGGCTTCCCCGATTGGGTAGCGCTGCTCCGGAGGCCCCTCCCGCTGCTCGTTGCTCGATCCCCAGGGAAGGGGAGAGTTGCTGGTAGTGGCGGGGGTTAAGGGGCCTGCGCCCGATGGCGCGAAGCTTTTAATGTGTGCTGGAGGCTTCCCCGATTGGGTAGCGCTGCTCCGGAGGCCCCTCCCGCTGCTCGTTGCTCGATCCCCAGGGAAGGGGAGAGTTGCTGGTAGTGGCGGGGGTTACATTATAACCGGGTCAGTAACTTGGAGACAACATGGTAAACTATATACAAGCTATATACAGAAAGATATATTACCTCTGGAAATTTACAGTTAAATTGGGTCGTAACTTTGGGTGTGCAGAGCGTCTAGGTCGTGTTCTGTTATGACTATGTTGTTGGAATGTCAGAGGCTGTGTGAGTGATTTGTGAGATGGGGGGAGGAGGTGTAGGGTTAGGGTCTAAAAGATGATGACAGAATAGGTAGTGTTTGAGGGCCTTTCTAAATTGAGAGAGGTCTTTTATTGATCGGATATGAGGAGGGAGATTATTCCAGCAAGTTGGAGCGAATAAGGTGAAGGCCTTGTCTCTGGTTGTTTGGTTACATTTAGTGTACTCCTTTGGTACGACAAGAGTATTGGCGGCTGCGGATCTTCTCAGTCTGTTCGTGGGGGTGTTGATAATAAGTGATGAGAGGGAAGGTGGGGCTATTTGATTAATTGCTTTAAAGGATAGCAGAAGTGCTTTGTAAGTTATCCTGGCTTGTAGGGGTAACCAGTGAAGCTCTGTTAGTATGGGGGTGATGTGGTCTCTACTGGAAGTACCGCAGAGGATGCGGGCTGCTGAGTTTATCGCCAATTGGAGTGGGTTGAGGGTGCTCTTGGGTAGACCATGTAGGATGATATTGGCATAGTCAAAATGAGGTGTTATAAGGGCTTGGAAGACTGTTCGGAAGTCATTGGGGGCGAGTAGTGGTCTTAAGGGTTTCAGCGTTCTTAATTTATAGTAAATGGATTTAACGGTCTGCTTTATGTGATCTTTGAAGGTCAGTTCTTGGTCGATGGTTACTCCCAGGTAGCGAATTGATGATTTACATGGTAGTTCCGCATCTCTCACCTTCAAAGTTGTAGGGGGGGAGAATTTCTTATTCCTGGTTACGAATAGGACTTCCGTTTTCTTGAAGTTTATTCGCAGGTTCTGGGATAGGAGCCAATCTGTAATCGCGTTGAAGCAGGCGATAATTGGGGAGAAGTCAGGGGCATTAATTTTTATTGGCGTGAATATTAGTACGTCATCTGCGTAGATCAAGCTGGAGGCGTTAAATGTTTTGATGATTTCACAGATTGGTTGGATATATATGTTAAATAGAAGAGCTGATAAAGAGGATCCCTGGGGTACACCCTGTTGTTGTTGGAAAGGATCGGAGGTTGAAGATCCTATCCGCACCTGTTGCCAGCGGTTGTTTAGGTAGGATCTACACCATTCCCAAGCTGATCCCTGGACTCCCTTTTCTTTAAGACGGTGAAGAAGTTGTACATGGTTAACCGAGTCGAACGCTGCTGAGATGTCAAGGAAGATGAGGATGAACCCATTTTCAATTTTGTCAATCCCTCTTGATAAGGTGTTGATGAGTAGTGTGAGAAGGGTCTCTATGCCATGTGATTCTCGGAATCCGTGTTGGCAGGGATCGAGGGGAGCTGAAGTATCTATATGTTGTTGCAATTGGATTTGTACCACCTTCTCGATGATTTTGGCTAGTACTCTAACTGGGGACTCGGATTTATTACCAGAGAATTATCCTTTCTCTGGGAACAAACAAAGTCATTCCTCGCATATGGGTGACATCAGCGCTGACTGAGCCTTTGCGGTAACCTCAACCTAGCTTTCAAAGAAAGCCTTTGGGAGTTGTACCATGCATGTGTGGTCCCCTTCCAGCCCAAGGGTGCCATCTTGCCTCAGTCTCCTTTTTTCTGCGGAGCCCATCAGACGTGTATCTGTTTCCCCCAGAGAAAGTTGATTTTTTTTTCTTTCTTTTTGTCTTGCTTTTTCCCTTTCGGGGGTCTTTTCTCTGGTGTGCGGGTTTTTGTGCCCTTTCTGGCCAGGCCTAGAGAGTTTGACCCCGCAGGGACCGTCTTCCCTGCCATGGCCTCGATCAGTGGCTTCAAACCATTTGACCGTTGTACTCACAATATGTTGCGCATGGAGCCACATGATTGTTGCCTTCTGTGCCCCATGCCAGATCATAATGCCTTGGTGTGTGGTCTCTGCTAGCAGATGACCCACAAGGCCCTCCGAGGCAGCAAGAAGCAGCACGGGTTGATTTTTAACAAGACCAACTCAGCCCCATTGTCATTTATGGGGCCAGCGCCATTGAGAGCCACTGTGGGGGCTCCCTCATGCAGCGACCATGCTACCTCAGAGTCTCAGGGACACGGAGCACCGATCTGGGACACCCTCTAAGAACCTGACATAGTCAGTGGCCTCCTTGGGTGACGGGTCCGGGACTGTGGGGAAGTCCCATGGCATCTGGCCTCAGAACTCTCAACACTGCCCTGGCAGGAGAAAATGCCATCGGCATCTGGGGATTGGTCTCTGTCCTCTGAGGCCATCCTCATCGAAGACACCCTTCGGCATTGGGCCCGAGGTCATTGGTGACCGTGTTGGTGGCTGCAGAGCCATTGGGCATATAGGCCTGGATGGCAGCCTTAGAACAAAGTCTGTCTGCCTTCATGGCCCAACAGAGGGCTCTAATGCTCATTTCCTCTGGGTCATCAATCCCAACCACCGGCCACTCCACAACGAGGGCCTCCCCAGAGGAGGAGTCAATCCTCGAGGGTCACTGGCCTCGAGATGCTCCTCGGGCCTGGTCCTAGTTGGGACCGAGGACTTCCCTGCACAGCGCACCTGACTCGGAGCGCTGGGGCATCAGGACCCCCGAGCCTTCTCCAACCCGAGCCCCAGGGGGACCTTCAAAGTCTCCTCAGACTCCGGTTCAGACTGAGAGACCAATAACAGCAAGTCCCCAGACACCCAGCTTCACAGGAATGTGCACTCAGACCCTTCCCCTCCAGAGACCCGGCACCGGTCCCTACCAGAGGACCTGGACTTTGTGAGGGACATGGCTCAGCACCTCCAGGCACTCACAGAACATGTCCAGGGTCAGCCTTCAGCCTCTGTCCACCTCATGCTTTGCCTTCTGGGCCCCATGTCATCCATGGTCTTCACATGCATCCGGCTCGATGGACTCTCAGGTCCCAGTGGTCACAAGCAACGGGGGCCTATGGAACAGAGTGATCATGACCCGCTCTTTGGCTGACTCACTTGGCAGCAGCTCCAGCCCCTGCATGCCAGAATGCCCTTCCAGGCCCCCTGCCCCTCAGAAGAGCCTCAGCACGGCTGCCTTCAAACTAGGCTGGGGAGCCCATTGCCACAATCTCCGCACTCAGGGCAGCTGGTTGCAGGAGGACAGCCTCCAGCAGATCAACCACCTGGAGCTCCGGGCAATAGCGCTCGCCCTCCAGGCTTTCCAACACCACCTTCAACATCAAGTGGTCCTGATCCAGACCAACATCCAGGAGGTGATGTTTTACATCAACAAGCAGGAAGGGATGGAGTCATTCCTCCTGTGCCAAGAGGCAGTGAGCCTCTGCTCCTTTGCCAGCAGCAGCAGGATGCTCCTGTGGGCAGTCTACCTCCTGGGCCAGGGCAACGTCCTGGCAGACCGACTCAGCTGAGTCCTCCAAACGCACAAGTTGTGGCTGGACCCTAAAGTAGCCAGTCAACTGTTTTTTCTCTGGGGGCTCCCACAAGTGGACCTCTTCACCAGCTCAACCAATGCTCAGCTGGCCCACTTTTGCTCCAGGCATCCGCACCCCTCACGGGCAGCAGCAGATGCATTCCTTATCCCGTGGACAGAGGGCCTCTTCTATGTCTTCCCTCCCACACCACTGATCGCCAAAACCCTGTTCGAGGTCCAGCTTGACAGAGCCACATTAATATACTGGTGGCTCCTTGGTGGGCCTGGCAGTTATGGTTCCTGCTACTCCTCTGCCTGTCCCAGGCGCCCCAGGTCCCTCTGGGGAATGACCCGAGTCTGCTCTCACAGGAGGGCAACTCCCTCCTGCACCCCAAGTTGGGGTCCCTATCACTGACAGCTTGGCTGCTGAAAGGGTAGCCTTGGCCCACTTTGATCTCTCCAGCGAGGTAGAAGCAATTCTTGTGGCTTCCCGTAAACCTTCCACCCGCCGGAACTATGCCTTCAAGTTGCAAAGGTTCTCTGTCTAATGCGCAGAGAGGTGGATTAACCCCTTCTGTTCGGTCCAGCTGGTACTCCAGTACCTGCTTCACCTGCACCTTTATCATGTCTAGGACAAGCCTCTCTCCGCCCAGCCCCTTGTAATTTGATTCTTGAGGGGCTTACTTCTCTCTAAACCACCTGTCGTCCCCTGGCAGCAGAGTGGCACTTCAACATAGTTCTTTCGAAAGTCACTGCACCACTGTTCGAGCCTCTTGGCTCATGCCACCTTAAGTATCTTATCTCTCCTGAAGGTGGTCTTCCTCGTGGCATTCACCTCTGCTCGCAGGGTCAGCGAGCTCCAGGCCCTGGTGGCTCACCCACCTTACTCAAGGTTCTACAATAACAGGGTCGTGCTCTGCACGCACCCCAAATGTGGTGTCTCCATTCCACCTCAACCAAGAGTTGGTGCTTCCCACTTTCTTTCCGCGGCCCCAATGCAGCAGGGCTGAGGCCACTCTCCACACCCTGGACTGTAAGCGGGCCCTGTCCTTCTACCTGGAGTGTACTCAGACCTACCGCCGCTCCTCACAGCTCTTCGTCTCCTACAACCAAAGTCAGCTGGGGACAGCTGTCTCTAAGCATACTCTGTCAACTTGGGTGGCAGACTGCATTGCCTTCACTTATGAATAAACTGGTCTTTTACTGGAGTGTCCGGTCACGGCGTACAGCACCTGGGCCATGGCGGCATCTGTGGCAGAATTGTGCTCCATCCCCTTGGCCGAGATCTGCCAGGCCGCCACCTGGTCCTCTGTTCATACCTTTACAGCTCACTACTGCCAACGCTTTCAGCCAGGCAGTACTCCATCATTTGTTTGGGGTGTAAGGCAATTCCTGCCCTTCGGTGTGTTCAGGCTACTGGGGAACTAGTTCTTTGCTGGGCACTTGGGCCACTTGTGGGTTTGTTGTCTCTTGACTCAGTTGCTGCTTCTCACGGCTCACCTTTTCTGGTCACCTGTGACTTTTTACAGGGTTTTTTTTTGTAGCCTGTAGCTGGGGAATCCCGTATGTGAAGACTGACTTCCTGCTTGTTCCCAGAGAAAGCTTAGTTACTCACCTGTAACAGGTGTTCTCCGGGGACATTAGGAATCCGTCCCCACAACCCTCCCTTCTTCCCCATGGAGTTGCTTCTCTTTTTGCTGTCTTGTGCTATGTTATCTGACTGAGGCAAGATGGCACCCTTAGGTGGGAAGGGGACCACACATGTGTGGTACATCTCCCAAAGGCTTTCTTTGAAAGCTGGGGAGAGGTTACTGCGCAGACTGCATCAGCGCTGACGTCTCTCATATGTGAGGACTGATTCCTGCTGTCCCCGGAGAACACCAGTTGCGGGTGAGTAACTACGCTTCACTCTCTGTGACTAATTAAATTATTCTCCAGGAACAAGCAGGAAGTCAGTCCTCACATATGGGTGACATTGGCACCGATGGAGCCCTCGCGGATGCATCCCCCCAGCTTTCAAAGAAAGCCTTTGGGAGATGCCACCATGCATGTGTGAACCCCTTCCCGCCCCAGGGTGCCATCTTGCTTAGTCTCCTTTTTTCCGCGGAGCCCTTCAGACGTTGTATGGCTTGTCCCCGGAAAAAGTTATTTATTAATTTTCCCGAATTAATACACTCGCCGCCAGTATTACACCAGTACTCTTCCCGCCTAATGACCTCAGTGCGTCGGGTTTTGTCTAATTTTTGTAGTCTTTTGTTATTTTCATTTTCTGGCGTCTTCATGCCTTTTTTTCCTCCCGCTGGCAGCCCAGACAGTCTTCGACCTTGCAGAGGTACTTTTTTCCCCCATGGCTACCAGTGGCTTTAAGAAGTGTGATCGGTGCTCTAAAATTGTGTCTTTGACCGAAACTTACGACTGCTGTCTTCACTGTCTGGGCCAAACCTCGACCCGGCAGCTTGCGGTCTCTGCAAGAGGATGACCAGCAAGGCCCTCAAGAGCCGCCAGCAGCAGCACGATAAGTTTTTACCCGAGTCCCCGATGCCTCCGAAGGCTAGAGCCTTGTCTGAGGCCCTGACATCTCAGGCGGAACCCTCTGAACCCGAGCCTCGTTGTGGGTCCTCACAAAGGGGTCTCCCTCGAGGGAACCCAGGAAGAAGAAGAAACCCTCAAAGGCAACGTCCATGATGGTTCTGACCTGCCGGGGGCTCCCCGGGCCCAGTCCCGCAATCCGAGACGCTCGTCTAAGGCGTCTGAGAAGGAGCGACTGCGAAGGATGCCAGAAGGATCCAGCCGTGGACCGGCCTCGGTCTGCAGACACCATCCTCGTCGAGGATTCTCCTTCGGGGGAGCCGGCATCAGGCCTGAGTCTCTCAGTGCCCGCGCCGAATGCTGAGGAGCCTTCTGGTCTGGAGTCCAGAATGGTGGCCCTGGAGCGCAGTTTGTCTGCCTTCATGGACTAGCAGTGGGCGCTGTTGTCCAGTACGACCGGTTCATGTTCCCCGACCACCGGGCCCTCGACATCCAAGACATCTCCAGAGGCCAAGTCAATCCTCGGCTGAGGTCGCACTCTGAGTCCCGCTCGATGGGACCCCGGTCATCCCGGCAAGTATACCGGGTGCTGGCCGCAGAGCATCGGGGGCCCTGAGGCCTGCAGAGCAGCCCTCCTACGTCCTCAACGGACTACTCCGAGTGGGAGACGGAGGAGTCCCCCGATACCCATTGCCACTGTGACGCCTGTCTGACTCTCCCATCTTGGAACCTCGGCGGTGATCCCCACCCGAGGACTTGGCTTCCTAGACTTTGTCAAGGACATGTCCAAGACCCTGACATTTCCGACCGAGTCGGAGAAGGACCCTCAGGTGGATGAGTTGGAAATCCTCCAGTACGAGGCCCCTCTGCGGGAATCGCTCACAGACCCATTCCTCCCATCCTGGAACGGCTCATGCTCCGAATGTGGGAGACAGCGGCGTCGGTGCTGGTGGTGAGCAAACAGCTCGACTCGATGTATCGAGTCCACTGGAGCCCAGGTTTCCAAAAGTAACAACTGCCTCAAAACTCCATGGTGGTGGAGTTGGCCATGCATCGGCTGAAAAGCCAAAAGACGCACTCTTTGGTGCCCCCCGACAGGGAGGCTCGCACCTTGGACGCCTTCAGCAGAAAGTGCTACCAGGGCTCAATGCTCATCTGCCGCATCCAGGCCTATAAGCTGTACATGGGCATGCACCTGAGAGACCTAGTGAAGGAGCTCACCGGATTCTCGGGTAGTCTCTCCGAGGAACCTTTGCAGCAGTTCAGTATAAGCAGAAGGCTCCAAAACCCCAGGCACCGGCATCGGCCTAGCCAGGGAGGAGTTTTTGACTCCTTGAGCATAGCCTCCATACCCCAAGGTGATCAGCAGCCCACAGGGGGACGTCTGGCCCTCTATGCCCAGAGGTGCGTGACCATCACCACCAATTCCTGGGCACTAAAGGTAGTCAGGGAGGGTTACCTCCTCCTCCTGATTCAGACACCTACCCCTTATTTCCCGTGAGAGCCCCTCAAGTCTCCCTTCCACCGGGTCTTTCTTCTGAAGTGGTATTTAAAGGTGCGGAAGAATTGAAGGAAATATCAATAGATCGGGAAGATGTATTACAACTATTTGATAAACTGAAGAGTAGCAAATCACCTGGACCGAATGATATAATCCAAGGGTGTTGAAAGAACTGAAATATGAGATTGCAGACCTGCTATTAGTAATCTGTGAACTATCATTAAAATAATCTGTAATACCTGAAGATTGGAGGATGGCCAACGTAACGCCAATTGTTAAAAAGGGTTCCAGGGAGTCACGTGATGTGGTGAGCCCGGGAGGTCGCGTCTCTTGAGCTCCGGGATCCCCTGCTCCGAACCGGCGAAATTGTGCCTCTTTGAGCTGCACAAGAACGAAAAATCAACTCCCCCGTAAGTGCGGAAGACCCGAGGAGCCGTCACTGACCAGCCGGGAGAGGATGGCAACCGAAGCGAGGACCGCGAGGAGGGAAAAGGACCGCTTGGTGGGAGCTCAAAAAATGGCGGAGTCATCCCGGTCCCGGGGGTCTCACCTGCAGCGTCCCCAATGGTCTCCGTGGAAGATATCTCGGCGGCGGTTTCGGGCACACTGGCTGCACAATTTGAAACCCTGCGCAGCAAACTAGACGAAGTGCAAGCCTCAGTGGATGCGGTTGAGTTCAAATGCAGTAGGCGGAGGCCCGCATCTCGTATACAGAGGAGGAGGTAGAGAGGCTTGTTCAGGAGCTGGCGCAGGTACGCTCCACCCAGAGGGCCCAGGAGGAGAAATTGGAGGATCTTGAAAATCATTCAAAGCGTAGCAACCTCCGGTTTTTGGGGATTCCTGGCTCGATTGGAGACAAAGATCTTAGACTTTATTTAGAGTCTCTCTCGGCCTCATTGATGGGGGGAGAGGGGGAGACCCCCCAAGTGGTCATTGAAAGAGTGCACAGAGTAGGCCCGAAGAAGTCTAACGATCCCAGGCCTAGGGTAGTGCTGGCGAAATACCTACAATTTCAGCATAAGGAGGCCGTCCTATGGGAGGCTCGGAGATGTGTGATAATTGAAAGAGACAATGCTAAAATCCGAATTACACAAGATTTCTCTGCAGTAGTAAGCCAGCGTAGAAGGGCTTATGCGCCTCTATGCCAGAGGCTTATAGCAGCTAACATCAAGTTCTCGGTGCAGTACCCAGCGCGTTTGCATGTGGTCCATGAGGGGAAACATCGGATGTTTGGCTCAGCGGAGGAGGCCGTGTCCTACGTGGATCAGCTGGAGAGGCAGGTCTTACACCTAGGAGATTCGCCTGCAAGAACGCCGTGAGACTGTTGGGAAGGGCGCTCCTGGTTCGGAGTATTGCGTATGAAGGAGAGACCCTGTAGGTGACTGAAAGCCTGGTAATGCTGTCTCGCTTCCCTGATAAGGCCCCTGGGCCTAAGGACTATGGGACACATGGAGGGCCATAAAAGAGTGGTCTTGGGGGGTAGAAATGTCACCCATAATAACGGTAATGTACCTAATACAGTGAGTACTGTTGGGGTGTCACAAATGCTGTTTTACAAGTTGAAAAGGCTTTCTGGCCTCAGGAGCACTGCTTATGGGGAGGGCTGTTGCAGTTCTGTATTAGGGGGCAAAAATGTGTCTTATGCATTGTTAAAACATTTAGTATGGCGATACATGTTGGGGTGGCGGGGATTGTGTGCCTATACTTTGTTTTGCCTATTACTGGGGGCTGTGGAAGGGGGGGGAAACACTTTGAATGGAGGGTGGGGGGATCCCGGTCACATCCAATGTGGCAGGGTAGAGGAGGAGAGCAAAGGTGTGGGCAGGTGGGTAGAGGGCAGTGGGATGGAAGGGGTGGGATAGGTAAGGGGGAGGGTGGTAGGCTGGGGGGAGGGGGGAAGGGTTGAGGTACGGGCTGATACAGGGAGACAGAGGAATTCGGGCGTCTAGGGGGGGGAGATAGTCGCATACAAGGCACCCGAGAGGGGCAATTAACAGCTTTTGAAAGTGTATCCACGGAAAGGCCTCAGGCTGGGGGGGCCTTCTCCACCAAAATGAAAATTGTGCTGATGATATGGCTTGACGCCCTATTGATATCCTGTAGATAATTTCTTGGAATGTCTGCGGGTTGGGTAGTCCGGTGAAGAGAGATAAAATTTTGAAGGCTCTCGCCAGACAGCAGTGCGATATAGCGCTACTACAAGAAACCCACCAGACGACCGAAGAGCACAGTAAATTGTGTAGGGATTGGGTGGGCCAGGTATGGGGAGCCCCGGTGGTAGGTAAAAAAGGAGGAGTGGCCATTTTATTTCACAAACGAGTCCGCTTTGTCCTGGACAGGGAAGTTGCTGATCCTAACGGGCGCTTTGTACTGTTGCAAGGAATATTAGAGGATAGGAAGGTAATTTTGGGGGATCTGTATAGCCCCAATGTCTTAGATCAGGATTTATATCATCGTTTGGCAGCAAAAGTGGAACAGTTGGCGGAACTCTCGTTGATCCTCGGAGGGGATTTTAATGGGGTTTTTGAGGTCGATATGGATACTTCTAGAGGGGCGGGATCACGGGAGAGAACTCTGACAGCCCGGGTGCTGCATAGGTTTCGGACTAGATTGGGGCTAGTAGACCCTTGGCGATTGCTCCACCCATCAGAAAGGGATTTTACCCATCAGTCAAGGGCCCACGGTACCAGTGCGCGGATAGATTATCTTTTGATATCAGAAAGCCTTTTTGCAGCAATAGGCAAAGCACAAATTGGCCCTACGGAGATTTCCGATCATGCCCTGATCTGGTTAGATCTGCATTGGGGCGGGAGGGGTCCCGACTCCACTCGCATTTGGTGGTTTCCCATAGAGCTGTATAAAGATACTCAATTTACTCAATTTCTTCGCCAATGATGGTGGGACTTTGAGGTGACACACCAAGGCCATCAGGATGACCCGGAATTGATGTGGGAGACCGCCAAAGTGGTGTTGAGAGGTGACATAATTGGGTATGTGGCACGGAGGCAGCAGTTGATGGCGGAGCAAATAATCAGATTAGAACAACGTGTAACACAGGAGAGGCGTGCTAGTGGACTCCGCCCCACGATGCAGAATAAGAAGAGATTATGGGAGACTCAAACGGTTTTTAAATGAGCTCCTTCATCAGAGAGCAAAGAAATCAATGTTGTACTACCGATACAAGCTATACTGTTTTGGAGACAAGCCAGGTAAATTATTGGGTCGATGTCTGAGGGGCTCAAGGGTAGGGAAATTAGTGGCGGCCGTTCAGGATGCCCGGAGGGTTCTTCGGAAAGGCCGGGGGGAAATAGCGGCGGTTTTTTCAATATTTTTTTAAGAAGTTATATACCGCGGGGGAGGAGTCACCCAGTAAAATGGAGCAATATTTGCAGGCTATTACCCTGCCCAAATTGAGTAGTGAGCAAAGTGCGCGTCTGGGGCAGCCTATTACTCTCCAGGAGGTGCAACAAGTTATCTCGACGGCGAGTGGTTATAAGTCGCCGGGCCCAGATGGGTTCGGGGCTGAATTCTATAAACTTTTATCAGAGATGTTGAGTCCCTTATTAGTAGCTATGTTTTGTCAGAGAAGGGAGACAGGCACCATTCGCTGTGGTGGCAACCAGGCACATATTGTGCTGATACCTAAGCCGGGAAAGGACTTGACTTTGGCGGCTTCCTATAGACCTATCTCTTTGCTGAATTTTGATTCGAAGTTGATGGCCAAAATATTGGCTGATCGGCTAGCCATAAGTATTGGGAGAATTAGTACATGACTCCCAAGTAGGTTTTGTAAGGGGAAGGTATGCAGTACGTAATCTGCGCAAAATCCTAACTTCGCTGGAGTGGGTGCATGAGCAGCACCTGCAGTCGCTTTTAGTCAACTTTGACGCTGAAAAAGCATTTGACCGGGTCAATTGGGGTTACCTGCAATATTTGCTCTCATTGTATGGCTTGGGGCCGTCTTTTTGTGAAATGGTGAAGATCCTCTACGTGAACCCGACGGCTAGGGTTTTATGTAATGGCGTGTTGTCGGAGTCTTTTCCACTGGAAAGAGGTACAAGACAGGGCTGTCCTCTATCCCCGCTATTGTTTGTTCTGTCGTTAGATCCCTTAATTCGGAGGATAGAGCTAGATAATAGAATATGTGGAGTGCGTATCGGTTCACAAGGCAGACGACCTTTTGGTACATGTGCTGGATCCTCGGGAGTCTTTACCTCACTTGTTGGCAGAATTTTCAAATTTCGGTAGCTTTGCTGGACTTCGTATTAACGCAGATAAGTCCGAGGCCCTAGATGTCTCAGGTCAACTTCAGGGGCAATGGGGGGGGAGGCCTTTCCGTTGAAATGGGCTACTAATCAATTTGTATATTGGGGTATTGTTCTGACTCGGCTGCCACAAGAGTTATATGCCTGTAACCTTGAGAAAATTATGTCTCGGTTGCAGCTGCAGCTGAGAGCCTGGAATCCTCTTCCGTTATCTTTGCTGGGAAGAGTGGCGGCGGTAAAAATGGTGGTCCTACCGCGGATTTTGTATTGGTTGCAGACTCTACCGGTATGGCTGCTGCGTAGGGATTTACGCTTTATAGAGAAGGAAATACAAAGGTTTTTGTGGAAAGGGGCTAAAGCTCGTATACCGTTAGTTCGTTTGATGGGCCGATGGAAGGCAGGCGGCATTGGACTTCCTGATCTTTGGCTATACGCGTTGGCCTGTCAAGCGAGACATCTTGGTGATTGGTTAGGGGGGACCAAAACTTATACGCCCAGGGCCTTAGAAGAAGCCTTGGTAGCCCCTCACATGGTATTAGCAGTTTTACATATGGAGAGTAATCGGCTGCCTGTCGATATCAGGCGGAGCGGACTGATAAATTCGATACGACGTATGTGGAGACAATTGAACGTATACTGGAAACGGCGCTGGACAACATCGAGTTGGCTACCATTGCAAGGCAATGCGTGCTTTCCCCAGGCTCCGAGACCAGTGTGTTTCGAATTTGGAATGAGAAGGGAATCCGGAATATTGGGCACGTTGCGGATATATCTGGGAAGTGCAAACCGTTCTCTGTGTTATCAGTAGAGTATGATCTGCGGCCGAACCATTTCTTTGCTTATATGCAGTTGGCCCATTATGTGGCTGGTTTGCCGGTAGAGGAGCTTATGGTTGAAAGATCAGCACAGATTTTAGAATTTTTTGACCTTGGGGGGGATAGTCTCCCATCTATAGCTCGGCTGAAGGCTCGGCTAGAGTGCTATGGCGTTAAACCAGAGTATGGGGGCATGGAGAGGGCGTGGGCGCTAGAATTGCGCCGGGAGGTGCCACCTGGCTCTATCCTGCGGGCTCTAGGACGGATCACTGACCTGGCGGAAGGGGCACGCTGGAGAGAAATCCAATTTAAGTGCATAATTCGGGCGCATTTCTCACCGAGGAGAGCTCTGCGTAGTCGTCTCACTGTGGAAGGGAGCTGCCCCAGATGCGCGGAGCCATTGGCTAACTTGTTACACATGTGGTGGGAATGTAAGTGCATTAGGCTATATTGGACATGGATCAGCAACTGGCTAGCGGGGCTGCTACACCAGCGGATTCCTTGGACGGGCTCGTTTGTGGTCCTGGATCAACCGAACCAGGATCTCCCTAGGGGGGGAGGTGGGTACGGCGGTGGGTGCGCAAGGCATGCCTGGTGGGAAAAGGCCCAATCCTTCACAGATGGCGAGAGCCGAATCCGCCGTCCTTTTGGAAGTGGTGCAATAATTTTCACCAACTGATGTTAGTGGAGCGATGGAGGGCTAGGGGTAACCCGCAGAAATGGTCCACTTTCATGCTGCTGTGGGAGCCTTATATTCAAAACTTGGGCCCACGTGCCGTACTGAAATATTGCATGTGGGACATTAGGGTAGGGTAGTGCTAAGATGACTAAATAGTGAGAAGGGTGAAGGGGAGTGAAAGAGGGGGTGCGACTGTGGTGACTGGGCGGGGGAGTGGGGAAGGGAGGGGGGGTAGAGTATAAAACAAACAAAAAATCTTGTCATTGTTATGTCTGGTTGTATCTTGGTGTTAGTTCATGCCTGTATTGGTCATTTGCCCCCTGCCGAGGATAAGAGTACACCTTGGTAGGAGAATTGTTGTTGTTGGATGTTGTTGGCATGTATTGCTAATTTATAAATAAAGTTGTTGTTGTTAAGTACCGTCGAGTTGGAGTCGACTCATGGCGACCCTCTGGATAGCTATCCTAAATTGTCTTCGGTCTTCAGTCAGGCGGCTCATTGTTGACAGACTGGTACCCGTAGCTGCTGTTATTGTATCGATCCATCTCATTGCTGGCCTTCCTCTTTTACGTTGACCTTCTATCTTGCCAAGCATGATGTCTTTCTCTAATGATCTCTCTCTTCGCATGATGTGTCCAAAGTATGAAAGTCGAAGTCTTGTCATCTGAGCTTCTAAAGAAAGCTTAGGTTTGATCTCCTCTAGTATCGACTGGTTTGTTCTTCGGGCAGTCCATGGTATACACCGTATTTGCCGCCAGCACCATAATTCAAAGGCATCAATTTTCTTCCTGTCTGTCTTTTTCACTGTCCAGCTTTCACATCCATATGATGTTATTGAAAATACCATGGCTTGAACAAGTCGAATCTTTGTATGGAGAGAGACATCTCTGCTCTTGAGAATCTTATCTAGGTCTTTCATAGTCATTCTGCCAAAAGCAATGCGTTGTTTGATTTCTTGACTGCTTGTTGCTTCTTTATTGATAGTTGATCCAAGTAGGTTAAAGTTGTTCACAATTTCAATTTCTTCTCCTTCAACGATGAACCTGTTGATTATGCCAGTTGTCATGATCTTTGTCTTCTTTACATTAAGGTGCAGGCCCATTTTGAGACTGTTCTTTGACTGCAAATGTTTCAGATCATCTTCACTTTCAGCCAGTAATGTGGTGGTATCAGCATAGCGAAGGTTGTTGAGTCTTCCACCAATCTTCACACCTCTGTTGTCTTCATACAATCCTGCTTCTCTGATGATTTGTTCTGCCTATAAATTAAACAGGTAGGGGGAAAGTATGCAGCCTTGTCTTACACCTTTGCTTATTTTAAACCATTCTGTTTCTCTCCTTGTTCCGTTCGAACTGTTGCTTCTTGATCAATGTACAGATTGCGCAAGAGAACGATCAGGTGTTCTGGTTTACCCATGCTTCTTAATGTGGCCCAGAGTTTCTCATGGTTTACACAGTCAAAAGCCTTGCTATAGTCGATAAAGCACAAATAGATATCCTTTTGGTATTCTTTAGTCTTTTCAAGGATCCTTCTCACATCCGCAGTGATGTCTCTCATTCCTCGCCCTTTCCTGAACCCTGCTTGCACTTCAGGTAGTTCTTGTTCCAGGTATGGTTGTAGTCTCTTTTGAATAATCTTCAGAAGAATCTTGCTGGCATGTGGGATCAGAGCGATTGTTCGATAATTTCCACAGTCAGTTGGATCACCTTTCTTTAGTATTGGTACAAACACAGATCTTTTCCAGTCAGTTGGCCATGATGTTGTCTTCCATATTTCTTGGCAGAGCCTTGTAAGTATGGTAACAGCTGCATCAGATTGCTGCAATACATCTATAGGAATGCTATCAATGCCTGGTGCTTTGTTCTTTGATAAGGCTTTCAATGCTGCTTCAACTTCTTCTTTCATCACCAATGGTTCCCGATCATAAGGTACAGGTTGAAACGGCTGTTGGTCCACTTGATCTTTATCATATAAAAACTCTATATTCCTTCCACCTTTTCTTGATCTTCTCAGCATCATTCAACATAGAACCTTGAGCATCTTGTAACATTCCAATTCGAGGCTGGAACTTTTTCTTTAACTCTCGTAGCTTTAGGAAAGCCGATCTTGTTCTTCCTCTAATAGTTTCTGTTTCTATTTCCTTGCAAGTGTCATTGTAGTACTTTTCCTTGTCCTGTCTTGCTGCACGTTGGAAATCTCTGATGAGTTCTGCGATTGTCTTTCTTTCTCCTCTGGCTTTAGCTTCTCTGTGTTTCTGGGCAATTTTCAGAGTTTCTTCTGTCATCCATTTTGGCCATATTTGCTTTTTCACCTTTTGTAGAGACTTCTTGCTTTCTTCCAACACAACCTTCTTGATGTCATTCCATAACTCTTCCGGAGCTCTGTCATTTGTATCTAAAGCAGCAAATAGATTTTGCAGGCAGTCTTTAAATTCCAGTGGTATATTCTCAAGGTCATATTTTGCTGCATTCATGAGTGGTTTACTCTTTTTCAACTTTAGCTTGAGTTTGCATACTAGTAGTTGATGATCTGTACCACAGTCAGCTCCAGGTTTTGTCTTTGTTGATGTTATAGAACTTTTCCATCGTTGACTTCCACAGATGTAGTCAATTTGATTTTTATACAATCCATTGAGTGAAGTCCATGTGTACAGTCGCCGCTTGTGTTGCTGGAAGAAGGTGTTTGAGATGAATAGATCATTGGTCTTGCAGAATTCTATCAGTCTTTCTCCAGCTTCATTTCTGTTGCCAAGTCCATATTTTCCAACTACTTTGCCATCTTCTTTGTTGCCAATGTTTGTGTTCCAGTCACCCATGACTATCAGGATATCCTGTTTGCATTTTCTGTCAATTTCAGCTTGTACTTGTTCATAGAACTCTTCAATTTCATTCTCTTCTGAAGCTGTTGTTGGGGCATATACTTGAATTATAGTTGTGTTGATAGGCAATCCTCGTAGACGAATAGAGATTAAGCGTTCGCTGACTGCATTGTATTTCATTACAGTTCTTGCAAGTTTCTTCTTTATTATAAATGCAACACCATTTCTTCTTTGTCTTTCATTTCCAGCATAGTAGACCATGTGATCATCTGATGCAAAGTGCCCGATGCCAGTCCATTTCAGTTCGCTGACACCCAACAGATCAAGTTGTACACGTTCCATTTCATTCTTGACCACCTCCAACTTCCCTTGGTTCATGCTTCGTACGTTCCATGTTCCAATGTGTAAGACATCTTTACAGCTTCTGACTCTCATTTCATGTGCAGCTAC
Organism: Ichthyophis bannanicus; assembly: GCA_033557465.1. Classification (NCBI taxonomy): domain Eukaryota; kingdom Metazoa; phylum Chordata; class Amphibia; order Gymnophiona; family Ichthyophiidae; genus Ichthyophis; species Ichthyophis bannanicus. The sequence goes on along the minus strand of CM066034.1, from coordinate 1,017,802,491 downwards.
ATCAGCAGTCAGACTTCCCGAGGGCTTTGATCCAACCACATCATAAATGCTGGCTTTACTCTGAAAAGTCTTCAGCTCTTCCCCAGTAGCTAGTTGAGTGCCTTCCGACCTGGGGGTCTCATCTTCCAGCACCATAGCACAATTTGTTTTGTTGTAACTATCCATTGGGTTTTCATGGCAAGATACAGAAGTAGATTGCCGGGCCTTTCTTCCGCACAGTTTAAGTTTGGTGGTGTTGCCGTTGTCACAAAAATGTGATCCTCCGCCATCAACACTATCCCATTCTGCTGCTGCCCAGATGGGTGGTTTGTCTTGGTCTGGCACCTCAGCTGAGACCTGTCCATCTTGGGAGACCCTGCCAGTAGTTAAACTACTGGAATGTGCACTCAGACCCTTCCCCTCCAGAGACCCGGCACCGGTCCCTACCAGAGGACCTGGACTTTGTGAGGGACATGGCTCAGCACCTCCAGGCACTCACAGAACATGTCCAGGGTCAGCCTTCAGCCTCTGTCCACCTCATGCTTTGCCTTCTGGGCCCCATGTCATCCATGGTCTTCACATGCATCCGGCTCGATGGACTCTCAGGTCCCAGTGGTCACAAGCAACGGGGGCCTATGGAACAGAGTGATCATGACCCGCTCTTTGGCTGACTCACTTGGCAGCAGCTCCAGCCCCTGCATGCCAGAATGCCCTTCCAGGCCCCCTGCCCCTCAGAAGAGCCTCAGCACGGCTGCCTTCAAACTAGGCTGGGGAGCCCATTGCCACAATCTCCGCACTCAGGGCAGCTGGTTGCAGGAGGACAGCCTCCAGCAGATCAACCACCTGGAGCTCCGGGCAATAGCGCTCGCCCTCCAGGCTTTCCAACACCACCTTCAACATCAAGTGGTCCTGATCCAGACCAACATCCAGGAGGTGATGTTTTACATCAACAAGCAGGAAGGGATGGAGTCATTCCTCCTGTGCCAAGAGGCAGTGAGCCTCTGCTCCTTTGCCAGCAGCAGCAGGATGCTCCTGTGGGCAGTCTACCTCCTGGGCCAGGGCAACGTCCTGGCAGACCGACTCAGCTGAGTCCTCCAAACGCACAAGTTGTGGCTGGACCCTAAAGTAGCCAGTCAACTGTTTTTTCTCTGGGGGCTCCCACAAGTGGACCTCTTCACCAGCTCAACCAATGCTCAGCTGGCCCACTTTTGCTCCAGGCATCCGCACCCCTCACGGGCAGCAGCAGATGCATTCCTTATCCCGTGGACAGAGGGCCTCTTCTATGTCTTCCCTCCCACACCACTGATCGCCAAAACCCTGTTCGAGGTCCAGCTTGACAGAGCCACATTAATATACTGGTGGCTCCTTGGTGGGCCTGGCAGTTATGGTTCCTGCTACTCCTCTGCCTGTCCCAGGCGCCCCAGGTCCCTCTGGGGAATGACCCGAGTCTGCTCTCACAGGAGGGCAACTCCCTCCTGCACCCCAAGTTGGGGTCCCTATCACTGACAGCTTGGCTGCTGAAAGGGTAGCCTTGGCCCACTTTGATCTCTCCAGCGAGGTAGAAGCAATTCTTGTGGCTTCCCGTAAACCTTCCACCCGCCGGAACTATGCCTTCAAGTTGCAAAGGTTCTCTGTCTAATGCGCAGAGAGGTGGATTAACCCCTTCTGTTCGGTCCAGCTGGTACTCCAGTACCTGCTTCACCTGCACCTTTATCATGTCTAGGACAAGCCTCTCTCCGCCCAGCCCCTTGTAATTTGATTCTTGAGGGGCTTACTTCTCTCTAAACCACCTGTCGTCCCCTGGCAGCAGAGTGGCACTTCAACATAGTTCTTTCGAAAGTCACTGCACCACTGTTCGAGCCTCTTGGCTCATGCCACCTTAAGTATCTTATCTCTCCTGAAGGTGGTCTTCCTCGTGGCATTCACCTCTGCTCGCAGGGTCAGCGAGCTCCAGGCCCTGGTGGCTCACCCACCTTACTCAAGGTTCTACAATAACAGGGTCGTGCTCTGCACGCACCCCAAATGTGGTGTCTCCATTCCACCTCAACCAAGAGTTGGTGCTTCCCACTTTCTTTCCGCGGCCCCAATGCAGCAGGGCTGAGGCCACTCTCCACACCCTGGACTGTAAGCGGGCCCTGTCCTTCTACCTGGAGTGTACTCAGACCTACCGCCGCTCCTCACAGCTCTTCGTCTCCTACAACCAAAGTCAGCTGGGGACAGCTGTCTCTAAGCATACTCTGTCAACTTGGGTGGCAGACTGCATTGCCTTCACTTATGAATAAACTGGTCTTTTACTGGAGTGTCCGGTCACGGCGTACAGCACCTGGGCCATGGCGGCATCTGTGGCAGAATTGTGCTCCATCCCCTTGGCCGAGATCTGCCAGGCCGCCACCTGGTCCTCTGTTCATACCTTTACAGCTCACTACTGCCAACGCTTTCAGCCAGGCAGTACTCCATCATTTGTTTGGGGTGTAAGGCAATTCCTGCCCTTCGGTGTGTTCAGGCTACTGGGGAACTAGTTCTTTGCTGGGCACTTGGGCCACTTGTGGGTTTGTTGTCTCTTGACTCAGTTGCTGCTTCTCACGGCTCACCTTTTCTGGTCACCTGTGACTTTTTACAGGGTTTTTTTTGTAGCCTGTAGCTGGGGAATCCCGTATGTGAAGACTGACTTCCTGCTTGTTCCCAGAGAAAGCTTAGTTACTCACCTGTAACAGGTGTTCTCCGGGGACATTAGGAATCCGTCCCCACAACCCTCCCTTCTTCCCCATGGAGTTGCTTCTCTTTTTGCTGTCTTGTGCTATGTTATCTGACTGAGGCAAGATGGCACCCTTAGGTGGGAAGGGGACCACACATGTGTGGTACATCTCCCAAAGGCTTTCTTTGAAAGCTGGGGAGAGGTTACTGCGCAGACTGCATCAGCGCTGACGTCTCTCATATGTGAGGACTGATTCCTGCTGTCCCCGGAGAACACCAGTTGCGGGTGAGTAACTACGCTTCACTCTCTGTGACTAATTAAATTATTCTCCAGGAACAAGCAGGAAGTCAGTCCTCACATATGGGTGACATTGGCACCGATGGAGCCCTCGCGGATGCATCCCCCCAGCTTTCAAAGAAAGCCTTTGGGAGATGCCACCATGCATGTGTGAACCCCTTCCCGCCCCAGGGTGCCATCTTGCTTAGTCTCCTTTTTTTCCGCGGAGCCCTTCAGACGTTGTATGGCTTGTCCCCGGAAAAAGTTATTTATTAATTTTCCCGAATTAATACACTCGCCGCCAGTATTACACCAGTACTCTTCCCGCCTAATGACCTCAGTGCGTCGGGTTTTGTCTAATTTTTGTAGTCTTTTGTTATTTTCATTTTCTGGCGTCTTCATGCCTTTTTTTTCCTCCCGCTGGCAGCCCAGACAGTCTTCGACCTTGCAGAGGTACTTTTTTCCCCCATGGCTACCAGTGGCTTTAAGAAGTGTGATCGGTGCTCTAAAATTGTGTCTTTGACCGAAACTTACGACTGCTGTCTTCACTGTCTGGGCCAAACCTCGACCCGGCAGCTTGCGGTCTCTGCAAGAGGATGACCAGCAAGGCCCTCAAGAGCCGCCAGCAGCAGCACGATAAGTTTTTACCCGAGTCCCCGATGCCTCCGAAGGCTAGAGCCTTGTCTGAGGCCCTGACATCTCAGGCGGAACCCTCTGAACCCGAGCCTCGTTGTGGGTCCTCACAAAGGGGTCTCCCTCGAGGGAACCCAGGAAGAAGAAGAAACCCTCAAAGGCAACGTCCATGATGGTTCTGACCTGCCGGGGGCTCCCCGGGCCCAGTCCCGCAATCCGAGACGCTCGTCTAAGGCGTCTGAGAAGGAGCGACTGCGAAGGATGCCAGAAGGATCCAGCCGTGGACCGGCCTCGGTCTGCAGACACCATCCTCGTCGAGGATTCTCCTTCGGGGGAGCCGGCATCAGGCCTGAGTCTCTCAGTGCCCGCGCCGAATGCTGAGGAGCCTTCTGGTCTGGAGTCCAGAATGGTGGCCCTGGAGCGCAGTTTGTCTGCCTTCATGGACTAGCAGTGGGCGCTGTTGTCCAGTACGACCGGTTCATGTTCCCCGACCACCGGGCCCTCGACATCCAAGACATCTCCAGAGGCCAAGTCAATCCTCGGCTGAGGTCGCACTCTGAGTCCCGCTCGATGGGACCCCGGTCATCCCGGCAAGTATACCGGGTGCTGGCCGCAGAGCATCGGGGGCCCTGAGGCCTGCAGAGCAGCCCTCCTACGTCCTCAACGGACTACTCCGAGTGGGAGACGGAGGAGTCCCCCGATACCCATTGCCACTGTGACGCCTGTCTGACTCTCCCATCTTGGAACCTCGGCGGTGATCCCCACCCGAGGACTTGGCTTCCTAGACTTTGTCAAGGACATGTCCAAGACCCTGACATTTCCGACCGAGTCGGAGAAGGACCCTCAGGTGGATGAGTTGGAAATCCTCCAGTACGAGGCCCCTCTGCGGGAATCGCTCACAGACCCATTCCTCCCATCCTGGAACGGCTCATGCTCCGAATGTGGGAGACAGCGGCGTCGGTGCTGGTGGTGAGCAAACAGCTCGACTCGATGTATCGAGTCCACTGGAGCCCAGGTTTCCAAAAGTAACAACTGCCTCAAAACTCCATGGTGGTGGAGTTGGCCATGCATCGGCTGAAAAGCCAAAAGACGCACTCTTTGGTGCCCCCCGACAGGGAGGCTCGCACCTTGGACGCCTTCAGCAGAAAGTGCTACCAGGGCTCAATGCTCATCTGCCGCATCCAGGCCTATAAGCTGTACATGGGCATGCACCTGAGAGACCTAGTGAAGGAGCTCACCGGATTCTCGGGTAGTCTCTCCGAGGAACCTTTGCAGCAGTTCAGTATAAGCAGAAGGCTCCAAAACCCCAGGCACCGGCATCGGCCTAGCCAGGGAGGAGTTTTTGACTCCTTGAGCATAGCCTCCATACCCCAAGGTGATCAGCAGCCCACAGGGGGACGTCTGGCCCTCTATGCCCAGAGGTGCGTGACCATCACCACCAATTCCTGGGCACTAAAGGTAGTCAGGGAGGGTTACCTCCTCCTCCTGATTCAGACACCTACCCCTTATTTCCCGTGAGAGCCCCTCAAGTCTCCCTTCCACCGGGTCTTTCTTCTGAAGTGGTATTTAAAGGTGCGGAAGAATTGAAGGAAATATCAATAGATCGGGAAGATGTATTACAACTATTTGATAAACTGAAGAGTAGCAAATCACCTGGACCGAATGATATAATCCAAGGGTGTTGAAAGAACTGAAATATGAGATTGCAGACCTGCTATTAGTAATCTGTGAACTATCATTAAAATAATCTGTAATACCTGAAGATTGGAGGATGGCCAACGTAACGCCAATTGTTAAAAGGGTTCCAGGGAGTCACGTGATGTGGTGAGCCCGGGAGGTCGCGTCTCTTGAGCTCCGGGATCCCCTGCTCCGAACCGGCGAAATTGTGCCTCTTTGAGCTGCACAAGAACGAAAAATCAACTCCCCCGTAAGTGCGGAAGACCCGAGGAGCCGTCACTGACCAGCCGGGAGAGGATGGCAACCGAAGCGAGGACCGCGAGGAGGGAAAAGGACCGCTTGGTGGGAGCTCAAAAAATGGCGGAGTCATCCCCGGTCCCGGGGGTCTCACCTGCAGCGTCCCCAATGGTCTCCGTGGAAGATATCTCGGCGGCGGTTTCGGGCACACTGGCTGCACAATTTGAAACCCTGCGCAGCAAACTAGACGAAGTGCAAGCCTCAGTGGATGCGGTTGAGTTCAAATGCAGTAGGCGGAGGCCCGCATCTCGTATACAGAGGAGGAGGTAGAGAGGCTTGTTCAGGAGCTGGCGCAGGTACGCTCCACCCAGAGGGCCCAGGAGGAGAAATTGGAGGATCTTGAAAATCATTCAAAGCGTAGCAACCTCCGGTTTTTGGGGATTCCTGGCTCGATTGGAGACAAAGATCTTAGACTTTATTTAGAGTCTCTCTCGGCCTCATTGATGGGGGGAGAGGGGGAGACCCCCCAAGTGGTCATTGAAAGAGTGCACAGAGTAGGCCCGAAGAAGTCTAACGATCCCAGGCCTAGGGTAGTGCTGGCGAAATACCTACAATTTCAGCATAAGGAGGCCGTCCTATGGGAGGCTCGGAGATGTGTGATAATTGAAAGAGACAATGCTAAAATCCGAATTACACAAGATTTCTCTGCAGTAGTAAGCCAGCGTAGAAGGGCTTATGCGCCTCTATGCCAGAGGCTTATAGCAGCTAACATCAAGTTCTCGGTGCAGTACCCAGCGCGTTTGCATGTGGTCCATGAGGGGAAACATCGGATGTTTGGCTCAGCGGAGGAGGCCGTGTCCTACGTGGATCAGCTGGAGAGGCAGGTCTTACACCTAGGAGATTCGCCTGCAAGAACGCCGTGAGACTGTTGGGAAGGGCGCTCCTGGTTCGGAGTATTGCGTATGAAGGAGAGACCCTGTAGGTGACTGAAAGCCTGGTAATGCTGTCTCGCTTCCCTGATAAGGCCCCTGGGCCTAAGGACTATGGGACACATGGAGGGCCATAAAAGAGTGGTCTTGGGGGGTAGAAATGTCACCCATAATAACGGTAATGTACCTAATACAGTGAGTACTGTTGGGGTGTCACAAATGCTGTTTTACAAGTTGAAAAGGCTTTCTGGCCTCAGGAGCACTGCTTATGGGGAGGGCTGTTGCAGTTCTGTATTAGGGGGCAAAAATGTGTCTTATGCATTGTTAAAACATTTAGTATGGCGATACATGTTGGGGTGGCGGGGATTGTGTGCCTATACTTTGTTTTGCCTATTACTGGGGGGCTGTGGAAGGGGGGGGAAACACTTTGAATGGAGGGTGGGGGGATCCCGGTCACATCCAATGTGGCAGGGTAGAGGAGGAGAGCAAAGGTGTGGGCAGGTGGGTAGAGGGCAGTGGGATGGAAGGGGTGGGATAGGTAAGGGGGAGGGTGGTAGGCTGGGGGGAGGGGGGAAGGGTTGAGGTACGGGCTGATACAGGGAGACAGAGGAATTCGGGCGTCTAGGGGGGGGAGATAGTCGCATACAAGGCACCCGAGAGGGGCAATTAACAGCTTTTGAAAGTGTATCCACGGAAAGGCCTCAGGCTGGGGGGGCCTTCTCCACCAAAATGAAAATTGTGCTGATGATATGGCTTGACGCCCTATTGATATCCTGTAGATAATTTCTTGGAATGTCTGCGGGTTGGGTAGTCCGGTGAAGAGAGATAAAATTTTGAAGGCTCTCGCCAGACAGCAGTGCGATATAGCGCTACTACAAGAAACCCACCAGACGACCGAAGAGCACAGTAAATTGTGTAGGGATTGGGTGGGCCAGGTATGGGGAGCCCCGGTGGTAGGTAAAAAAGGAGGAGTGGCCATTTTATTTCACAAACGAGTCCGCTTTGTCCTGGACAGGGAAGTTGCTGATCCTAACGGGCGCTTTGTACTGTTGCAAGGAATATTAGAGGATAGGAAGGTAATTTTGGGGGATCTGTATAGCCCCAATGTCTTAGATCAGGATTTATATCATCGTTTGGCAGCAAAAGTGGAACAGTTGGCGGAACTCTCGTTGATCCTCGGAGGGGATTTTAATGGGGTTTTTGAGGTCGATATGGATACTTCTAGAGGGGCGGGATCACGGGAGAGAACTCTGACAGCCCGGGTGCTGCATAGGTTTCGGACTAGATTGGGGCTAGTAGACCCTTGGCGATTGCTCCACCCATCAGAAAGGGATTTTACCCATCAGTCAAGGGCCCACGGTACCAGTGCGCGGATAGATTATCTTTTGATATCAGAAAGCCTTTTTGCAGCAATAGGCAAAGCACAAATTGGCCCTACGGAGATTTCCGATCATGCCCTGATCTGGTTAGATCTGCATTGGGGCGGGAGGGGTCCCGACTCCACTCGCATTTGGTGGTTTCCCATAGAGCTGTATAAAGATACTCAATTTACTCAATTTCTTCGCCAATGATGGTGGGACTTTGAGGTGACACACCAAGGCCATCAGGATGACCCGGAATTGATGTGGGAGACCGCCAAAGTGGTGTTGAGAGGTGACATAATTGGGTATGTGGCACGGAGGCAGCAGTTGATGGCGGAGCAAATAATCAGATTAGAACAACGTGTAACACAGGAGAGGCGTGCTAGTGGACTCCGCCCCACGATGCAGAATAAGAAGAGATTATGGGAGACTCAAACGGTTTTAAATGAGCTCCTTCATCAGAGAGCAAAGAAATCAATGTTGTACTACCGATACAAGCTATACTGTTTTGGAGACAAGCCAGGTAAATTATTGGGTCGATGTCTGAGGGGCTCAAGGGTAGGGAAATTAGTGGCGGCCGTTCAGGATGCCCGGAGGGTTCTTCGGAAAGGCCGGGGGGAAATAGCGGCGGTTTTTCAAGATTTTTTTAAGAAGTTATATACCGCGGGGGAGGAGTCACCCAGTAAAATGGAGCAATATTTGCAGGCTATTACCCTGCCCAAATTGAGTAGTGAGCAAAGTGCGCGTCTGGGGCAGCCTATTACTCTCCAGGAGGTGCAACAAGTTATCTCGACGGCGAGTGGTTATAAGTCGCCGGGCCCAGATGGGTTCGGGGCTGAATTCTATAAACTTTTATCAGAGATGTTGAGTCCCTTATTAGTAGCTATGTTTTGTCAGAGAAGGGAGACAGGCACCATTCGCTGTGGTGGCAACCAGGCACATATTGTGCTGATACCTAAGCCGGGAAAGGACTTGACTTTGGCAGCTTCCTATAGACCTATCTCTTTGCTGAATTTTGATTCGAAGTTGATGGCCAAAATATTGGCTGATCGGCTAGCCATAAGTATTGGGAGAATTAGTACATGACTCCCAAGTAGGTTTTGTAAGGGGAAGGTATGCAGTACGTAATCTGCGCAAAATCCTAACTTCGCTGGAGTGGGTGCATGAGCAGCACCTGCAGTCGCTTTTAGTCAACTTTGACGCTGAAAAAGCATTTGACCGGGTCAATTGGGGTTACCTGCAATATTTGCTCTCATTGTATGGCTTGGGGCCGTCTTTTTGTGAAATGGTGAAGATCCTCTACGTGAACCCGACGGCTAGGGTTTTATGTAATGGCGTGTTGTCGGAGTCTTTTCCACTGGAAAGAGGTACAAGACAGGGCTGTCCTCTATCCCCGCTATTGTTTGTTCTGTCGTTAGATCCCTTAATTCGGAGGATAGAGCTAGATAATAGAATATGTGGAGTGCGTATCGGTTCACAAGGCAGACGACCTTTTGGTACATGTGCTGGATCCTCGGGAGTCTTTACCTCACTTGTTGGCAGAATTTTCAAATTTCGGTAGCTTTGCTGGACTTCGTATTAACGCAGATAAGTCCGAGGCCCTAGATGTCTCAGGTCAACTTCAGGGGCAATGGGGGGGGAGGCCTTTCCGTTGAAATGGGCTACTAATCAATTTGTATATTGGGGTATTGTTCTGACTCGGCTGCCACAAGAGTTATATGCCTGTAACCTTGAGAAAATTATGTCTCGGTTGCAGCTGCAGCTGAGAGCCTGGAATCCTCTTCCGTTATCTTTGCTGGGAAGAGTGGCGGCGGTAAAAATGGTGGTCCTACCGCGGATTTTGTATTGGTTGCAGACTCTACCGGTATGGCTGCTGCGTAGGGATTTACGCTTTATAGAGAAGGAAATACAAAGGTTTTTGTGGAAAGGGGCTAAAGCTCGTATACCGTTAGTTCGTTTGATGGGCCGATGGAAGGCAGGCGGCATTGGACTTCCTGATCTTTGGCTATACGCGTTGGCCTGTCAAGCGAGACATCTTGGTGATTGGTTAGGGGGGACCAAAACTTATACGCCCAGGGCCTTAGAAGAAGCCTTGGTAGCCCCTCACATGGTATTAGCAGTTTTACATATGGAGAGTAATCGGCTGCCTGTCGATATCAGGCGGAGCGGACTGATAAATTCGATACGACGTATGTGGAGACAATTGAACGTATACTGGAAACGGCGCTGGACAACATCGAGTTGGCTACCATTGCAAGGCAATGCGTGCTTTCCCCAGGCTCCGAGACCAGTGTGTTTCGAATTTGGAATGAGAAGGGAATCCGGAATATTGGGCACGTTGCGGATATATCTGGGAAGTGCAAACCGTTCTCTGTGTTATCAGTAGAGTATGATCTGCGGCCGAACCATTTCTTTGCTTATATGCAGTTGGCCCATTATGTGGCTGGTTTGCCGGTAGAGGAGCTTATGGTTGAAAGATCAGCACAGATTTTAGAATTTTTTGACCTTGGGGGGGATAGTCTCCCATCTATAGCTCGGCTGAAGGCTCGGCTAGAGTGCTATGGCGTTAAACCAGAGTATGGGGGCATGGAGAGGGCGTGGGCGCTAGAATTGCGCCGGGAGGTGCCACCTGGCTCTATCCTGCGGGCTCTAGGACGGATCACTGACCTGGCGGAAGGGGCACGCTGGAGAGAAATCCAATTTAAGTGCATAATTCGGGCGCATTTCTCACCGAGGAGAGCTCTGCGTAGTCGTCTCACTGTGGAAGGGAGCTGCCCCAGATGCGCGGAGCCATTGGCTAACTTGTTACACATGTGGTGGGAATGTAAGTGCATTAGGCTATATTGGACATGGATCAGCAACTGGCTAGCGGGGCTGCTACACCAGCGGATTCCTTGGACGGGCTCGTTTGTGGTCCTGGATCAACCGAACCAGGATCTCCCTAGGGGGGGAGGTGGGTACGGCGGTGGGTGCGCAAGGCATGCCTGGTGGGAAAAGGCCCAATCCTTCACAGATGGCGAGAGCCGAATCCGCCGTCCTTTTGGAAGTGGTGCAATAATTTTCACCAACTGATGTTAGTGGAGCGATGGAGGGCTAGGGGTAACCCGCAGAAATGGTCCACTTTCATGCTGCTGTGGGAGCCTTATATTCAAAACTTGGGCCCACGGTGCCGTAATGAAATATTGCATGTGGGACATTAGGGTAGGGTAGTGCTAAGATGACTAAATAGTGAGAAGGGTGAAGGGGAGTGAAAGAGGGGGTGCGACTGTGGTGACTGGGCGGGGGAGTGGGGAAGGGAGGGGGGGTAGAGTATAAAACAAACAAAAAATCTTGTCATTGTTATGTCTGGTTGTATCTTGGTGTTAGTTCATGCCTGTATTGGTCATTTGCCCCCTGCCGAGGATAAGAGTACACCTTGGTAGGAGAATTGTTGTTGTTGGATGTTGTTGGCATGTATTGCTAATTTATAAATAAAGTTGTTGTTGTTAAGTACCGTCGAGTTGGAGTCGACTCATGGCGACCCTCTGGATAGCTATCCTAAATTGTCTTCGGTCTTCAGTCAGGCGGCTCATTGTTGACAGACTGGTACCCGTAGCTGCTGTTATTGTATCGATCCATCTCATTGCTGGCCTTCCTCTTTTACGTTGACCTTCTATCTTGCCAAGCATGATGTCTTTCTCTAATGATCTCTCTCTTCGCATGATGTGTCCAAAGTATGAAAGTCGAAGTCTTGTCATCTGAGCTTCTAAAGAAAGCTTAGGTTTGATCTCCTCTAGTATCGACTGGTTTGTTCTTCGGGCAGTCCATGGTATACACCGTATTTGCCGCCAGCACCATAATTCAAAGGCATCAATTTTCTTCCTGTCTGTCTTTTTCACTGTCCAGCTTTCACATCCATATGATGTTATTGAAAATACCATGGCTTGAACAAGTCGAATCTTTGTATGGAGAGAGACATCTCTGCTCTTGAGAATCTTATCTAGGTCTTTCATAGTCATTCTGCCAAAAGCAATGCGTTGTTTGATTTCTTGACTGCTTGTTGCTTCTTTATTGATAGTTGATCCAAGTAGGTTAAAGTTGTTCACAATTTCAATTTCTTCTCCTTCAACGATGAACCTGTTGATTATGCCAGTTGTCATGATCTTTGTCTTCTTTACATTAAGGTGCAGGCCCATTTTGAGACTGTTCTTTGACTGCAAATGTTTCAGATCATCTTCACTTTCAGCCAGTAATGTGGTGGTATCAGCATAGCGAAGGTTGTTGAGTCTTCCACCAATCTTCACACCTCTGTTGTCTTCATACAATCCTGCTTCTCTGATGATTTGTTCTGCCTATAAATTAAACAGGTAGGGGGAAAGTATGCAGCCTTGTCTTACACCTTTGCTTATTTTAAACCATTCTGTTTCTCCTTGTTCCGTTCGAACTGTTGCTTCTTGATCAATGTACAGATTGCGCAAGAGAACGATCAGGTGTTCTGGTTTACCCATGCTTCTTAATGTGGCCCAGAGTTTCTCATGGTTTACACAGTCAAAAGCCTTGCTATAGTCGATAAAGCACAAATAGATATCCTTTTGGTATTCTTTAGTCTTTTCAAGGATCCTTCTCACATCCGCAGTGATGTCTCTCATTCCTCGCCCTTTCCTGAACCCTGCTTGCACTTCAGGTAGTTCTTGTTCCAGGTATGGTTGTAGTCTCTTTTGAATAATCTTCAGAAGAATCTTGCTGGCATGTGGGATCAGAGCGATTGTTCGATAATTTCCACAGTCAGTTGGATCACCTTTCTTTAGTATTGGTACAAACACAGATCTTTTCCAGTCAGTTGGCCATGATGTTGTCTTCCATATTTCTTGGCAGAGCCTTGTAAGTATGGTAACAGCTGCATCAGATTGCTGCAATACATCTATAGGAATGCTATCAATGCCTGGTGCTTTGTTCTTTGATAAGGCTTTCAATGCTGCTTCAACTTCTTCTTTCATCACCAATGGTTCCCGATCATAAGGTACAGGTTGAAACGGCTGTTGGTCCACTTGATCTTTATCATATAAAAACTCTATATTCCTTCCACCTTTTCTTGATCTTCTCAGCATCATTCAACATAGAACCTTGAGCATCTTGTAACATTCCAATTCGAGGCTGGAACTTTTTCTTTAACTCTCGTAGCTTTAGGAAAGCCGATCTTGTTCTTCCTCTAATAGTTTCTGTTTCTATTTCCTTGCAAGTGTCATTGTAGTACTTTTCCTTGTCCTGTCTTGCTGCACGTTGGAAATCTCTGATGAGTTCTGCGATTGTCTTTCTTTCTCCTCTGGCTTTAGCTTCTCTGTGTTTCTGGGCAATTTTCAGAGTTTCTTCTGTCATCCATTTTGGCCATATTTGCTTTTTCACCTTTTGTAGAGACTTCTTGCTTTCTTCCAACACAACCTTCTTGATGTCATTCCATAACTCTTCCGGAGCTCTGTCATTTGTATCTAAAGCAGCAAATAGATTTTGCAGGCAGTCTTTAAATTCCAGTGGTATATTCTCAAGGTCATATTTTGCTGCATTCATGAGTGGTTTACTCTTTTTCAACTTTAGCTTGAGTTTGCATACTAGTAGTTGATGATCTGTACCACAGTCAGCTCCAGGTTTTGTCTTTGTTGATGTTATAGAACTTTTCCATCGTTGACTTCCACAGATGTAGTCAATTTGATTTTTATACAATCCATTGAGTGAAGTCCATGTGTACAGTCGCCGCTTGTGTTGCTGGAAGAAGGTGTTTGAGATGAATAGATCATTGGTCTTGCAGAATTCTATCAGTCTTTCTCCAGCTTCATTTCTGTTGCCAAGTCCATATTTTCCAACTACTTTGCCATCTTCTTTGTTGCCAATGTTTGTGTTCCAGTCACCCATGACTATCAGGATATCCTGTTTGCATTTTCTGTCAATTTCAGCTTGTACTTGTTCATAGAACTCTTCAATTTCATTCTCTTCTGAAGCTGTTGTTGGGGCATATACTTGAATTATAGTTGTGTTGATAGGCAATCCTCGTAGACGAATAGAGATTAAGCGTTCGCTGACTGCATTGTATTTCATTACAGTTCTTGCAAGTTTCTTCTTTATTATAAATGCAACACCATTTCTTCTTTGTCTTTCATTTCCAGCATAGTAGACCATGTGATCATCTGATGCAAAGTGCCCGATGCCAGTCCATTTCAGTTCGCTGACACCCAACAGATCAAGTTGTACACGTTCCATTTCATTCTTGACCACCTCCAACTTCCCTTGGTTCATGCTTCGTACGTTCCATGTTCCAATGTGTAAGACATCTTTACAGCTTCTGACTCTCATTTCATGTGCAGCTACATCAGCAGTCAGACTTCCCGAGGGCTTTGATCCAACCACATCATAAATGCTGGCTTTACTCTGAAAAGTCTTCAGCTCTTCCCCAGTAGCTAGTTGAGTGCCTTCCGACCTGGGGGTCTCATCTTCCAGCACCATAGCACAATTTGTTTTGTTGTAACTATCCATTGGGTTTTCATGGCAAGATACAGAAGTAGATTGCCGGGCCTTTCTTCCGCACAGTTTAAGTTTGGTGGTGTTGCCGTTGTCACAAAAATGTGATCCTCCGCCATCAACACTATCCCATTCTGCTGCTGCCCAGATGGGTGGTTTGTCTTGGTCTGGCACCTCAGCTGAGACCTGTCCATCTTGGGAGACCCTGCCAGTAGTTAAACTACTGGAATGTGCACTCAGACCCTTCCCCTCCAGAGACCCGGCACCGGTCCCTACCAGAGGACCTGGACTTTGTGAGGGACATGGCTCAGCACCTCCAGGCACTCACAGAACATGTCCAGGGTCAGCCTTCAGCCTCTGTCCACCTCATGCTTTGCCTTCTGGGCCCCATGTCATCCATGGTCTTCACATGCATCCGGCTCGATGGACTCTCAGGTCCCAGTGGTCACAAGCAACGGGGGCCTATGGAACAGAGTGATCATGACCCGCTCTTTGGCTGACTCACTTGGCAGCAGCTCCAGCCCCTGCATGCCAGAATGCCCTTCCAGGCCCCCTGCCCCTCAGAAGAGCCTCAGCACGGCTGCCTTCAAACTAGGCTGGGGAGCCCATTGCCACAATCTCCGCACTCAGGGCAGCTGGTTGCAGGAGGACAGCCTCCAGCAGATCAACCACCTGGAGCTCCGGGCAATAGCGCTCGCCCTCCAGGCTTTCCAACACCACCTTCAACATCAAGTGGTCCTGATCCAGACCAACATCCAGGAGGTGATGTTTTACATCAACAAGCAGGAAGGGATGGAGTCATTCCTCCTGTGCCAAGAGGCAGTGAGCCTCTGCTCCTTTGCCAGCAGCAGCAGGATGCTCCTGTGGGCAGTCTACCTCCTGGGCCAGGGCAACGTCCTGGCAGACCGACTCAGCTGAGTCCTCCAAACGCACAAGTTGTGGCTGGACCCTAAAGTAGCCAGTCAACTGTTTTTTCTCTGGGGGCTCCCACAAGTGGACCTCTTCACCAGCTCAACCAATGCTCAGCTGGCCCACTTTTGCTCCAGGCATCCGCACCCCTCACGGGCAGCAGCAGATGCATTCCTTATCCCGTGGACAGAGGGCCTCTTCTATGTCTTCCCTCCCACACCACTGATCGCCAAAACCCTGTTCGAGGTCCAGCTTGACAGAGCCACATTAATATACTGGTGGCTCCTTGGTGGGCCTGGCAGTTATGGTTCCTGCTACTCCTCTGCCTGTCCCAGGCGCCCCAGGTCCCTCTGGGGAATGACCCGAGTCTGCTCTCACAGGAGGGCAACTCCCTCCTGCACCCCAAGTTGGGGTCCCTATCACTGACAGCTTGGCTGCTGAAAGGGTAGCCTTGGCCCACTTTGATCTCTCCAGCGAGGTAGAAGCAATTCTTGTGGCTTCCCGTAAACCTTCCACCCGCCGGAACTATGCCTTCAAGTTGCAAAGGTTCTCTGTCTAATGCGCAGAGAGGTGGATTAACCCCTTCTGTTCGGTCCAGCTGGTACTCCAGTACCTGCTTCACCTGCACCTTTATCATGTCTAGGACAAGCCTCTCTCCGCCCAGCCCCTTGTAATTTGATTCTTGAGGGGCTTACTTCTCTCTAAACCACCTGTCGTCCCCTGGCAGCAGAGTGGCACTTCAACATAGTTCTTTCGAAAGTCACTGCACCACTGTTCGAGCCTCTTGGCTCATGCCACCTTAAGTATCTTATCTCTCCTGAAGGTGGTCTTCCTCGTGGCATTCACCTCTGCTCGCAGGGTCAGCGAGCTCCAGGCCCTGGTGGCTCACCCACCTTACTCAAGGTTCTACAATAACAGGGTCGTGCTCTGCACGCACCCCAAATGTGGTGTCTCCATTCCACCTCAACCAAGAGTTGGTGCTTCCCACTTTCTTTCCGCGGCCCCAATGCAGCAGGGCTGAGGCCACTCTCCACACCCTGGACTGTAAGCGGGCCCTGTCCTTCTACCTGGAGTGTACTCAGACCTACCGCCGCTCCTCACAGCTCTTCGTCTCCTACAACCAAAGTCAGCTGGGGACAGCTGTCTCTAAGCATACTCTGTCAACTTGGGTGGCAGACTGCATTGCCTTCACTTATGAATAAACTGGTCTTTTACTGGAGTGTCCGGTCACGGCGTACAGCACCTGGGCCATGGCGGCATCTGTGGCAGAATTGTGCTCCATCCCCTTGGCCGAGATCTGCCAGGCCGCCACCTGGTCCTCTGTTCATACCTTTACAGCTCACTACTGCCAACGCTTTCAGCCAGGCAGTACTCCATCATTTGTTTGGGGTGTAAGGCAATTCCTGCCCTTCGGTGTGTTCAGGCTACTGGGGAACTAGTTCTTTGCTGGGCACTTGGGCCACTTGTGGGTTTGTTGTCTCTTGACTCAGTTGCTGCTTCTCACGGCTCACCTTTTCTGGTCACCTGTGACTTTTTACAGGGTTTTTTTTGTAGCCTGTAGCTGGGGAATCCCGTATGTGAAGACTGACTTCCTGCTTGTTCCCAGAGAAAGCTTAGTTACTCACCTGTAACAGGTGTTCTCCGGGGACATTAGGAATCCGTCCCCACAACCCTCCCTTCTTCCCCATGGAGTTGCTTCTCTTTTTGCTGTCTTGTGCTATGTTATCTGACTGAGGCAAGATGGCACCCTTAGGTGGGAAGGGGACCACACATGTGTGGTACATCTCCCAAAGGCTTTCTTTGAAAGCTGGGGAGAGGTTACTGCGCAGACTGCATCAGCGCTGACGTCTCTCATATGTGAGGACTGATTCCTGCTGTCCCCGGAGAACACCAGTTGCGGGTGAGTAACTACGCTTCACTCTCTGTGACTAATTAAATTATTCTCCAGGAACAAGCAGGAAGTCAGTCCTCACATATGGGTGACATTGGCACCGATGGAGCCCTCGCGGATGCATCCCCCCAGCTTTCAAAGAAAGCCTTTGGGAGATGCCACCATGCATGTGTGAACCCCTTCCCGCCCCAGGGTGCCATCTTGCTTAGTCTCCTTTTTTCCGCGGAGCCCTTCAGACGTTGTATGGCTTGTCCCCGGAAAAAGTTATTTATTAATTTTCCCGAATTAATACACTCGCCGCCAGTATTACACCAGTACTCTTCCCGCCTAATGACCTCAGTGCGTCGGGTTTTGTCTAATTTTTGTAGTCTTTTGTTATTTTCATTTTCTGGCGTCTTCATGCCTTTTTTTTCCTCCCGCTGGCAGCCCAGACAGTCTTCGACCTTGCAGAGGTACTTTTTTCCCCCATGGCTACCAGTGGCTTTAAGAAGTGTGATCGGTGCTCTAAAATTGTGTCTTTGACCGAAACTTACGACTGCTGTCTTCACTGTCTGGGCCAAACCTCGACCCGGCAGCTTGCGGTCTCTGCAAGAGGATGACCAGCAAGGCCCTCAAGAGCCGCCAGCAGCAGCACGATAAGTTTTTACCCGAGTCCCCGATGCCTCCGAAGGCTAGAGCCTTGTCTGAGGCCCTGACATCTCAGGCGGAACCCTCTGAACCCGAGCCTCGTTGTGGGTCCTCACAAAGGGGTCTCCCTCGAGGGAACCCAGGAAGAAGAAGAAACCCTCAAAGGCAACGTCCATGATGGTTCTGACCTGCCGGGGGCTCCCCGGGCCCAGTCCCGCAATCCGAGACGCTCGTCTAAGGCGTCTGAGAAGGAGCGACTGCGAAGGATGCCAGAAGGATCCAGCCGTGGACCGGCCTCGGTCTGCAGACACCATCCTCGTCGAGGATTCTCCTTCGGGGGAGCCGGCATCAGGCCTGAGTCTCTCAGTGCCCGCGCCGAATGCTGAGGAGCCTTCTGGTCTGGAGTCCAGAATGGTGGCCCTGGAGCGCAGTTTGTCTGCCTTCATGGACTAGCAGTGGGCGCTGTTGTCCAGTACGACCGGTTCATGTTCCCCGACCACCGGGCCCTCGACATCCAAGACATCTCCAGAGGCCAAGTCAATCCTCGGCTGAGGTCGCACTCTGAGTCCCGCTCGATGGGACCCCGGTCATCCCGGCAAGTATACCGGGTGCTGGCCGCAGAGCATCGGGGGCCCTGAGGCCTGCAGAGCAGCCCTCCTACGTCCTCAACGGACTACTCCGAGTGGGAGACGGAGGAGTCCCCCGATACCCATTGCCACTGTGACGCCTGTCTGACTCTCCCATCTTGGAACCTCGGCGGTGATCCCCACCCGAGGACTTGGCTTCCTAGACTTTGTCAAGGACATGTCCAAGACCCTGACATTTCCGACCGAGTCGGAGAAGGACCCTCAGGTGGATGAGTTGGAAATCCTCCAGTACGAGGCCCCTCTGCGGGAATCGCTCACAGACCCATTCCTCCCATCCTGGAACGGCTCATGCTCCGAATGTGGGAGACAGCGGCGTCGGTGCTGGTGGTGAGCAAACAGCTCGACTCGATGTATCGAGTCCACTGGAGCCCAGGTTTCCAAAAGTAACAACTGCCTCAAAACTCCATGGTGGTGGAGTTGGCCATGCATCGGCTGAAAAGCCAAAAGACGCACTCTTTGGTGCCCCCCGACAGGGAGGCTCGCACCTTGGACGCCTTCAGCAGAAAGTGCTACCAGGGCTCAATGCTCATCTGCCGCATCCAGGCCTATAAGCTGTACATGGGCATGCACCTGAGAGACCTAGTGAAGGAGCTCACCGGATTCTCGGGTAGTCTCTCCGAGGAACCTTTGCAGCAGTTCAGTATAAGCAGAAGGCTCCAAAACCCCAGGCACCGGCATCGGCCTAGCCAGGGAGGAGTTTTTGACTCCTTGAGCATAGCCTCCATACCCCAAGGTGATCAGCAGCCCACAGGGGGACGTCTGGCCCTCTATGCCCAGAGGTGCGTGACCATCACCACCAATTCCTGGGCACTAAAGGTAGTCAGGGAGGGTTACCTCCTCCTCCTGATTCAGACACCTACCCCTTATTTCCCGTGAGAGCCCCTCAAGTCTCCCTTCCACCGGGTCTTTCTTCTGAAGTGGTATTTAAAGGTGCGGAAGAATTGAAGGAAATATCAATAGATCGGGAAGATGTATTACAACTATTTGATAAACTGAAGAGTAGCAAATCACCTGGACCGAATGATATAATCCAAGGGTGTTGAAAGAACTGAAATATGAGATTGCAGACCTGCTATTAGTAATCTGTGAACTATCATTAAAATAATCTGTAATACCTGAAGATTGGAGGATGGCCAACGTAACGCCAATTGTTAAAAAGGGTTCCAGGGAGTCACGTGATGTGGTGAGCCCGGGAGGTCGCGTCTCTTGAGCTCCGGGATCCCCTGCTCCGAACCGGCGAAATTGTGCCTCTTTGAGCTGCACAAGAACGAAAAATCAACTCCCCCGTAAGTGCGGAAGACCCGAGGAGCCGTCACTGACCAGCCGGGAGAGGATGGCAACCGAAGCGAGGACCGCGAGGAGGGAAAAGGACCGCTTGGTGGGAGCTCAAAAAATGGCGGAGTCATCCCCGGTCCCGGGGGTCTCACCTGCAGCGTCCCCAATGGTCTCCGTGGAAGATATCTCGGCGGCGGTTTCGGGCACACTGGCTGCACAATTTGAAACCCTGCGCAGCAAACTAGACGAAGTGCAAGCCTCAGTGGATGCGGTTGAGTTCAAATGCAGTAGGCGGAGGCCCGCATCTCGTATACAGAGGAGGAGGTAGAGAGGCTTGTTCAGGAGCTGGCGCAGGTACGCTCCACCCAGAGGGCCCAGGAGGAGAAATTGGAGGATCTTGAAAATCATTCAAAGCGTAGCAACCTCCGGTTTTTGGGGATTCCTGGCTCGATTGGAGACAAAGATCTTAGACTTTATTTAGAGTCTCTCTCGGCCTCATTGATGGGGGGAGAGGGGGAGACCCCCCAAGTGGTCATTGAAAGAGTGCACAGAGTAGGCCCGAAGAAGTCTAACGATCCCAGGCCTAGGGTAGTGCTGGCGAAATACCTACAATTTCAGCATAAGGAGGCCGTCCTATGGGAGGCTCGGAGATGTGTGATAATTGAAAGAGACAATGCTAAAATCCGAATTACACAAGATTTCTCTGCAGTAGTAAGCCAGCGTAGAAGGGCTTATGCGCCTCTATGCCAGAGGCTTATAGCAGCTAACATCAAGTTCTCGGTGCAGTACCCAGCGCGTTTGCATGTGGTCCATGAGGGGAAACATCGGATGTTTGGCTCAGCGGAGGAGGCCGTGTCCTACGTGGATCAGCTGGAGAGGCAGGTCTTACACCTAGGAGATTCGCCTGCAAGAACGCCGTGAGACTGTTGGGAAGGGCGCTCCTGGTTCGGAGTATTGCGTATGAAGGAGAGACCCTGTAGGTGACTGAAAGCCTGGTAATGCTGTCTCGCTTCCCTGATAAGGCCCCTGGGCCTAAGGACTATGGGACACATGGAGGGCCATAAAAGAGTGGTCTTGGGGGGTAGAAATGTCACCCATAATAACGGTAATGTACCTAATACAGTGAGTACTGTTGGGGTGTCACAAATGCTGTTTTACAAGTTGAAAAGGCTTTCTGGCCTCAGGAGCACTGCTTATGGGGAGGGCTGTTGCAGTTCTGTATTAGGGGGCAAAAATGTGTCTTATGCATTGTTAAAACATTTAGTATGGCGATACATGTTGGGGTGGCGGGGATTGTGTGCCTATACTTTGTTTTGCCTATTACTGGGGGGCTGTGGAAGGGGGGGGAAACACTTTGAATGGAGGGTGGGGGGATCCCGGTCACATCCAATGTGGCAGGGTAGAGGAGGAGAGCAAAGGTGTGGGCAGGTGGGTAGAGGGCAGTGGGATGGAAGGGGTGGGATAGGTAAGGGGGAGGGTGGTAGGCTGGGGGGAGGGGGGAAGGGTTGAGGTACGGGCTGATACAGGGAGACAGAGGAATTCGGGCGTCTAGGGGGGGGAGATAGTCGCATACAAGGCACCCGAGAGGGGCAATTAACAGCTTTTGAAAGTGTATCCACGGAAAGGCCTCAGGCTGGGGGGGCCTTCTCCACCAAAATGAAAATTGTGCTGATGATATGGCTTGACGCCCTATTGATATCCTGTAGATAATTTCTTGGAATGTCTGCGGGTTGGGTAGTCCGGTGAAGAGAGATAAAATTTTGAAGGCTCTCGCCAGACAGCAGTGCGATATAGCGCTACTACAAGAAACCCACCAGACGACCGAAGAGCACAGTAAATTGTGTAGGGATTGGGTGGGCCAGGTATGGGGAGCCCCGGTGGTAGGTAAAAAAGGAGGAGTGGCCATTTTATTTCACAAACGAGTCCGCTTTGTCCTGGACAGGGAAGTTGCTGATCCTAACGGGCGCTTTGTACTGTTGCAAGGAATATTAGAGGATAGGAAGGTAATTTTGGGGGATCTGTATAGCCCCAATGTCTTAGATCAGGATTTATATCATCGTTTGGCAGCAAAAGTGGAACAGTTGGCGGAACTCTCGTTGATCCTCGGAGGGGATTTTAATGGGGTTTTTGAGGTCGATATGGATACTTCTAGAGGGGCGGGATCACGGGAGAGAACTCTGACAGCCCGGGTGCTGCATAGGTTTCGGACTAGATTGGGGCTAGTAGACCCTTGGCGATTGCTCCACCCATCAGAAAGGGATTTTACCCATCAGTCAAGGGCCCACGGTACCAGTGCGCGGATAGATTATCTTTTGATATCAGAAAGCCTTTTTGCAGCAATAGGCAAAGCACAAATTGGCCCTACGGAGATTTCCGATCATGCCCTGATCTGGTTAGATCTGCATTGGGGCGGGAGGGGTCCCGACTCCACTCGCATTTGGTGGTTTCCCATAGAGCTGTATAAAGATACTCAATTTACTCAATTTCTTCGCCAATGATGGTGGGACTTTGAGGTGACACACCAAGGCCATCAGGATGACCCGGAATTGATGTGGGAGACCGCCAAAGTGGTGTTGAGAGGTGACATAATTGGGTATGTGGCACGGAGGCAGCAGTTGATGGCGGAGCAAATAATCAGATTAGAACAACGTGTAACACAGGAGAGGCGTGCTAGTGGACTCCGCCCCACGATGCAGAATAAGAAGAGATTATGGGAGACTCAAACGGTTTTAAATGAGCTCCTTCATCAGAGAGCAAAGAAATCAATGTTGTACTACCGATACAAGCTATACTGTTTTGGAGACAAGCCAGGTAAATTATTGGGTCGATGTCTGAGGGGCTCAAGGGTAGGGAAATTAGTGGCGGCCGTTCAGGATGCCCGGAGGGTTCTTCGGAAAGGCCGGGGGGAAATAGCGGCGGTTTTTCAAGATTTTTTTAAGAAGTTATATACCGCGGGGGAGGAGTCACCCAGTAAAATGGAGCAATATTTGCAGGCTATTACCCTGCCCAAATTGAGTAGTGAGCAAAGTGCGCGTCTGGGGCAGCCTATTACTCTCCAGGAGGTGCAACAAGTTATCTCGACGGCGAGTGGTTATAAGTCGCCGGGCCCAGATGGGTTCGGGGCTGAATTCTATAAACTTTTATCAGAGATGTTGAGTCCCTTATTAGTAGCTATGTTTTGTCAGAGAAGGGAGACAGGCACCATTCGCTGTGGTGGCAACCAGGCACATATTGTGCTGATACCTAAGCCGGGAAAGGACTTGACTTTGGCAGCTTCCTATAGACCTATCTCTTTGCTGAATTTTGATTCGAAGTTGATGGCCAAAATATTGGCTGATCGGCTAGCCATAAGTATTGGGAGAATTAGTACATGACTCCCAAGTAGGTTTTGTAAGGGGAAGGTATGCAGTACGTAATCTGCGCAAAATCCTAACTTCGCTGGAGTGGGTGCATGAGCAGCACCTGCAGTCGCTTTTAGTCAACTTTGACGCTGAAAAAGCATTTGACCGGGTCAATTGGGGTTACCTGCAATATTTGCTCTCATTGTATGGCTTGGGGCCGTCTTTTTGTGAAATGGTGAAGATCCTCTACGTGAACCCGACGGCTAGGGTTTTATGTAATGGCGTGTTGTCGGAGTCTTTTCCACTGGAAAGAGGTACAAGACAGGGCTGTCCTCTATCCCCGCTATTGTTTGTTCTGTCGTTAGATCCCTTAATTCGGAGGATAGAGCTAGATAATAGAATATGTGGAGTGCGTATCGGTTCACAAGGCAGACGACCTTTTGGTACATGTGCTGGATCCTCGGGAGTCTTTACCTCACTTGTTGGCAGAATTTTCAAATTTCGGTAGCTTTGCTGGACTTCGTATTAACGCAGATAAGTCCGAGGCCCTAGATGTCTCAGGTCAACTTCAGGGGCAATGGGGGGGGAGGCCTTTCCGTTGAAATGGGCTACTAATCAATTTGTATATTGGGGTATTGTTCTGACTCGGCTGCCACAAGAGTTATATGCCTGTAACCTTGAGAAAATTATGTCTCGGTTGCAGCTGCAGCTGAGAGCCTGGAATCCTCTTCCGTTATCTTTGCTGGGAAGAGTGGCGGCGGTAAAAATGGTGGTCCTACCGCGGATTTTGTATTGGTTGCAGACTCTACCGGTATGGCTGCTGCGTAGGGATTTACGCTTTATAGAGAAGGAAATACAAAGGTTTTTGTGGAAAGGGGCTAAAGCTCGTATACCGTTAGTTCGTTTGATGGGCCGATGGAAGGCAGGCGGCATTGGACTTCCTGATCTTTGGCTATACGCGTTGGCCTGTCAAGCGAGACATCTTGGTGATTGGTTAGGGGGGACCAAAACTTATACGCCCAGGGCCTTAGAAGAAGCCTTGGTAGCCCCTCACATGGTATTAGCAGTTTTACATATGGAGAGTAATCGGCTGCCTGTCGATATCAGGCGGAGCGGACTGATAAATTCGATACGACGTATGTGGAGACAATTGAACGTATACTGGAAACGGCGCTGGACAACATCGAGTTGGCTACCATTGCAAGGCAATGCGTGCTTTCCCCAGGCTCCGAGACCAGTGTGTTTCGAATTTGGAATGAGAAGGGAATCCGGAATATTGGGCACGTTGCGGATATATCTGGGAAGTGCAAACCGTTCTCTGTGTTATCAGTAGAGTATGATCTGCGGCCGAACCATTTCTTTGCTTATATGCAGTTGGCCCATTATGTGGCTGGTTTGCCGGTAGAGGAGCTTATGGTTGAAAGATCAGCACAGATTTTAGAATTTTTTGACCTTGGGGGGGATAGTCTCCCATCTATAGCTCGGCTGAAGGCTCGGCTAGAGTGCTATGGCGTTAAACCAGAGTATGGGGGCATGGAGAGGGCGTGGGCGCTAGAATTGCGCCGGGAGGTGCCACCTGGCTCTATCCTGCGGGCTCTAGGACGGATCACTGACCTGGCGGAAGGGGCACGCTGGAGAGAAATCCAATTTAAGTGCATAATTCGGGCGCATTTCTCACCGAGGAGAGCTCTGCGTAGTCGTCTCACTGTGGAAGGGAGCTGCCCCAGATGCGCGGAGCCATTGGCTAACTTGTTACACATGTGGTGGGAATGTAAGTGCATTAGGCTATATTGGACATGGATCAGCAACTGGCTAGCGGGGCTGCTACACCAGCGGATTCCTTGGACGGGCTCGTTTGTGGTCCTGGATCAACCGAACCAGGATCTCCCTAGGGGGGGAGGTGGGTACGGCGGTGGGTGCGCAAGGCATGCCTGGTGGGAAAAGGCCCAATCCTTCACAGATGGCGAGAGCCGAATCCGCCGTCCTTTTGGAAGTGGTGCAATAATTTTCACCAACTGATGTTAGTGGAGCGATGGAGGGCTAGGGGTAACCCGCAGAAATGGTCCACTTTCATGCTGCTGTGGGAGCCTTATATTCAAAACTTGGGCCCACGGTGCCGTAATGAAATATTGCATGTGGGACATTAGGGTAGGGTAGTGCTAAGATGACTAAATAGTGAGAAGGGTGAAGGGGAGTGAAAGAGGGGGTGCGACTGTGGTGACTGGGCGGGGGAGTGGGGAAGGGAGGGGGGGTAGAGTATAAAACAAACAAAAAATCTTGTCATTGTTATGTCTGGTTGTATCTTGGTGTTAGTTCATGCCTGTATTGGTCATTTGCCCCCTGCCGAGGATAAGAGTACACCTTGGTAGGAGAATTGTTGTTGTTGGATGTTGTTGGCATGTATTGCTAATTTATAAATAAAGTTGTTGTTGTTAAGTACCGTCGAGTTGGAGTCGACTCATGGCGACCCTCTGGATAGCTATCCTAAATTGTCTTCGGTCTTCAGTCAGGCGGCTCATTGTTGACAGACTGGTACCCGTAGCTGCTGTTATTGTATCGATCCATCTCATTGCTGGCCTTCCTCTTTTACGTTGACCTTCTATCTTGCCAAGCATGATGTCTTTCTCTAATGATCTCTCTCTTCGCATGATGTGTCCAAAGTATGAAAGTCGAAGTCTTGTCATCTGAGCTTCTAAAGAAAGCTTAGGTTTGATCTCCTCTAGTATCGACTGGTTTGTTCTTCGGGCAGTCCATGGTATACACCGTATTTGCCGCCAGCACCATAATTCAAAGGCATCAATTTTCTTCCTGTCTGTCTTTTTCACTGTCCAGCTTTCACATCCATATGATGTTATTGAAAATACCATGGCTTGAACAAGTCGAATCTTTGTATGGAGAGAGACATCTCTGCTCTTGAGAATCTTATCTAGGTCTTTCATAGTCATTCTGCCAAAAGCAATGCGTTGTTTGATTTCTTGACTGCTTGTTGCTTCTTTATTGATAGTTGATCCAAGTAGGTTAAAGTTGTTCACAATTTCAATTTCTTCTCCTTCAACGATGAACCTGTTGATTATGCCAGTTGTCATGATCTTTGTCTTCTTTACATTAAGGTGCAGGCCCATTTTGAGACTGTTCTTTGACTGCAAATGTTTCAGATCATCTTCACTTTCAGCCAGTAATGTGGTGGTATCAGCATAGCGAAGGTTGTTGAGTCTTCCACCAATCTTCACACCTCTGTTGTCTTCATACAATCCTGCTTCTCTGATGATTTGTTCTGCCTATAAATTAAACAGGTAGGGGGAAAGTATGCAGCCTTGTCTTACACCTTTGCTTATTTTAAACCATTCTGTTTCTCCTTGTTCCGTTCGAACTGTTGCTTCTTGATCAATGTACAGATTGCGCAAGAGAACGATCAGGTGTTCTGGTTTACCCATGCTTCTTAATGTGGCCCAGAGTTTCTCATGGTTTACACAGTCAAAAGCCTTGCTATAGTCGATAAAGCACAAATAGATATCCTTTTGGTATTCTTTAGTCTTTTCAAGGATCCTTCTCACATCCGCAGTGATGTCTCTCATTCCTCGCCCTTTCCTGAACCCTGCTTGCACTTCAGGTAGTTCTTGTTCCAGGTATGGTTGTAGTCTCTTTTGAATAATCTTCAGAAGAATCTTGCTGGCATGTGGGATCAGAGCGATTGTTCGATAATTTCCACAGTCAGTTGGATCACCTTTCTTTAGTATTGGTACAAACACAGATCTTTTCCAGTCAGTTGGCCATGATGTTGTCTTCCATATTTCTTGGCAGAGCCTTGTAAGTATGGTAACAGCTGCATCAGATTGCTGCAATACATCTATAGGAATGCTATCAATGCCTGGTGCTTTGTTCTTTGATAAGGCTTTCAATGCTGCTTCAACTTCTTCTTTCATCACCAATGGTTCCCGATCATAAGGTACAGGTTGAAACGGCTGTTGGTCCACTTGATCTTTATCATATAAAAACTCTATATTTCCTTCCACCTTTTCTTGATCTTCTCAGCATCATTCAACATAGAACCTTGAGCATCTTGTAACATTCCAATTCGAGGCTGGAACTTTTTCTTTAACTCTCGTAGCTTTAGGAAAGCCGATCTTGTTCTTCCTCTAATAGTTTCTGTTTCTATTTCCTTGCAAGTGTCATTGTAGTACTTTTCCTTGTCCTGTCTTGCTGCACGTTGGAAATCTCTGATGAGTTCTGCGATTGTCTTTCTTTCTCCTCTGGCTTTAGCTTCTCTGTGTTTCTGGGCAATTTTCAGAGTTTCTTCTGTCATCCATTTTGGCCATATTTGCTTTTTCACCTTTTGTAGAGACTTCTTGCTTTCTTCCAACACAACCTTCTTGATGTCATTCCATAACTCTTCCGGAGCTCTGTCATTTGTATCTAAAGCAGCAAATAGATTTTGCAGGCAGTCTTTAAATTCCAGTGGTATATTCTCAAGGTCATATTTTGCTGCATTCATGAGTGGTTTACTCTTTTTCAACTTTAGCTTGAGTTTGCATACTAGTAGTTGATGATCTGTACCACAGTCAGCTCCAGGTTTTGTCTTTGTTGATGTTATAGAACTTTTCCATCGTTGACTTCCACAGATGTAGTCAATTTGATTTTTATACAATCCATTGAGTGAAGTCCATGTGTACAGTCGCCGCTTGTGTTGCTGGAAGAAGGTGTTTGAGATGAATAGATCATTGGTCTTGCAGAATTCTATCAGTCTTTCTCCAGCTTCATTTCTGTTGCCAAGTCCATATTTTCCAACTACTTTGCCATCTTCTTTGTTGCCAATGTTTGTGTTCCAGTCACCCATGACTATCAGGATATCCTGTTTGCATTTTCTGTCAATTTCAGCTTGTACTTGTTCATAGAACTCTTCAATTTCATTCTCTTCTGAAGCTGTTGTTGGGGCATATACTTGAATTATAGTTGTGTTGATAGGCAATCCTCGTAGACGAATAGAGATTAAGCGTTCGCTGACTGCATTGTATTTCATTACAGTTCTTGCAAGTTTCTTCTTTATTATAAATGCAACACCATTTCTTCTTTGTCTTTCATTTCCAGCATAGTAGACCATGTGATCATCTGATGCAAAGTGCCCGATGCCAGTCCATTTCAGTTCGCTGACACCCAACAGATCAAGTTGTACACGTTCCATTTCATTCTTGACCACCTCCAACTTCCCTTGGTTCATGCTTCGTACGTTCCATGTTCCAATGTGTAAGACATCTTTACAGCTTCTGACTCTCATTTCATGTGCAGCTACATCAGCAGTCAGACTTCCCGAGGGCTTTGATCCAACCACATCATAAATGCTGGCTTTACTCTGAAAAGTCTTCAGCTCTTCCCCAGTAGCTAGTTGAGTGCCTTCCGACCTGGGGGTCTCATCTTCCAGCACCATAGCACAATTTGTTTTGTTGTAACTATCCATTGGGTTTTCATGGCAAGATACAGAAGTAGATTGCCGGGCCTTTCTTCCGCACAGTTTAAGTTTGGTGGTGTTGCCGTTGTCACAAAAATGTGATCCTCCGCCATCAACACTATCCCATTCTGCTGCTGCCCAGATGGGTGGTTTGTCTTGGTCTGGCACCTCAGCTGAGACCTGTCCATCTTGGGAGACCCTGCCAGTAGTTAAACTACCGATAGTTTAGCTCTCAGCATCACTTATGCACGCAAGCCCTCACAGCACGACAAGCTGCAAACCAAGTGTTATAAAGTTATAAAAAAAAAAAAAGGGTTCCAGGGGTGACTGGAAACTACAGACCAGTGAGCCTGACGTCAGTACCGGGAAAAATGGTAGAAACCAACATAAAGAATATTGCTGAACATATAGATAGTCATGATTTAATGGGAAATTTTGGCCGTCTTTAGTGAATGATATGATACAAATGGAAAAAATGAACTCATTCAACAATTCACCTTCATATCACTATTCAATATATTATAGTGTCCTACATAAGCCTCAGGCCGTCCTATCGTGTCTACCAAAGGGACTTTATTGGAACCATTGTCCACCTACTTAGATTCTTTTCTTCGTCCATTATTATCAGAAATTCCTTCTTATTTGAGAGACACGACCCATTTTTTGTCTCTTTTGAGAGATCTTTCCTGTTGGGCAGGGGATGACCAGATACATCTAGCAACATTAGACGTTCAATCATTGTATACAAGCATTCCCCAAGAGGCAGTCAATCAGATAGTAAGACAAACGTTGACAGCTCGTGGTGATTTATCTCCGTTGCAATTGCAATTTTTATTTGACCTTACTTCATTAGCACTTTTTAACAACTTTTTTGAATTCCAAGGAGTCCTCTACCATCAGATTTCCTGAGTGGCTATGGGGGCTACATGCGCCCCATCCATTTCCAACCTATACATGGGGTTTTTTGAACAACAGTTTTTCCCTACCTCACCATATTGTAATAACATCAAGGCATGGTACCGTTATATAGACGACATGTTCATGCTCTGGCAAGGCACTGCATCAATGTTTGAGCTTTTCCTCAGTTGGTTAAATTCTCGAGACGTCAATATAAAGTTCACTAGTGAGTTTCAGAAAAATCAGATTACATATCTTGACGTTCTAATCACACGAGAACCAAATGGCTGAGGAACATCAATTTACCGAAAATCAATTGACAGAAACACTTTTCTGCATTATGACAGCGCTCATCCACCTCGTCTGAAAGACAGCTTGCCTCTATCCCAGTTTTTGAGATATCGTCGGAATTGCTCTGACACACAAAAGTTCAAACATCAGTCCAAACAACTTAAGTTAAATTTTCTTGAAAGGGGCTATTCTAACAGCATGGTGCAACATGCCTATCGACGAGCGCTATATAATAATCGAGATTTACTGTTAACCCCAAAGCCTCCGACTGATTTCATTGATCAGGAGGGCCCTATCAATCTTATTACTCATTATTCTCCATTGAGTTTTCAAGTGCAAAAGATTGTCAAAAAATATCACTCTTTAATAGACACCATATCGAGTTTGCAAGGAAAAATCATACGTTGTGTTTGGAAGCGGAGCCGTAATTTTAAAGAACTATTGAGCCCCACCAAATTGTGATCTGAAATAACAGTTGGTTCTATCATCTCCCCAATGGGTCATAAGAAATGTGGACAATGTGGTATTTGTGCTATCACAGTTGAGTGTTCGACTTTTTCCCACAGAGGCATTACCTATGCATTAAAGCAAGCTACTACCTGCGAATCTACTCATTTAGTGTATGCAATAGAGTGCCCTTGTGGTCTTGTATATATAGGTAAAACCATTCGTTCCTTCAAGATAAGGATGAAGGAACATGAAAGTCGTCTCCGATGTGTTCGCAAAAAAGCACCGTTGGTAGAACACTGCTCCACCCATAACCATAGTTTTGTTCAACTCCGCTGTTGGATTATTGAACAGGTATTACATGGAGGATTGGGTAGATCACAAGATAAGTTTTTACTTTACCGCGAGCAATGGTGGATATACACCTTGGGTACTGTCCACCCCACAGGCCTGAATTTAAATATAGAATGGGCGGCTTGTTTGTAAATGTGCTTTACATGTAACACCTGATGCAATCAGTTCCCTTTAAAAATGGCTACTTTTAACATCTAGACGCATGCGCGGTGTCTTTGAGAGCATAGATGAATGTTACGAAGACAGAAGTTTAAAGACTAGAAGCTGTGCTGTTCTCAGGTTTGAGCATAACATTTTTTAACTTTTATAAACAACGTAAGGTGATAATCGATAGTCTGTTTTTTACTTTCATTTAGATGGTATCACTTCGGTTTTAATGTGATGTCATTGTTTACACAATTTTTTTAGATATTTTGTTGAAGAATGGATCCCTTGATAAACCCTCAGTAAAAAAGAAAAAATAAGGGATTTTCTGAGGCTTATGTAGGACACTATAATATATTGAATAGTGATATGAAGGTGAATTGTTGAATGAGTTCATTTTTTCCATTTGTATGATTTAATGGGAGACAGCCAACATGGCTTTAGACAAGGAAGATCTTGTCTTACTAATCTGTTATGTTTTTTTGAAGGTATGAATAAAGAGGTAGACAAAGGTGAGTTGATTGGTATAGTGTATTTGGACTTTCAGAAAGCCTTTGACAGGGTCCCTCATCAGAGACTTTTGGCAAAACTAGAGTCATGGGATAGGAGGCAGTGTACTATTGTGGATCAGGAACTGGTTAAAAGATAGAAAGCAGAGGGTAGGGCTAAATGGCCAATTTTCCCAATGGAAAAAGGTGAATAGTGGTATACCCCAGGGATCTTTGCTGGGTCCGCTGCTTTTTTACATTTTCATAAATGACCTGGAAAAGGGAATAACGAGTGAGGTTATCAAATTTGCAGATGACACAAAACTATTTAAAGTTGTTAAAACCCATGAGGATTGTGGAAAATTGCAAGAGGATCTTGATAAATTGGAAGACTGGGCATCAAAATGGCAGGTGAAATTTAATGTGGAGAAGTGCAAAGTTATGCACTTAGGGAAGAACAACCCAAACTATGGTTACACGATGCAAGATTCCAGATTAGGAACCACCACCCAGGAAAAAGATTTAGGCGGCGTCATGGATAACATGTTAAAACCCTCCGCCCAGTGTGCAGCGGCGGCCAAGAGAGCAAATAGAATGCTAGGTATCATAAGGAAAGGAATGGAAAATAAAACAAAGGATATTATAATGCCTCTGTATCATTCCATGGTGCGACCGCACCTTGAATATTGTGTGCCATTCTGGTCGCCGTATCTTAAAAAGGATATAGCGTTATTAGAAAAGGTTCAGAGAAGAGCCACCAAAATGGTAAAGGGGATGGCAGGATACTCCTATGAAGAAAGGCTAAAAAGGTTAGGGCTCTTCAACCTGGAAAAGAGACGGCTGAGGGGAGATATGATAGGAGTCTATAAATTAATGAACGGAGTGGAATGGGTAAACGTAGATCGATTGTTTACGTTATTTTATTTATTTATTTATTTATCAGAATATAGAAAGACTAGGGGACATGCAATGAAGCTACAGGGTAAACTATTTTTTTTTTTTTTTTTTAATTTTTTATTCAATTTTTCAAATTACATTCTGCCAACAAAACTTGAATGGTTGGAAAAGTGGTACATGGAAATAAAAATGTTTAACAATCCCCTAATAAGGGACCACAACAAAGAAATTAAATTATAATACCAAAATTAGCCCACTATTAAATGATGAGAGAGAGGCCTCAGGAAATTACATTATATCAAAAGACAGGAAATAAGAAAAATTACAGGCGGAGTAAGACTTATGCGTCTGCCGTAAGGGACGACCCATCAGCAACTATTCCCTCCCTAGCCTTCAAGAACTCCAAGAGTTGACGGGGTTCAAAAATATATACAATTTATCTTTATATGTAACACAGCATCGCGAAGGAAATTTCAACAAGAATGACCCACCAAGGGAAAGGACCCTGGGCTTAAAGCCCAGGAATTCCTTCCTCCTCAGTTGAGTACCTCTAGCCAAGTCAGGAAATATACGAACATAGGACCCCAAAAACTGCTCATGGAAATTCCGAAAATACAAACGAAGAATCAACACTTTATCTGTCTCAAGAGCTAAAGTAATAAGAAGGGTAGTACGAGCAGTGACCACCTCCAGGGAGCTCTCCAGAAACTCCGTAAGGTCCCCAGGAGCCCCCTGTGAAACGTTGTTACCTCCCTGAGAGTCACCCCCCAAAGACAAATAATGAGCTCTAGTCAACGGCGGTAGATTTTCCGTGGGGATTTTTAAAACCTCCACAAAGTATCTACGCACCATCGCCAGAGGGGAAATCACAGGAGATCTAGGAAAATTAACCAGTCTCAAGTTATTTTTCCGGACTTGGTTTTCCAAATACTCCAACCTCCTGGCAGTCACATTCCGATCTTTCACATGGGCCAGGTTAAACTCCCGGGTCTGCTCAAGGTCACTTCGTAGTTTTTCTATTTTCCCCTCCTGTTCCTTTTGAACCTTCGAGACTTCTACAATATCATGCTTTAAAGTCTTAAGTTCAGTATTCATAGAAGAAACAACAGTTTGTAGGGAGACATTCATTGCAGACAAGGCATCCCATAGCCCTTCTAATGTAACTTTTTCGGGTCTCACCAAAACGCCGGCTCCTGCATGTATCCTCAGGGCCAAATTCTCCTGGGTAGGAACAGCAATCCTCCCCTCCTCCGCTGAAGATCTACCACCAACTTCCAGGAGCCCATGCGGAGCGAATTTGTCAGCTGCAGCTCCCTCCTCCACACCAAACTTCGGCGTGCTAGTCTTCATGCCGACCGGCGCTTCGCCGCAGCCGGCAATATCGCTTCCGGGGCACGGCGGGGGGACCCGTTGCTCCGGGGACAGAAACACCCCGGATGTGCTCAGGTCCGCAGAACCCTGCGGGCCCGACGAAGACGCTGCTCCATCTCCCAACACGGAGAACCCACACATCTGGAGAGTCTTTTGCGCCGCAGGAGCAGAGCAGGTATCCCCGGAGGGCAGGTAACCCTGCTTCCGCTTCCTCCTACCCATAGCCACTTCCAGGAGGACCTCCAACGGTTCCAAAGACTCCGCAGGAATCAGACCTCCGTCTGGGGGATAAACGCCGCCGCCATCTTGCCTCTCTCCAGAACTTAGATATCCATCATAATGCCTTGGATCAGGGTAAACTATTTAAGACTAATAAAAGAAAATATTTTTTCACTCAACGTGCAATCAAACTCTGGAATTTGTTACTGGAGGATGTAGTAAAGGCTGTTAGTGTAGCTGGGTTTAAAAAAGGTTTGGACAAGTTCCTGGAGGAAATGTCCATAAACCATTATTAAAAAGGGACCCAGGATATCAATGCTTGACCCACTACAAGCATTGTGGAACCTGTGTCTTTTGGGGAAACTGCTAGGTACGTATGACCTAGATTGGCCACTGTTGGAAACAGGATACTGGGCTTGATGGACCTTGGTCTGACCCAGTATGGCATATCTTATGTTCTTATGAAGGAGTTGGCAAGTCTTCTCGAGGACAAGGCAGTGGAACCAGTGCCCCACCACCTCAAAGGCAAGAGGATCTACTCCTGATACTTCCTCATGCCAAAGAGGTCAGGAGGCTTAAGGCCCATCCTCGTCCTGCGCAACCTCAACAAATTCCTGGTAAGGGTGAAGTTCAAGATGCTCTCCCTTGGAACATTGCTGCCATTCCTCCAGCAGGTAGACTGACTATGCTCCTTAGACCTCAAGGATGCTTATACCCACATCTTCATCCACCCCAATCACAGGCAGTACCTGCGGTTCTTAGTGGGGGCAGGCACGTTCAATACAGGGTGCTCCACTTCGGCCTAGCCTCTGCCCCAAGAGTCTTCATGAAATGCCTGGCAGTCATCGCCGCCTTCCTCTGGCTCCAGGGGTTCTTCGTCTTTCCCTACCTGGCTGACTGGCTCATAAAGGGAGGCACAGACTCAGCTGCAGCAGGCCACCGCACACACTATCCTTGTTCTGCAGTACTTGGGCTTTGTCATAAACTACTCCAAGTCCCACCTCCTGCTGCCACAGTGCCTGGAGTTCATTGGGACAAAGATCGACACTCTCCAGTTGAAGGCTTTCTTGCCCAGGGACCGAGCCGATCGTCTCTGGTCTCTAGCTCGGCACGTACAGTACTGCTTCTTGCTGCCTGCCCGTCTTCTCCTGTGCCTCCTCGGGCACATGGCCTCCACGGTCCATGTCAGCCCAGACACTCACCTCTACATGAGGGTGGCACAGTGGTGTCTCCGGGACCAGTGGTCTCAAGCCACAAGCCGCCTCCAAGACAGAGTTTCAGTGACCTGCCAGCTGGCAGACTCGCTGGTCTGGTGGCAGTCGCCCCAGCATCTCGTGGTGGGCATGCCCTTTCAGGCCCCAAGCCATTCAAGGGTCCTCACCACGGACGCCTCCCTGCTTGGCGGGGGAGCCCACTGTGGAGATCTCCGCACTCAGGGCAACTGGTTGCCGGACGAGAGCACCCAGCAGATCAACCTCCTGGAGCTCAGAGCCATACACCTAGCCCTGAGGTTCTTCTGTCACCACCTACGTCACCAGCCAGTGCTGGTCCAGACGGACAATCAGGTGGCGATGTTCTACATGAACAAACAGGGGAGCACGGGGTCTCATACCCTTTGTCAGGAGGCACTGCTCCTCTGCTCATACGCAATGCAGCAGGGTATACTCCTGCGGGCGGTGTACCTGCCAGGTCAGGTCACCCTGCTGGCCAACAGACTCACAGGGTTCTCTATCTGCATGAGTGGCAGCTGGATCCCAGGGTAACCAGTTGGCTTTTCCGGCTCTGGTGGGAACCCATGATGGACCTCTTCACCAGCCCAGACAATTTTCAGTTGCCCAGCTTCTGCTCCCGGCAGGCCCATCTCTCCAGGGTGGCAGCGGACGCATTCCTAGCCTCATGGTCGGAAGGCCTCATGTATGCCTTCCCTCCAACACCGCTGATTGCCAAGACCTTGTTCAGGACCCTCCGCGACAGGGCCTCGCGCATCCTGATAGCTCCTCGGTGGCCCAGGCAACCGTGGTTCCCATTATTTCTACAGTTGACGGTGGAGGCCCCCATCCCCTTGGGGATCGCCCCGGAGCTCCTATCTCAGGAGGGGGGGGCCCTGTCCTGCACCCCAACCTGGGGTCCCTGTCGTTGATAGCATGGCTGCTGAGAGGGTGACTAGCCACTTTCAACCTTCCAGTTGAGGTGGAGGACATTCTGCTGGCCTCTCGCAAGGCCTCCACTAGGAAGTCTTATGCCCTCAAATGGTGCAGGTTCTCTGTATGGTGTGCCAAACATGGGGCTGATTCGTTCTCCTGTCCTATGGCTATGGTGCTACAGTACCACCTTCTCCTCTCTCAATCCGGGCTCAAGTCTATCTCCGTCCAAGTGTATCTAAGTGCCCTAGTGGCACACCACCATCCGGTGGATGATAAGCCCTTCTCGGTCCAACCATTGGTGACCCGTTTCCTTCGGGGCCTGCTCTTATCGAAGCCCCCAGTTCGCCCTCTGGCAACCAAATGGGATCTCAACGTGGTGTTGGGGCAGCTCACTCACCCACCCTTCGAGCCTCTAGCTACCTGCCCCCTTCGTTACCTCTCTTGGAAGGTGGTTTTCCTGGTTGCGCTCACCTCCCCTCGTAGAGTTAGTGAGCTTCAGGCCCTGGTGGCAGGAGGCGCCTTATACCAGGTTCTGCAAGAACAGAATAGTGCTTCGCACGCACCCAAAATTCCTGTTGAAGATAGTGTCGCCCTTCCTTCTCATCCAGGAAGTGGTGCTCCCTACCTTATTTCCAAGACCTCACTACAGTCAGGCGGAGACGGTCCTTCACACCTTAGACTGTAAGAGGGCCTCATTCTTCTATATCGAACGCACTCAGGGCCACCACAAAGCTTCTCAGCTTTTCATCTCCTATGACCCCAGTATGTTGGGGGAGGCAGTGATCAAGCTTACCCTGTCCACATGGGTGACGGACTGTATCGCCCTTGCTTATGAGCAGGCGACGCTCCCGCTGGAAGGTCGCGTCATGGTGCAATGTCAGGGCCTTGGCTGCCTCTGTGGCAAAATTGCACTCTGTCCCGATGGTGGACATCTGCCCGGCCGCCACCTGGTCTTCAGTCCATACCTTCGCAGCCCATTACTGCCTGGAAAGAGAGTCCCGACGGGACAGTGCCTTCGGCCAGACTGAGCTCCATAACCTTTTTGGGGTTTAGGAAACTCCTACCCTCCGACCCTTCTGTGTTCAGGCTACCGGAGTTCTGGTTCATTGGACACAGGGGTCTTAATGTTGTCTGTGTACACGGGCGAATTGCTGCTGCTTGCGGTTTCCCATGAGGGAGCCCCTTTTTTTGCTATGGGCTTTCATTAGCCTGTAACTGGGGAGTCCCATATGTGAGGACTTACTTTCTACATGTTCCTGGAGAAAGTGTAGTTACTCAGCTATAACAGGTGTTCTCCGTGGACAGCAGGAATCAGTCCTCACAACCCTCCCTCCTCCCCTTGGTGTTGCTCCTTTACCATTTTATTTTTTGCCATCTTTTAACTATGTCATCTGACTGAGCAAGATGGCACCCTTGGGCGGGAATGGGACCATGCATGCGTGGTGGCATCTCCCATATGTGAGGACTGATTCCTGCTGTCCCCAGAGAACACCTGTTACAGGTGAGTAACTATGCTTTATCTGAAATCCAACTTTGGGTACCTATTTGGTCATATGGCTCCACTAAATGCGGTCTCCCATGGTATACATACAGCAGGCACAAAAAGTTGAGCATTTATGGAAGAAACATAGAACCTCCCCCCCACCACTTACTCATTGGAGGGAGGAGTGGTCTAGTGGTTAGGACAAGGTACTTCAGGCTGGAGGGCTGGGGGTTCAAGTCCCACCTGGGGACAGCAATCTCATGCCGGAGGGACTGGGATTTCTAGTCCCATAGGCACTCCTTGAGGTCTTGGGCAAGCCACTTAACCCCTCCACTGCCCATGTTCCCTGTAAGTATTAGTATATGTGTCTCATATCCCCTCATGTTAAATGTATCCCCCAATTGACTGCTTTGACCCGGTGAAAAGCGGGATATAAATACAGCTAAATAAATAAATAAATAAAATTGTAAAATGAAACAAAGCCGGTATCGGGCACAAATTTAATTGGTTAAAAAAAGCCCTTTTCACCACACTTGTGGAAAATAGTACAAATAGGCCTAAATCTCTCTTTTCCCTCTTTTCTACACTTACGGCACGATCGACACCAGCCACTGTGCATACCCAGCTCTCAGCGGTTCAGTTAGCTAATTACTTCTCAAAGATCTGTCTTTTTGCAGTAGCTTTCCATCTGGTGGTATAGCAGATCTATCTCCATCCCTAAGAACTTCCTGGGTGGTTTCTAGCATTTGGTCATCCTTTAATGAGGACCCGGGAAATCCACTGCTTACCCCAGGACGAGCCTTTTTGGAACCTGCCAGGATTGACCACTGTTGGAAACAGGATATTGGGCTTGATGGATATAGATCTGACCCAGTATGGCTGTTCTTATGTAGTGTTATTAGCGGTAGAAAAATGTCTCTAGAGTTTGAAACCCACCTTTTGTGTTCTGGACCCCTTGCCATCACAGTGGCTTAAACAGCATAACTTAGAACTGTTGCCTCTGTTTCATTGTATTGTTACTCAGAGTTTAGCTACTGCTTGTCTACCACCATCTTTAAAACAAGCTATAAAACGCCCGGTTTTGAAGAAGACTAATTTTGATACATCACTTCCCACAACTATCAGCTGTTTTTTAATATACCGTTGTTGGCTAAAATCATTGAAAAAGCTGTTTTTATTCAATTCTTTGATAACCAAGACAAATGTTCTTCATCCAAGACAATCTGGATTTAGAAGTAATCATAGTACAGAGATTGCTGTAACTAGCTTACTTAGTGAATTTCATAGCAATCTTGATGCTCATAATATTGCTCTGATAGATTTTCAGCTGTGTTCAGTCTCATTGAACATAACCAGTTTCTTCACCATTTATCAGAAATCTGCATCAAGGGCTTTCTTCACACCTGTTTTTCCTCATTCTTACAGATGGTTTCCTTTCACTTGTAAATTGGTCATACCTCTTTTTCCACAATGTTGCATTTTTTTCTGTGGGGTTACACAAAGGTTGGTTCTTTCCCCAACTCTATTCAACATTTTTCTAGCCCCTCTGTTAACTGTGATCCAGGATGAGGATATAAATGCCATTCTGGATCAGACCAAGGGTCCTTCAAGCCCAGTATCCTCTTTCCAACAGTGGCCATTCCAGGTCTCTATCAGGTTCCTAAAGGTATACACATTCCATGCTACTTTTCCCAGAGGTAAGCAGTGGATTTTTACAGGCCTTTTTAATAATGGTTTATGGACTTTTCTTCTAGGAACTCATCCAAACCTATTTTGAACCCAGTTGCACTAACAGCTTTTACTACACCCTCTGGTAATGGATTCCAGAGTTTGATTACATACAGAGTGAAAAAAATATTTTCTCCAATTAGTCTTAAATGTGCCACATAGAAAAATTATGATAGAAAAAGATCACATGGCCTTTCTAGTCTTTCCTTCCATATCAACAACTACAACAGTCCCCTTTTTACCTTTAGAGTTCCTCTGTGTTTGTCCCATGCTTTTTTGAATTCAGATACTGTCCTCATCTCTACCACCTCCACTGGGGAGACTATTCCACAGATTCACCACTCTTCCCATAAAGAAATATTTCTGCATATCACTCCTGAATCTATCCCCTTTCACCCTCATCCCATGTTCCCTCATAGCAGAACATGCTTTCAATCGAAAGAGGCTCTCCCCCTGTGCATTTATGCCACGGAGGTATTTAAACATCTCAATCATATCACCTCTATCCTGCCTTTCATCTAAGGCAGGGGTCTCAAACACGCGGCCCGCGAGAGACCTTTGTGCGGCCCGCGATACACAACCCGGCTTCTGCGCGCATGTCCCGCGGCCCCCGATCCCTTCCTGCTTGCCTGTCAGTTCTTCTCTGCTTCGGCTTTCAGAGCCGCGAAGGGAGAGCTGCTCCCTCGCGACTCTGTTAAGCTCGCCGGGGCAGATGGGAAATTTCCCATAAGCCCCAGCGGGCTTAACAGAGTCACGAGGGAGAAGCTCTCCCTTCGCGGCTCTGAAAGCCGAAGCAGAGAAGAACTGACAAGCAAGCAGGGGGGGGGGGCCGCGGGACATGCGGTATTGCAGCTACCGCCGCGGCAGCGGCAGGAGCAGCAGCTAGCTGTTTTCTAAAGTTTGTTTCCCCGGGGGGGGGGGGGAGCAGGATTGATGTGGGCTGCGGCTGGGGGGGGGGGGCGGATGATTGTTGTGGGCTGCTGGTGGGGGGGGGGGCAGGATTGATGTGGGCTGCTGCTGGGGGGGAGCAGGATTGATGTGGGCTGCTGCTGGGGGGGGGGAGCAGGATTGATGTGGGCTGCTGGGGGGGGGAGCAGGATTGATGTGGGCTGCTGCTGGGGGGAGCAGGATTGATGTGGGCTGCTGCTGGGGGGGGAGCAGGATTGATGTGGGCTGCTGCTGGGGGGGGGAGCAGGATTGATGTGGGCTGCTGCTGGGGGGGGAGCAGGATTGATGTGGGCTGCTGCTGGGGGGGGGATCAGTATTGTTGTGGGCTGCTGCTGGGAGGGGGGAGCAGGATTGATGTGGGCTGCTGCTGGGGGGGAGCAGGATTGATGTGGGCTGCTGGGGGGGAGCAGGATTGATGTGGGCTGCTGGGGGGGTGGAGCAGGATTGATGTGGGCTGCTGGGGGGGTAGGACTGGAAATGGGGTGATAGTACTGGTAATGGACAGATGGGGGTTAGGACTGGAGGTGGTCTGATTGGGGGGCTAAGAATGAAGATGGGGCGATGGAAGGGTTAGGCCTGGAAGTGGGCTGTTGGGGGGCTTAGGACCGATAATGGGCTATGGGGGGGTGGGGCTAGAACTGGTAATGGACTGGGGGGGGGGGTGCTATGACTGGAAATGGGCCGAGTAGAAGGGGGAGCTTGAACTGCAAATAGCTGATGGGGACAGGGTCTTGGAATGGTAATGGGCTGAGTGGAAGGGGGCTTGGAATGGAAATGGGCTGATGGGGAGGGGGGCTTGGAAAGGAAATGGGCTGTGAGGGGAGGGAGCTAGGACTGGAAATGGGCTGATGATGCGGGGACTAGAAGGGAGCGGATGCTGGGTGGGGCAGGAGCTAGAAGGGAGTTGATGTTGGGGGACGATTAGAATGGGATGGGGCTGGGAGAGTGAAATGGAGAGGGGAAATATATTTTGTGTGGGAGGGAAGAAAAATCTACAATTGGCCGGGTATTGGGAGAGTAAGTGGGGATTGAGGATGGAGGGGTAAAATTTGAGTGGATGAAATAGGAATGAGGAAAGAGCAAAAGGAGAACGATTAGTATGTTAAAGCAGATGTAGAGAGAATGGAAAAAAACTGGGAAAGAAGAAAGGACAAATGGACAGCAGACGATGGAGAGTTAGCAGAAGACACAAAGCAACCAGAAGAAAGTGGCTGGAACAATTGCAACTGAACAAAAATGCACAAAAGGTAGAAAAATATCTCTTTATTTTGAATTTATTAACTGAAATATGTCAGCTCTTGGAAATGTGCATCTTTAACGTCTGCGCTTTATTTAATACAAGAGGAAATTAATGTATAGTTTTATTTCTACAGTGTTGTACATTCTAAGTTTGGCTTTTGGGGTTCCCAGTTTAATTGTCTTCCTGTTTCTAAATTGTGATTCCTTGTTTGGTGATGGTGTATGTTCTGCATGTGTAACTGAGCTGAGGTATTCTGTTTATGTAATTCCTATTTGACATTGCCACTTGTTCTCTTTCCCGAGTAGGTCATGTATTGTTATTCTCTGAAATGTGTTGATTTAATATTTGCAGTGTTGCCTTTTGATAGTTAGGGTATGGTGCTTTGTGAGTCCTGGTAGTGCTGTTAGGACATGGCAGGTTTGCTATGGGTTCTAAATGAGCAGTGTTTCTAGTAGTTCCTAATGTGCCTGGCGGTTGGCACTGGTTTATAGTAATGTAGAAATCTTTTAGTCTTTCTTTATCCATACACTCATTAAGAGGCATGTTTACTCAAAGTTAGTGTATGGTAACATTATGCAAATATTTATGCAAATGATCCCTTATGCAAATGATGCCCTTATGCAAATGAGGCCTGCGTCTTGTGCGGCCCCCGGGTTACTCTACAAGTCCTCATTTGGCCCTCAAAGCAATTTGAGTTTGAGACCCCTGATCTAAGGTGTACATATTAAGATCCTTAAGTCTATCCTCATATGCTTTATAATGAAGATCACTAACCATTTTAGTAGCCACCCTCTGTGACTCCATCCTGTTTATATCCTTTTGAAGGTGCGGTCTCCAGAATTGCACACAATACTCCAAAGGAGGTGGCACCAAAGACTTAAAGAGAGGCACTATCACCTCCTTTTTTCTGCTAGCCGTTTCTCTCCGTATGCACCCAAGCATCCTTCTAGCTTTTGCTGTCACCTTTTCTACCTGTTTAACTACTTTAAGATCATCAGACACAACCCACGCCTAGGTCCCGCTCTTCTTTAGTGGACAAAAGTACTTCACCCCCTATACTATATTGCTCCCTTGGATTGCTGCAGCCCAAATGCATGACCTTGCATTTTTTAACATTAAATCCCAGCTGCCAAATTCTAGACCATTCTTCAAGCTTAGCTAGATCCCTCATGTTATCTACACCTTCCTAGGTGTCTTCTGTGATGATGAAGCTCCTCAAAAAGCAATGGAGATAGGAGAAAATCCTGAGGAGGAGAGTAGTACTGCATTGAAAAGCAGGATTTCTACCTCAAAAGTAAAAAAAACACTCAGCTGATCTAAAACCACACCTCACCTTAGGGGAGGAGACAGGTCTGGTCACTGATTGGGCACGCCCAAGCAAGAGGCAGGCAGTG
Source organism: Ichthyophis bannanicus (assembly GCA_033557465.1). Lineage (NCBI taxonomy): Eukaryota > Metazoa > Chordata > Amphibia > Gymnophiona > Ichthyophiidae > Ichthyophis > Ichthyophis bannanicus. The sequence goes on along the minus strand of CM066034.1, from coordinate 1,017,760,037 downwards.
CAACGTAATGAGAGCTTGTTAAATACGCAAGCAGTTAGAACACAGTCAGAAGTAGAAGCAGGAAGCAGAGAACCATGGAAGAAGGAAGTGGTAGGAGAAGCACTGAGAGACTCCAAAGCACGGAGAGACTCAGATGCACTGGGAGACTCGGGGAGAGACTCAGACTCAAGGAGAGAGAGAGAGACTCACGGAGAGACCCAGAGAGACACCTGGAGCTACTGGAAGAGCTACCTGAGAACCAAGCAGGACCTTGGAGTAGTGGTCAGTGGTGCAAGGATCCACCCTGGAAGCACTCTTATTTCAAGGTAGAACCTGGGGTTAAAGGAGCTAACAGGTTTGATACCTGGGATAAAGGCAGTTGGAAGCACAGCATTAAAAGCCAAAGCAAGAACAGACAAAGCTAGGGAGGAATTGTTCAGCTTGATAATCACCTGAAAAGCACAAGAACTAATGATAAGCCAGTTGAAGCACAAACCCTGAAAGCCAGCAGGAGGAAAGGTGCTAATGCTTATTCAGAGGACTTGAATGAAGGTAAAGCTGACATTTCTTACTATGATTGCTTATCTCCAGAACGTGTTAAACTCCTGAAAACAAACCCAACACATTCTCTTAAGGATAAGTGGGGGAGGGGATTTACCCTCACGGAGAACTGTTGCTTTGATAAGGACAACATAGCTAATTACCATGAGCTGGGAGTCTTAAACAAACGTTTGCCTGAAGAGAAAGAAAGCTATCAGCTTGTGGAAGGGCACAAGCAGGCTGAATTACTTCTTGAGCAGTTTAAAGAGTTCCTAGAGAAAAAGGCAGCCTCTGCTATTAACCCTATACAGCATGCTAACGGCTGTGAGGAAGATATGCAGTTAGATGATTGTCTGCCTTCAACTGATCTTGACTTAGCTATGGATTGTTCTGCTTGTACTATTGAAGATAGCCATGATAAAGAGCTTTGAAAACTATATGGAAAGAATATAGTATAAAGATTACTTTACTTGTTGCTACCGTGAGAAGCTTATGAAAGTTTAATGTGTAATCACATGCTGCTGCTGAGAAGCCTTGCCGTTTAAAAGGACATTGCTTTCAGTTCTGTGAAGAGTCACATGACTGCCTAAGTTTGAAGCCTGAAAAGGAACTGTGAAACAGCTGAGTGAAAGCTGTGTTATTACTGCAACCTCTGTATGTTTGTTTTCCCATCTTTTGTTGGATGTGCATTTTCTTCTTTTGCTTCTGAAAGCACTGAGCTTCAATGCACTGGAATAAAGCCTCATAAAAGAAATTTTCTTGCCTGCTTTTGTCCGCTCGAGTCACAACTACAACTCAATCCTTCAGGGGCCCAACAACTACATTTCCCAGAACCCCTGAAGGGCATCAAAGGCCGCTCCTACCTGGAAACCCTTGGGCCCAGGTAGTGGGTGGACGGCACTACTCTATTGCAGATTTTGGTATCATCTGCAAAGAGGCAAACCTTACCCGACAGCCCTTCCGCTATATCACTAACAAAGCTTCATTGCTGTCTCTTAGTCTTTCTACGTAGACAAGGGATCTATTTTTACCCGTTCTACTCCATTTATTATTTTATAGACCTCTGTCATATCTCCCCTCAGCCATCTCTTTTCCAAGTTGAAATGCCCTAACCTTTTAAGCCTTTCCTCATAGAGATATTCTTCCATCCCCTTTACCATTTTGGTCGCTCTTCTCTGTACCTTTTCCAATTCTGCTTTATCCTTTTTAAGATATGGTGATCAGAATTGCACACACTATTCAAAGTGCGGTTGCACCATGGAGCAATATAGAGGCATTATAATATCCTTGGTTTTATTTTATATTTCTTTCCTTAAGATTCCTAGTATTCTATTTGCTTTCTTGGCCACGGTTGCATACTAGGAAGAATGATTCAATGTACTATCCATGATGATGCCCAGATCCTTTTCCTGAGTGATGATTCCTAATGTGGAACCATGCATTGTGTAAAACTGTAGGATCATGGTGTGTGTGTTCTTTTTTTATGTCAAAATGACATCATTTTGGTTTATTATACAGCTTGGTTTCTCACGCCTGATCTCTCTCCTCTCAATTTGTGCTTTAGATGCTTTAGCTTCTTGGTTAGAATTTCAACGTCTCAAACTCTATCCAGATGAATCTCATTCCATTTGGATTACTAAGAGCATTTCATCTCCTACAGCGAGTGCTGAGATCAAAGGCATTCCTATTCTGTTGGTTAATTTCCTTACACATTTAGGCATCATTTTTGACTACCAATTATCCTTCAGTCAACAAGTCACCACCACAGTATGGTCTGTTTTTTTTCACTTCACAAAATCCATTCAGTTAAACCTTTTCTCTCCATTAATACTCTTCACACCCTCATCCACGCCTTTGTAGTCTCTGTATTAATTACTGCAACTCTATTTATTGTGGCCTAAGGTCCACAACCAGAAAAAAATGCAATTGATAGAAAATACATAAGAACATAACATAAGAGAGGAGGAGTAGCCTAGTGGTTGGGACAAGGTACTTCAGGCCGGAAGGTCGGGGGTTCAAATCCCACTAGAGGACAGCAACCTTGGGCCGGAAGGACTGGGGTTTCTAGTCCCACAGATGCTCCTTGTGGTCTTGGGCAAGCCACTTAACCCTCCACTGCCCATGTTCCCTGTAAGTATTAGTGTATGTGTCTCATCCCTGCGTGTTAAATGTATCCCCCAATTGTGTTGTGACCGCTTTGATTGAAGGATAAGGCGGTATACAAAACTGTCTAAATAAATAAAATAAAATACTGGGTCAGACCAAGGTTCATCAAGCCCAGTATCCTGTTTCCAACAGTGGCCAATCTAGGTCATACATGCCTAGCAGTTTCCCCAAAAGACACAGGTTCCACAATGCTTGTACTGGGTCAAGCATTGATATCCCGGGTCCCTTCTTAATAATGGTTTATGAACCTTTCTTCCAGGAACTTGTCCAAACCTTTTTTAAACCCAGCTACACTAACAGCTTTTACTACATCCTCCGGTAACAAATTCCAGAGTTTGATTACACATTGAGTGAAAAAATATTTTCTTTTATTAGTCTTAAATAGTTTACCCTGTAGCTTCATTGCATGTCCCCTAGTCTTTCTATATTCTGATAACGTAAACAATCGATCTATGTTTACCCATTCCACTCCGTTCATTAATTTATAGACTTCTATCATATCTCCCCTCAGCCTTCTCTTTTCCAGGTTAAAGAGCCCTAACCTTTTTAGCCTTTCTTCATAGGAGTATCCTCCCATCCCCTTTACTATTTTGGTGGCTCTTCTCTGAACCTTTTCTAATAACGCTATATCCTTTTTAAGATACGGCGACCAGAACTGCACACAATATTTAAGGTGTGGTCTCACCATGGAACGATATAGAGGCATTATAATATCTTTTGTTTTATTTTCCATTCCTTTCCTTATGATACCTAGCATTCTATTTGCTCTCTTGGCTGCCGCTGCACACTGGGCCGAGGGTTTTAACATGTTATCCACAATGACACCTAAATCTTTTTCCTGGGTGGTGGTTCCTAATGTGGAACCTTGCATTGTGTAACCATAGTTTGGGTTGTTCTTCCCTAGGTGCATAACTTTGCACTTGCCCACATTAAATTTCATCTGCCATTTTGATGCCCAGTCTTTCCAATTTATCAAGATCCTCTTGCAATTTTCCGCAATCCTCTTGGGTTTTAACAACTTTAAGTAGTTTTGTGTCATCTGCAAATTTGATGACCTAACCCGTTATTCCACTTTCCAGGTCATTTATGAATATGTCAAAAAGCAGCAGAACCAGCACAGATCCCTGGGGTACACCACTATCTCCATTGGGAAAATTGGCCATTTAGCCCTACCCTCTGCTTTCTATCTTTTAACCAGTTCTTGATCCACAGTAGTACACTGCCTCCTATCCCATGACTCTTTAGTTTTGCCAAAAGTCTGATGAGGGACCTTGTCAAAGGCTTTCTGAAAGTCCAGATACACTATATCAACCGACTCACCTTTGTCCACCTGTTTATTCACACCTTCAAAAAAACATAACAGATTAGTATGACAAGATCTTCCTTGTCTAAAGCCATGTCTTCTTGCCAATGCCTCTAAATTTGATCATGTTTCTTCACTGTTTATTCATTATCCTTGACTATCCTTCCCCTACAGATTTAATTTCAAAATTCTGATGCTTGCTCACAAAACATTCTAGCCTGGTCTTCCACTTTACTTTTCTACTCTCCTGAGTCCTTATAGGCTGTCTTGGACACTCTATTTTCAGAATGAAAATTTGTTAATTAGCCCCGTTTCTGCTGCATGTATGGAAGCATCATGCAATTTGGCATTTTATTTTTGAGCCCCCTTCCTTTGGAATGCTCTCCCCTCCAGTATACGCAGTGAGACCTCTCAAAAATTTCAAGTCACTTCTAAAAATGCACCATTTTAAGGAGGCTTTTGGGGATTACCCAGCCGAGAGTGGTGGTGGCTTCCTGGTTTTGTTCTTTTCTGTTGTTCCTCTCTCACCCTTTCCTGTTGAAAATGACATTCTTTTCTATACTTTATTTTAGTTATTGTACACCGCTCAAATGCCTCATGGCCTTGAGTGATATAGAAAGTTTTAATCCTACCTCATGTGTTAGGAAAGTGTCAGAATGTGGAACTGGGCTATCTCTGACAGGATGACCCTCAGGCAGGGAAAGACAATGTCCTGGCAGACAAACTGCATCATATACTTACAACTACGTCAACCATTTCTGGATTAGTGAGTGGGCGGTAGGGAGGGAGCCCTCAGATGATCTTTTGCGAATGGGTAGATCTTTGTCACTCCTCGGGACAGAAAGGTATCTCAGTTCTTCAGTATAGGGGCACACAGCAAACAAGCCTTGGATGCTTTACTCCTAGATTGGAGGCAGGATTTTCTGTATAGGTATCCTCCAATCGCCTTAATAGCAGAGATTCTCCAGGCAGCTTCAGAGAGCCACGATTCTCATAGCACTCTATTGGTTCCCTTGACTGGAACTTAGAAACATGACAGCAGAAAAAGACCATATGGCCTATCTAGTCTGCCCTTCAATATCAACTATTATAGTCCCTTTTTTATTACTTTTAGAGATCTTCTGTATTGGTCCCATGCTTTCTTGAATTCAGATACTGTCCCAGTCTCTACTACCTCCACTGGGAGACTATTCCACACATCTGCCACTGTTTCCATAAAGAAATATTTCCACATATTATTCCTGAGTCTGTCCCCTTTCACCATCATCCTATTTCCTTTCATTGCAGAGCTTACTTTTAATTGAAAGATGTTGTTCTCCTGTACATTTTTGCCATGGAGGTATTTAAATCTCTCTCATATCTCCTCTATCCTGCCTTTCCTCTAAGGAATACATATTGAGATCTCTAAGTGTCCTCATATGGTTTATAACAAAGACTACTGACCATTTTGTGATATGGATCATCAGTCCATACATTCACATCTCATTATTATTTGAAAAAGAAGTCCCAATGGTTTGGCCAGTTGGTCCTCAAGAATCTCTTTGGGGATTGGAATCCAAAACCATTCCCCTCAAGCTCATTTTTCTCAATTTCCAGGCTGCTTTCTAAAATATATATATAAAATGTGTAAAGGTTCGTTGCCATCAAAAATATGTTTGTGGTCTACTAGTTGCATTGCTTTTCTTCATTTTTTTCCTTTTCTCTTGAAGGCAGCTTCTATATAGGAAGTCTTATTTGTGAGGACTTGCTGTCCAGCTTGTCCTTGGAGAAAATCAAGTTATGTACCTGTAGCAGGTGTTCTTCGTGGACAGCAGGATGTATGTCTTCACATACTTGTCCAGGAATAAGCAGGAATGTAGTCTTCACATATGGGTGACATTGGCACCGACAGAACCTGCACAGCAACGCTCCCCAGCGCCTTATAGCAGGGGTGGGCAATTCCGGTCCTGGAGGGCCGCACACCAGTCAGGTTTTCATGATGTCCCTAATGAATATTCATGAGATCTATTTGCATCCACTGCCTTCCATTGTATGGAAATAGATCCATGAATATTCATTAGGGACATCATGAAAACCTGATTGGTCTGCGGCCCTCCAGGACCAGAATTGCCCACCCCTGCCCTATAGAAAAGCCTTTGGGAGCACTCCTGCGTGACTGCCTTCCTGCTCTTCCAACTCCTCTTCTTCAGTTCTTTTTCTGCCGAGCCAGCAGGACATCATTCCTGTTACTGCAGAGAAAAGCCCCCCTCAAGCCTCCAGCCTACCATCTCCACTATGGAGAAAACCCACAGCGGTTTCAGAAAGTGTACCAAGTGCTCCAGCACCATCTCTGTCACCAACAGACACGACTGGTGCTTGAAATGCCTTGCTCCGGATCATTTGCCAGAGTCTTGCTCCCTATGTAAGCTCATGAGTGAGGGGTCTTGGAAACCAGGCCAAAAAATTGGGTGAACTATTTCCCTTGGACTCTGTCTCTTTGGCCTCGACATCCTCAAGGACTTCGTCTTCCTCCCAAGTTTCAAAAATCTCTTAAGAGCTCCAAACATGAAACAGCCTCAAAAAGGCAGAAAGCATTGAGATTCTCGTCGAAGACTTCACGGGTTCCAAAATAAAAACCTCGGGACTCCAAAGACAAGTCCACGGAATCGAGTGACAGATCGAGGGATTTCAGTGAGAAGTCGTGAGGATCGAAGAGGTCCCGCTCTGAGCACAGAGATTCTCTGAGGGCCTCTTCTGACTCTGGCTACCTAGCCAAGCATCCCTGGTGGGAGGACTTGTCCTCCAAAGCCTCTGTGGGGAACCGAGAGGCTGCAGAGGCATCACCCTCTGGAGAGCCCCCGGAGCCATGCTCTGGTACAGTGGCAGCAAGCCCTGTTCTTCTTATGGACCTGACACTGGCAACCTCCTTGAATCAGCATATGCTATCTATAGAGAAGACTTTGGCAGCACTCCTCACTGCATCGGTATCCTCCACACTGATAGCACAAGGACTGCTGACATCGACATCGGTATTTATACTGGCACTGACATCTGATGCCCCATGTCACCATATTCCAGCCCTGACACTGGGGACCGGCTTTGGAGGCTGCATCCACTTGGTTGGTAGTGGGCATGATACCTCTATGAGGACAGCAGCACAATGTCACCGAGGAGTACCTGTATCAATAACACCGATCACACAGGCATCGACACCAACAGTACTTCCCATGCTCGGAATCTGATCCGATCATCGATCCTTTAACTCCACAGAGTTCCAGGACGTTGTCTCAGAGCTCTTGCCTCAGAGTACCAGTATCTGCCAGAAGTCACTCTCGGAGGACATGTCCTTCCAGGAGTTTATATGGAACATGGCAGCAGGATTATCGATTACGACCGCAGCTGAACCAGAGCCTCAGGTGAAAGAATTGGAGATCCTCCAGCACCCATCAGCCCTGAAGGAATTGCTATCCTGCCAGTGCATCGGTTACTGCACAACCTTATGCTCCAGATGTGGGAGATCCCCTCACGGTGTCACCCATTAAGTAGGAGGCTTGATACAATGTTTCGAGTACCGGCCATCCCAGGCTTCTAGAAGCTGCAGTTGCCACACCACTTCATAGTAATGGAATCAATGATGCGCAAGATAAAAAGTGGCAAAACTCATGCATCCATACCCCCAGGAAGAGATTCGAAAAACCTTGATTCCTTTGTATGCCAGTCTTTCCAGGCTTCAATGTTGGCAAGTCGAATCAAGACATAAGACATAGCAAAAATGTCTTTGTGAACAGAGCGACCTTTGATGCCTTTGCATCCACCAACAGGGCCTCTGCCATAGCCTTAGGGGCATGCAGACTCGCATGACTTCAGGTGTCAGACCTGGAACAATGGGTCCAGGATAAATTTGGCAATATCCCATGTATTGGTGAGAACCTTTTTGGAAAAAGAGATGTCCACCCTGCTTTCCCAAGGAGTCATAGAAAGGGTTCTACAAGAACAACTTCTTGAGGGCTTCTACTCCCTTTACTTCTTTATTCCAAAGAACTCAGGAGGCTACAGGCCCATATTTTATTTCGAGGATCTCTACAAATTCTTGATCAAAGAGAGGTTCAAAATTATTTCTCTGGGAACTCTCTTTCCCTATCTGCAGGAACAAGACTGTCTATGTTCTCTAGACCAAGGAGGCATATATCCATATCCTCATTCATCCAGGATACAGACAGTATCTCCACTTCATCTTTCAAAGGACTCACTATCAATATAGGGTCCTCCCCTTCGGTCTGGCATCTGCTCCCAGCGTATTCACAAAATGTATGGTAGTGGTGACAGCATATCTACGCAACATGGGGATCTTTGTCTTCCCCTACTTAGACAAACTCTCCTGGAGAACTCTGCACATTACTTCAACGAACCCTTGCAATCTTACAACATTTGGGCTTTGTTGTAAATCTCCCAAAGTCCCATCTATCCCCCAACTCAAAGGTCGGAGTTCATCGGAGCCATGCTAGATACTTAGCAAGCCAGAGCTTTCCTACCACTAGATCACCTGCACTGACTAGTAGACCTAGACAACCACATGCATCAGCAGACAAGCTCAACAGCTCGAGACTTCCTACGTCTCTTAGGCCACATGGCATCCACAGTGCATGTAGTTTCATATGCAAGACTACATATGTGCCTAACACAATGGACCTTAGCATCCCAATGGACACAGGCCACAGGGAACTTGCAGGACCTGATTTAAATTACCCACCCCCTGGTCCAATCTCTCTGTTGGTGGTGCACCCCAGCAAACCTCCTTGGAGGATCACCTTTTTGGATGCCTCCTCAACACGCCCTCATCACGGATGAGTTCAAGCGGAGTTGGGGAGCCCACCTGAACTCCATCTCCACACAGGGACTGTGGATATCCCAGGAATCGGCTCTTCAAATCAACATGTTCGAACTTTGAGCAATCATGAATGCCTTGCAGGTGTTCCAACACCACCTCTCGAACAGCCAAGTGCTAGTCAGGACAGACAATCAGGTCGCAATGTTCTATGTGAACAAGCAAGGAGGGACAGGCTCTCTTCCCCTCTGCGAGGGAGGCCTGTCGCCTTTGGAACTTTGCTATCTCCCAGCACATTTGCCTCTGTACAGTGTATATTCAAGGCAGTCTCAATCACCCGGTGGACAAACAGTCTGATCATGCACCCACACGAGTGGAGCCTCAATCCTCACACAGTGGCATGAATCTTACAAGCATGAACCCCAGCCATCGATCTCTTTCCCACTCCACAGAACAGTCAACTCCCGCAGTTCTGCTCCAGAGTACCATCCAAACTCAGCCAGGCACCCGATGCCTAACTGGTGTCAGGATCTACTATATGTGTTTCTCCCCACACCCCTCATACCAAAGACCTTTTTCAAATTCCAGACAGGGGCAATATGATACTCATAGCCCCCTTCTGGCCCCATCAGCCTTGGTTTCCCCTACTACTATGTCTGACACGAACACAGCCAATGTGACTGGGTTGCAATCTGGGTCTTCTGTCTCAGGACAACGGAACATTCCTACATTCCAATCTGCGATCTCTCCACCTGACTGCATGGCTGCTGAAGGGATGATGCTCCTGCATCTTGACCCTTCCCAGGGAAGTAAAGGATGATATCCTGGCTTCCAGAAAATCATTCATCAGATGACCGGTCTCATTTAAATGGCACAGATTTGGATCATGGTGCTTGCAGAATAATCTGAATCCTTTCAACGCACCATTGTCTACATTTCTACAGTACCTACTGTACTTGTTCTCTTCAGGACTCAAAACCAACTCAGTACGTGTTCACCTCAGTGCAATCGCAGCTTTTCACAAACAAGTCAATGGTCAACCCATCTCCACGCACCCTCTAGTGGCATGTTTTATGAGAGGTCTTCTACTCTCTAAGCCACCCCTTCTACCTTCAGTGGTCACGTGGGATCTTCATGTGATCTTGGCTCAGCTTTTCAAACCGCCATTTGAGCCCCTAGCGACCACTCATCTATGGTACTTGTCTTGGAAAGTCATATTCCTCATTGCCCTAACCTCAGCCAGGCGCATTAGTGAACTGCAGGCCTTTGTGGCTCATCCACCATATACCAGCTTCCATCATGGCAAGGTCATCCTGTGGACACACCCCCACTTCCTACCAAAAGTGGTATCGCCTTTCCACATCAATCAATCAGTTATCCTTCCATTCTTCTTTCAAAGACCTCATTCTCCTCTTGCAGAAGCAACTCTGCATACCCTGGATTGTAAACGGGCTCAGGCCTTCTATCTCCAAAGAACCCAGGACCTCCGAAAATCCTCACAATTGTTTGTTTCCTTTGACCCCACTCACTTGGGACTTCCTGTAACAAAAGAAACGCTTTCCAGATGGATAGCGGATTGTATCTCATTTGCTTATGATCGAGCAGGCCTAACCCTCACCAGGCATGTCACTGCTCACAATGTCCAAGCAATGGCAACCTATTTAGCCAACCTACGCTCTGTAGCCATTGATGAAATCTGTTGGGCAGCAACTTGTTCCTCCATACACACGTTTGCTGCCCACTATTGCTTGGACAAGGACTCCCGCCGGGATGCGACCTTCGGCCAAGCGGTCCTCCAACATCTCTTTGGAACATAGCTACAGCTCTACCCCCTGCCCACACCCTTCTTACCAGATCTCCACGTCAGGGATGTCTATGTCAAACTGAACCCTGTCCGACTACTCTAATCTGGTTTCTAAGTCTCCTGAGATCTGGAAGCTAGGGAGTCCCATTTGTGAAGACTACATCCCTGCTTGTTCCTGGAAATAGCATAGTTACTCATTTGTAACAGGTGATCTCCGGGAATAGCAGGGATTTAGTCTTCACAACCCACCCTCCTCCCCATGAAGTTGTATTTACTCTTTCTTCTCAGCTACAAACTCAACTGAAGAGAAGGATTTGGAAGAGCGGGAAGGCAGTCAAGTAAGTGTGGTAGAGTGCTCCCAAAGGTTTTCCTGTAGGGCACTCGAGAGCGTTCCCGTGCAGGCTCCATCAGTGCCAATGTCACCCATATGTGAAGACTAAATTCCTGCTGTTCCCAGAGATCACCTGTTACAGGTGAGTAACTACGCTTTCTTCCCCAAGTTGTCTTCTCCTCTAAGTTATATTAAAGATTGATAGAAGTCCTGCCCAATAGCAATGAACAGTGATGCTATCCACAGAGAACAACTGCTACAGGTAAGAAATTTGATTTGCGTTCCAGACTATGGTAGGACCTTTTGGAAATATTCTTTACCAAAGAAATAGGAGTTGTTATGAGAGCTGGATTAACACTATATTGGGCTCCCAAGGCACACATATAGTTGTGGCCCCTTGCCATTCACTCCTCTCCCCCACCCCTTGCAGAACTACATTGATTCTTTATCTTCTTCAAGGGAACCTTTGTTCATGGTCTTTTCCCGCTCCCTCCTCTTGCTGTCCCTCCCATTTCTGAGTTTGGCAGTAGCAGAAGATTGCAAGTGAGCATAGGGATGTGCAAGAGCATGCTCTCAGACCCTATCTTCCCCACAGAATCCAGAAGTGGGAGGGCCCACTATGCAACGTGTGAATGCACATTTAATTAGTTCTGTGTATACCATGGACTGCTTCAGAAACAAACCAATCAGTACTAGAGGAGATCAGACCCCTAAGCTTTTTGTAGAAGATCAAATGACAAGACTTCAACTTTAATACTTTAGGCGCATCATGTGAAGAGTGAGATCATTAGAGAAAGCTATCATGCATTTTGGCAAGAATGAAGGTCAATGCAAAAGAGGAAGACTGATAATGGGATAGTTAGAATAACAGCAAATATGGATGCCACTCTGTCAACAACACTGAAGCCCAAACACAGTTTAGGACAGCTATCCACAGGGTCACCATGAGTTGACATTGATTCAACAACATTTAACAGTTAATTGTAATTTTTTGTGTTTATAATGATATATGGTTCTATTGGGTTTGTCACTTATGTGCTACTTTGTATTACTATTTTATTTATTTGTATAGTTAAGTTAATCTGAAGGCTTTTTTAGAGATCTGTTTATAATGCTTTACAAAAGTCCTTAAGGTCAGTGGATGATCTTTGTTCATTAAGAACATAAGATATGCTATACCGGGTCAGACCAAGAATCCAGCAGGCCCAGTATTCCTTAGCTCGTTCCAGATAAGAGGAGTATACAGGAAGAATATTGCGAGTGATTTGAAGATTATAATTGGTAACTATTTGCTATCTTAAGGTTTTGAGTATGCACCATCTAATGAGATGTGTGGACATATTCCATTTTATCAGATTACCAAGGGAGTTTGCTGAGAGATTTAACTTTATCTTGAAAATAAGTAATAGGTCTTTGAAGCATATGTGATATTTAATGGGAAGCCAGTGCAGAAATTGTAGGCAAGATGCTGTGTAATTTGTTTGGACTTGCCAGAAATGATTCTGGCTGCAGCATTCTGGACATGTTGAGGACCTTTAATGCTTCTATTGCAGTAGTTTAAACAAGGAGATGGTCGACTTCAAAAACTGTATGAAAATCTAGGTGGGGATGTAATCAGCGAAGCACTTTGAGTTTGAAGAAGGACTTCTGAACTAAGCTATTTGTCAGAAAAGGTAGGTTATAAATCCATGAATTAAGTTAAAATATATTACCATGTTCGGGATCAGTCCCTGCAGCTTCCTTGGGCTGCCTTGGAGAGGTGATTTGGGAGAAGGGGACCTGTTTAAGACAGAAGGGGTGAGGGAGGGAATGCAGGCAGTGAAGTAATATATAGAACCATTTCAAGGATTGGAGCCATATTAAGAACATAAGATATGCCATACTGGGTCAGACCAAGGTCCATCAAGCCCAGTATTCTGTTTCCAACAGTGGCCAATCTAGGTCATACGTACCTAGCAGTTTCCCAAAAAGAGACAGGTTCCGCAATGCTTGTACTGGGTCAAGCATTGATATCCTGGGTCCCTTCTTAATAATGGTTTATGGACCTTTCCTCAAAGAACTTGTCCAAACCTTTTTTAAACCCAGCTACACTAACAGCCTTTACTACATCCTCCGGTAACAAATTCCAGAGTTTGATTACATGTTGAGTGAAAAAATATTTTCTTTTATTAGTCTTAAATAGTTTACCCTGTAGCTTCATTGCATGTCCCCTAGTCTTTCTATATTCTGATAACGTAAACAATCGATCTACGTTTACCTGTTCCACTCCGTTCATTAGTTTATAGACTTTTATCATATCTCCCCTCAGCCGTCTCTTTTCCAGGTTAAAGAGCCCTAACCTTTTTAGCCTTTCTTCATAGGAGTATCCTTCCATCCCCTTTACCATTTTGGTGGCTCTTCTCTGAACCTTTTCTAATAACGTTATATCCTTTTTAAGATACGGCGACCAGAATTGCACACAATATTCAAGGTGCGGTCTCACCATGGAACGGTATAGAGGCATTATAATATCTTTTGTTTTATTTTCCATTCCTTTCCTTATGATACCTAGTATTCTATTTGCTCTCTTGGCTGCCGCTGCACACTGGGCCAAGGGTTTTAACATGTTATCCACAATGACGCCTAAATCTTTTTCCTGGGTGGTGGTGGTGGAACCTTGCATTGTGTAACCATAGTTTGGGTTGTTCTTCCCTAGGTGCATAACTTTGCACTTGTCCACATTAAATTTCATCTGCTATTTTGATGCCCAGTTTTCCAATTTATCAAGATCCTCTTGCAATTTTCCACAATCCTCTTGGGTTTTAACAACTTTAAATAGTTTTGTGTCATCTGCAAATTTGATAACCTCACTCGTTATTCTACTTTCCAGGTCATATATGAATATGTCAAAAAGCAGCAGACCCAGCACAGATCCCTGGGGTACACCACTATTCAGATACACTATATCAACCGACTCACCTTTGTCCACCTGTTTATTCACACTTTCAAAAAAACATAACAGATTTGTAAGACAAGATCTTTTTTGTCTAAAGCCATGTTGGCTGTCTCCCATTAGGCCATGACCATCTATCTACATGCTGAGTAATTTTATTCTTTATGATGGTTTCTACGAGGGTCATTTTTAAAGTAAGAACCGATTGCGCATCGTGTCCATGCGATCTGTCAAGTGACGTCTGTTCAAGGTCAGCCACTCTTGGCCAGTCTCTCACTACGCTGCCATTACGTTTCACGCCTCTGCTAGTGTTGGTTGTATGGTTATACTGCTTCGTTTGTCGCCATGTCAATCAGTAATCCCTCCGATTGTGAAGTGTGCTCGGTTATCCGGTTTTAATGCAAAACAAGTTCGTCCAGCATTTTCGGCACCCATCTCGCACACATTTTTTGTAGTGTAGTTTGTCAGTCACATTGTGATAAACTACTGATCTTGAAACTTGTGGAAATGTCTGATGCACCTTGTCTATAGTGAAGCACCTGTTTTGGCAAATTTCCTCATCAACTTCTTCCGTCAGGTCTTCATTCATGACAGTAGGCCGTCCAGATCGTTCTTCATCATGAACATTTGTCCTTCCTTCCTTAAACATCATTCATTACACCTTCCCCATACACTTCAACAAGCTGCCGGTGAATTTCAGCTGGACGAACTTGTTTTGCATTTAAAAAATGGATAACCGAGTGCACTTCACAATCGGAGGGATTACTGATTGACATGGCGACAAATGAAGCAGTATAACCATACAACCAACACTGGCAGAGACGTGAAACGGACATCACTTGACAGATCGCGCGGACACGATGCGCAGTCGGTTCTTACTTTAAAAATGACCCTCGGTACCATTTTCCCGATACTGACGTGAGGCTCACTGGTCTGTAGTTTCCCGGATCATCCCTGGAACCCTTTTTAAAAATTGGTGTAACATTGGCGATCCTCCAATCTTCAGGTATTAGATGATTTTAATGATAGTTCACAGATTACTAATAGCAGGTCTGCAATCTTATATTTCAATTCTTTCAACACCCTTGGATGTATACCATCCGGCCCAGGTGATTTGTTACTCTTCAGTTTATCTAATAGTTGTAATACATCTTCCCGATGTATCGATATTTCCTTCAATTCTTCCGCACCTTTAAATACCATTTCAGTCATGGGTAACATCGCTACATCTTCTTCAGTAAAGACCGAAGCAAAGAATTCATTCAGTCTCTCCGCTATCGCCTTGTTGCCTCTTAGTGCCCTTTTAACTCCTCTATCATCTAATGGACCAACTGACTCTCTCACAGGTTTTTTGCTACGAATGTACTTGAAAAAAATCTTTATTTCGCGTTTTTGCTTCCACAGCAAGCTTCTTCTCAAATTCTTCCTTTGCCTGCTTTATCAATGCCTTGCATTTGACCTGCCAGTGCTTGTGCTGTTTCCAGGTTTTGTCGTTTGGCTCTTTTTTCTATTTCCTGAAAGATGCTTTTTTGGCAACAGCCTCTCTTACCTCACCTTTAAACCATGCTGGCAGTTTTTTGGACTTCCTTCCACTTTTCTTAAAGCGTGGAATGCAGCTGTTCTCCAGGACCAAGCAGGAAGTCAGTCCTCACATATGGGTGACGTCGGCGCCGACGGAGCCCTCGCGGAGCAATTTTCCCCAGCTTTCAAAGAAAGCCTTTGGGAATTGCAGCGCGCATGCGCGGTCCACTTCCCGCCCAAGGGTGCCATCTTAGCCAGTCTTCTTTTTTCCGCGGAGCCCTACAGACGTGCCCGTCTTGTCCCCGCTAAAAAGTTGATTTTTTCGTGATTTATCTCTTTTTTCTCGGTCGGTTCGACGCCGGTCCTTTTCCTGCCCGGACTCGCGACGCCGTTGCGAGTCCTTCTGTTATTTTTCGTTTTTTCTGATTTTCTGTCAGTTTCGTTTTCGGTTTTTCGCTGGCAGCCCGGTCCTTTGACCTTGCAGGGGCCCTTTTTCCCCCGATGGCTGCCAGTGGTTTCAAGCGGTGTGTTCAGTGTGACAGAAATATGTCACTCACTGACACACATGATAATTGCCTCCGCTGCCTCGGCCCGGATCACGAGGAACTGATCTGTGGGGGCCTGCAGCAAGATGTCCTCCAAAGCGTTAAGGAGTCGGCGGCATCAGCGGGAACGAATCTTCGCTGATCCCGCCCGTACCCGGACCTCGTCGGAGGCCTCGGCGTCCAGAGGTTCCAGCTCTGACCGTCGCCGGAGTTCCTCCGACAGGGGTTCTCCCTCCGGGGACCGTCATCGGAAGGTGAAACCCGCGAGGGCGGCGTCGGTGGACGCTCCTGGTTCCGTGAGGGCCAGGTCGCACAGCCCCGATAGCCGTCCCGGGTCTTTGGAGAAGGAGCATCTGCCGAAGCGACCTCGTCTGGAGTCGGAGTTGCCTGCTCGGGTAAGTCCTGTAGTCCTCCTGGACTCGCCTCCGAGAGGTCCGACGTCGGGCCCGACGCCGTCGGGGCCCGAGTCGGGGGCTGCTGGGTCACCTGAGGTCGGACTCAGGTTGACGGCCTTGGAGAGCAGACTCTCTGCCTTCATGGACCAGCAGCGGGCACTGATCGCTAGCCTCGCTGGCACCTCTGCCCCGACCGCCGGGACGTCGACGTCTAAGTCGACCCCGGAGACCGAGCCGATCCTCGAGTCCATGCGGGCTCGAGTCGATCCTCGGTCGAGGTCACCCTCGGCCTCCCGTTCGGGACCGATGTCGTCGACGCCGACTCCCTCGGCGTCGGGGCGGCCGACGCCTCCGCCCGCCCGGACCGACCCCACCGATTCCTCCTCGGAGTCGGCCTGGGAGTCTGAAGAGGAAGAGTCACCTGATTCATTTCGGACTCGGTGTGTCCCCTCGGACTCGCCTGAGTCCGAACCTCAGAAACAGTCCCCTCCGGAGGACGCCCGGTTCTCGGACTTCGTCAGGGATATGGCCAAGGCTTTGGCCTTCCCTGCGGATCCCGAGGAGGAGCCCCGAGCCGAAGAGCTTGTTGCCCTTCAGTACGACTCTCCCGCCAGGGAGCACTTTACTGTACCGGTTCCTCCCATGCTGGAACGACTACTCTTCCGCATGTGGGAGAGTCCGGCATCGTCGCCGGTATTAAGCAAGCGGGTCGATTCCATTTATCGAGTCCGCAAGAGCCCTGGCTTCCAAAAAGCACAGCTACCGCACCATTCCATGGTGGTGGAATCGGCCATGCATAGGCTTAAGAGCCAGAAGATGCACTCCTCGGTGCCTCCTGGCAGGGAGGCCCGCAACCTGGATGGCCTAGGTAAGAAGTGTTTCCAGGGCTCTATGCTTGCTTGTCGGGTCCAGACCTACCAGCTCTACATGGGCATGTATCTCAGAGACCTGGCTAAAGAGATAGCCGGATTCTCTGCTGGGCTGTGCGAGGAACCTTTGCGGAGGTTCCTAGCCTTGACAACTGGTATTCGGGAATGCTCCAAATTCATGTCTCGAGCAGCCTATGATGGCTTTGAAGCATCGGCACGGGTGGCCGCAGCCGGCATCGGTGCCCGCCGACAGGCTTGGCTTCAGTCGTCTGACCTTGAACCCTGGGTGCAGGACAAGTTGGTCGATGTCCCCTGCCGAGGTGAGAACCTCTTTGGCAAGCCCATGGCTGAAAAGGCTGCACAAATTGAGATGGAGACTCTCACCAGAACTAGGCTTTCTAAGAAGACCTCCGCCCCTTCCCAGAAGAAGAAGGACTCGGGAAAGAAGTCCTTTTACCCGAGAAAGGCGGCTGCCTATAAACACTACCCTCAATATCAGGCCTCCGCAGCTCCCCAACAGGGTCAGCAGGCCAAGGGACGGGGTAACGGGTCCCGTAGGCAGAAAGCCCCCAAGCCTGCACCACCGGCCCCTGCTCAGCAGGGTGGGGGTTTTTGACTTCATCAGCATAGCCTCTCCCCCTCAGCTGGTTCCTCCCAGCACAGGAGGCCGGCTGGTTCACTTTGCCCACAGGTGGTCCAACATCACCTCAGATGCCTGGGTGCTTCAGGTGGTGAGAGAAGGCTATCTTCGCCACTTCCACCAGGTCCCTCCCTCCTATTTCCCGGGGGAACCTCCACGACTCCCTCTGCACAGGGACTTACTCCTTCAGGAGTTAGCAAGTCTTCTTCAGGAACAGGCTGTGGAACCGGTGCCCCACCACCTGAGGGGTCAAGGCTTCTATTCCAGGTATTTCCTAATACCAAAAAGAACAGGAGGCCTCAGACCCATCCTGGACTTGCGCAACCTCAACAAGTTCCTCGTCAGGGAGAAGTTAAGATGCTTACCCTTGGAATCCTTCTGCCCTACCTCCAGCAGGGAGATTGGCTATGCTCCTTGGATCTAAAGGATGCCTACACGCACATCCTCATCCACCCAAGCCACCGCCAATACCTAAGGTTTGTGGTGGCAGGAAATCATTACCAGTACAGAGTACTGCCCTTTGGCCTATCCTCCGCACCACGAGTCTTCACAAAATGTCTCGCGGTGGTGGCGGCTTATCTCCGGCTTCACGGCCTCTATGTCTTTCCGTACCTAGACGACTGGCTCATCAGAGCATCGTCCTCTCCAGAAGTCACAAAAGCCACACACCGCACTGTGACTCTTCTGCAGTACTTGGGCTTTGTCATAAACTTTGCAAAGTCCACTTTGCTCCCCTCGCAAGATCTCGAGTTCATCGGCGCAAGATTGCACACTCTTCAGGCACGAGCTTTCCTGCCTCTCGACAGGGCTCAACGGCTCATGGACCTAGCCGGCCGCTTTCGCAGCCAGTCCCTGGTCTCCGCCAGGCGCTTCCTGAGACTACTCGGCCATATGGCTTCCACCGTCCACGTGACCCCCAATGCCCGCCTGAATATGCGGCCTGCTCAGTGGTGCCTTCGCAAGCAGTGGCAACAGGCCACGGGCGGCCTAGCCGACTTAGTGCGCATCTCCGGCCCGCTGGCCTCTTCTCTACAGTGGTGGCTTCATCGGCCGAACCTGGTGCTCGGAATGCCTTTTCAGTCTCCTCCGCCGGCTCAAGTGCTGACGACCGATGCTTCTCTCCTAGGATGGGGAGCGCATTGCCAAGGGGCATGTACTCAAGGTCTCTGGACCACGTGGGAGTCTGCGCAGCAGATCAACTTCCTGGAGCTCAGAGCAATCCGTCTGGCTCTCAAGGCTTTCTCCCACCTGACTTCTCACCGGTCCGTCCTTGTCCAGACGGACAATCAAGTTGCCATGTTCTACGTGAACAAACAGGGAGGCACGGGCTCCTTCCTTCTCTGTCGAGAAGCACAGAGGCTCTGCTCTTGGGCCGTCAGCCACGGCATTCTTCTCAAGGCAGTTTATCTCCCAGGCCAAGAAAATTGCCTGGCGGACAAACTCAACAGAATCCTCCAGCCGCACGAGTGGCGCCTGGATCCCTTGGTGGTTCAGAAACTTTTTCTGAAGTGGGGCCTCCCCACGATGGATCTCTTTGCCAGTCCTCTCAACCGGCAACTTCCTCGCTTCTGCTCTCGGCAGCCGCATCCCCTTCGAGTAGCGGCGGATGCTTTTCTGCTCTCATGGTCGAAAAGCCTTCTGTATGCCTTTCCTCCCATACCGCTAGTCTCCCGAACTCTTTTCAAGGTTCTCCGAGACAAAGCTTCCATGATCCTGATAGCTCCTCGCTGGCCCAGACAGCCGTGGTTTCCACTCCTGCTGCAATTAGCGGTGGAGGATCCGTTCCCTCTGGGGTTTCAACCAGATCTCCTAACACAGGATCAGGGGTCCCTGCTACACCCCAACCTCAGATCTCTACATCTGATGGCCTGGCTGCTGAAAGGGTAGTCCTTGCTCCCCTTCTATTGCCGGCAGAGGTGGAAGAGGTCGTCCTAGCTTCCCGGCGACCTTCTACCCGCAAATGCTACGCCCTTAAATGGCGTCGCTTTTCCACTTGGTGTGCCCAGCAGTCTCAGGATCCCTTCTCCTGCTCGGTGTCGGTGATCTTGCAGTACTTGCTCTACCTCTCTAATCTGGGACTTAAGTCCAACTCCGTCAAAGTTCACCTCAGTGCTCTCTCAGCACATCATGTGCCGGTGGACGGCAGACCTCTTTCCAGCGACCCTCTCGTGGCGAGGTTTCTCCGAGGTCTCCTTCTACTTAAACCACCTCTGCGCCCGCCAGCACCTGACTGGGATCTGAATGTGGTTTTACAGCGGATCACCTGTCCGCCTTTTGAACCTATGGCTACCTGTGCTCTACGTTTTCTTTCTTGGAAAACCTTATTCCTGATAGCCCTCACTTCCGCTAGACGCGTAAGTGAATTGCAGGCCCTCGTGTCTGATCCCCCTTACACTCGGTTCTACAAAAATCGGGTAGTCCTACGGACTCACCCTAAATTTCTTCCAAAAGTGGTCTCCCCTTTTCACATCAATCAGGAGGTGGTACTTCCGACCTTCTTTCCCAGGCCACACTCCAGCCGAGCTGAAATGGTCCTGCATACCCTGGACTGTAGAAGGGCATTGAACTTCTACCTTGACCGTACGCGGGAGCACCGTAAAGCTGCTCAGCTTTTTGTATCTTTTGACCCCAATAAATTGGGGCTCCCGGTCTCCAAGCGTACTCTGTCCATCTGGGTTGCTGACTGTATCGCTTGGGCTTATGGGGCAGCCGGACTCTCGTTACAAAGTCGAGTCACGGCTCATTGTGTTCGGGCGAAGGCTACGTCAGTGGCTTACCTCCGCTCTGTTCCATTGGCAGACATCTGCCGGGCCGCTACTTGGTCTTCGAGCCAGACTTTTGCGGTCCATTACTGCCTCGAGAGGGAGTCCCGCAGGGACAGTGCTTTCGGACAGGCAGTCCTCCGAAATCTCTTCGAGGTTTGAGCAACTCCTACCCTCCATCCCGGATGGGGGCTACCGGTGGGTAATAATTCAGCGAAGATTCCTTCCTTCTGTACTGCTGAGCTAGAGGGAGCTCATTTTGTGCTTAGGGTCTCCGGTAGCCTTGAGCTTGGGAGTCCCATATGTGAGGACTGACTTCCTGCTTGGTCCTGGAGAAAGCGTAGTTACTCACCTGTAACAGGTATTCTCCAGGAGCAGCAGGAATCAGTCCTCACAACCCTCCCTCCTCTCCTTGGAGTTGCAATTATCTGCTTTAGTTTTTTTGCTAATTTTTATGCTGTCTTTTAGCTATGTCATCTGACTGGCTAAGATGGCACCCTTGGGCGGGAAGGGGACCGCGCATGCGCGCTGCAATTCCCAAAGGCTTTCTTTGAAAGCTGGGGAAAATTGCTCCGCGAGGGCTCCGTCGGCGCCGACGTCACCCATATGTGAGGACTGATTCCTGCTGCTCCTGGAGAACACCTGTTACAGGTGAGTAACTACGCTGTCTGGGCTTCCAAGATAGTATTTTTCAACAACACCCAAGCTTGATGTAAGTCTTTAACCTTTGCAACTGCTCCTTTTAGTTTTTTCTTAACTATTTTCCTCATTTTATCATAGTCTCCCTTTCGAAAGTTAAAAGGTAGTACTGTGGATTTCCTTACTATCCCTCCTCCACTAATTAAATCAAAGGCGATCATGCTATGATCACTATTGCCAAGTGGCCCCAACACCCTTATCTCTTGTACCAGATCTGGTGTTCCACTAAGGACTAGGTCTAATATGGCTTCCCCTCTGGTCGGTTCATGAACCAGCTGCTCCAAGAAACAGTCACTTATGTCATCTAGGAACTTTATCTCCCTAGCATGTCCTGCCGTGACACTGACCCAGTCGATACCGGGGTAATTGAAATCAACCATTATTATTACTGCGCATGTAACTTTTGTTAGCTTCCTTGATTTCTTTGAGCATTTCATCATCTGCATTCTGGCCAGGCGGTCGATAGTACACCCCCACTGCCATCGCCTTCCCCTTTTTACATGGAATTTCAATCCATAGAGATTCTACAGCAAATTGTGTTTCCTGCCAAACTTTAATCCTTTCTGACTCAATGCCCTCTCTAACATAGAGCGCAACCCCTCCACCAATTTGATCAGCTCTATCATTACGATATAGTTTGTACCCAGATATCACAGTGTCCCACTGGTTGTCCTCCTTCCACCATGTCTCTGATATTCCAATCACATCTAGCCTCTCATTTAGTGCTATATATTCAAACTCTCCCATCTTATTTTTTAGATTTCTAGCATTTGCATACTAGCATTTTAGAGACTGTATTTTATTCATATTAATTTGGCTATTGGTAGACATGGGTAATTTGGGATCTTTAAGCTCTGTCTGCTCCATACTCGAGGGCATTTGGGCTACTTTACTCTTTTTTGGAACCTCTCTGCTTTTGGTAGTATCCTTCAAGGATACATTCTTCCGAGCCATCCGCTCTTGGGCGACTGTTGGCTTTCCCCTATTATCTAGTTTAAAAGCTGCTCTATCTCCTTTTTAAAGGTTAATGCCAACAGCCTGGTTCCATCCCTGTTAAGGTGAAGCCCATCCCTTCGGAAGAGCCCCTCCTTTCCCCAGAATGTTCCCCAGTTCCTAACAAATCCAAACCCCTCATCTCTGCACCATTGTCTCATCCACGCTTTGAGACTCCGGAGCTCTGCCTGCCTTTTGGATCCTGCATGTGGAACGGGAAGCATTTTGGAGAACGCTACCCTGGAAGTTCTGGATTTCAACTTCCTACCTAAAAGCCTAAATTTAGCCTCCAGAACCTCCCTACCACATTTTCCTATGTCATTGGTACCGACATGTACCAAGACAGCAGACTCCTCCCCAGCACTATCTAAGATCTTATCTAGGTGGCGCGTGAGGTCCGCTACCTTTGCACCAGGCAGGCACGTTACCAGGCGATCCTCATGTCCACCAGCCACCCAGCTATCTACATGCCTAATGATCGAATCACCAACTATAACGGCTGTCCTAACCCTTCCCTCATGGGCACATGGCCCTGGAGAAACTTCCTCGGTGCGAGAGGGTTTTACATCACCTGGAGGACAGCTCCTAGTTACAGGATCACTTCCTGCCACACCAGGGTGATGCTCTCCTGTCACGTGACCTCTCTCCTCCATGGCAACAGGGATGCTGCCAGACTGGAGGTAGGACTTCAGAACTATATCCCTGTAGGTTTCATCTATGTACCTCTCTGTCTTTTTTATGTTTTCCAAGTCTGCTACTCTAGCCTCTAGAGAATGGACTCGTTCCCTGAGAGCAAAGTGCTCCTTGCACCTAGTGCACACGTAAGATCTCTCACCAACTGGGAGAAAATCATACATGTGACACTCAATGCAAAAGACTGGAAAGCCCCCATCTCGCTGCTGGACTGCTGTCTGCATCTTAGTTTTAAGTTTTTGTTTAGATCTTTAAATTCTTTACTTACTAAGGGTTGCTATGGATATTTATACCAATAAAACTGTACCTAATACGTTTAATATACCTTGTTCACCTGAAGCTTAATTAATCTCAGGTCCTAAGTGTATGACTGATTTGGGTAACGAGCTTCACCTGAGAGCACCTCCTGTCTTTTAAGATGTGTAAGTACCTATAAAGCTACAATTATCCCAGGGGTTGGTGGGTGTGGGGAGGGAGGGAAATAACACTTATTAAAAGAGGGCTGCTACTCAATACCCTGTTCTGTGCTGCTATTGAGGAGGAAAAGGAAAAGGGGCATGTTGTTTGCTGGAGATGCAGATCATTGGCAGATTACTTGCACTCATATTGCCATTTAAGAATGTTCTGCCAGACACTTGTCTCCCTGAATTAAAATGATTGAATGTAACACTTCCTTGGTCTCAAGGTCTGTCATACCTTTACCATTAAGGAGGGAGTCTTAGCAGATCTGTGAGCCCCTTTTGAATTTGGTCCCCGAACATGTGCCTAGCTTGTCTATGCATGAATTCTGCCTTGATAGCTACCTTTTTCTCTCAACCCAGTTTGTATCATGAATAAAGTACTGCACATAGAAGTACATTACACGACTCCTCACCAAGTTGAGCATTGATATCATTAAGCGTCTTTCTCCTGCCCAGTTCTTTGTTGGCCTTATCAGTGATCATAAGATGGGGAAAACAGACATTCAAGGTATTAATGCACAAAGTAACCTTTTCCAAAATAAAAGCAGCAGAATTAGTGGTCCAGTAGATTTGAACATCAGAAAATATTTTATTTTACAGAAGGAAAGCATAATGGATGCATGGAATTAGCTTCCAAAGAAAGTGGAGACAAAAACGGTAATGGGATATAAAAAAAAAAAGCAAATAAACACAAAAAAATCTCTTAATAGCAAGAGAATGGTAACAAAGCAATGGGAGAATCTGCACAGAACAGCATTTCAGCCCAAACCAGCACTAAAGTGATTGTACTGTGCTTCCAAAATGGTATGGGAGTAATTTGCATGGCGTGCAGAGTGGAATGGAGAAGTAGCTTCATGATTAGGGCAGTGGGCTGGTGACCAGTAGTACAATAGTTAAATTTTCACTGGCACTCCTTGTGCTTTGGGCAAGTTACTTTAACCTTCATTCCCTTGGAAGAAAGGCCTGGCAATCTACTTTGGTCACATCTTGCCAAGGAAATCCAGGGGCTGCTGGGTCGCGAGGAATCCGCATTGACTCAACAGCACACGTTACATTTTGTATAACTTTTTGGGAACCTGATAGGTACTTTTGTGATTTGATTGGCTGCTGTTGGAAACAGGATACTAGGTTTGATGGACTCCTGGTCTGACCCAGTAAGGCATATCTTTATGTTCTTATGGCAGTTACAACTCCAGTTGCCAAGCAGATTGGATGAACTATTTTGGTCTTTATCTACTGTCATTTACATATTATGTTACCATCTTAGATAACGTATACCTCATTTCTTTAAGTCCTCTCTCAAGAAAGTTCTTTATGAACAGACCATTTTTTGTTGACAGGCAGGACTGAATCAAGCACACAAGTGGATGACGACATCAGATGGTGCCAGGTGGAACAGCTCTCCCAGAGCTCAACTATTGTAAAGTTCTGAACACATACAGCCATTCACATTTGTGTTTTTCCTGCCCTGCCTACAAAACATGAAAATAAAATTCTTAAAATTTTATTGAGGAATTTCTTCTTGGTGTTATATCAGTGCAGTGTTTCTCATTTTTTGCATCCTTCCTTTCTTTCTTAACTTTATTTTAGGCATTTAATATTTACTTTAATTGCTATTGGGTCTTCCTCAGTGCAGAGCCAGGACCTTTCTGATTTCTGATAGGACAATGGACAAGTATACTCACAAAAGGTGTCATCTGCCTGGGGCCTTCTCACCAATGAGCATCTGAGAGGGCTTGGAGGAAATAGAGGTCCCTCTTGGCCTTCACACTCTTCAAAGAACAACATGCACACTATCATTCTCAGACTCTTCTTGCAAGAAAATTTACCTTTCTTCCTTAATTCATACCAGAGCCATTGGCTCAAAAAACATTTTTGCCATTGCTTCACAACTCTTTTCACTCTAAAACAATACACATTCCATTCCATGGGTGAGGCCAGACCCGGAACTGCTAATACTAGCTTTCTTAGACAAAATTCACAGCATTCAACTTCCCCCCTTCTCAGCCATAACTCATATTGGACTCTAGTATTCTCACCTCTCACACTCTTACATACAGTCTTCATTCACTCCTGTCACACAGCAGAAGGCACTCAGAAGCTCATTTATTTGGTTCGTAAAACCACTTGTACCATTGATCCCATGCCTTCCAATTGGTTGGTGGAACCCTCACTAGGGCTCAGTCCCATTATCCAGTCTATTCTCAACAACAGTTAAGAATTAGTTACGGCACCTTGGAAGAAAGCATTAATTTGTCCCATTCTAAAGAGCCCTTCACTTGATCCATTAGATGCAAATAATTACCACATCATCTCTAATCTGTCCTTTTCCAAACTAACTGAACGGGCAGTACTGTACAGAGCACAAACACATCCTACACCCACATCAATATAGTTATAGACCTCATAATAGTACAGATACCATAATAACTGCTGTTCTTAATTAACTCCACAATGCTTTGGACCAAGGCAAAGTGGCTGTGGCCATCTCCTTAGATCTCTGAGCAGCTTTTGACCTGTTAAATCACGACTTTCTACTATTATTGCCACTATTGTTGTGGTCAACATTATTGGCACCTTTGCAGTTCACAACTTTCTCCGGGAACAAGCAAGAAGTCAGTCCTCACATATGGGTAACGTCGGCACCGACGGAGCCCTCGCGGATACATCCCCCACAGCTTTCAAAAGAAATGCTTTGGGAGATGCCACCACGCATGCGTGGTCCCCTTCTTGCCCAAGGGTGCCATCTTGCTCAGTCTCCTTTTTTTCCACGGAGCCCTTCAGATGTTTGTCTGGCTTGTCCCTGGAAAAAGTTGATATTTCTCTGAGTTTCATACTCATCTCCGGTATTGCACCAGTACTCTTCCCACCACCACCCTCGTTGCCTCAGCATCGAGTTTGGATATATTTTTGTAGTTTTTGTTTTTTCTGGTGTCTTCATGCCTTTTTTCTCCCACTAGCAGCCAGGAGAGTCTTCAACCTCGCAGGGGTACTTTTTCCCCCATGACTTTCAGTGGCTAAGAAGTGTGATCAGTGCTCTAAAATTATGTCTTTGACCGACACACACGAATGCTGTCTCCACTGCCTTGGGCCAGACCACGACCCGGCAGCCTGCGGTCTCTGCAAAAGGATGTCCAGTAAAAGGCCCTCAAGAGCCGCCAGAAGCAGCACAGCAAGTTTTTCCCCAGTGCCTCCGAGGGCCTGGGCCTCATCTGAGGCCCCGACTCCTCGGGCAGAACCTCCCGAACCAGAGCCTCATCTTGGGTCCTCAGAAAGGGAGTCTCCCTTGTGGGAATCCAGGAAGAAGAAGAAACCCTCGAAGGTGGCGTCCTGGGATGGTTTCGACTGGCCGGGTCCTCCCCGGTTACACAGTCCGAGAACTTAATCCAAGGCTTTGGAGAGGGAGAGGCCTGCAAAGGTCCCCTGAAAGGATCTGACCGTGGACTGGCCTCTGTCCCCAGACACCATCCTTATTGAGGATTCCCCTTCGGGGGAGCTGGCATTAGGCCCGAGTCCCTCTGTGCACACGTCAAAGACTGCAGAGCCTTCTGGTTTGGAGTCCAGAATGGCGGCCCTGGAGTGCAGTTTGTCTACCTTCATGGATCAGCAGTGGACACTGTTGTCCGACACGAATGGTTCATCTGCCCCGACCATCGGGCCCTCAACATCCAAGACGTCCCTGGAGGCCGAGCCGATCCTCGGGGTCCTTTGGCCTCAAGTTGATCCTTGGCCGGGGTCGTGATCAGAGTCCCACTTGACAGGACCCCAGTCATCCCCAGCAAGTATGCTGGGTGTCTGCCACAGGGCATCGGGGCCCCAAGGACGCGGAGCAGCCCTCCTACAATTCCTCTACGGACTACTCTGAGTGGGAGACAGAGGACAAGGAGTCCCCTGATACTCATCGCCACCGCAACGTCCCATCTGAATTTCCCATCTCGGAGCCTCGATGGCAGTCCCCGCCAGAGGAAATGGGCTTCCTTGATTTCATTAAGGATATGTCAAAGGCCCTGGCATTCCCTACCGAGTCAGAGAACGACCCTCGGGCGGATGAGTTGGAAATACTCCAGTACGAGGCTTCTCCGAAAGAATCGCTCACGGTGCCCATTCCTCCCATCACCGCTTTGACCCGGTGAAAAGCGGGATATAAATACAGATAAATAAATAAATCCTGGAATGGCTGATGCTCCAGATGTGGGAGGCACTGGCTTCAGTACCAGTGGTGAGCAAGCGGCTCAACTCGATTTACCGAGTCCACGGAGCCCGGGCTTCCAAAAGTCACAGCTGCCGCATAACTCCATGGTGGTGGAGTTGGCTATGCGTCCGTTGAAAAGCCAGAAGATGCACTTCTCAGTGCCCTCCAGAAGGGAGGAGCGCACCCTGGGCATCCTCGGCAGAAAGTACTACCAGGGCTCAGTGCTCATCATCTGCATTCATGCATACCAGCTGTACATGGGCATGTACCTGAGAAACCTGGCGAAGGAACTCGCCGGGTTCTCAGCTGGTCTCTCTGAGGAACTCTTACAGCGGTTCAAGAACCTGCTCAAGGCAGTCCATGAATGCTCCAAATTCATGTCTCGAGCGTCCTATGATGGGTTCGAGTTGGCGGCTCAAGTAGCGGTGCCGGGCATCGGTGCATGCCGCCAAGCTTGGCTACAGTTGTCCGCCCTCGAGCAGTGGGTTCAGGACAAATTGGTCGATGTCCCCTGCCAAAGAGACAACCTCTTTGGCAAACCTATGACCGACAAGGCTGCCGAGCTGGAGACCAAGTTCATGATGAGGACCAGGCTGTCTAAAAAGACCACTGCCCCTCCCCCGATGGAAGGGCTCAGGTAAAAAGTCCTTTTACCCAAGGAAGGAAGCTGCTTACAGAAACTAACCACCTTTTCAGGCCTCCCTAGCTCCAAAACAGGGTCAGCAGGCCAAGGGACATGGGCATTGTCCTCGTAAGCAGAAGGCTCCAAAACCCCGGGCACCGGTTCCGGCCCAGCCAGGGGGGAGCTTTTGATTCCTTGAGCATAGCCTATCTACCCCAAGTAGATCAGCAGCCCACAGGGGGACGTCTGGCCCTTTATGCCCAGAGGTGGTTGACCATCACCACTGACTCCTGGGCACTTCGGAAAGTCAGGGAGTGTTACCTCCTCCACCTGACTCAGACACTTCCCCCTTATTTCCCAGGAGAGCCCCTCAGGTCTCCCCTTCACCTGGACCTTCTACTGAAGGAGTTGGCGGGTCTTCTCGAGGACAAAGCGGTGGAACCGGTGCCCCTCTATCTGAAGGGGAAGGGGTTCTACTCCAGGTACTTCCTCGTCCCAAAAAGGACAGGGGGCCTAAGGCCCATCCTCGACCTGCGCAACCTCAACAAATTCCTGGTAAGGGAGAAGTTCAAGATGCTCTCCCTTGGAACATTGCTGCCATACCTCCAGTAGGGAGTCTGGCTATGCTCCTTAGACATCAAGGATGCTTATACTCACATCCTCATCTACCCCCACCACAGGCAGTACCTGCGATTGGTAGTGTGGGGCAGACATTTTCAGTACAGGGGGCTTCCCTTCGAATTGGCTTCAGCCCCAAGAGTGTTCACAAAATGCCTGGCAGTCGTGGCCACCTTCCTCCTCCTCCCAGGAGGTCTTTGTCTTCCCTTACCTGGATGACTTGCTCATAAAGGGAAGCACGACCTTAGAGGTTCAGAATGACACCACATGCACCATTCAGGTCCTGCAACACTTGGGGTATGTCATAAACTACCCCAAGTCTCACCTTCTCTTAGCACAATGCCTGGAGTTCATCGGGGCAAAGCTCGACACTCTCCAGTCAAAGGCCTTCTTGTCCAGGGACGGAGCCGACCGTCTCGCGACTCTGGCACGGGACATACTGTGCTGTCCCTCGGTGCCCGCTCAGCTTCTTCTGTGCCTCCTTGGGCACATGGCCTCCATGGTCCACGTCACCCCAGATGCTCGCCGCCTCATGAGGGCAGCACAGTGGTGTCTCTGGGACCAGTGGTCTCAGGCCACGGGTCGTCTCTGAGACAGAGTCTCTGTAACCTGCCAACTGGTGGACTCCCTGGTCTGGTGGCAGTCTCTCCAGCATCTTGAGGCGGGCATGCCTTTTCAGGCCCCAAGCTCCTCAAGGATCCTTACCATGGACACCTCCCTCCTGGAGCTCCGAGCCATACGCTTAGCCCTGCGAGACCTCTGTCACCACTTGCATCACCAGCCGGTGCTGGTCCATACGGACAACATGGTGGCGATGTTCTACATGTACAAACAGGGGGGCACGGGGTCTTGTAACCTTTGTCGGGAGGCACTGGTCCTCTGCTCGTACGCAATCCAACAGGTTATCCTCCTGCAGGCAGTGTACCTGCCAGGCCAGGACAACCTTCTGGCCGACAGGCTGAGCAGAGTCCTCCAGCCTCACGAGTGGCAGCTGGACCCCAGGGTAGCCAGTCAGCTTTTTCAGCTCTGAGTGGGGAACCTATGATGGACCTTTTTGCCAGCCCGGACAACTTCCAGTTGCCACGCCCCTCCAGGGTGGCAGTGGACGGGTTCCTTGCCTCATGGTCGGAAGGCCTCACGTACGCCTTCCCTCCTGCGCCGTTGATTGCCAAAACCTTGTTCCTGCTGCTCCTCCAGTTGACGGTGGAGACCTCCATTCCCTTGGGAACTGCCCCAGGACTCCTCTCTCAGGAGGGGCGCTCTCTTCTGTATCCCAACCTGGGGTCCCTATCGCTGACAGTGTGGCTGCTGAGAGGGTGACTCTAGCACCTTTCAACCTTTCTGTTGAGGTGGAAGACATTCTGCTGTCCTCTCTTAAGGCCTCTACTAGGAACGCTTATGCCCTCAAATGGCGCAGGTCCTCTGTTTGGTGTGTCGTGCATAGGGCTGACCCTTTCTCCTGCCCGGTAGCACTGGTTTTACGGTAGCTTCTCCACCTCTCCCAATCCAGGCTCAAGTCTATCTCTGTCTGAGTGCACCTTAGTGCTCTAGCAGCACACCACCATCCGGTGGATGGTAAGCTCCTCTTGGTCCAAACTTTGGTGACCCATTTTCTTCGGGCCCTGCTCTTATCGAAGTCCCCGGTTCACCCGCCGGCAACCGAATGGGACCTCAACATAGTGTTGGGGCAGCTCACTCGCCCACCCTTTGAGCCTCTGGCTACCTGCCACCTTCGCTATCCCTCTTGGAAGGTGGTTTTCCTGGTTGCACTCACCTTCACTCGCAGAGTTAGCGAGCTTCAGGCCCTTGTGGCGGAGGCACCTTATATCAGGTACTACAAGAACAGAGTAGTGCTTCGCACGCACCCCAAATTCCTGCTGAAGATAGTATCTCCCTTCCATCTCAACCAGGAAGTGGTGCTCCCTACATTCTTTCCAAGACCTCCATTCGGGCGGAAACGGTCCTCCACACCTTGGACTGTAAGAGGGCTTTGTCCTTCTATATCCAACGCACTCGGGGCCACTGCAAAGCTTCTCAGCTTTTCATCTCATACAAACCTAGGAGGAGGTGACCAAGCGTATGCTGTCCTTATCGGTGGCGGACTGTATCATCCTTGCTTATGAGCAGGCAAGGCTTCCGCTGGAAGGCCGTGTCATGGCATGCCATGTCAGGGCCATAGCGGCCTCGGTGGCAAATTTGCACTCTGTCCCTTTGGTGGACATCTGCCGGGCCACCACTTGGTCTTCAGTCCATACCTTCTCAGCCCATTACTGCCTGGAAAGAGAGTCCTGAAGGGACAGTGCCTTCGGCCAGGCTGTGCTCCATAACCTATTCAGGGTTTAGGCAACGCCTACTCTCTGACCCTTCTGTGTTCAGACTACTGGAGTGCTCGTTTCATCGGACACAGGGATCCTACTGTGGTCTGTGGACATGGACTAAATTGCTTCTGCTTGCTATGGGCTTTCAGTAGCCTGTAGCTGTGGAGTCCCCATATGAGAGGACTGACTTCCTGCTTATTCCCGGAGAAAGCATAGTTACTCACCTGTAACAGATGTTCTCCGGGAACAGCAGGAATCAGTCCTCACAACCCTCCCTCCTTTCTTGGAGTTGCACTTTACCATTTTTTCATTTTGCTGTTTTAGCTATGTCATCTGACTGAGCAAGATGGCACCCTTGGGCAGGAAGGGGACCACGCATGCATGGTGGCATCTCCCAAAGGCTTTCTTTGAAAGCTGGTGGATGCTTTCATGAGGGCTCCATCGGTGCTGACATCACTGATTCCTTCTGTCCCCTGAGAACACCTGTTACAGGTGAGTAATTACACTTAATGTCCAATATCTCCTAACAAAAAAAAAAGTGGCCAGTGAAATGGCTTTGCACGATATATGCACACATATTTGACACACAAAACAAGACCAATTAAAAAAGGAAATAGTAAGAAATGGTATAAAAACTGGGATATTGCCAGGACATGATTACTAACACCCTTATAAACAATTCAAATAAGTTTGAACAGAACCACCACATTCCCATCACTGTAAAGTTAGATGTGCCTCTGATCAATTGTCAATACTCAGATGACTTGAATCAACCAATGAATGATGGCTCTAATGTTTAAACACATCTATTTACCCTCCACTTTGGCACTCAACATGACACACTAGTATCTCCCCCACCTGCTCTCACCCCGTGCTACAACTGAATTGTAAATAGTTTAACTTGAGATTGTTTATGTTGCTGTCATTGTTAAACATGCAACGCATTGAAATCAGTTCTTGTACATAGTTTTCCGTTGTTCCATGTTTTGGAGAATGCAACTGTTCATGCACTCTCCACAATGTTGTTAAATGTAAACCACAATTGATCCTTGGAAATTGCGGTATAGAAATTGTTTCAAAATAAATAAAATAAAATGGCCCCATTCACTCCCTGTCCCATTTTCACAATGGTGAAGAAAAGAGAGTTGCCTGAGACCGTCAGAAAATCCATTATCACCAAACTTCAAAGGGGTACAAGGTCATCTCCAAAGACCTTGGGATAACTGTGTCTATAGTTTGCAATATTGTTAACAGTTCCATGAGCAGAAAACTTATTAAGAATCTTCCAGGACGTGGTGGGAAGAGGAAAATTAATCCAAGAAGTCTTCAAAGGTTAGTGTGAACTGTTGGAAAAACACTATGTACAACATTCAAAGAGCTTAAGGCTAACCTGGAGAAATCTGGAGTAATGGTTTCAACTCGCACCATACGCCGCTCACTAAAAATAGGAGGACTTCATGGGCGAAGGCCAAAGAGGATCACATTGCTCAAAGACAGACATAAAAAGGCACACCTGATATTTGCCCAAACCCACCTTCAGAAACCATAGTCCTTCTGGGAAAATGTTCTGTAGACAGATGAAACCAAACTTGAGCTCTTTGGCAATGCAGACCAGCGATACGTTTACAGATGAAGAAATGAAGCATACAAGGAAAAAAAATATCCTTCCTATAATTAAATATGGGGGTGATTCCATAATGTTGTGGGGCTTTTGCTGCCTCAGGAACTGGAGGCATGGAACGTATTAAAGAAATCATGAAATCAGAGGACTACCGAGGTATTTTAGAGCAAAATGTGCTACCTAATGTCAGAAAGCTAGGTCTGGTAGAAAGTCATGGGTCCTCCAGCAGAACAGTGACCCAAAACATACATCCAAAAGTACAAAAGAATGGTTAAAAAGGAAAAAATGGACTGTTTTAAACTGACTTGCAAAGAGTCCTGATCTCAATCTAATTGAGAACCTTTGGAAAGAGCTGAAACCTGCCATTGGTATAAGGAATCCTGAAAACATTCATGAGCTGGAACAAATCACAGCTGAAGAGTGGGAGAAACTACCAGCAGACAAATGTATGAAAAATAGATGGCTACAAGAAATGTTTGGAGGCTGTCATCACTGCCAAGGGTTGTGCAAACAAATATTAGTGAAGGGTGCCATTAATCCTGTCCAGATCATATTTTATTTAGTTTTTTCCTCAGAAATTACTATGTCTATGTTGCACAGACATCTTTTTTTTTTGTTGTATACCTTTGAACATACTATTAAAATATTATGACGAGACACAGTTGGAATATTTCCATTTTTTTTCTCAAGATATTGTACATAACATACCTAACCTGCAAGGGTGCTAATAATGTTAACCACAACTATATTTGAATAGTGCTACAAGGCGTATGCAGCACTCTACTTGTACACTCATGTTTGTACAATGTTGGCATTAAAGGCACAGTACTTTCATAGTTTACATCATTTCTTCAAAATTGTACATTTCAAGTAACAACTCACAACACCCATTCTGCCATATTTCCTTTGTCATGTGTTGTTATGCAGGGCTCCCTTCTTTCCCCCTACTCTGCAGCATATATCTTCAGGAACAAGCAGGAATGTAGTCTTCACATATGGGTATCGTCAGTACCGATGGAGTCCGTGTGGGAACGCTCCCCAGTGTCCAATAGGAAAGCTTTTGGGAGCATCCCACAGCGCATGCATGCTGCCTTCCCGCCTCTGTACCTCTCTCACTTCAGTTCTTCATTTTCCGCGGAGCCAACAGGACACGGTACCCTGTCACCGCAGAAAATCTACCTTTATTTCTTGTTTTTTGTGGTCGCGTCTGCCTTCATTCGACGCCTACCGGTACCGCCGGTTCTCCTTTCTTTAAAAAAAAAAAAAAAACCTTATATTTTTCTTCAGGGATCTTTCCTTGTTTCTGGTGCTAGGTCCCATTTTGGGCACTAGGCCCATTTTTCTTTAAGCATGGAGAAACCAGCTAGTGGTTTCAAAAAATGCTAAAAATGTGGCGGTACCATCTCTATCACTGACACCCATGATTGGTGTCTAAAATGTTTGGGTCCTGAAGATTGTCCAATGGAGTGTCTCTCCTGCACGAGGATAACCAAGAGGGCCCGGCAGAATAGAGCTGCAAAACTCGGTACCCTTTTTGCCTCCGGCATGATGTCAATTGCATCAATGTCTTCCAGGGCTTCATCTTCCTCCCATGGATCTCAGGTAACCAAAAGTAAAACTAGCCAGTCCTCGAAGGGAAAATCTCCTTCAAAGTATCGAGATGCCTCCAGCATTTCCCTCGAGGATACTTCACTGGCAAAACAGCCCCGGTGGGAGTCTTCGAGCTCCAGAGCATTAACAGGTCTCCAGGATGTTCCAGAGGCCTCGACCTCTGCGGAACTACTGGTGCCATGCTCTGGGGTCGTGGCCGCATCCACCGGCACCGGCACCCAGGCATCGGCAGGAGCGATGGATCACAGAATCCTCTCTATCGAACGCAGTCTAGCGGCCCTCTTAGCAGCTTCAGTACCGGTAAGACCGCAACAGACGGTTCCACAGGTATCGGTACCGACATCGGCTTCGGCAGGACTGCTTCCCCCATGCCGATGTCCGGTATCAGGGATCAGGAACCGAGACATTTTGGTACCGACTTCGAGCGGTACCGATACCATGTGTCACAGGAGCACCCGGTGCTTGAGTCTTCCAATTCCGATGACGCTGATGATTCTACCGGTACCAGAGTGAATCTATTAGAAGGTTCAACTCCCTCTCCTCAACTCAGGATATCTCCTTCAGAGGATATGTCTTTCCAGGACTTCATACGTGATTTAGCAAAGGGTCTTGCAATCACTGTGGTTCCAGAAAAAGAACCTAGGGCAGAGAAATTAAGAATTCTACAATACCCTATGGCTCCCAAGGAAGCAGCTATGCTTCCCATTCACAAGATCTTACATGATCTAATGTTGAGAATGTGGGAAACTCCTTTAATGATATCTTCACATTCCCGACGCCTTGACACTATGTACCGATTACCAAGTTGTCCTGATTTTCAAAAAACTCAGTTACCACACCATTCAATGGTAGTGGAATCGGCCATGCGAAGAATCAAGAGTGCAAAAACACACTCTTCTAATCCTCCAGGCCGTGAATCCAGGACACTCGATGCCTTTGGCCGTTGATGTTTTCAATCCTCCATGCTGGGAGCCAGGATCAGTTCCTACATTCTGTATATGGGAATGTTCCTAGAAGTCACAAAAGAATTAGAGCTCATTAGTCCTTCTGTCTCAGAGGATAAGAGAGCAGACTACCTTATTGTGGTCAAACATGCCCAGAATGTCTCTAAATTCATGAACCGTGCTACCTTTGATTGTTTTGAATGTCTTAGCAGAACCTCTGCTATATCCATAGGAGCATGTCATATTGCTTGGCTTCAAGCATCAGACTTAGAACAGTGGGTGCAAGAAAAGCTGGGAAACATTCCTTGCACAGGAGAAAATCTCTTTGGCAAGGACTGGCAGGACAAGGCTAATCAGCTTGAATCTGACAATACTACTTTGAACAGATTGTCAAAGGCTACAGCCAACCCAGCAAAAAAGAAATCATTCAAGAAACCTTTTTTCAGTAAGAAAAAAGAAGTCTTACCAATCTTACACCCATCAAAGTCACTGTCCACTTCATGTTTCCCAAAAGGGACAGCAACAGAACAGACAGCAGAGAAAGCCACAAGCTCAAAAAGCTCAACCGGCTCAACAGACCCAGCCCCCTCAGGGTCTTTGACTTCCACCTAGAGAACTTAGTCATTCTGCCCCTAAAAGGTCCAGAACCCTTGACCATTCCAGGCAGACTATGCCATTTTGCCAAAAGATAGCAACAAATAACATCAGAAAATTGGACTCTGTCCATTGTACGACTGGGGTACAAGCTTAATTTCCTCAACTTGCCCCCACCTACATTTCTGAAATAGTTCAATTCTCAGGGCCCTGCCACCAACTTCTTGTGGCAGGAGGTCACATCACTTCTAGCTCAAGGAGCAATCTAAGAAGTGCCCATACCCCAACAGGGGATAGGGTTCTACTCCCCCTATTTTCTTATTCCAAAGAAGACAGGGGGACACAGGCCTATACTAGACCTCAGAGAATTAAACAAGTATTTGTTCCGAGAAAAGTTCAAGATGATCTCAATCGGAACACTTTTACCATACCTTCAAAGTCAGAATTGGCTATGTTCTCTAGATCTAAGAGATGCGTACACGCATATCCTCATCCACTCAGATCACAGGACGTTCCTTTGATTCCTGATCCAAGGAAGACACTTCCAGTACAGAGTTCTTCCTTTCGGACTAGCCTCTGCTCCAAGAGTCTTCACAAAATGCATGGCAGTGGTAGCAGCATTTATGAGGACTCGGAATATTCGTCTTCCCTTACTTAGACAATTGGCTCATTCGAGCATCGACAGCTCCAGAGGCCAGCTTCGCTCTCTCTCGAGCAATGGGAATTCTTTAATACTTGGGACTAGTCATAAACTTCCCAAAATCTCATCTCACCCCCTCTCAATCCCTAGAGTTCATAGGGGCTCGTCTAGACACACGGCAGTCAAAGGCTTTCCTGCCACAGCCACACTGTCTACGTATAATACATCTAGCATCTAAGAAGGTATTCCTTACTGCTCGAGAGATGCTTCAATTGCTGGGACACATGGCATCCACTGTCCATGTGGTTCCCTATGCTCGCCTCCACATGCGAGCAGCCCAGTGGACCCTTTCCTCTCAGTGGTCACAAGCCACTGGTCAACTGACAGACAAAATCAGAGCTACCACATATCTGATTTTGTCCCTGCAATGGTGGCAATCCCTGGAAAACCACCTTGTAGGCTCTCCTTTCCAGCAGCCTCTATACCAAGCTACCCTGATGACAGATGCGTCCAAGATGGGTTGGGGGCCCACTTGCACGATCTCTCCACTCAGGGTCTTTGGACATCACAGGAGGTGTCCCTTCACATAAACCTCCTAGAACTAAGAGCCATTTTCAAGGCTATTCAAGTCTTTCAGGGCCATCTCAGCAACAAGACAGTTCTGGTCCAAACCGACAATCAGGTAGCTATTGTATGTTCTATGTGAACAAGCAAGGCAGAACAGGCTCTCTGTCGCAATGCAATGAAGCTTTGCAACTATGGGCCCTCGCCAGAGAGTTACAAATTCACCTGTTTGCGGTATACCTTCCAGGCATTCAAAACTCTTGGGCAAACAAACTCAGTCGAATGCTGCTGCCACCCGAGTGGTCCCTCCACTCAGACCAGCTTGCTCGAGTGTTTCAAATCTGGAGAACACCAGATATAGAGCTCTTTGAAAGTCCACAGAATGCCAAACTTCCCCGATTCTGTTCCAGAATTCTGGCTCAAAACTGTCAGGCAAGAGATGTGTTCCTACTCCACTGGGGAAAAGACTTCCTCTATGCCTTCCCACCCATTCCCCTCATTCCCAAGACTTTATTCAAACTTCAGAGAGACAGAGGTCGTATGATACTCATAGCTCCACATTGGCCATGGCAAGCGTGGTACCCCCTTCTTCTGCGTCTCTCTCAAACCACTCCTCTGGAGTTTGGGAATGCTCCAGATCTCCTGTTGCAGGAGGACGGATCCCTACTGCATCCCAATCCCCAGGCCCTACATCTCAGGGCCTGGTTACTGAAAGCCTACAATTCAAGGATATGAATCTTTCTCAACAAGTGAAGGATATCCTCCTAGCTACCAGAAAGCCTTCCACAAGACATTCTTATGCTTTTAAGTGGAAAAGGTTCTCTGTCTGGTGTTCAAAAAAGGGACTTAACCCCCTTTTAGTACCTGTAAAGTTGCTACTAGAGTATCTTCTACAATTATCAACATCTGGCCTAAAGACCAATTCAGTGAGGGTCCATCTCAGTGTTATTGCCTCTTTTCATAAACCTTTTGATGGACAACCCATTTCCTCTCATCCACTTATATCAAGATTTATGAGAGGCCTACTCTTAACAAAACCTCCCCTTAAACCACCACTGGTGGCATGGGACCTAAATCTTGTTCTTGGTCAGCTTATGAAACTGCCCTTTGAACCTTTAGCCACTTCAGACCTAAAGTTTCTTTCATGCAAAGTTATTTTCCTAATTGCCATCACTTCTGCGAGATGCATTAGTGAATTACAAGCGTTAGTAGCTGACCCTCCTTATACAAGGTTCCACCATGATAAAGTAGTCCTCAGGACTCATCCTCACTTTCTGCCAAAGGTGGTTTCGCCTTTTCATTTAAACCAGTCGGCTTATCTTCCTATATTCTTTCCTAGGCCTCACGCCTCCAGTGCAGAAAGGAATCTTCACACTTTGGATTGTAAAAGAGCCTTAGCCTTTTATCTCCAAAGAACTAAGCCACATAGAAAATCTTCTCAGCTTTTTGTGGCTTTTCACTCTAGTCATCTAGGACTTCCAGTTTCTAAAAGAACTCTGTCAAATTGGATTGCAGACTGCATATCCTACACATATCAGAGTAAGGGACTTTCTCTCGAAGGCCATGTCACGGCTCACAATGTGAGAGCAATGGCAGCCTCAACGGCTAACCTTCGTTCTGTCTCTATTGATGACATCTGCAAAGCAGCCACTTGGACTTCGGTACACACCTTCACAGCCCCTTCACAGCCAGGGGCGGCCCAAGGGGGGTGCGGGGCCATGTGCGGAGACTCGGTGCGGGGCCTCATTTGCATAAGTGGCCTCATTTGCATAAATATTTGCATAATGTTACCATACACTAACTTTTAGTAAACATGTCTCTTAATGAATGTATGGATAAAGAAAGACTAAAAGATTTCTACATTACTATAATCCAGTGCCAATTGCCAGGCAGATTAGGAGCTACTACTAACGCTGCCCATTTAGAACCCATAGCAAACCCACCTTATCATAACAGCACTACCAGGACTCATAAAGCACCAAACCCTACCTATCAAAAGGTAACACTGCAAATATTAAACCAATACATTTCAGAGAATAACAATACATGACTTACTGGGGAAAGAGAACAAGTGGCAATGTCAAATAGGAATTACATAAACAGAATACCTCAGCTCAGTTACACATGCAGAACATAAACCATCACCAAACAAGGAATCACAATTTAGAAACAGGAAGGCAATAATTAAACTGGGAACCCCAAAAGCCAAACTTGGAATGTACAACAACCCTGTAGAAATAAAACTATAAATTAATTTCCTCTTGTACTAAACAAAGCACAGACGTTAATGATGCACATTTCCCAGAGCTGACATATTCCAGTTAATAAATTCAAAATAAAGAGATATCGTTCTACCTTTTGTGCATTTTTTTTCAGTTGCAATTGCTCCAGCCACTTTCTTCTGGTTTCTTCGTGTCTTCTGCTAACTCTCCATCGTCTGCTGTCCATTTGTCCTTTCTTCTCTCTTCTAGCTTTTTTCCATTCTCTCTCTCTACATCTGCTTTAACATACTAATCTTTCTCCTTTTGCTCTTTCCTCATTCCTGTTTTATCCACTCAAATTTTACCCCTCCATCCTCAATCCCCACTTACTCTCCCAATACCTGGCCAATTGTAGATTTTTCATCCCTCCCACAAAAAATATTTTTCCCCTCTCCATTTCACTCTCCCAGCCCCATCCCATTCTAATTCTCCCCCAACATCAGCTCCCTTCCAGTTCCAGCCTCACCCAACATCCGCTCCCTTCTAGTCTCTGCATCAGCCCATTTCCAGTCATAGCCCCCCATCAGCCCATTTCCAGTCATAGCTCCCCCCATCCATTTCCAGTCCTAGCCGAGTCCCTCCATCAGCTCATTTCCAATCCCAGCCCCCCATCAGCCCATTTCTAGTCATTTCCTAGCCCCACCATCAGCCCATGTCAAATCCTAGCTCCCCTCCACTCAGCCCAATTCCAATCCAAGCCCCCCTTGAGCCTACTTCCAGTTCTAGCCCCTCCATGAGTCCATTTCAATCCAAGCCCCCCCCAACATCCCATTTCCAATCTTAGCTCCCCCCAACAGCCCATTTCCAGTCCTAACTGCTCCATCAGCCCATTTCCTGTCCTAGCTCCCCCCTACTCAACCCTTTTCCAGTCCTAGCTCCCTCCCCTCACATCCCATTTCCATTCCAAGCCCCCCTCCCCATCAGCTATTTGCAGTTCAAGCCCCCCTTCCACTCAGCCCATTTCTAGTCCTAGCAACCCCCCAACCCATTACCTGTCCTAGCCCCCCATCAACCCACTTCCAGTCCTAACCCCCCATCACCCCATTTTCAGTTTAAGCCCCCCCCCCATAACCCATTACCAGTCCTAACACCCCATCAGCCCACTTCCAGTCCTAACCCCATCAGCCCATTTCCAGTCTTAGCCCCCCTATAGCCCATTACCAGTCCTAACACCATCAGCCCATTACCAGTCCTAACCCCCCATCAACCCACAACCCATTACCAGTCCTAACCCCATCAGCCCACCTCAAGCCCTAACCCCTACCCATCAGCCCATTTCCTGTCCTAGCCCCCCCATAGCCCATTATCAGTCCTAACCCCCCATTTCCAATTACCAATCCTAACCCCCACTAGCCCATTATCAGTCATAACCCCTATCAGCCAACAGCCCATTACCAGTTCTAACCCCATCAGCCCACCTCAAGTTCTAACCCCCCCATCAGCCTATTTCCAGTCCTATCCCCCCATAGCCCATTACCAGTCCTTACCCCCCCCCCATCAGCACACAGCTCATTACCAGTCCTAACCCCCATCAGCCCATTTCCAGTCCTAGCCCCCCCATCAGCCCACAGCCCATTTCCAGTCCTAGCCCCATCAGCCCACCTCAAGTCCTAACCCCTCCCCCTCAGCCCATTTCCTGTCCTATCCCCCCCATAGCCCATTATCAGTCCTAACCCCCCATAGCCCATTACCAGTCCTAACCCCCATCACCCCATTTCCAGACAGCCTCCCATAGCCCATTATCAGTCCTAACCCCCCTATCAGCCCACAGCCCATTACCAGTCCTAACCCCATCAGCCCACCTCAAGTTCTAACCCCCCCATCAGCCCATTTCCAGTTCTAACCCCCCCATTACCAGTCCTAACCCCCATCAGCGCACAGTCCATTACCAGTCCTAACCCCCCCATAGCCCATTACCAGTCCTAGCCCCCCCATAGCCCATTACCAGTCCTAACCCCATCAGCCCACCTCCAGTCCTAACCCCCCCATCAGCCCATTACCAGTCCTAACCCCCCCCATCAGCCCACAGCCCATTACCAGTCCTAACCCCATCAGCCCACCTCAAGTCCTAACCCCTCCCCATCAGCCCATTTCCTGTCCTAGCCCCCCCATAGCCCATTTCCAGTCCTAGTCCCCCCATCAGCCCATTACCAGTCCTAACACCCCCTCAGCCCAGGGAAAATTAAAAATAAAAAGAAGCTGGCAGCAGCAGCAGAATCTAGTGTCCCACGGGGCCCCCCCTGCCCGGCTGAGCCTCTCCGCGACGGCTTTCAGATCCGTGAAGGGAGAGTGTCTCCCTCGCGGCTCTGTTAAGCCCGCAGGGGCTGATGGGAAATTTACCATCTGCCCCTGCAGGCTTAACAGAGCCAAATTTCCCATCAGCCCCTGCAGGCTTAACAGATCCGCAAGGGAGATACTCTCCCTTCGCAGATTTGAAAGCCGTCGCGGAGAGGCTCAGCCAGGCAGGGAGGGCTCAGCCAGGCGGGGGGTGCCCTGCTGGACACTTGATTCTGCTGCAGCGGCAGCAGCCAGCTTTTTTTTTTTAATTTAATTTATTTTTAAAGCAGAATGTTCTTTGCACGGGGCCCCCTGAAACACTGGTATTTTTTGGCATATGTAAGCCAGCTGGTAGCTTTAAGAAATGCACCA
This sequence comes from Ichthyophis bannanicus, assembly GCA_033557465.1. Lineage (NCBI taxonomy): Eukaryota > Metazoa > Chordata > Amphibia > Gymnophiona > Ichthyophiidae > Ichthyophis > Ichthyophis bannanicus. The sequence goes on along the minus strand of CM066034.1, from coordinate 1,017,717,966 downwards.
AGTGTGGCAAGACCATCTCTGCCACTGACCGTCACCACTGGTGCTTGCAATGCCTTGGACCTAATCACCAGCTGATGTCCTGCGAGCTTTGCTTACAGATGATGCACCGAGATCTGAAGGGTTGGGAAAAACAGGAGGAGTCCTCATCGGATTCAGCATCTTCAGCCACAACCCATTGTCAATGCCTGAAAAACATTCTGAGGCTGCCTTGGACCTGATCAGCAGCTGATGTCCTGCGAGCTTTGCTTACAGATGATGCACTGAGGTCTGAAGGGTTGGGAAAAACAGGAGGAGTCCCTCATCGGATTCAGCATCCTCAGCCACAACCCACTGTCAATGCCTGCAAAACGTTCTGAGGCATCCAATGGAAAGGAGCCATGTGCCTAGTTGAAGCACAGGGGCCTGAGCATCGAGAGGAGACTCTCTGACAAGAGAGGAGTGGAGGAGTGGCCTAGTGGTTGGGGCAAGGTACTTCAGGCCAGAAGGTCGGCGGTTCAAATCCCACTAGAGGACAGCAACCTTGGTCCGGAAGGACTGGGATTTCTAGTCCCACAGGTGCTCCTTGTGGTCTTGCAACAATCAAAATGGTCTGTATTTTTTAGAGTAATAACACAGTTAAGCCATAAATAATCTAATTACTCCATCCATATGAGAATACATAGCAATAAGTTTATAACTTCCCATGTGATTTTGTTAAAACTCTTAGCGTATTTTTCTATGTAGAAATTGGGTCTCAGACTGACAGGAGCTATGGCATTAACTTTTTAACCACAACGCTCCGATTTGCATCAACGACCCTTTTTTTTGTTATTTTGTTAATTTACTTAATTCAATTTAAAATCAAAATCGTTCAAAAAACCAAGCAAGTCAGGCTTATCTTAAATGAAAAATCCCGTTCAAAAAACCAAGCAAGTCAGGCTTATCTTAAATGAAAAATTCCAACGCCAGTTTCAGCGCTGCTGCGTTTCACAAATATATCGTTTCTTCAGGGGTTGTGCACTGACTTTCACAGTTGTCAATATCAACACAGACAGCCCCTGCTGACTAATTTCTCTGGCAATGTGAAAAGACGCCGCGCATGTACGCTAAGAGTTTTAACAAAATACGCTAAGAGTTTTAACAAAATCACATGGGAAGTTATAAACTTATTGCTATGTATTCCCTTGTGGTCTTGGGCAAGCCACTTAACCCTCCATAGCCCATGCTCCCTGTAAAAATAGTTATCTCCAAGTTTTAATGCCCTGTTCAATGTAATTTCAGTTTGTTCAATGTAAACCGCACTGATGCAGAATAGCGCGGTATATAAGAGAATATAAATAAATAAATAAGACCCCATTGACCTCATAGAAACAGAAACATGATGACAGAAAAAGACCACATGGCCTATCTAGTCTGTCCTTCCATAACAACAACTACAACAGTCCACTTTTTACCTTTAGAGATCCTCTGTGTTGGTCCCATGCTTTTTTGAATTCAGTTACTGTCCTCATCTCTACCACCTCCACTGGGAGACTATTCCATGGATCCACTACTCTTTCTGTAAAGAAATATTTCCGCATATCACTCCTGAATCTATCTCCCTTCACCCTCATCCCATGTCCCCTCGTAGCAGAACTTGCTTTCAATTGAAAGAGGCTCTCTCCCTGAACATTTATGCCACGGAGGTATTTAAACATCTCAATCATATCACCTCTATCCCGCCTTTCCTCTAAGGTGTACATATTAAGATCCTTAAGTCTGTCCTCATATGCTTTATAATGAAGCCCATTAATCATTTTAGTAGCAACCCTCTGCACCGACTCCATCCTGTTCACATCCTTTTGAAGGTGCGGTCTCCAGAATTGCACACCATACTCCAAATGAGGTCGCACCAAAGACTTATACAGAGGCATTATCACCTCCTTTTTTCTGCTAGCCATTCCTCTCCGTATGCACCCAAGCATCCTTCTAGCTTTTGCCGTTGCCTTTTCTACCTGTTTAGCTACTTTAAGATCATCAGACACAACCACACCTAGGTCCCGCTCTCCCTTAGTGGACAAAAGTACTTCACCTCCTATACTGTATTGCTCCCTTGGATTGCTGCAGCCCAAATGCATGACCTTACATTTTTTAATATTAAATCCCAGCTGCCAAATTCTAGACCATTCTTCAAGCTTAGCTAGATCCCTCCTCATGTTATCTACACCTTCCTGGGTGTCTACTCTATTGCAAATTTTGGTATCATCCGCAAAGAAGCAAACCTTACCCGACAGCCCTTCCGCTATATCACTAACAAAGATGTTAAAAAGAATCGGACCAAGGACAGATCCCTGGGGCACACCACTGGTAACATCCTTCTCCTCAGAGTGAGCTCCATTTACTTGTACTCTTTGTCGCCTCCCACACAACCAATTCTAACCCAAGCAGTAACTTTAGGGTCCATCCCTAGGGTGCTCAGTTTGTTTATAAGTCGCCTGTGAGGAACAGTGTCAAAGGCTTTACTGAAATCTAAATACACCACATCTACAGCTCTCCCTCGGTCCAACTCCCTGGTCACCCAGTCAAAGAAATCAATCAGATTTGTCTGACAAGACCTGCCTCTGGTGAATCCATGCTGCCTCGGATCCTGTAATCCGCCGGACTCCAGAAACCTCACTATTTTCTCTTTCAGCAGCGTTTCCAATAATTTACTCGCCACCGAAGTTAAACTAAACGGCCTGTAGTTTTCAACCACATCCTTACTTCCGCTTTTGTGTAAAGGCACCACATGAGCCTCTCTCCAGTCCTTTGGCATCACTCCCGACTCCAACGAGGCATTGAAAAGGTCAGTCAGTGGAGTTGCTAGAACGTCCCCAAGTTCCCTCAGTATTCTAGGGTGTATCCCATCCGGTCCCATTGCTTTGTCTACTTTAAGTTGAGCTAGTTTCTCACGAACACAGTCTTCTGAAAATTGTTCAAGATGTCCCTCGCTTCTGTTCTTATTTGTGGGTGTTTCTGAGGTCCTGCTCCTGGTTCTTCATCTGTGAACACAGAACAAAAATATTTGTTAAGCAATTCCGCTTTATCCTTATCAGCTTCTACATATTCCCCCCCTGCACCCTTGAGTCTGACATTACCACTTTTGCCCTTCCTCTTCTCACTAATATATCTGAAAAATGACTTATCCCCCCATTTTATTGCATTGGCTATTTCCTCCTCCTTTTGAATCTTTGCCTTCTTGACTACTTTGCTAGCTTCTCTAAGTTTTTCCAAATACAGATGCCTGTCTTCCTCTCTCTGTGATCTCTTGTATTTCATGAAAGCCTCCCTCTTTTTCTTCACTTTTTCAGCTACTTCTTTCGAAAACCATAGTGGTCTCCTGTTCCTTTTGCCTCGAAGGGCAAGCACTGGGAGAAATTCCAAGTGCAGCGTCATTGCAGCCCTGCTCAACGTGATGTGAAGAGTGATGGCCGGGATCGACTGGCCAAGCTTCACCGGTGGGAGGACTCAACCCAGACAGCAGAGTTAACTCCCATTGCCCAGGAGGGCAGTTGGATATTTCCCGATGCACCTATCATGGAGGCCCTGCCCTAGGTGTCGACGATGGTGTCTGCGGCTTCGGCCTCCTCACAGGTGGTGGTTCTAGAGGAGGGGTTCTCAACCCTGTCCTCGGGACCCACCTTGCCAGTCGGGTTTTCAGGATAACCACAATGAATATGCATGGGAGACATTTGCATATAATGGAGCCAGTGTATGCAAATCTCTCTCATACATATTCATTGTGGTTATCCTGAAAACCTGACTGGCTAGGTGGGTCCCGAGGACAGGGTTGAGAACCCCTGCTCTAGAACCACCTGTGAGGAGCCTTCAAAGCTTACTTGAAGTCAGTGGAAGCCTTGTGGAACACAGGCTTCACGGCGAGGAGAGCATCATCACAGCACTCTGTCCAGCCTATCTTGACGACCCATGCTCTGCCTGTTGGGGGGGGGGGCATCAGTTGGGAGAAGAGTCAACTCTGGTTCCCAGAGCAATCTCATTCTCCAGTGTGTGGTAGTCAAAGGTCCAAGGACATCACCATCAGCGTTCACTCTCTCCGAAGCCGCAAAACCAGTGGGAGGAGGAGACTCTGCACTATTTTGACTTCATCTTGGAGTCCAAATCGGAATGGGAGACTGAGGAGGAATTATCAGTGTCGGACATGTAGTCACCAGACCTCCCGTCTGACCCGTTGCCTCCACCTGAGAGGCACAAATCGCCCCTGGAGGACATGGCCTTCAAGGACTTTGGAGGAACCGAGGGCAGAAGAACTGGAACTCCTCCAGTACCCCTCAGCCCCCAGGGAGGCGGTGACTGTTCCCATGCACCCCGATCCTGAAACAGCTCCATTGGCTCCCCGTCTCTATTTGTCTCAAGTATAAAACTAGCTTTCAAAATCCTACACAACCTCTCAGCAAATGCCCTTAATGAAACTCTACAATGGACAGTTGACAACAGATTAAGAAGATCTACCATGTCAAATACTCTTATGGTCCCTTCTGTATTAAGAAAGAGTTCCCAAAATTGTTAAGGGGCGAGCATTCAACTTATATCTTTATTCACATTTGATATACCGCCCACGCCAAGGCATCAGGGCGGTTTACAATAAAATATCCAAACATTGCTGCAGAAAGAGAAAAGAACGCCATATTGAGACAGGACAGAAGGAGAGAGAACAGCAGAACATAGACAAACTAAGGGGTCATTCTTTAATGTCAAAAGCTTGTTGAAATAAGTGAGTTTTTAAGAGTTTCTTAGTTTCATTAACAGATTCTAAACGGAGGGAAGGGGGAAGGGCATTCCAGAGTTCTGGGCTGAGAAAAAAGAATGCAGCGTGTCGAGTCTGTTCCAGATGTGCTTGAGAGGGGGATGGAAGAGTGAGGCGATTTGCATGAAGGGAACGTAATTGGCGGTGTGGAGTATGAAAGGAGATAAAGTCAGAAAGATAGAGTGGAGTTGATGAATAGAGCGCCCGATGGGTTAGATTAATATTTTGTATTTGATCCAAAAACGGAGTGGCAGCCAGTGAAGTTTAAACAGACAAGGCGTAACATCATCTGAATGACGAGCATTCAGAGCAAATCACGCAGCTGTATTTTGGAGTAACTGAAGACGTTGAAGTTGATAGTTGGGTAAATTAACCAGTGCTCCATTATAATAATCTAGTCTAGAGGGATGTTGAAGGCAGAAAGGAACGGACTGCTCTGATCTGTCTAAGGGCTGAAAATGAACGGCGTATAAGAAGGGATATGTGTTCATGGAAAGAAAGAGAAGAATCTAAGATGACACCCAAATACCGAAAAGAAGATACTGATGGGATGGGAGTGGATACGAGTTGTGGAGTAATAGAAGGACATGGGGTACTCAGGGATACCCACATTGCAGTTGATTTTGAAGGATTCACATGGAGAAAATTGGAAGTAAGCCAAGCCATAATATGGAATAGGCAGTCATTGAGAGGAGAGACATCTATGTTAACTGGGGAGGAGTGAAAGAGAAGAACAATATCATCTGCATACAGATATGTAGGAACTGGGAATTGCTGAATCAGAAGGGGCAAAGGAGCCAGGAAAATATTGAACAACAAAGGGGAGAGAACAGAGCCTTGCGGTACCCCACAGGCTAGAGGGACAGGGGAGGATGACTGGTTTCCGGAATGAACAGAGAAAGTACGTGAGCTTAGAAAAGAACAAAACCATTGTAACACCGAGCCACGTAAACCAGCATCATAGAGGCGGGAGAGGAGAGTTCTGTGATCTACAAGATCAAATGCTGAAGATAAGTCCAAAGATACGATTAGGGTGATATCGCCCCGATCATGAACAGAATGAATTTCGTTTAGGAGAAGGACAGTCTCTGTACTGTGTCCAGTACGGAAATCAGACTGGCAAGGGTGCAAGATGTTTGTGGCTTCCACATGAGCAGCTAATTGTTGGAACACAAATTGTTCCAGGAGTTTGGATAGAAATGGAAGGTTTAATACTGGGCGCCAATGCGATAGGACAGAGGGATCCAGTGAGGGTTGTTTAAGAAGAGGACGGACAATTGCAGACTTCCATGGGGCATGCACCCACCAACCCTTTGGAACTCCCTCCCCTCCCCATCCGTGCCATCTCTGACCTTTCTACCTTTAGAAAACATCTAAAGACACATCTGTTTCAACTATACTATGAACAGGTAACTTAAATTACTACATACCTTCAAACCCCTCTACCAAGAACCTCAAACCTTCTACAATGCTCATTGTATTGTATAACTTCATTATACATAATTTCATTATATATAGTTACATGTATATAGTTTTCCTGATCTCCAGGAACAAGCAGGAATGTAGTCTTCACATATGGGGTATCGTCGGCACCGACGGAACCCATGTGGGAACGCTGCCCAGCATCCTATAGGAAAGATTTTGGGAGCATCCCACTGCACCTGCGCTGCTGCCTTCCCGCCTTTCCAACTCTCCCTCTTCAGTTTTTCATTTTCCGCGGAGCTGATAGGCAGCAACTCCTGTCACCGCGGCAAATTTTCTTTTTTTGTGGTTGCGTCTGCCTTCCCGTCGATGCCCATACCAGTTCCACTGGTGTCTTCTTTATTTTCTTCTACTTTATTTTAAAAAAAAGCTTTTTCTTGAGGGTCTGTCCCCTCTTGGTGCTTTGGCGCCATTTTGGGCACTAGGCCCTGTTTTTTCTCAAAATGGAGAAACCATCTAGTGGTTTCAAAAAATGTTCAAAATGTGGCGGTACCATTTCTGCTACCGACACCCATGACTGGTGTCTTAAATGTTTGGGCCCAGATCATTCTCCATCAGAGTGTCTCCTCTGCAGAAAAATGACTAAGAGGGGCCTGCAAAATAGAGCTGCCAAACTCGGCACCCTTTTTGCCTCAGAAGCAATTTCTGTTGCATCGACGTCATCCAGGGCTTCATCTTCCTCCCATGGATCTCAGATAACCAAACCCAGGTCTTCTTCGAAGACCGGTCGGTCCTCAAAGGGTAGATGTCCTTCTAAGCATCGAGATGCTTCCAGCATTGCCCTTGAGGATAATACACTGGCCAAACAATCCCGGCAGGAGGTCCATGCCTCTAAAGCATCAACGGGGTCCCAAGATGTTCCCGAGGCATCCACCTCAGGAGAGCTCTTGGTTCCATGTTCTGGGGTCATGACCCGCTCTGCCAGTACCGACACCCAGACATCGGAAGGCTCCATGGATCAACGCATCCTAGCCATTGAGCGCAGCAGCGTAGCGGCCTTGTTAGCAGCCTCCCTACCACTAAAATTACCGCTACAATTGGTTCCGCAGCCATCGATACCGGTACTGGATGTATTGGCAGTTACTGTTCTGCTGCTTTCCATGCTACCACTCATGCCAGCCCTAGAATCAGTGTCTGGCATGGAGAGTCTGGTATGGAGGCATTCCGATGCCCACTTTGGTACCGACAACAGTCAGCATGGGAGCACCCGGCCCATCGATGCTTTGAGTCTTCCGATTCTGATGATTCTGATGAATCCATTGATACCGGAGCGGTTCTTCCGGAGGATCCCTCTCCTTCGCCACAATGGCGGATGTCTCCTCCGGTTATATGGGATGTGGCTCGGGGCCTCTCGATCACCGTGACCCCCGAAAAGGAACCAAGAGCTGAAGAACCTGAAATTCTTCAGTATCCGACAGCCCCCAAGGAGGCTGCAACCCTTCCCATACACCGGATTCTGCATGATCTCATGCTTCAAATGTGGGAAACACCTTTAACAGTGTCTCCACATTCCCGAAGACTCAATACAATATACCGGGTACCACAGTGTCCCGGGTTCCAAAAAAAGCAGCTACGACACCATTCTATGGTCGTGTAATCAGCGATACGCCAGATCAAAAGTGCTAAGATACATTCCTCTGGGCCAAGAGGCGAGGACTCTCAATGCCTTTGGGCGTCAATGTTTTCAAGCCTCTATGCTGTCAGCCAGAATAAGTTCTTACATACTCTACATAGGTATGTTTCTTCGAGAGGTTACTAAAGATTTGGAAATCATGGCCCCTCTTCTCCCCGATGACAAGAGGGACAATTTTTCTACTCTTGTTAAGCATGGCCAAAATATCTCTAAGTTCATGAACAGGGCAACCTTTGATTGTTTCGAATGCATTAGCAGAACCTCTGCTATTTCTATCGGTGCACGTCGGATTGCTTGGCTACAGGCATCCGATTTAGAGCAGTGGGTGCAAGATAAGCTGGGAAATATTCCTTGCACAGAAGAAAACCTTTTTGGCAAGGACTGGCAGGATAAATCTTCTCAGCTTGAGTCCGAAAACACTACTTTAAATAGATTATCCAGGACCACTGCCAATCCAGCTAAGAAAAAGACAGTTAAGAAACCATTTTTCAACAAGAAAAATAAATTCTATCCGTCTTACACCCAAGCTGGCCACTGTCCAGTCCATACTTCCTAGAAGGGACTTGTCGCGGGGCTCCCCGTCTACGCCTTATTAATGTTGGGGTGACCCCGGGCAAAGATTATGCTAGGCAGTCAAGGGAATGTAAGTTCACTCGGCGTAGTTGAGAGAAGTGACCTCACAGATTCCAACTACCTAGGAGCACTCATTAATGAGACCAGGTGGAGGGAAATAAAGCTTTTATTCCCTGGTAAATGCAAAGGTTCAACATAAGAGATAATCCATGAAACAGAAAGTCCTTTGTGTCAAAAGGTACCAGTATTTACAATGGTTGCTTAATTGTTGCTTCACAACTAAGGCAGGTTTCACTACCGGAATTTCAGTACAAAAACAGCACTTACATTTCATTCATTCTTCTTCACTATACAGAGCATACAGACTCTGGAGCTGAGGCCATGCACCAGTCACATTCCATGAGTTCTGGCAGAGATAAGGGAACAGTATTTGGGTATTCAATCTCCATGGACTCCCCTTTGCTATACTCAGTAGAGGAATATTCACTGTCCCTGTCTGACCCAGCTTTGTAGGTTAGGACTCTGGAGTCTGGCTTCCCATAGCCAGGGGTTCTCAAGGCTGCAGGAATTTGACTGAACCAATCTGGTTTCTTTCCCCTCACACAAGGGGCACGGGTTTTAGCAGAGCCTTTAGGAGGACAATATTCACAGTCATTGGTTCATGTTTCATACCTGGATTTAGATGAGTTGGAATCACCAGTATATTCTCTTCCAGCCACTTTCCTTTGGTAGCTGAGCCTCTGCCTGCCAGCGTTGGATACAGCTGTGCTTCTAGGCAGTTGAGTAAAACTTGTCCTGGATTCTCCTCTCTCTCTGGGTAAGAACTCCAGCTGACCATAAAAGTGTTTTCCTCTCTGACCTGGTAAAACTTGGTAATAATCCTTCAGAGATTGTAAGCTCTTCTCAGAACCCTTCCCCCTGGTTCTTGGCTTCTGTCTCTCTGTTCTGGATTCAGGCAGACTGTAAGAACAGGGCGTGGCAGACACTCTCACCTTAGAGCTGGCTCTAGCAAACTTCCCTTGTGCAGCAGGGTCAGTTTGGGCCTTCTGGCTCCCAACCTTGTGAAGTCTGTTCCCACTCAGGTTCTTCTCAGTCCTCTCTTGATGGCTCTCAGCCTTCTCTTGCTCCTTCTCTAGGTGTCTCTCAGCTCTCTCTCTGTGGCTCTCCGCCTTCTCTCGGTGGCTCTCAGCCTTCTCTCGGTGGCTCTCCTTCTTCTCCTCTTTCTCTACCCCAGAAGCATTCTGTTCTGGTTTATAAAGCAAACTGCTTGGGATGACTTCCGGGTTCCTTTCCAGGTGCAAGTCATCAGAGTTCCTAGGCTCATTAACTCCCGAATGTCTGTTCCTGCTCCCTCTAGCTGTGCCTGGGGGTAATTGCACACCTAGTTCCTTAAAAGAAACAGGATTTCTTTTCAAACACTCATCTTTATTGACACACGCCTCATGACAGACTGCAGCAGTGGAAACAACAAAGGAAGGCTCAGGTCCCAAGAGCTCAACCAGCCCAGCAGTCACAGCCTCCGCAAGGTCTTTGACTCCTTCCTAGAGAACCTAGTCATCCTTCCTCTAAAAATTCCAGAGCCACTCACCATTCCAGGCAGACTGTGTTACTTTGCCAAGAGGTCAAACCACAGGAGAAGAGGGTATCCACAACAGCAAGCACAAGCAAAAGCGGACCACCAAGGACCAGGCCTACACACAGGTATGGATGTATAAAATTTATTTTTTATTGGAGGACCCAACTAAAATGTTTCGGCCCGAGGCCGCCTTCAGGGGTCTACAACAAAAGCAAACATATTAAAATGTACAATCATAAACTGTACAGTCATAAAATACCTCATAGACAATACATAAAACAATCACATACAAAAATAAAATAAAAAAGTTTCTCTAAAATTACATAGAAGTTTAAAAAACCACAAAACACTGAGGTGTGAGGAACCATGTAACAAAAAGGATAATACATTACCACAGCAGGAGAGCAACAACACGTATGAAAAGGGAGAAACCTCTCCTTAATCTGTGTAAAATAAAACCATAAATGTGTTTTATGGAGAATAAATAACATCAGCTTAAAAAATCACATCACAACACGGGCATATAAAATGATTAAAAATAACAATTGTAGGGTAACATCTAAAACCCTGATGTAGCTTGACGTGGCCGTATCATTGAGCAATGAAAAAATTGTATGTTAAACGGTGGTCCGCTTTTGCTTGGACTTTGCCAAGAGGTGACAACAGATAACATCAGAACATTGGACTCTCTCCATAGTGACAGAGGGTACAAACTCCACTTCCACAGTATGCCCCTCTTTCTACTCCATGAGAGTTCACTTCTTGCCACCTCCCCCTCACCACTCTTGTATCAAGAGGTCACCTCACTCCTTGCTCAGGGAGCTATAGAGGAGGTACCCTTTGCCCAATAAGGCCTGGATTTCTACTCCCCCCTACTTCCTTATTCCAAAGAAAACAGGAGGGTACAGGTCCATACTAGACCTCAGGTACTTAAACAAGTACCTCTTCTGAGAAAAATTCAAAATGATCTCTCTCAGAACACTCATAAGATATGCCATACTGGGTCAGACAAAGGTCCATCAAGCCCAGTATCCTGTTTCCAACAGTGGCCAATCTAGGTCATACGTACCTAGCAGTTTTCCCAAAAGACACAGGTTCCACAATGCTTGTACTGGGTCAAGCACTGATATCCTGGGTCCCTTCTTAATAATGGTTTATGAACCTTTCCTCCAGGAACTTGTCCAAACCTTTTTTAAACCCAGCTACACTAACAGCCTTTACTACATCCTCCGGTAACAAATTCCAGAGTTTGATTACACGTTGAGTGAAAAAATATTTTATTTTATTAGTCTTAAATAGTTTACCCTGTAGCTTCATTGCATGTCCCCTAGTCTGTCTATATTCTGATAACGTAAACAATCGATCTACGTTTACCCGTTCCACTCCGTTCATTCATTTATAGACTTCTATCATATCTCCCCTCAGCCGTCTCTTTTCCAGGTTAAAGAGCCCTAACCTTTTTAGCCTTTCTTCATAGGAGTATCCTTCCATCCCCTTTACCATTTTGGTGGCTCTTCTCTGAACCTTTTCTAATAACGCTATATCCTTTTTAAGATACGGCAACCAGAATTGCACACAATATTCAAGGTGCGGTCTCACCATGGAACGATATAGAGGCATTATAATATCTTTTGTTTTATTTTCCATTCCTTTGCTTATCATATCTAGCATTCTATTTGCTCTCTTGGCCGCCGCTGCACACTGGGCCGAGGGTTTTAACATGTTATCCACAATGACGCCTAAATCTTTTTCCTGTGTGGTGGTTCCTAAAGTGGAACCTTGCATCGTGTAACCATAGTTTGGGTTGTTCTTCCCTAGGTGCATAACTTTGCACTTGTCCACATTAAATTTCATCTGCCATTTTAATGCCCAGTCTTCCAATTTATCAAGATCCTCTTGCAATTTTCCACAATCCTCATGGGTTTTAACAACTTTAAATAGTTTTGTGTCATCTGCAAATTTGATAACCTCACTCGTTATTCCACTTTCCAGGTCATTTATGAATATGTCAAAAAGCAGAGGACCCAGCACCGATCCCTGGGGTACACCACTATTCACCTTTCTCCATTGGGAAAATTGGCCATTTAGCCCTACCCTCTGCTTTCTATCTTTTAACCAGTTCCTGATCCACAGTAGTACACTGCCTCCTATCCCATGACTCTTTAGTTTTGCCAAAAGTCTCTGATGAGGGACCTTGTCAAAGGCTTTCTGAAAGTCCAGATACACTATATCAACCGACTCGCCTTTGTCCACCTGTTTATTCACACCTTCAAAAAAACATAACAGATTAGTAAGGCAAGATCTTCCTTGTCCTCCCTTACATTCAGAGTCAGGATTGGCTATGTTCTTTAGACCTAAAAGACGCCTATACACATATCCTTATTCATGCAGAGCACAGGAGGTTTCTTTGATTCCTCTTTCAGGGAAAACATTACCAGTATAGAGTTCTACCCTTTGGCCTGGCTTCAGCCCCAAGAGTCTTCACAAAATGCATGGCAGTGGTAGCAGCATTTTTAAGGATAGGGATATTTGTCTTCCCCTACTTAGACGACTGGCTAATCCGAGCACCAACAGCTCTAGAAACCAGCTCAGCTCTTTCCTGCACGATGCAAATCCTGCAATATCTGGGTTGGTCAGAAATCTCCCCAAATCCCATCTCACCCCTTCTCAGTCTCTAAAGTTCATAGGAGCTCTTCTAGACACAAGGCAGTCAAAGGTTTTCCTACCACAACCCCACTGCACTCGAATAGTTCAACTGGCGTCTCAAGCAGCTATGAAAACTTTACTGGCTGGACGTCAACCCCTGCAAAAGCAGAATAATATCAGAAGCAGCCACACTTTTAAACCACACATCCAAAACAAGTGGGAAGATGTTGACAGAACAAAAGCAATGCAAAATACACACAAGCCAGTTAAATCCTGGAAAGCAATGAGCACAAATGCTCGAAGCTTAGCTAACAAAGTTCTGGACCTGGAAGCCCTAATGGTGGAAATTGATTTGGACATTGTGGCCATTACAGAAACTTGGCTTAATTAATCACATGATTGGGATATAGCCATAGCTGGCTATAATCTATTCAGAAGAGATAGAGAAAATGGAAGAGGAGGAGGAGTAGCCTTGTATGTCAAAAGCAATATTAAAGCTACTGAAATGCAGGGGCATGGGGAAAAGAAGAAGCGCTCTGGATTGTGTTGGAAAAAGGAGATGGCACTGTTATCCATACTGCTGTACTATACAGACCTCTGACACAAATTGACGAGATAGATAACGAATTGATTATAGATATTGCCAAGATAGCCACAAAGGGAGAAGCGATCATATTGGGTGACTTTAATCTATCTGATGTGGATTGGATAACTCCTTCTGCAAATCTGGAAAGAAGCAAAAAAATTGTGGATGCTCTCCAAGTTGCATTACTTAGACAAGTGGTGATTTTATTTATTTAGTTAGTTAGTTTACACTTATATACCGCTACTTCCAGCGATCAGCAGCGGTTTGATTACCAATTTGGGAGATGTCAAATCAGGACAGGAAAATTGGGTCATATATACATAGATTTAGGGTTAGGCACAGCATGCAGGGTTAGACACTTCAAAAGTTAGGTTTACAATATTTACATATTTACAGTTCTCTAATAATTACATTTACACAGGTCGGCATCATGGTGTCACTTTTTTACATCAGGTTATAGTGACATTTAAAAAGATGGGTTTTTATTTTCCTTCTGAAGTCATTTATGTCTTTTATAGCTCGCAGTTCATGTGGTAGATGATTCCAGGTTATCGGGGCTGAGAATGAGAATGCTTTGTTGCTGGTGCTTGCTTTTACTGATCTGATATTATTAGGAACTTGTAGTGTGTCAGAGTTGATAGTTCTCCTGTCTCTGTTGGTTGGCTGCTTGTTGACCAGTGTTGAGAGGAATGAGGGTGCTATGTCATGTATGAGCTTGAATGTGGTTACCAAAGTTTTGTATTGTATTCTGGCCGCAACTGGTAGCCAATGTAGTTCGATCAGTACAGGTGTGATGCGTTGAGTGATTCTTGTTCGTGTGATGATCCTTGCCGCCACATTTTGGGCCAATTGTAAAATATTTAGCGTTTTCTTTGGCAGACCCTGTAGTATGGCGTTACAGTAGTCTAAGTGCGGCATAATGAGTGCTTGTGCCACCGTCCGAAAATCACAGGGTTCGATTAAGTTCCTCAGTGGCTGTAGGACTCTGAGTTTGTGGAAGATGGCTTTGTTAGTTTTTCGGTGATGGAACCAACCAGGGAAAGCTCAACGCTGGATTTAGTGCTCACCAACAGTGATAGCATGTCGAATGTCTGTGTGAGTGCCCCTGTGAGCAGTAGCGATCATCACATGGTGTGGTTTGAGATAAAAGCCATGGCACAGGCCAATCATAGCAAGCTCAAAGTCCTAAACCTCAAAAAACACCGACTTCAATAAAATGGCCAAGTACCTAAAGGAGGAGCTGACAGGGTGGAAGGGAGATAAGGGAAGTGGAATTGCAATGGGCTAAACTAAAGGTGGCAATAAAAGGGGCAACGGATAAATATGTAAGAAAAGTAAACAAAAACAAGAGGAGAAGAAAACCTATTTGGTTTTCCAAAGAAGTGGCTGCTCAAATAAAGGCAAAAAACACAGCTTTCGCAAAATTCAAAAGCTTGCAAACAGAGGCACACAGAAATGAATACAGGATCAAACTCAAAGAGACAAAGAGAGAAATAAGGATAGCAAAATCAAAGGCAGAGGAAAAGATGGCAGAGGAAAAGTTAGCCACAAATCGGACTTCAACATCACAATTAGTCCTGTCCCTTGGTCCGACCATAACCTGATTACTCTCCAAATACCCTTGCAACTTGTTCTGGCTCCACCTAGCGACGCCACTAGACATTCAGCCACACTGTGCCCCAGACCTCTTGCCATAGAAGAGTTCTCCAAAAAAGTTCTTCCGACCCTACATCAGAAGCCTGTCAACCTTGAAGAAGCAATTACCAACTGGAACAACACATTGAAAGAATTCACCTACCCAACATCCTCCAATAACTCAGAAACCCACAACAGATGTAAAAGTAGAAAACACCATGCTCCATGGTTCTCAGCAGAACTCCGCGCCTCCCTCATCGAATTCAGGAAGCAGGAGAGGAAGTGGAGACGCTCTCGATCCCAGATCCACAAATTAGCCTACCTAGAACTCCTGAAGTCTCACCGTGAGAGGATATACCTCAGAATGAGTGAATACCACGCCCAGCTGCTCCAACGCTCAATCAATAAACCTAGAGACCTATTCAACCTAGCGAAATCCCTAATCAAGGAACCCTCCCCCACCCAACTTGTACCAATTCCACCCCAGTCATATGCCGACTTCCTACAATCCAAATCACTCACAGCAAGTAATCAGCCAGAGCAACAGTGTCCCCTCCCTACCAATCTCCCACCTCACAAATATCACTCACACATTTTACCCCCCTTGCTGAGAAGAATATCCAAGACCTCATTGCCAGCATCAACACCTCAACAGCCCCAAACGACCCCTGCCCAGCACACTGGATCAGGACCCTTCAAGTTGAACTCAGCCCAATTCTACTAAACATCATCCGTCTATCTTTTGCAACTGGTACATTCTCCTCTTTACTCAAACAAACTTCAATAAGACCCCTCCTAAAGAACTGTAGACTCGACCCAGCAAAGACAGAATCTTACCGACCCATCTTGAGCATTCCTCTACTCGCTAAAATAATCTAGAAAGTCGTCTACAGACAAATCCAACAACATATAGACATAGCAGCCCCACTCGACCCCTGCTGGCACGGATTTAGAGAATCGCATGGAACAGAAACTCTGCTCACCACCCTCACCAACACCCTGAATAGAGGAATTGACAACGCAGAAAATGGTTTCGCCCTCATCTTCCTCGATATCTCAGCTGCCTTCGATTCTGTCATTCACAACCAGCTACTTACCCGCCTCCTGGAAAGGGCATACACGGCCTTGCCTGGGAGTGGTGTAAATCTTACCTAGCTGATCGCTGGCAACAAGTCCGGGTTGGTTCCAAAACTTCAGCGCCATTCCACCAACAACAAGGTGTCCCACAAGGCTCCTCCCTATCGGCTCTGCTGTTTAATATCTATATGCAGCCAATATGCAACATCATCCGTTCTTTCAATATTTCTACCTTAATCTATGCCGATGATGTGTTGCTATTTACCCTGTTCAAAGTCAAACAGCCGCAATTCACCAACCTTGTCAACTGTTTCAACGCAATCACAGACTGGCTAACATCCCAAAACCTTCACATTAATTTCAAGAAAACAGAGGTACTCTTCATATCAAGGAACAAAAGCTTCTCTCCTCCCTCCATCCTAAGAGTAAGAGATGCGGAGCTTCCAAGCCGCAATGCCATACGCTATCTCGGCATTACCCTGGACCAGCATCTTGATTTCAAGGAACACATAAAAAACATCACCAGGTCCATCTATTAGAACACTGAGACATCTCAAACCTATGCTACCTGCTGACGGCTTCCGAACCATCTTCCAGGCCCTCATCCTACCACATTTAGATTACGCAAACTTAATCTTGTATGGCCTTCCAAAGAGCACTCTCAATCCTCTCCAACAAGCTATGAACGCCGCCGCCCGTGTCCTCTGCGGTCGAGCCAGATCAGATCATATCACACCAATACTTAAGGATCTACATTGGTTACCGATATACTCCAGGCTAACATATAAGATTCTTCTAATAACATTCAAGATTATAAGAACATAAGAACATAAGATATGCCATACTGGGTCAGACCAAGGTCCATCAAGCCCAGTATTCTGTTTCCAACAGTGGCCAATCTAGGTCATACGTACCTAGCAGTTTCCCCAAGGGACACAGGTTCCACAATGCTTGTATTGGTTCAAGCATTGATATCCTGGGTCCCTTCTTAATAATGGTTTATGGACCTTTCCTCCAGGAACTTGTCCAAACCTTTTTTAAACCCAGCTACAGTAACAGCCTTTACTACATCCTCCGGTAACAAATTCCAGAGTTTGATTACACGTTGAGTGAAAAAATATTTTCTTTTATTAGTCTTAAATATCAACAACATCGCTCCCAATTCTCTCAACGATCTCATCACACCTACTCCTAAAACCAGATCCAGAAGGACAGCAACAGACAACACTCTATCTATCCCTAAAGACTCCATAAAGTGCTCACAAACAACCAAGAGAAGAACCTTTGCCCACTACGCACCAAAATGTTGGAACGACCTCCCTCCAGAAATCAGAGCGATCCGAGACCTTTTACAATTCCCTAAAGCAATAAAACACCACCTCTTTTTGCTCCATTTCTCTCAAGCTGCTTCCCCGACTCCAAGAAAGCATCCTCATCCCCTACGAGAGCCCCCTACACAACATAACGCTCAAGCCCCAAGCACTCTCTCGCCAGCCTGAACCTTCTTACGTACTTTCAGATAAAGTATCATCTATTATGCCATATCTTTATGTAAATAGTTTCATGTATTCTGCCTCCATCCTGAAATATGTAAATAGTTACCCATGTTCTCCAAGTTCTATTCCCTGTTATAATGTAAACTCTATCAGTCTTCTCTGATCTGAGTATTCTTTGTTAATTGTAAACCGCACTGATAACAAATAGTGCGGTATATAAGAATTGTTAAATCAATCAATAAATAAATAAATAAAGATGTGAAGTGTGGCGACAAAACTTTCTTCAGGTATATTGGGAAAAGGAAGAAGATCAGAGGTGGAATTGCAGGACTCAGAAGTGCTGGGAACGCACTCGTGGGAAGTGACATTGAAAAAGCGAAATTTCTAAACAAATATTTATGCTCTGTTTTTACTAAAGAAAGTCCTGGAGAAGGGACCACCTGTGACTCCCAAATATAAAAATGGGAATGAAGTAGATACCACACTATTCACAGAAGATGAAGTGTTAGAACAACTAGCAAAACTGAAAGTGGACAAGGCTATGGGACCGGATGAGATACATCCCAGGATACTGAAAGAGCTCAGAGAGGTTCTTGCAGTGCTGTTAAAGGATGTTTTCAACAGATCCTTGGAAACAGGAGAGGTTCTTCAGGACTGGAGAATGGTTGATGTCGTACCTCTACACAAACGTGGTGACAGGGAAGAAGTGTCAAACTACAGGCCTGTGAGCCTTACCTCAGTGGTGGGAAAAGTAATGGAGGCGCTCCTGAAAGAGTGAATAGTGAACTTTCTCAAAGCCAACAAGTTGTAAGATCCGAGGCAACATGGTTTCACCGAAGGACGATCTTGCGAAACAAATCTGATTGAGTTCTTTGACTGGGTGACCAGGGAACTAGATCAGGGGCATGCAATGGATGTCATCTACCTGGATTTCAACAAAGCCTTTGATACTGTTCCCCATAGGAGGCTTATAAATAAACTCAGTAGCTTGGGGATAGATCCCAAGATGGTAAATTGGATCAGAAATCGGTTGACTGACAGACAACAGAAGGTGATGGTACATGGAGCTCACACGAATGAAAGGAAGGTGATTAGCGGGGTGCCCCAGGGTTCGGTCCTGGGCCCGGCACTGTTCTATGTATTTGTGAGTGATATTGCTGAAGGACTGCATGGAAAAGTCTGTATTTTTGCAGATGACACGGAAATTTGCAACAGAGTGGACTCCCCCGAGGGAGTGGTTAACATGAGGAAAGATCTACAAAAGCTGGAAGAATGGTCTGATGCTTGGCAGTTAAGATTTAATGCGAAGAAGTGCAGTGTCATGCACTTGGATAGCATAAATCCAAGGGAAACGTTGCGATAGGGGGCGAGAGATTGGTGTGCACAGATCAGGAGAAAGACCTTGGAGTGATTATTTCTGAAGATCTCAAGGTGGCAAAACAGTGCGACAAGGCGGTGGCAAAAGCCAGGAGGATGTTGGGCTGCATACGAAGAGGAATTGCCAGCAGAAAGGAAGAGGTACTTATGCCACTGTGCAAGTCACTTGTGAGGCCTCACTTGGAATACTGTGTTCAATTTTGGAGACCATATCTTGCAAAGGATGTAAAAAGACTGGAAACTGTTCAGAGGAAGGCGACCAAAATGATTTGGAGCCTGCGTCAGAAGCCTTATGAGAAGAGACTTGAAGACCTAAACATGTACACTTTGGAGGAGAGGAGGGACAGGGGAGATATGATTCAGACCTTTAAATACTTAAAGGAAAATAATGAACAAACAAACCTCTTCCAAAGACGGAGAAGCTGAAAAACTAGAGGGCATAACATGAAGCTACAAGGGGGTAAATTGAAAGGCAATGTCAGGAAATACTTTTTCACTGAAAGGGTGGTGGATGCTTGAAATGCCCTCTCGATGGAAGTGGTGGAGGCAAACACAGTGATGGAGTTCAAAAGGGCATGGGACAGACACAGTGGATCCCTTTACAGCAACAAGAAAATATAAAAATAAACTGAATCATCAAATTCCTCAACAAATAGGGGTGTTCTACATGGAGCGGTGGGTTCGCCCCTGGGCAAAGACATGGGGAGAGGTGGCCTGCACGGAGCGGCAGGTGTACCTACTCTTGACATTGTGCTGGGCAGACTAGATGGACCATACTGGTCTTTATCTGCCGTCATTTACTATGTTACTATGCTCGAGAAATGCTTCAGTTGCTGGGGCATATGGTGTCCACTGTACATGTGGTCCACTATGCTCGCCTACACATGCGAGCAGCTCAGTGGACTCTATCCTCTCAGTGGACACAGGCGCAGGTCGTCTGAGGGACAAAATCAAAAACTCTGCACGCCTAATCTTGTCCCTTCAGTGGTGGCAAATGCTAGAAAACCTTCTCTTAGGGTCACCTATTCAGCAGCCACTGCACCAGTCTACCTTGACGACGGCTGTGTCCAAGTCAGGTTTGGGGGCTCATATGGACAATCTCTCCACTCAAGGTCTCTGGACCAAACAGGAGACTTGTCTTCACATAAATCTACTGGAACTCAGAGCCATCTTCTACGCTCTTCGGGTTTTTCAGTACCATCTGCACCACACAAGACAGTCCTTGTCCAGACGGACAATCAGGTAGCCATGTTCTACATAAACAAACAGGGAGGAACAGGCTCTCAGGCGTTGTGCAATGAAGCTCTACACCTCTGGTCTTTCACAAGAGGCCTTCAGATTCACCTACTGGCGGTGTATCTCCCAGGCACACAGAATCTCCTGGTAGACAAACTCAGTTGAGTGCTGCTGCCACACGAGTGGTCTCTTCATTCAGAACAGATTGCTCAAATCTTTTGAATCTGGGGAACCCCAGATATAGACCTATTTGCAAGTCCTCAGAATGCCAAACTTTCCCGATTCTGTTCCAGAATTCCAGCTCGGAACAGACAGACAAGGGATGCTTTCCATCTCCACTGGGGTCAGGACTTCCTGTATGCCTACCCACCCATTCCCCTCATTCCCAAGACTCTGTTCAAACTCCAGAGAGACAGGGGCCATATGAGCCTCATAGCCCCACGCTGGCCACAACAGACGTGGTATCCACTGCTTCTACGTCTCTCTAAAGCCAGGCCTCTGGACTTGGGATGTGTTCCAGATCTTCTATCCCAGGAGGACGGGACGCTTTTGCACCCAAATCCTCAGTCTTTACACTTGATGGCATGGTTTCTGAGAGCTTAGAATTCCAGGATGTCAACCTCTCTCAACAGGTGAAGGATATCCTTTTGGCCTCAAGGAAAAACCTTCCACAAGGCAGGCTTATGCCTTTAAGTGGAAAAGGTTCTCTATCTGGTATTCAAAGAAGGAACTTACTCCAGTAACGCCTCTACAGGAGCTGAAAAAGGATTATCTCCTCCCATCTTTCATTCTCTGGTCTCAAGACCAATTCAATAAGAGTCCACCTTAGTGCCATTTCGGCTTTCCAGAAGCCCTTTGATGGACAACCCGTCTCCTCTCAGCCACTTGTAGCGCATTTTATGAGAAGTCTACTCTTAACTAAGCCTCCCATTAAGCCACTACCCATGGCATAGGACTTAAATCTCGTCCTTGGACAGCTCATGAAGCTGCCATTCGGAGCCCTTAGCCACTACATCCCTAAAGTTTTTCCTGGAAGGTAATCTTTCTAATTGCCCTCACTTCTGCAAGACACATCAGTGAGCTACAAGCTTTAGTGGCTGATCCTCCTTACACAAGGTTCCACCATGATAAAGTAGTCCTTAGGACTCATCCTCACTTTATGCCAAAAGTGGTTTCGCCTTTTCATTTAAACCAGTTGGTTTATCTTCCTGTCTTCTTCCTCAGTCCTCATGCTTTGAATGCAGAAAGGAATCTTCACACTCTAGATTGTAGAAGAGCTTTAGCCTTTTACCTTCAGAGAACTAGGCAGCATAGAAAGGCTTCTCAGCTTTTTGTTGCCTTTGATTCTAGCCACCTGGGGTTACCAGTCTCCAAGAGAACACTCTCCAGGTGGATTGCAGACTGCATATCCTTTACCTATGAGAGTAAGGGACTTTCTCTCGAAGGTCATGTCACAACTCACAGTGTTAGAGCAATGGCTGCCTCCATGGCCAACCTTTGCTCGGTGTCCATCGATGACATTTGCAAAGCAACCACTTGGTCCTTTGTTCACACTTTTGCGGCCCATTACTGCTTAGACAAGGACTCCCTTCGGGATGCCTTATTTGGCCAGGCTGTTCTCCAGCATCTCTTTCAGACTTAGAACAACTCCTACCCACCTCCTTTCCTGGGTTTGGATACCAGAGATCCTTGGGAGGAATCATGACCCACCTCAACCTGGGTTTAGCTGCTCTATGGGGTCATCTCCCTGGCATCTCTAAGCTTGGGAGTCCCAATATGTGAAGAATACATTCCTGCTTGTTCCTGGAGATAGCGTAGTTATTCACCTGTAACAGGTGATCTCCAGGAACAGCAGGAATTGAGTCTTCACAACCCACCCACCTCCCCTAGGAGTTGTATCTCTATCTCTCTCTTTCCTTCTCTCCTTTTGTCTCAGCTACAAACCTAACTGAAGAGGGAGAGTTGGAAAGGTGGGAAGGCAGCAGCACAGGCACAGTGGGATGCTCCCAAAATCTTTCCTATAGGACGCTGGGGAGCGTTCCTGCGTGGGCTCTGTCGGTGCCGACGATACCCCATATGTGAAGACTCAATTCCTGCTGTTATTTATTTTATTTATTTATTTACTTCTCTTATATACCGCGCTATTAAAATCAGTGCGGTTTACAATTGAACAAAAAACATACTGCAATGTTGTAGTTGTTGTTATGGAAGGACAGACTAGATGGGCCTTGTGGTCTTTTTCTGTCATCATGTTTCTATGTCACACGACAATTGAGTTTTTACATTGAACATGGATGAGATAACCTGGAGGTAACAGGGGTAACTAATTACAGAGTAATTATTCATGGAGTATGGTAAGAAATTATACATATAGTATGGTGAGAAATTATACATATAGTATAGCTTAGTTTCAACATAAGAGGTTTAATCAGTAAGATGTGTGATCAGTACCAATAATAAATAAGAGAGGGGATATGGTGGTAGAGCTAGTCATTTTCTTTATGGTGTTGGATTTTGGGTGGGGTGGAGTAGGGTGTAGGATGTGAGGATGGGTGGTTGTTTCTGGGATTGGATTCTGGGTAATGGATGAGGAAAAGGTGCTGTTTGAGGGCTTTTCTAAATGACAATAGGTCCGGGGTGGAACGGAGCTCAGTGGGGAGGGCATTCCAGGTCATGGGTGCAAATAGGGAGAAGGCTCTATTGGCAGTAGCCTTTTTGCACTTAGTTAGAATGTTGGGGATCTCTAGAGTGTTTGCTTGATTAGATCTCCTGATCCTGTTGAACGGCCGTCTTTGAATGAGTTTGCTGATGGGTGAGGTGATCTGGTTCCTTAGGGCTTTGAATGTTAGTACTAGGGACTTATACTGGATTCTAGCTTGAAGTGGAAGCCAGTGGAGATCCATCATGACTGGGGTTATATGTTTAGCTCTTGATGTACCTGCAAGTACCCTTGCTGCAGCATTCATTGCAAGGCGAAGAGGTCCTAGTGTTGACTGAGGGAGGCCATGAAGGATAATATTTGCAAAGTCTAGATGTGGGAGCACCAAGGCTTGGAAGATAGTTCGGTAATCATTAAAGTCCAATAGGGGGCGCAGGTGACGTAGTATCCGGACCTTATGGTAAATTGCTTTCGTGATGTTCTTCACATGTGTAAACATGTCGAGTCGTCGGTCAAGCGTGATGCCGAGATAGCGGATAGTTGATTTTGCTATCAACTCAATATTGTTTACTTTTTTTTTTTTTTATTGAAAGACTGCCAAAGAATACAATGATACAGGAATCACAAAACTTCTTCAAAAAGAGTGCAACAGTAACAACACAGCATCAGGTCACATGAGTAACCTACAATATGTCTTCATTTTTACATGTTTATAATAAAGAAAAACCGGGACCCCCAACCCCCCCCAACCACCCTTCCCCCCCCCTAAGTCATCCCAATCCCGGGGCCCCCCACCCCCACCTCCCAACCCCCCTTACTATGGCTCGCTAACGCTAGGGCTCGGGACAGAGGTGAGCTAAGAAACACATTTAGGGAGCATACCTCCTGAGCGGACAGCATATCACCCACATTTATCCAGAACGATCACGCACCATAACGAGAAACGAAGGGCGCCCACACCAGTTCAAAGCGAGCCAGACGCATCCTGTTAACCGCTATCCCCCGTTCCATGGAGTATGTATCCCACATGCGTTCCAGCCAGACCTGGAAAGAGGGGGCCAGAGCCTGCTTCCACGCCGCCGCCAGGAATAGTCGGGCCGCATTCAGGCCGTGCCGGAGTAAGGCAAGTTGCAGAGCCCGGGCCCCCGGCACGGAGGCCCCAAAAAGAAAAATCCCCGGGTCCCAAGGGATACTCAGTCCCAGGAGCATCTGTATCCGGGATTGTACACCTCTCCAAAAAGCACGAATACGGGGACACGCCCACCAAATATGTCCCAGGGTACCTCGTTGCCCACAGTTACGCCAACAGAGACCCCCAGCCCCGGGATACATACGAGCAATCCGCGCCGGGGTCATATACCAACGATACAGCAGTTTGTAGTTTGTTTCTCGGGCATTAGTCGCTACCGAGCTCTTCCACAGACGCGTTTCCACTGCCTCCCACTGCTGATCAGTATAAGAGAGACTTAAGTCAGAGTTCCAAAGCACCCTATGACGTGTGGGACGTGCCTGGGCCCCCTGCAAATGGGCATATAATGTCGCCACCAGATCCCTTGTAGTAGTGCACCCCTCACAGTAGCGCTCCAGATCCGTCAGGTCCCGAGCAACCTGGGGCCGGACGGACCTAGAATCGACCCAATGCGTCATTTGCATATATTGATAATAATGCCCAGCCGGAAGGTCAAATTCATCCTGTAACGCACGAAAGGGTTGCAGCCGACCATCAGCAAAAATTTGGCCGACCTGGCTGAGGCCAAGGTGCCCCCAGCGCCGAAAGACCACGTCACTCAAACCCGGTGGGAAAGAAGCATTATCAACTATAGGGGCTAAAGGGGATAGATCCACGTCACGGGGTCGAAAGTGCTGGTCCCAGCATCGGAGGGTATGAAGGACGTAGGGATTACTGGTGCACTTGCCGCGGCGAAGTTGTGGCCCAAGCCACAGCCAGTCCCCTAACCCCGCTCCCCCCACCAAACTCATTTCCATCTGCACCCAGCGCTTAGTGCTATCAGCAATCATCCATTCCACCCCCGCCCGACATTGCGCTGCCGCATAATACCAATGTAAATTGGGCATTCCCATACCGCCGAAACGCGTGCGGGCAAAGAGAACCTGCCGCGCTAGGTGCGGGCGACGATAATGCCACACAAACTTCATACGTAAAAATCAAGAACCGTATTGGATTATAAAATACACAACACCCATAACACAATCCAATCAAATTAGGGAAAACAACAAGGCTGAAACCATTTCATATGTCGGAGTATGTCAGCCCAGTGTCAGGGAAACATCCCGCAGACACTACTGTGACCACTCACTTTATTATAAATTATTTTTGTTTGTTTAAAAATGTGCAAAAGTGCAAAAATAGAGCTGTAAACTTAGCTTCTTAAGTAGAGCACCGCCAAAGTGCCTTCATCAATTAGATTGACAACATGGTCCACGTTTCGGGTTATAGCAATTCTAACCCTGCTTCAGGTCCTGCTTCTCGGCAAATGGCGATTGAACTTGCATAGCCCAGAAAACCCGTCGTCTTTATCTTCGGCGGCGTCTGACGTCATAGGAGGAAAGCAGATGATGAACCAATCACAGCAAAACATCCTCTGAGCTAATACATAGGGGAATCCCACATCATAGGGAAAACCCTGAAAGGCTCATCGGATTCAAGGAAAAACAATCAAATAATCGTGTACCAGTCCAGTTGAGAGTTAAGCCCATTCGGGGCCACAGCATTCAAAGTATAGATCCATCTCTGCTCACGTAGTTGAAGGCACTGTTCACGGTCTCCCCCTCGGGGATCAAGGGGAATGTGGTCCAACACCCGCCACCGTAGTGAAGTGAAATCGTGATCCCATTGCAAGTTATGCTCAACCATCGGGGCAGAGAGTGTCTTAGTGCGTAGACGTGAAGCGTGTTCTGCGAGCCGGAGTTTCACCGCTCGTTTTGTCCGGCCCACGTAGTACAAAGAGCAAGGGCAGATCACCAGATAAACTACGAAATCCGTAGAACAGTCGGTATGCCAACGCGTATGGTAGGTCCGGGATGTGTGATGATCGGTCCATTCAGAGCCCCCAATAGTGGTAGAGCAATATGAGCAAACTTCATAAGCAATTGTTGCCAGGTCGCCAGCGTGGCTCGCGAGATGGAAAGCGGGAGAACCTGAAAGAGGTAAAGGAAGCGGGGGACGATCACCATCTTGACTACGGCTATATGCCCAAACCAGGAAAGAAGCAGACCGTTCCAAACCTCTAAGTCCCGCCGGACCTGTCGAAGCAAGGGATCATAGTTATTTATTTTATTTATTTATTTATTTAGCGTACACTTATATCCCGCTACTTCCAGCGATCAGCAGCGGTATTCCACCACAGAAAAAGAGTGGCTGTACTGGCCATAATTTACAATACACAGGATGATTAGTGGAAGAGGTACAGTTCACAGCACACAGTATGATTAGAGGGCATAGTACAGTTCACAGCACACAGGGATAAGGTTTAGACACATTGAGACACAAGTTAGCCTTAAAAAGAGCCGCCCGGTCCACGGTTAGGTTCACCCCTAAGTATCGCAGGGCTCCTGACACCCAGCGCAGGGGATAAGCCGCTTGAAGTTCCACACAGACCGCCCTGGGGACCCCAACATTCAAAATCTCCGATTTAGTATAATTGATCTTGAAGCCGGAGACCCGGGAAAAATCTGTGAACAGCTGCATCGCAATTGGGAGAGAGGCAGTCGGATTCACCAAGGATAAGATGATATCATCCGCAAAGAGCGCGATCCGGTATTCCGCGGGACCAATGCGGACCCCTCGCAAACCTGGGTGATCTCGAAAGCTCTGAGCCAAAGGTTCCATCGTTAGGGCAAAGAGCAAGGGCGACAGGGGCCAACCCTGTCGTGTGCCTCTCTCCAAAAAGAAGTGTCTCGAGTGTCCCCCATTAACTCGAACGCACGCCTGAGGCTGCTGATAAAGGCTGCGAACCCAACCAATATAATTGGGGCCAAAGCCCATTATCTCCAGAACACACCATAAGTATCCCCAGTCCACCCGGTCGAATGCTTTTTCTGCATCAATTCCCACGAGCAACGCTGGCTGTGAGTCCCGTTGAGCCACGTGAATAACCTGCAACATACGCCAAATGTTGTCGGCGGCCTGGCGACCCGGCACAAAGCCAACCTGGTCTGGGTGAACCAAACCTGGAAGGACCCGATTCAGACGTGCAGCCAGCACAGAGGCAAAGATTTTAACGTCAACGTTTAACAAGGAGATGGGGTGGTACGACGCCGCATCGTGCAAGGGCTTACCGGGTTTGGGTATCATCACGATCAATGCCTCACGTTGGGATGGGGGAAGGGAAGCTGCCCCCAAGACCTCATTAAACAAACAGGTCAGGGATGGTGCTAATTGTGCACGGAACTTCTTATAGTATTCTGCCGGAAAACCATCACTACCCGGCGCGCTACCAGTTTTCAGATGTCGGATCGCATTTTCCACTTCGTCAATCGTAAATTCCGAGTCCAACTGAGCCCGTTCAGAGTCAGAAAGACACGGTAGAGCGGTCCTCTGAAGATAAGCCTGCACGTGATCCCTACCAGTGGGGTCTGCTTTATAAAGCCGCTCCAAGTAGTCGGCAAAAAGATCACGGATCTCCTGGGAGAGAACCCGTCTCTGTCCCCCAGCATCGCACAATTCACGGACCGCTCTCGAGGACTGCTGTTGACGCAGGCGCAAAGCCAGAAGGCGGCCAGTTTTATTCCCATGTTCATAAAAGATTTGCCTTAATTTCCGGCGCTTATTATCTAATTCTCTTTGCATGCACGCATCTAAATTCGCTCGAACCGTCCGCCACTGACGTAGAACCTGCCTCGATCCGGTTCGGGCGTGCTCCAAGCCCAGGCGAGCAGATTCCCTCACCAAATGATCATGAGCGCGCGTCCACATTTTGCGCGTGCGGGATGCCTCAGCCATAAGTTGACCGCGGGCTGTAGCCTTGTAAGCATCCCATACCGTGGGAAGGGGAACATCCCCAGTACCATTAAGCTAAAAAAATTCCTTAATAAAACGGGCGTGGTCATGCACTGCGCCCTGCCGTCGCAGGAATCTCGCGTCTAAACGCCAAAGACGGCGAAACGCACTATACGTGCCGTCCGGGAGGGCAATCCAGCACGGGGCATAATCTGACCAGGTCAGCGCTCCAAGTCCAGCCTGCACTCTCCCGTCCATCAGGCGCTGATCCAATAGAAAATAATCAATGCGAGTATGAACCTGGTGGACCGGAGAGTAGTAAGTATAACCCCGCTCTCCCACATGAGTATCTCTCCATATGTCCCGCAGGCCCAAGTCAAACATCAAACGTTGAAGGGCTCTTGCAGGTCCCCCCATTCCCCCCCCCAGCGCGACCCGTAGAATCCAAATGGGGCACTAAATGCGTATTGCAATCCCCACCCAAAACAATAGGGCCTTTTGCAAAATCCGCCAGTAGGGCTTTCAATTGTGTAAAAAAGGGCCCCTGATCTGTATTTGGCGCATAAATATTAGCTAAAGTTAGCAAATGTCCATCTAGGCGAACATTCAGAAAAAGCCACCTCCCCAGGGTATCTCGTTTGATCTCTTCAATCTGTAAGGAGAGGCTCTGGTGGAATAATAGGGCCACCCCCCGCTTCTTCCGGCCCTGCGTATCGGAGGCCACCTGCACTTCAGTGTATGGGGATCGCTTAAGCCAGCCCTGCTTAGAGTTCTGGAGATGGGTCTCCTGTAGATAAACAATGTCCCCACGCAAGGTGCGCAATTCTGAGAACAGCAGGGATCGCTTCCTCGGGGAGTTAAGACCCTTAACATTTAAAGAGATGAAGCGCACCATTAAGGATTACTTCCTAACCCCACACATCCGCTAGCCACCCAGAAAGTCCCAATGGGAGCTCCCCCCAGCAACCCCAGAAAATTAGTTAACCGGGCCCACCTATTCCACCCTCCAAGAACAAAAGCCATAGACCCTCCTCCCCAGCCCAAACATACCCCCCAGCTCCATATTGGGAAACCCCCCCCTCCCACCCATCTCCCCCCCCCCTTCCCGTCAATACCACCTGCCTGTCTAGGTTAATACAGGACACGGTAAATTGACCAAAAACCCCATACCCCCCAGAACCCCACAAAGTGAAAAATCAAGCTAAACTTAGAAAAACATTCCCCCCAGTGCTCCCCCACCCACCCCGGATCATCAATCCCATCATGCCCCCCCATCAGAACAATAACATCAGCAAAACATTTGCAAATCAACCGCTGCCCCCTACGGATAGTGGAGTGGGGACCCCAAGCTAATCCTGACCACCTTTTGTCCAAAAATCAGGGGACCCACTGGTTGAGGCTCCCTAAAAAAGAAAAAGTAAGAGGAGCTCTTCAAAGCCACAAGAGTGTCAGGCGGACTTGCCCACTCGGGTCCACTTGGAGTGCTGGGGCTTAGGGGGCGGCGGATGAGGCTGGGCATTATCATCAACTTGGCCCGCCTGGCGAAGAGCTCGCCAAGCTTCAGAGTAGTCCTTTGCAGAGATCTTTTTGTTGCCCAAAAGAAAGTTAATCCTAAAGGGGAAGGACCAAGAATAGCGAATCCCCTTGCTGTTCAGGACCGCCGAGACTGGTTTCATCTCTCTCCGGCGCGCCAAAGTGAATGCCGAGAGGTCCTGGTAAATGGACACTGTCGCGTCCTGGAAGCGGACCGTCTTCTTCTCCCGGCCTCGTCGTATAAGAAGCTCAGCATCGGAATAGCGCAGAAATCTCGCAATGATATCCCGTGGTTGGTTGTTGGGGGTTTTTCCCAAAGCGCGGTGAACCCGCTCTATTTCCATTCCAGAAGCGTGCGTAGCCAGCTCCTCCGCCGGAAGCAACTCTGCTGTCAGCAACTTGAGCACAGCCGGCAGGTCTTCCCCGCCCTCCACTGCCTCTGGAATTCCACGAAAACGGACATTGTTGCGGTGGGAGCGGTTTTCAATGTCATCAATTTTATAAGTCAGCTCCATTGCCTGCGCACGCTGCCTGTCGAGAGCACATTGTAAATCCATCAAAGTCCCATCATGATCAACCACTTTGGTCTCCACGTCCTCTACTCGGGCTCCCAGTTCCTTGACGTCGGTCCGGAGTTCTGCAACGTCTTTCATCAAATCTTCCCGTAGTGTGCGGAACTCCTTGGCTAATTCGGCGAAGCCCTTACGGAATTCTTGTTTGATTTGAGCCGAGGTGAGTTGCTTATGAGGATCCAGTTCCTCTTCACTTACAGTCTCATCGTCGGAACCCGATGGAGGGGATTGGCCGCGTGGGCTGCTTGAGGCTCCAGATTTACTCTGCAGACGTTGGGAGGAGCGCATCCCCTCCCGAATTTCAGAATTTTTGGTTTTAGCAGCCATCACACAGAGTCACCAGGCTCACACAGTGTTAGGAGAAAGTTAGAGCCAATGCCAGCAATAGTGAGGGCACCAAAGGAGTGACGGCGCACGAGGTCACACCAGCCCGCCTAGTAGCCACCACTACACAGTGTCAGGAGATGCGCACAGGCAATGTCAGCAAAACAGAAGGCACTGGTGAAACAGCGAGGCAGAGAGTAATAAGCTGCCTCCGGTCTTCCTGGAGGGGCAGCCTGGCACAGAGTAGAATCAGAGAGCAATATGAAGCGGTGTGGGGCTGTACCTGCAAAAGCCCGTAGTTGTAGGTTGTAGAGCTTCAATGAGAGGCCTGGGGTCAGAGAGGTCGCGTATGCAAGCCCGCAGGGCACCCAGAGTCCAATCAAGAGGATGGAGGCCTCAGCAGGACATTGAGCTGCCACAGAGAGATGGCCCCGGTCACCAGCTCCAACCGCAGTGCAGAGGATATGCAGGAGAAGAGGCAGTCCTCAAACTTACCCCCTCAAGGTGACTCGTGGTGGTGAGGGAGATGCCAGATGCCGGTAGTTGCCGTGGCGTTCCACATGTCCCTGGCCGGTCTCCCCGACAATTCTTCAGTGCTGCAGCCGAGCACCACAGGCTTGAGGATGCGGGCCCCCCCCCCCCCCGCAGAACGGGCCACCGCTCGTTCTGCAGGCAATAAAAAGGACCCAGCCCGTAGGCCCCGCAGGAGTCGGGCGGGTGGTCCGCAACTGCGCCGGGTACAGCAGCTAGTCCAGCGGCAGGAGACCGCGTGCAGCAGGCCGTGCCGCAACTGCAAACTCTTCGGCCCCCCAACCACCGGAGGTCCCGCGGAGCCGCTAAATCATGCTCCGAGGGGGATCGCTGACGTACACTGATCCAGGGAAGGTACGGGGTAAGGGCAAAATGCGGCTGTTAGCATATGCTTGCAAGAATTTGGGGGTTGAGGGGACGGAGCTCTAAAAGAGTGCGACCATCTTGCAGCGGGCTCACGAGCGCCCCCATATTGTTTACTTTTAATGTGGGGGGTAGGGAGAACATCTGGTTCTTGGTGAGGAATAAGACATCTGTTTTACTATGGTTGATCCTTAAATTTTGTGTTGTAAGCCATTGTGATACAGCTTCGAAGCAGCTTGATATAGGTGAAAAGTCAGGTTGATCAATCAGGAATGGTGAGTAGATTAGGACGTCGTCTGCGTAGACTAGGCATTGGATGTTGAAGGAGCGGATTAGGGTACAAATTGGTTGCATATATATGTTGAACATTAATGCAGATAGGGATGAACCCTGAGGTACACCTTGATTGAGAGGGAATGGTTCAGAAGTCATGGGACCTGTTCTGACTTGTTGCCATCTGTTAGATAGGTAGGACTTGCACCATGCTATAGCTGAGCCTTGTATTCCTTTCTCCACAAGACGGAGTATCAGAGTTTCATGGTTGACTGAATCAAAGGCTGCAGCAATATCCATGAAAATGAGGACAAATCCCTGGCGGATGTTATCAAGTCCTGTAACTAGATCATTGAAGAGAATTGTGAGGATGGTGTCGACACCATGAGCTTCTCTGAAGCCATGTTGAGATGGATCCAGTGGAGCTACATCATCAATATGTTGTTGGATTTGTCGTTGAACTACCTTTTCAATGATTTTGGCGAGTAGGGGGATGCTTGATATTGGGCGAAAGGATTCAACTTTGGAGGAATCAAGTTTGTTGTTTTTTAATAATGGGCGGATTGAAGTAAATTTCAGGCTTTGTGGGAAAGATCCTATGGAGAGGGATTGGTTTGTGATTCTGCTTATAGCGGGACTAAGTTCTTGGCGTAATTCTTTGATCCAACTAGCTGGACATGGGTCACTAGGGGCAGTGGTAAGATTAATGGATGTGATAATATCTTGTATTTCTTTGTTGGATACTTCGCAAAATTTGAGTAGAGGGGTTTTACATGTAGTAGAGGAGATTGTGCAGGTTGATAACTTGTTGGCTTGGATTATCTTTGATTGTAGGTAGTTTGCATAATCTTGTGGGTGAGGCATAGTTGTTTGGGCGGGAGCTGGGTCACCTGTTAGGGACTTAACTATGCTGAACAGATCATGGGGTTTGTTAAGCGATCGCTTTAGAATATCTGCATGGTATTGTTTTCTTTTTTCCATCGTCATTGCTCGATGAGATTGTAGATAAGAGGTGTATGTACGTAGAGATTCAGGGGACCGGGCGTGGCGCCAGTGTCTCTCTAGTTTACGTAAGTGAAGGAGCGACGCTCTAAGGTCATTGGTGTACCATGGAGCATGTTCTCGCTTCTTGATGTTTATTCTTGTGGTTGGAAGGGAGGCAGCTGATTTAAGGGCGTGGTCCCAGTTGGAAACTAGTTTATCTGGATCAGATAGTGTGATAATAAGGCGAGGTAAGATTTCCTCAAGGGCTTTATCCTTAACAAAAGGCTTAAAACGTGTAGATAGAGAGCTCGGTGGGGCTTGTGCCTTGATAGTGCTGTTAGTCTGATGGATGGTGGGTATCTGAAATGTGATAAGATCATGATCAGACCAGGGTACTGAAGTTATTGATGTGGCGAAGTGGTGAGCTATATTTGTTGCTATCTGTGGGGCGAAGATCAGGTCAAGTGTGCTTCCCTTGATGTGGGTAGGTGATTCAATAATCTGATTGTATCCCAGATCTTTCATAGCATCAATGAAGGCTGTTGCATGTGCAGTTGTTAGAGAAGGCAGGTTAAAATCTCCCATTATCCAGCTTGGGATACTGGAATTGCAAGCAAGATTGATTATTGTTGGTAATTCGTCTGGTGAGGGTGTTGGAGCTCGATACAAAAGGTTGATAGAGCAGAGTTCATTTGTTATAGTAATCATATCAAGGTGAGTGGTGCTGGATGCATTGCTTGTTTTGAACTGGAGATTGGATTTTGTGAGGATGAGTGTACCTCCTCCTTTTTTATTAGATCTGTGGCAAGTGTGGATGGTGAAGCCAGGTGGTGACATCTGGTGGATGAGAGCATTATCGCAGTTTGATAGCCAAGTTTCGGTTATCATTAGGATATCAAGATTGTGTTGAGATATCAGGTCGTGGACCACTGGCCATTTTGAACGTATAGATCTTGCATTTATAAGTGCACACCTGATTGGATGTTGGGATTTGTTTTTCTGGCTATGGTCCTTTTTGAGGTTTTGCAATGGGATGTATAGTAGGTGGGGGTGGGTTGTGATGGGTCTTGATGAAGGGTGACGGGGGGGTTCAAACCATTTTCTTCCCGTGTAGCGGAGAATTGGGATGAAGCTGGTGTCAGGGTTAAAGGCGTGAAGAAGGTTGGGGTAGTGGGAGGTAAGGAGGAGTAGGGTTAAGCTCAAGATTGAGTGCATTTTTGGTATCTTGAGTGAAGGGTACATATGTGATTGCAAGGTAGGTAGATTTTAGGATAGTAAATTAGAAAAGGCCTGAATGTCTTAGTAGATCTGTATTATTGTGAAGTAAATAGAAGAGACTATAGGGTGTCTATAATGTGGTTATGTAGTATGGGTTACAAGATATATACTATAAGTACATTGTACACATTTGTATAGTAGCAACATTAATTAAAGTAATGCAAATATAAGGAACAGTAATTGTATCAGTAATGGTGGTAACTAAATATAGGTAGTCAAACTAACAATGGAACACCAGTGTAAATAGCATTTTTGATAAAAGGATCAAATTATAAAATTACATTAGTGTGGTAGCATTATTAATTAAACTAACATAGTAGGCAGTAACAGGTAGACAAAGGAGATAACATTAAACATAATGTTGATTTAAGGTAGTGAAACTGGTTGCAGAAATTTGCTCAGTGGTGTTGGTTCAGAAGAAGATTTGAGTTTGGGATTTGATTTGAGATTGGGCAGCAGGTCTGATGGCTGTTAGCTGCTGTTTGAGATTCCCGGAGAACACTTGTTACAGGTGAGTAACTATGCTTTATGGTCCAAGTTATACCCGCCTAAGTTATATAGGTTTACTGCATCAAACCTGTTCTATTTATTCTGTTTATTGTTCATATGATTGTTCCATGTAAGTTAATTTGTTAATATGTTATCTACTTGTTCTATGTAAGTTCTGTTCTCTGTAAACCGCACTGAATGTGAAATAGCACGGTATATCAAAACCAATAAATAAATGTCCTACAGAGGTTGTTGCTGCAGCTGTGGGAGGCACTGTTTATGGTTATGGTTCCTATCATTAGCCACAGGCTTGATTCCCTGTACCGGGTCCAGAAGGCCCCCTGGGGTTTGAGAAGCCTCAGTTACTCCACAATTCCATCATGATTGAATCAGCTTGAAGCCTGCTAAGAGTGCCAAGACTCATACTTCAGTACCACCGGGCTGCAAGACTCGCACCCTATACTCCTTCGGGAGGGAGTGCTATCAGGGTTCCATGCTGGTCGCCAGAATACTGGCCTACCAGACCTATATGAGCATGTTCCTCAAGGATGTCTTGTTGGATCTGGAGGACTTTGCCGCCCTTGTCCCCTAGGACTGTCGCGAGATGTTTCGGGGCCTGGTGGCTCATGGCAAAAATTTCTCAAAATTCATGGTGCAGGGCGCCTAAGACACCTTTGCGTCAGCAGGCAGCATGGCGCCTATGGGTATCGCTGCCAACCAGATGGCATGGCTACAGTCTTCAGACCTGGAGCAGTGGGTCCAGGACAAGACCACCAATGTCCCCTGCTGAGGTGAGAACCTTTTCAGGAAACAGAGGAGAAGGTGGAGGAGCTCAAGAAGGAGCATGTGACTCTCTCTCCAGAAATATCATGGATCCTGTGCAGAAGAAACACTAGGCTAAAAAGGCTTTCTATCTGCGCCCGCACTGGTATTACTGGTAAGACCCGAAGGAACAGCCCAAGCCGGGTGCAGGGTTTTGATGGGTTCCTCAGGAGCACCCTTTGTCCGTCAAGGTAACTCCTCAGGTAGGGTAGCAGCTTGTCCTCTTTTCCCACTGGTGGCACCTCATCACCTCAGACATCTGGATATCGGTTGCACATCACCCAGTGCCGCCTCCATATGCCACCAGGGGGAGTACCCCATAGAACTCATGCACCGGAGCTTACTGCAGATCAATGTCAATGCCCTGACCAACTTAGCCATCGAGCCAGTTCCCCTAGCTCAGATCGGTCAGGGCTTCTATTCCAGGTACTTCCTGGTCCACAAGAAGACCAGTGAGTTCCAGCCCATTCTGGATCCATGAAACCTGAATTGGTTACTCGTGTATGAGAAGTTCAAGATGATCTCGCTAGGTACTCTGCTCCCATATTTTCTCCAGGACCAAACAGGAAGTCAGTCCTCACACATGGGTGATGTCAGCGCCGACGGAGCCCTCGTGTGGAGCATATTACCAGCTTTCAAAGAAAAACTTTGGGAATGCAGCCGCATGCGCAGTCCCCTTCCCGCCCAAGGGTGCCATCTTGCTCAGTCTTCTTTTTTCCACTGAGCCTGATGGACATGTGTCATTGTCATCCAGTAAAAAGTTGATTTTCCTGCGTGGATTCGTGTTTTTTGCCCGGTTCGACGCCGGTTCCCTTTCCCGCCTGGGCCCGGTACACCGGTATTGAGCCCGGAGCTAAGTTTTTCGTTTTTTTGTCCTTTGTGACTAGCGTTCCCGCTTTTTTTTTCTCTTTTTCACTGGCAGTCCAGTCTTTTGACCTTGCAGGGGTTCTTTTTCCCCCGAAGGCTGCCAGCGGGTTCAAGAAGTGTGATCGGTGTAAGAAGCTGATGTCTCTCACCGACACACATGACTGCTGCCTCCGGTGCCTCGGGCCCGACCATGACCCGGTGGTCTGTGTCCCATGCGGCAAAATGTCCTCTAAAGCGCTGAGGAGCCGTCAACATCAGCGTGAAAGACTCTTTTCTGACTCCGCGTCCGGCCGGGCCCGGACTTTGTCAGAGGCCTCGACATCTCGGGAGTCCGACCCCGAGCACTGTCGAGGCTCCTCTGAAAGGGGGTCTCCTTCAAGGGAACATAGAAGGATGAAGAAACCCGTGAGGGTGGCGTCGAACACTCTTGGCTCCTCGAGGGCCAGGTCGCATAGCCACGACCACCGTCCCGGGTCCTCAGAGTCGGAGAGGTCTGCCAAGTTGCCTCGAGTGGAGCCGGAGTCCCCGAGTCACGTGAGTGCTCTTGTCCTCGTAGACTCCCCTCCGGGGTAGCCGACATCGTGCCCGACGCCGTCGAGGCCCGAGTCGGGGGCTGCTGAGTCTCCTGAGCTGAGTCTCAGGTTGACGGCCTTGGAGAGCAGCTTGGCTGCCTTCATGGAGCAGCAGCAGGTACTGATCGCTGGTTTGACCTGTGCATCTGCCCCGACCACCGGGACCTCGATGTCCAAGTCGACCCCGGAGGCCGAGCCAATCCTCGAGTCGATGCGGTCTCGAGTCGATCCTCGGCCAAGGTCCCCCTCGGCCTCCTGCTGGGGGCCGAGGTCATCGACGCTGGTGCCCTCGGCGTCAGGGCGGATGGCATCGGTGCCCGCCCAGCTGGAGCTGCTCGATTCCTCCTCGGAGGGGTCAGAGTGAGAGATGGAGGACGAGGAGTCCCCAGATACTTTCTGGACCTGGTGCGTCCCATTGGACTCACCGGAGTCCGAGCCTCGGAGACAGTCCCCACCGGAGGACACCCGGTTCTCAGACTTCGTGCGGGACATGGCCAAAGCCTTGGCCTTCCCCGCGGATCCCAAGGAGGAGCCTCAAGCCGAAGAGCTCGAGGCCCTCCAGTATGACTCTCTGCCTAAGAAGGCCTTTACTGTACCAGTTCCTCCGATGCTGGAACGGCTGCTCTTCTGCATGTGGGAGGCACCGGCCTTGGCGCTGGTTCTCAGCAGACGGATCAATTCCATTTATCGAGTCCGTAAGAGCCCTGGGTTTCAGAAGGCACAGCTACCGCACCACTCCATGGTTGTGGAATTGGTCATGCATCGTCTGAAGAGTCAGAAGATGCACTCCTCGGTGCCCCCCGGCTAGGAGGCCCGGAACCTGGATGTCCTAGGTAGAAAGTGCTTCCAGGGCTCTATGCTGGCGTGCCGTGTCCAGACTTACCAGCTGTACATGGGCATGTACCTTTGGGACCTGGGAAAGGAGGTTGCCAGGTTCTCAGCTGGCCTCTCCGAGGAATCTTTGCAGAGGTTTAAGTCTTTGTCATCTGGGATTTGAGAGTGCTCAAAGTTTATCTCTCGAGCAGCCTATGATGGCTTCGAGGCTTCGGCCCGAGTAGCTGCGGCCGGCATCGGTGCACGCCGTCAGGCCTGGCTACAGTCATCGAACCTCGAGCCATGGGTACAGGACAAGTTGGTCGATGTCCCCTGCCGAAGTGAGAACCTTTTTGGCAAACCCATGGCTGAAAAGGCTGCAGAACTCGAGTCTGAGACTCTCACCAGGACAAGGCTGTCCAGGAAAACTTCTGCCCCTTCTCAGAAGAAGAAGGGCTTGGGGAAAAAGCCCTTTTACCCGAGGAAGGCTACTGCCTACAAATCCTACCCTCATTTTCAGGCCTCTGCAGCTCCCCATCAGGGTCAGCAGGCTAAGGGGCATGGATATGGGCCCCGTAGGCAGAAAACCCCCAAGCCATCAGCTCCGGCTGCTGCTTTGACTCCCATTGCATAGCCCCTCCTCCTCAGCTGGCTCCTCTCAGCACAGGAGGCCGACTGGCACTGTATGCCCACAGGTGGTCAACCATAACAGGAGATACATGGGTGCTGAACATAGTTCAGAATGGCTATTTGCTCCACTTCAACCAGTTACCCCCCTCCTATTTTCCAGGGAGACTCCAAGACTCCCTCTTCACAGGAACCTCCTCCTTCAGGAGTTGGCAAGTCTTCTAAAGGAGCAGGCGGTGGAACCGGTGCCTCACCACCTGAGAGGCCAAGGCTTCTATTCAAGGTACTTTCTGGTACCAAAAAGGACAGGAGGCCTCAGGCCCATCCTAGACTTGTGAAATCTCAAGTTCCTGGAGCGGGAAAAGTTCAAGATGCTTACCCTTGGGATACTGCTGCCCTACCTCCAGCAGGGAGATTGGCTATGCTCCTTAGACCTAAAGGATGCTTATACTCACATCCTCATTCATCCAGACCACAGACAATATCTCAGATTTCTAGTGGGAGGAAATCATTTTCAGTACAGGGTACTTCCCTTTGGCCTAACCTCCGCTCCCAGGGTTTTCACCAAGTGCCTGGCGGTGGTGGCGGTCTATCTCAGAAACCAGGGCATCTTTGTCTTCCCATACCTGGATGACTGGCTCATCATGGGTCAGTCTCCACAGGAGACCAGACAAGCCACCCTTCGCACTGTATCTCTTCTCCAGCATCTAGGCTTTGTCATAAACTTCGCAAAGTCCACTTTGCTCCCCTCACAGAACATAGAGTTCATAGGGGCAAAACTAGATACCCTTCAGGCAAAGGCTTATTTGCCCGAGGACAGGGCCCACAGACTGATAGCATTGGCCAATCAGTTCCAGAGCGGTTATTTAGTCTCCGCCAGAAACTTTCTAAAGCTCTTGGGCCACATGGCATCCACGGTCCATGTAACTCCGAATGCCTGCCTGCACATGCGACCTGCTCAGTGGTGCCTCAGAGCTCAGTGGGTGCAAGCCACAGGCAACTTGAAAGACAAGATAAGGGTGTCTAAACTGCTGACAGCCTCCCTGCGGTGGTGGCTGCATCTCCCAAACCTGGTCCAGGGGGTGCCTTTTCAGGCGCCTCCCCACATACAGGTGCTGACAACTGATGCTTCCCTTCAGGGCTGGGGTGCGCATTGCCAGGGGGCTTGCACTCAGGGCCTCTGGTCTCCTGGGGAGTCCACACAGCAGATCAATCTATTGGAGTTGCGAGCTATCCGCTTAGCTCTACAAACTTTCTCTCATGTCCTCTCTCACC
The DNA here is from genome assembly GCA_033557465.1 of Ichthyophis bannanicus. NCBI lineage: Eukaryota > Metazoa > Chordata > Amphibia > Gymnophiona > Ichthyophiidae > Ichthyophis > Ichthyophis bannanicus. Next base: position 1,017,678,945 of record CM066034.1, on the reverse strand, counting down.
AGTCTGTCTTAATTCAGACAGACAATCAAGTGGTAATGTTCTACGTGAATGAAGAACCCTCACCCTCCTATCTGTGTTTTCGTTCCTGCTGAAAGGCTAGACAATCCAAGTCCTTCACGGCACCAAACTGAAGAAAACCCCGTGATCTGGCCACAATACCATGGGGTTTTCTTCAGTTTGGTGCCGTGAAGGACTCTGATTGTCTGGCCTTTCAGCAGGAACGAAGACACAATTTCACTGCCTGTGTCCTTATCTGTGTTTTCGTTCCTGCTGAAAGGCCAGACAATCTGAGTCACGGCACTAACTGAAGAAAACCCCGTGATCTGGCCACAATACCACAGCTCTTTCGGTCTCTGGTCCCTCAAGCAGTGAGAAACAGGCAGAGAATAACACAGAACACAATCACACACACAAAGTGCTACTTTCTTTGAGCTCAGAGGGAAAACAACAGATGGTCTGTGGACACACACAGTTCCACGTCTGCTGGATTCAAATTCTTCCTTCTGAAAAGCTCCTTTTATTAAAGAAAAAAGGGAAGTAACAGTCATTTATTATAAACATGAAATAACACAAGGTGTCGCCAAAGTTCTTTTTACAGAGTAAGAGCTGATTACAGTGTATTAGATGAAATTTACTTGATTATGACAAAATTATTGGGGAGTGGAGGAGTAGCCTAGTGGTTAGAACACTGGCTTGGTAACCAAGCAACCAGGGTTCAATTCCCACTAGCACTCCTTGTGGCCTTGGGCAAGTCACTTAACCCTCCATTGCCTCGGAAGAAAGGCCTGGCAATCTACTTCCGGTGACACTGCCAAGAAAACCCAGGAGCTTCTGGGTCGCCAGGAGTCAGGACTGACTCGAAGGAACACATTGCATTGACAAAATTATTTATAATTGCAAAGTTGCAAAAATTATGTTGTGTCAGCATTGACTGTACAATGAACTATGGTTGCGCAGTTCATAGCCTATGTTTACTCTTTATGTTTGCGTTTAACAATGTTCTCAAACTATTTTAAAGGCAGTTACACAGAACTCATGATCTTGACATCCTATTCTATTTAAGAGGAAGTAGGTGAAAAGCCAAACTTTTAAACACATTCTGTATCAAGAAATTCATCCATCTTCAATTGCATATTGGGGATTCTGGTATCCGTTTACCTGTCCATTTCTACAGTGAACAAGCAAGGGGGCACAGGCTCAAAGCTTCTATGTCGGGAGGCACAGGCCCTGTGCTCCTTGGCAATCAAACACAACATGTTTCTCAAGGCAGTTTACCTGCCTGGCCAGGAAAATTGCCTGGCAGACAGATTGAGCAGGATTCTGCAGCCTCACGAATGGCAGCTGAATCCTCTGGTGGTCCAAGGGATCTTTCTAAGATGGAGTCTTCCAACCATCGATCTCTTTGCGAGTCCACTGAACCGTTAGCTACCCAGGTTCTGTTCCAGACAACCGCATCCTCTGCGAATAGCAGCAGATGCGTTTCTAATCGCTTGGTCTACGGGCCTACTGTATGCGTTTCCTCCCACACCTCTAGTGGCCCGAACCTTGTTCAAGGTTCTTCAGGACAAGGCCTTGGTGATTCTGGTAGCCCCCAGATGGCCGAGGCAGCGGTGGTTTCCACTCCTTCTGCAGTTGGCGGTGGACACTCCACTCCCTCTGGGGGTGCATCATGACCTCCTGTCTCAGGACCAGGGATCTCTCCTGCACCCCAACCTCAAATCCCTCAACCTGATGGCCTGGCTGCTGAAAGGGTAATTCTAACCGCCTTACTTCTGCCTAAGGAGGTGGAAGAGGTGTTTTTGACCTCTAGGAGGCAATCCACCCGGAAATCTTATGCCCTCAAGTGGCATAGATTCTCCACCTGGTGTGCTCAGCGCCAGGAGGATCCTTTTTCGTGCCTGGTTCCAGTGGTGCTGCAGTACCTGCTCCACCTCTTGGACCTAGGCCTTAAGTCCAACTCTGTTCGGGTCTACCTCAATGCTCTATTGGCACACCACTCACAGGTAGATGGTCAATCTCTGTCGGGCCACCCCTTGGTGTCCCGTTTCCTCAGAGGCCTGCTTCTGCTCAAGCCTCCGATCCATCCATCAGCCCCTGAGTGGGATTTAAATGAGGTCTTGCAAAAACTTACTTGCCCACCGTTTGAGCCGATGGCTACCTGTCCTTTACACTTCCTTTCCTGGAAGGCCTTGTTCTTGGTGGCTCTTACCTCGGCCAGGTGTGTGAGTGAACTACAAGCTCTGGTTTCTGATAGGCCGTACACACGGTTCTATAAGAACAGGGTGGTCTTGCGGACTCACCCTAAGTTCCTTCCGAAGGTTGTCTCCTCCTTCCACCTCACTCAGGAGGTGGTTCTTCCAACATTCTTCCCCAGGCTGAATGCCAGCTGGGCTGAAACAGTCCTGCATACCCTGGACTGTAGAAGGGCGTTGTCCTTTTACATAAACCGTACGCAGGGGCATCGAAGGGCGGCTCAGCTGTTTGTATCCTTTGACCCTAATAAACTGGGGTTGCCTGTCTCCAAGCGTACGTTGTCCCTTTGGGTAGCGGATTGTATCACCTGGGCGTACAGGGCAGCCGGCCTCTCCTTGCAGGGTCGAGTCGCGGCCCACCATGTCAGGGCAAAGGCCGCGTCAGTAGCCCACCTTTGCTTTGTTCCGTTGGCAGACATCTGCCGGGCCGCTACCTGGTCTTCAAGCCAGACTTTTGCTTACTGCCTCGAGAGGGAGTCCCGTAGGGACAGTGCTTTCGGACAGGCGGTACTCTGTAATCTCTTTGAGGTTTAGGCAACTCCTACCCTCCGGCCCTTGTGTTGGGCTACCATACGGGGGCGTTCTCAGAAAGGATTCTTTCACGGATGCTGACGCTCTAGAGGGAGCTTATTTTTCAGCTTGGGTTCCCGGTAGCCTTTAGCTGGGGAGTCCCATATGTGAGGAGTGACTTCCTGCTTGATCCTGGAGAAAGTTACTCACATGTAACAGGTGTTCTCCAGGAGCAGCAGGAATCAGTCCTCACGACCCTCCCTCCTCCCTTTGGAGTTGTGGTCATATGATTCATTTTGTTATTTTTGCTGTCTTTTAGCTATGCCATCAGACTGAGTAAGATGGCACCCTTGGGCGGGAAGGGGACCGCGTATGTGCGCTGCATTCCCAAAGGCTTTCTTTGACAGCTGGGGAAATGCTCCGCATGAGGGTTCTGTCGGCGCCAACATCACCCATATGTGAGGACTGATTCCTGCTGCTCCTGGAGAACACCTGTTACAGGTGAGTAACTACTCTTTCTTCAGGACAACTGGCTATACTCCTTGGATCTAAAGGATGTGTTTATGCACATCTCAATCCACTCCAGTCACAGATAGTATCTACGATTCTTGCTGGGAGGCCAGCACTATCAGTATTGAGTGCTCCTCTTCGGTTTGGCCTCAGCCCTAATGATGTTCACAAAGTGTCTGGTGATCATGGCCACCTTCCTCTGGACCCTGGGAGTCTTCATTTTCCCATAACTGGACGATTGGCTCATCAAGGATCCCATGCCAGACAGTGTTAAGCAGTCTGTTGAACTCACCATTCAAGTGCTCAAGAGGCTTGGCACTACCCGAACTTTCAACTACCTGAAGTCTCACCTCCAGCAGGCACAGCAGCTGGAGTTCATCGGAGCCCTCCTCTGTGGCGCGGGCATTCCTACTGGTAGACTGCCTGCAGCACTCATCAAAGTGGTGGGCGAGGTACAGCAACAGCGCCACACTACAGCCCGCAGGATGTTGAGAGTCCTCGGGCACATGGCCACCACAGTGCATGTCACCCCTCAGGCCTACCTTTCCATGCAGCAGACTCAGTGGACTTTAAGCATACAATGGAAGCAGGCATTGGCCGTCTTTGAGATGGGATAGTGGTCACTGCAGCACTGGTGCAGTCCCTTGCCTGGTTGCTAGAACCGGGGAATTTGCTGTGAGACCTCCCATTTCAGTTGGCAGCCCCCTGCAAGACACTTGTGACGCATCAAAGCTTGGCTGGGGGCACACCTGGATGGTCTGTGCACCTAGGGTCTGTGGGTTGCGTAAGAGAACCTGCATCAAATCAATTTCCTCATACTCGGGCCATAGCGAATGCCCTCCGTGTCTTTTGAGCGTACCTGGCCAATCAGGTGGTCCTGATTCAAATGGACAACAAGGTAGCGATGTTCTATGTAAACAAGCAGGGGGGCATAGATTCATACTTCTTCTGCTGGGAGGCTGTTCGCCTGTGGAAGTTTGCCCTGCTCCATGACATGGACCTCAGGACAACTTTTCTACTGGCCAGCTTAGTGGCCTAGCGGATCAACTCAGCTGGATGGTTCAACTACACGAGTGGACCCTCAAAAAGGCAGTGGTATCCCAGATCTTCCAGGAGTGGGACAGTCCTGTGGTGGATCTTTTTGCCATGACACACAATGCCCAGGTAGCCTGGTTCTGCTCTCGGAGGTTGACCAGAAACCGCCTGGCCTCAGAAGTCTTCCTCCTCTACCGGGAGGAGGGTTTGCTGTATGTATACCCCCTGATAGCACTCATAGTAACATAGTAAATGATGGCAGATAGAGACCAGTATGGTCCATCTAGTCTGCCCAGCAAGGCGGTAAGAGTAGCTGCATCTGCTGCTCTGTGCAGGTCACCCTTCCCCATGCCTTTCTTTAGGCATGTACCAACCGCTCCGTATAGGTCACCCGTATTTGTTGAGATATAAGAGAGAGTTATGTTTATTTTGATTTTATCCTATTGCTATACTCTGTGTCTGTCCCATGCCATTTTGAATTCTGTCACTGTATTTGCTCCCACCATTTCCATCGGGAGGGCATTCCAAGCATCCACCACCCTTTCAGTGAAAAAGTATTTCCTGACGTTGCCTTTCGGCTTACCCCCTTGCAGTTTCATGTTATGCCTTCTAGTTTTACAGCTTCCCCGTCTTTGGAAGATTTTTCTTTGTTCATTAATACTCTTTAAGTACTTGAAAGTCTAATCATATCTCCCCTGTCCCTCCTCTCCTCCAGAGTATACATATTTAGATCTTCATGTCTCTTCTCATACATCTGCTGACACAGGCACCAAATCATTTTGGTCGCCCTCCTCTGAACCGTTTCCAGTTTTTTAATATCGTTTGCGAGATACAGTCTCCAAAACTGAACACAATATTCCAAGTGAGGCCTCACCAACGACTTGTACAATGGCATTAGTATCTCTTCCTTTCTGCTGGTAATTACTCTCTGTATGCAACCCAGCATCCTTCTGGCTTTTGCCACCGCCTTGTCACACTGTTTCGCCACCTTGAGATCCTCAGAAACAATCACTCTGAGGTCGTCCTCCTGGTCCGTGCACATCAACTTCTTGCCCTCTATTGCAAGAGGAGTGGAGGAGTGGAGGAGTGGCCTAGTGGTTGGGGCAAGGTACTTCAGGCCGGAAGGTCGGGGGTTCAAATCCCACTAGAGGACAGCAACCTTGGGCCGGAAGGACTGGGGTTTCTAGTCCCACAGGTGCTCCTTGTGGTCTTGGGCAAGCCACTTAACCCTCCATAGCCCATGTTCCCTGTAAAATAGTTATCTCCAAGTTATTATGCCCTGTTCAATGTAATTTCAGTTTGTTCAATGTAAACCGCACTGATGCAGAATAGCGCGGTATATAAGAGAATGTAAATAAATAAATATAATTCCCTTGGATTTCTGCTTTCCAAGTGCATGACACTGCACTTCTTCACATTAAATCTTAACTGCCAAGCATTAGTTCATTCTTTCAGCTTTTGTAGATATTTCCTCATGTTATCCACTCCCTCAGGGGAGTCCACTCTGTTGCAAATTTTTGTGTCATCTGTAAAAAGACAGACTTTTCCATTCAGTCCTTCAGCAATATCACTCACAAATACATTGAACAGTACCAGTCCCAGGACCCAACCCTGGGACACACTGCTAATCACCTTCCTTTCATCTGAGTGAGTTCTGTTTACCATCACCTTCTGTTGTCTGTCAGTCAACCAATTTCTGATCCAGTTCACCACCTTGGGACCCATTCCTAAGCTGTTGAGTTTATCGATAAGCCTCCTATGAGGAATAGTATCAAAGGCTTTGCTGAAATCTAGGTAGATCACATCCATCACATGCCCTTGATCTAGTTCTCTGGTCACCCAGTCAAAGAACTCAATCAGATTTGTTTGGCAAGATCATCCTTTGGTAAAACCATGTTGCTTCAGATCATGCAACCTGTTGGTTTCAAGAAAGTCCACTATTCACTTCTTCAGCAGCGCCTCCATTACTTTTCCCGCCACAAAGGCTAAGACTTACCGGCCTGTAGTTTGTCACTTCTTCCCTATTACTACTTTTGTGAAGAGGTACCATAGCAGCCCTTCTCCAGTCCTGTGGAACTTCTCCTGTCTCCAACGATCTATTAAAAACATCCTTTAATGGCACTGCAAGAACCTCTCTGAGCTCTTTCAGTATCCTGGGATGTATCCCATCTGGTCCCATGGCCTTGTCCACTTTCAGTTTTGCAAGCTAATTTAACACATCTTCTGTGAATGGTGTGGTATCTACTCCATTCCCATTTGTATATTTGTCAATCACAGGTAGTCCTTCTCCAGGATTTTCTTTAGTAAAAACAGAACAGAAGTATTTGTTTAGCATTTTTGCTTTTTCAATATCACTTTCCAAAAATCTGTTCCCAGCACTTTTGAGTCCTGCAATTCCACCTCTGATTTTCCTCCTCTCCCGAATAGACCTGAAAAAAGTCTTGTCGTCACACTTCACATCTTTAGCTATCTGCCTTGGATTTTGCTATCCTTATTCTCTTTTTGTCTCTTTTAGTTTGATCCTGTATTATTTTCTGTGTTCCTCTGTTTGCGAACTTCTGAATTTTTTTGAAAGCTGTGGTTTTTGCCTTTATTTGTGCAACCACTTCTTTGGAGAAACAAATAGGTTTCCTTTTCCTCTTGCTTTTATTTATTTTCCTTACATATGTATCTGTTCTGTTACCCCTTTTATTGCCTCCTTTAGTTTAGCCCATTGCAATTCCACTTCCCATATCCCCTCCTAACCTGCCATCTCCTCCTTCAGGTACTTGGCCATTTTACTGAAGTCAGTATTTTTGAAGTCTAGGACTTTGAGCTTGCTGTGATTGGACTCCGCCTTGGTGTTTATCTCAAATCACACTGTGTGATGATCGCTGCTGCTCACATGGGCACCCACCCGGATATTCGACACGCTATCTCTGTTGGTGAGTACTGTAAACGGGGGCGCTGGGTGAGAATGTCCACAGTCTTGGCAAAGGCAAATATTAATATGACTTGCAAAGGATTGTGGGAAATGTAGTCCATTCATACCAGAATCAGCCGTTCACAAATAAATTAGTTGTGCTTGCTCGAGTGTAAAGCAAAGAAAATATACTTTATTTATGGGGTTATTTCTCCCAACACAGATTTGCTTGGTAGCACAGAAAGGATACTTGTTTCCAGTATTATACTTAGAAAAACAAAATCAGGAAAAACAACAACTGAACTTCTTAAGCAATTAAATCAAACCATAAAGACCTTGATGGGAACAGAAAGGTCTTTTCTATAGGCTCCTGCTAATATCTTTTCAGCAGTGCTTCAAAAACAAACAAAACCCACAAAGTAATGAAAAACTGTTCTTTTTCAAGGCTAACTTCTGGTATTTTCACACACACCCAGAAGTGTCTCTTCAGAGCTCACAGGCAATTAGGCAAGGCTCAATTGCTAACAATTAACCAGCTTCAAACCTCTTGGCTGGTTTACTTTCTAAACGTGGCTCAAATCCTGCTCAAAAGCTTTTCTGAGTAGATCAAAGAACAAGTTTATATTTCTTTGTGATGGTTGTTGTATTTTGTAAAAGTATATTACCACAGAAGTTTAGACAGAGAGCAATCCATGTATTCACACTGCTTATCTACAATATCTCCTTCTTCTTCAACTATCATAGAATCAATATCATGGATTGGCACAGAGGAATTTCTTAATGGAGCACTCTCAGGACAATACTTGTCTCCCTGCTGTCTTCCAAGTGAAAAGCTAGGGCATAGATCAGTGTTCATACCTGAGCTTCCATTGCTGTTAGGGTTCCTCTCCAAATATCCTGGCCAGTATGTAGTCCAGTTTTTATGTCCAGCCTTCCAATCAAGATCCCTGGACACTGGGTCTCTCTTCACATACCTTCTTGCACTGGTCTTAGGGCCCCTTCCAAATGCAGCCGTCTCCCTCACAGGTGCCGTCCGGGGATTCCTGGCTCTGTAACCCCACTCCTCTGGTTTCCTCCAGTCCAATGGAGTATGCTTGCCTCTGGAATGCCTCCCAGCACACGTACTGCTATGGACTCCTTTAGACCTCCAAGATGCTTTTCTCTTCTTTCTTCCAAAGTGTTTCTTGCTCTCTCTGTCCGTGAGCTCTGGCTTCTGCTGCCTCTGCTCCTTCTTCTGCTGATGATGATGATCATGAAGATGATGAAGATCCTGATGAATAGAATAGGCTTTACTTTTAACCTGTTTAGAGGGCTGCTCCACCCTAGCACAGCGCAGCTGTGCTGAATCAAGCCCTGCCCTTGGAGATGAGTGCTTGGGGATTACCTCATAGATCTCCTGATTGAACACACGTTTTCCCACTTCAGCTCTTCTAGTGGCTGTTGGAAACCTGGTGCATTCTGGGACTGGTAGTCTTTTATGAGAACATTCTGTTTTATTATTTCTACCAGAAAAGACAGGTTGCTTGTTCAGAGCCAATTCACCTCTATTATAGCTCCTTCCTGAACTATGATAAGCTTCCTTATCACAGTACTAAATCCAGCATTGAACTTTCCCTGGTCGGTTCCATCAACATTTGTTTAAGTAGTGCATCTTGGAAGACATCCTCGATTCATTTACTTCTTTCCATATTTGCAGAAGGAATACTCCAATCTACATCGGATAGATTAAAGTTGTCCAATATGATCACTTCATGGCTATCTTTGCAGTATGAATAATCAATTTTCTATCCATTTCTTCGGTTTGAGTTGGAGGTCTGTAGACTACACCAGTATGGATGACAGTGTCATCTCCTCTTTCCAACACAATCCACAGCACTTCTTTTCCCCACGTTCCCTGCATTTCAGCAACTTTAATATTGCTTTTGACATATAGGGCTACTCCTTCTCCTTCTCTACCCTCTCTATCTTTTCTAAATAGATTATAGTCAGCTTTGGCTATATCCCATTCATACAACTCATTAAACCATGTTTCTGTAATGGCCACAATGTCCAAGTCCTTTTCCACCATTAGGGCATCCAAGTCAGGAACTTTGTTGGTTAGGCTTCGAGCATTTGTGCTCATTGCTTTCCAGCATTTGTTGACTGACTTGCCTGTATTTTGTATGCATTTTGTTTTACACGCCTCTTCCCACTTGGTATTGATGTGTGGGTTAATACTGCAGCTGTTTCCATTGTTGTTATGTTTTTGCTGGGAGTGATGTCCTGAACTTGTTCTTTTCTATCCATCACCCTTTCCCTAGTTCAAATGTCTGTCCGCATAATACCTAAATTTTCACTTAAGATCCTTTTCCCTGCGACAGAGAGATGTAGTCCATCAACACAGTATAGCCTCTTGTTGTTCCATCGATTTCCCCAGTCGCCTATATATCTAAATCCTTCTTGTTTGCACTAGGTTTGGAGCCATGTATTAAAGTTGATTATGTGATGCAGCCTTTCTGCCCCCTTACCAAGAACACGTAGAACTTCTGAGAATGCTATAGTGTTAGCATTGGGTTTGAGTTTCTCTCCCAAAATCTGGAAATCCTTCTGAACTATAGAGGCACTGTTTCTAGTCAGGTCATTTGTACCCAAATGGAAGATGACATCAGTTTTGAAGTGCTCACTTTCTGCACTAACTATGCCAGCAAGTTGTTTGTATTCCTGCTGGCTGAAGAGCCTGGGAGGCATTTGACTATCTTCTCACCTTTGAATTGTGTTCTCAAGTTGGTGCCTCTGATGATGGAATCTCCAGATAGTAGTAGTTTCCTCTTTTGGGTCAGTTTCTTCATATTTAGGGCATTATCAGTAGATTGGGCATTAACTTTCTCGTTTAAGGGCATTTCAGTTTCCACTAATTGGACATTAAAATTTCCCAAGGCAGAGAAGGCTTTATGCAGTGATATCTCTTGATGGTAAGGGTGTCTCCGTGTTACAGGTCGCAGCCTACCAGAGCCCACTGTGATCTATTTGTTCCTGGGCTGCTTGATTTTTTGTGGGAGTGGTGGTGGATTTTTTCAATTTGTACCCTAGGGGGGTGTTTAATTGCAGCTAATTCTTCCCTTAATAGAATCAATTCTTTATAACTTAAGACATATAGGGCAAGCTCTTAGACTCCAAATGAGTCTTCTTAGAATGAAGGCACCACAGCTATTGCACTGGATACACGACATGCTGATTAAAATGGTTATAAAGCAGATCTAGGACAAGGAGAAAAGATGGGTGTTGCATCTAATTGGAGGACAGCTGTCAATTTATATGATGACTATATAGGCATGCAACCCTGGGGTGGGTGGGGTGACTGGTAGGGTGGGCGAGTATTTGTGTCCCTGGTCAGTAGATCTTCTTTGTACTGAGGGCACACTCAAATCTTAAGAGAATATAAACAAGTAATAGGCAGGGAAAATTTATATCAAAACCAGCCAAAATAGTAAATTCAGAAACTTAGCTTTGCAGTGCAGGGTCAGAACTCTTGCTCAGGTAGCTGAGAGACTGTTTTAATTAACTCTCAGACAGCAGAAGCAAAAAACCTCCAGAAGCTCCAACAGGGAATCCATTATTCTCATCACCCCTTACTGGCCTCAGCAGCCCTGGTTCCTGCTACTGCTGCAGCTCTTGCAGAGAGAGCCTTTTCGCCTGGGCTCTGCCCCAGACCTCATTTCACAGGAGGATGGAACCTTGCTGCATCCTAGCATCTGCTTGCTGGCCCTCATGGCATGGATGCTGAGAAGGTAGGCCTCATTGAGCTTAATCTCCCCGAGGGTGTTACCAACATCCTGCTGGCATCCCGCAAGGACTTGACACACAAGGCCTATGCTTTCAAATGGCGGAGGTTTGCCGCCTGGTGTGCAGATAGGATGCACAGTGGACCAGCTGCTGAAATACCTCCTGCACCTTGCCAACTCTGGCCTGAAGTCCATTTCGGTGCGAGTTCATCTCAGCGTGATAGGGGCATAATGTGGCAGGTGAAGGCCTGTGATCCACAGTGTCTGACATAAGCAGACAGGCCTAACCAGCTTGACCTGTAAATGAAGCCTGTGAGGAGGCCCATAGGAATTGCACATCCCCCAATAGACTGCTATTGTAGAATTAGAATTGAGTTAGTTTAAACAAGCAGAACTGAAACTTGGAAAAATACAGAAAAATATGTTTAAATGCCCTTGATAAGAAAGTACAGCTGTAAGGGATTTAATTAAAACTGCTGACAGAAAGGTTGCAGAGCCCTGCTTCCCTACACGTACTAACTAGCTAAATGGCCTTGGAAGTAGGAAAGTAACAAGTTGGTGAACTGGCCATTGTAATTGGGACTAGAAGGGGGGTAAGCAGGTGCTGAGCCCACTCTAAGAACATAATTGGATAATCATATCAGTACCGGGACCAATAGAAGGGGTACGGGAGGTTACCGGGACCAATGAACTGTTTTTCTATAACTGGAATGGAGCAAAAATCTATAAAAGTTGTTGTATTGCCAGAGAACATTGCTCAGCCATTTTGAATTTGACTTTGCTTGAGACTTGTGCACAAATAAATGATTTGGACCTTCTGAACAGACTCCTGGTATTATTGGTTTGTCTGCGCTCTGCTGCTACATATTCTTGGTGCATTGGCCGGGAAGGTGTGGTATTAGAGGGTATTTAGGGCAATATACCACGACTTTCCGCCTCTACAGGTTTGGTCCTGCCGGGATCGCGCCCTTCCGACGGGGCTCACTCCCTGGCGCCACCGGTCCCTTGCATCGGAGGGAGCTGGTCGGACCTCGGCGGGTGCCGAGCCCGGCTGGAACCAATACCTCGAACCCGAGTGAGGGGAGTCCAAGGTCCAACTCATGCGCTTGCTTGGGAACTTTGAGGACCGGATCCGGTGAGTAGAGTTTTGATTTTAGCATGTGTCTAGACGGATAAGAAAGAGCAGTACTGCCACTTGAATCTTGCATGAACTTGGCACTAGCACTTGTAAGAGAGCTTGATCACCTCTCAAAGACGGACCGACTACCCCTGCGTAAGTAAAGCAGGGCGAAACTCCCGTCTTCTTGCATTTGGAACTTGCAAAAGACTAGTCAGAATAGATAGAAATGAATGCATTCTGGGATACATTGCTAGCATGATTGTGTGAATGAAGTGTGAATGAGAGGTCTGGCAGCACGGACCAAGCGAAGGCGGACCCCTGAGTAACGCAGTTCCTGACCGGGCGACCGCGTTCAGGTCGTAAAAAGGGGGAAGCGACTGTCGTCTTGTCTTGTTATTTGTTTCCCTTATATGTTTCTAGGTCCGTGAGGACCCCTTACCCACGGTCCGCCCTCCTTTTCCCTTCTGTCTGTTGTTGCGCGCACACATCGAAATGGGAGGGGCGGGGTCTACTAGGAACACTCCATTAGAATGTATGATCGCACATTTTAGAGAAGGATATTCAGGAGATTATGGTATTAAAATGACTGCAACCCGTTTACAGATTTTGTGTACTAGGGAGTGGCCTGATCTAGACCCCACCTGGCCCCGAGAGGGAACTTTTAATGTAGGAATTATTCAGTCAGTTCACCAGAAGGTGCGAGTATCGCACCCTGATCAGTACCCATATATAGATTCCTGGTTAAGTATTTGTGAAGGCCCGCCCCCTTGGGCGAAGCGCTGTTATGAAGAGCAGTGCAGAATAATGTTAGTGAAGACAGATCATAGTCAGAAAGTAGAACAGCCTAGAAAGAAAGAGAAAGGTGAGAAGTCCAGACAGAAACCCGTCCTGGCAGATCCTGATTCCCCAGAAGTGATTACCCGACAGCCCCAAGCTCAGCGCCCAGTAAGGGTAGCCCCGCATCCTGCCCCAGAACCCCGAAGACAGCGGGAACGGGACCCAACCCCTGAGCCATCACCCGAAGAGCAGGAAGATGAGCTCCCTTTAAATGAAGAAGATGATTCTACCGAGACTGAAAAAGGAGAATCAGAGACAGAAACAGAACAGGAGGAAACTGAAATTTTTCAGAGTGATACTGACAGTGTAAAAGCGGCTGCCAGTGTTAGCTCGCCAGTAAAAAGTAAATCTAAAATAAAGCATATAGAGAAGAAGATAACCCCTGGTAGGAAAGTTACGAAAATATCTCTCAGATCCCAAAAGACATCTACTGCCAAGATGATGCCTTTACGGCAAGTCCCAGGAATACCCATAAGAAATGAGGATAATGAGGTGGTGGCGGGACCCCTAAGCTATGTGTATGTCCCCTTCTCTACCACTGATTTGTTAAACTGGAGGACGCATTATGTCTCCTATACCAATAAGCCCCAGGAACTCACAGAATTAGTAAATACCATTATGGAAACTCACCAACCAACATGGGCAGATTGTCGCCAGCTCCTGTGTCCACCTTATTCACTACAGAGGAGCGGACACGAATTAGAAAAGCAGCTATTGACTGGCTGGCAGATAACCCGGTAGCTCCAGGAGAAAGGGGGGAGGAAAGAATAGATAATCGGGAAGCGGCTCAGAGAGAATTCCCGAATGAAGACCCCCGATGGGATCCAAATACAGAAAGAGGATCCAGAGCCCTAGCCCGTTTTCGCCAAGGCTTTATACAAGGCCTGAAAAGGGGGGGCCAGAAAGCTATGAACCTTTCTAAAGTTACTGAAGTTATCCAAGGCATAGATGAGAGTCCAGCAGTGTTTTACGAAAGATTAACTGAAGCATATAGAATGTATACTCCCTATGATCCCGATGCACCAGGAAGTTTATGCATGGTGAATTCTGCTTTTGTAAATCAGTCTCAACCAGATATTAGACGTAAATTACAGAAATTAGAAGGGTTTGCGGGCATGAATGCAACTCAGTTACTGGAAGTCGCTCATAAAGTGTATGTGAATCGTGATAATGAAAGGCAGAAAGAATGTGATCGAAAGATGAAGAAGAAAGCTGATTTTTTGGCTGCGGCCATAGTTGAACAGAAAAGGGGAGGTTTCCCTAGTCGACAGAGCAGAGGAAGGGGGCGGGGCCGAGGCGGAAGCCAGCCCCAGCTAGGCATAAACCAATGTGCCTGCTGCAAGGAGGAAGGACATTGGAGAGATACATGCCCGCAACTCGAAGACGCCCATCAAGATGACGAAAACAATCATCAATGGAGAGAAGGAAGACGAGGCCGTCCCCGAAATCGCGGAGGAGCCAATCGAGAGCAATACCAGCGAGAAAGAGGAGAAGCCGTACAAGCATTGGCTGCGACAGCCCATGATGAAGATGACGTGGATTAGGACAGACCGGGCTCCGAATTTGCTTTAGGTCTCCAGGAGCCTATGGTCGGAATACAAATAGGAGACCAAGTTATGAACTTTATGGTTGATACTGGAGCAGAACAGTAGTAGACAAAAAGATAGCCCCATTTTCTGCAAAAGCAGTCACCATTGTAGGAGCGACTGGTGCCAAAGCCACAGAACCTTTTCTTCAGAATCGCATATGCAGTCTAGGAGGACAACAAATAACCCATCAATTCCTTTACATGCCTGAATGTCCAGTGCCACTACTGGGACGAGATATGCTAGCCAAACTACAAGCCCAAATATCCTTTACTGAAAAAGGAGAAATGCAAATGACCGTGAATTCTCAAGCCAAGCCTGCAGGAATAATGCTGCTTACAGTTCCCCGAGAAGAAGAATGGAGATATTACAGTGATGAATCTGCCCAAGACACCTATTTTGAACAGACTTTGAAAAGCATTGATGCCCCACCTGGAGTATGGGCAGAAGGCAGTCCTCCAGGCCTAGCCAAGCATATAGCTCCAGTAATTGTAACTCTCAAACCTAGTGCTACACCAGTACATGTCAAGCAGTACCCTCTCCCAAGAGCTGCAATTGAAGGTATCCACCGCCACTTGCTAAGATTACTAGAACATGGCCTACTAAACGTATGTCAATCCCCATGGAACACTCCACTTTTGCCAGTGAAAAAGCCTGGAACAGATGACTACCGCCCAGTGCAAGATCTAAGAAGAGTGAATGAAGCAGTTGAGACCATACATCCAGTTGTGCCAAATCTTTACACACTTCTAGGACTGATTCCTGCTGAAGCTACCCACTTTACTGTTCTGGATTTAAAAGATACATTCTTTTGCATAAGATTAGCCCCCATAAGTCAGCTATTATTTGCATTTGAATGGCAGGACCCTATCTCTGGAAGAAGGGGCCAACTCACTTGGACACGATTACCCCAAGGATTCAAGAATTCGCCGACCATCTTTAGTGCTGCACTAAATCAAGATCTTGCAAGCTATCCAGTGGCCCCGGGGAAGAGAGTGCTTCTCCAATACGTGGACGATCTGCTGATAGCTGCTGTATCAGAAAATGAGTGTATACAAGCCACCAAAGACCTCTTGCAGCTACTGGATGAAGCTGGATACAAAGTTTCCAGAGCAAAAGCGCAATTATGCCAGAAAGAAGTAAAATACTTGGGCTTTCGTATAACCAAAGGAAGCCGAAAATTAGGCAGAGAAAGAAAAGAAGCAGTATGCAGAATCCCAACCCCAACTACCAGAAAGCAAGTAAGAGCCTTTCTGGGAGCGGCAGGATATTGCCGAATTTGGATTCCTAACTTTGCTCAAATCACCAAGCCATTGTATGAAGCCACAAAAGGAGAAGAAAAATCACCATTAGATTGGGGACCTGAGCAGGATACAGCCTTCAAGACGTTAAAGGAAGAATTGATGTCATCACCAGCACTTGGACTACCAGATGTTCATAAGCCTTTCCATTTGTTTGTACATGAAGCACAAGGAAATGCTTTAGGCATGTTGACTCAGAAATTAGGAAATTGGGAGAGACCTGTAGCATACCTATCGAAACAACTGGACACTGTGGCCAAAGGATGGCCACCTTGCCTGAGAGCAGTTGCAGCTACAGCATTGTTAGTGAGTGAAGCAGACAAGCTCACATTAGGACAGAATTTACGAGTCACTGTGACACATGCAGTCCTTGCCCTTATGGAACAGAAAGCAAATCATTGGCTCACCAACTCCCGAATGTTGAAATACCAAAGCATGTTATGTGAAAACCCACAGATACAACTGGAAGTAAGCCATGCCTTGAACCCAGCCACATTGATACCTATTAGTGAAGAACTCCCAGAACATGACTGTATAGAAGTCATGGACGCTGTATTCTCAAGCCGACCTGACCTGACAGATGTGCCCATAGACAATCCCGATCAAATTTATTACGTAGATGGAAGCAGTCTCATCATCAATGGACGACGTTGTGCCGGATATGCAGTAGTCACCCAGCATGAAATCGTTGAGTCATCAGCCCTAGCCTCAGGCACATCAGCCCAAAAAGCAGAATTGATTGCACTTACTCGAGCACTACTGCTAGGTGCAAAACTCGTGTTAAATGTATATACAGATTCCAAATATGCCTTCACTACCCTACATGCCCATGGAGCTCTCTATAAAGAACGAGGGCTCATCACGTCCGGAGGAAAATCAGTCAAATACGGCCCAGAGATATTGATGTTACTTGATGCAGTATGGGCCCCAACTCGTGTAGCTGTCATGCACTGCAGAGGACATCAAGTAGGAAAAGGAGAAGTTGCTCGAGGAAATAGATTTGCAGATGCCTCAGCACGACGAGCAGCCATGACAGGACAAATTTCACCGCAAGCCATGCCAATGCAGGCAGCATTGTTTCCAGTACCCTTGAACCTATGGACACCACGATATACCACCAAAGAATTAGATTACTACTGTAATAAGGAAAATGGAGTACTGAAAGATGGGTGGATTGAGCTGCCACCAGCAGAGGGCAGTCAACCCCCAGGATGCATAGTAATCCCGGAATTAATGGGTCCAGCTTTTGTCAAAGCCTTCCACGAAGCCACGCATTATGGCAAAAGTGCTATGGAAAAAGCACTCAGACCACATTTCTGCATTACCATGTTAGCAGCCCTATCAGCTTCAGTGGCACGTCAATGTCTAATCTGTGCCAAAAATAATGCCAAACAAGGTCCGACACCACCACCCCGAGTTCAGTCAGGAGGTGTAACCCCCATGCACCACCTGCAAATTGACTTTACTGAAATGCCAAAAGCCAATGGATACCACTACTTGTTAGTATTAGTTTGTACTTTCTCTGGGTGGGTAGAAGCCTTCCCAACCAGAACTGAAAAAGCTTGAGAAGTCACCAAAGTTTTGTTAAGAGAGATTATTCCAAGATTTGGAATACCAGCAGTAATAGGGTCAGACAATGGACCCTCATTTGTTTCTCAAATCACTCAGCAGTTAGCAAAAGCCCTACAGATACAATGGAAGCTTCACACTGCATACAGACCCCAGAGTTCAGGGAAAGTTGAGCGAATGAATCGCACTTTGAAAGCCCAAATGTCTAAGCTTTGTCAGGAAACTCACCTAAAGTGGCCCCAAGTACTCCCAATAGCTCTACTTAGAGTACGTTCAGCCCCTGTAAAGTCAATAGGAGTTTCCCCTTTTGAGGTTCTGTATGGTAAACCCCCACCAATAGTGCAGGGAATCAAAGGAAGTTTAGCCCAGATTGGTTCAGAAACAACCAGGCAAGAACTTCTAGCTCTTAGTTTTGTTCTACAGACTCTCCATGTGTGGATCCAAGACCAGTTGCCTATCAATTTGACGGAACCCCTGCATCCCTACCAGCCTGGTACCTCGGTGTGGATCAAAGACTGGAAGAAGACACCGCTGGAACCCCATTGGAAGGGACCATACACCGTCATCCTGTCTACCCCAACTGCAGTAAAGGTAGCAGAAATCGACTCCTGGATCCACCACAGCAGAGTCAAGCCCGCAGCTGATCCAGAGCCCGAGCAGTGGACAGCAGAGCAGCATCCTGATGCACCTTTGCGAATTACCCTGAGACGGCAACCAGCAACTTAGACACTCTTGGGATCATCCCAACAACTATAGTGCCTTGCAGTAGCCAAGTCTTTCGAAGAGGATTGCTGTTTCCAACACAGCAAGAGTTTGTTTAAACGAACCTCATGTGTGGTTTTACACACTGCTTTGATACTACATTGATTGACAATATTTAAAACCAACTAAAGTTGATAAGTTGGTTAATGCACGATGAACAGATCCGATCTTCAATCAACATTCAGCACCCGTTGAATTGCTTCATTAGCAAACGGGACGAAGAAAAGAACATCGAGGTCAAGATCTGCAAGCTGAGGATTCAGAAGAACTCCAAGCAACATGCATCTTCGTCTCTACCTTGCCCTGGTTGCCTGTTTTGGAGGCTTTAAACTGACTCATGCCTTGCCTCCGTGTGCTGCCTGCATTACTTCCACTCGGACTGGAATGAAAATAACTCAGACTTTGCTTTATCATTCTTACTATACTTGCACTGGTAAAGTGACTCGGTGTATTTATAACACCACTGAACTGAATGTTTGTACCAAAGGTAAACCTAAAGTATGCTTTAATCCGCATCAAAATCCATGCTATTACACCTTGGAAATGCGATGGAAAGATGCAGATGGACCTTTGATCAATGCTACACTTCCACTTAAAGATCTCAGTAAATACGCTGTTTTGTATTTTGATGCTTGTGAAGTAATTAACAGAGATAGCCGTTCTAAGTGTGGTAATTGGGAGAAAACATACTCAAAAAATGACAAATATATGTGCCCAGAAGGAACCACTGGATGGGGAATATGTACAGGGAAAAAAGTCTCAGCCGATGTATACAGTACAGCCCCAGAGTCAGATTACTTTTGCCCAAAGTGGGAATGTGTCTTTTATGAATTAAAAAATGTACATAGTTTCCCCCAGTTACTTCCAAGTTGATCTCCCTGTTTATTGTAAATACAACTCAAAGTTCCTTGTGTTGTATAGTTGATGTTAAATGTAAACCGCTCTGATCTAAAATAGAGCGGTATAGAAGAACTGTTAAATAAATTAAATAAATAAATGCCACCTGGAAAAATGGTATGCTAGAGAATACCAAAGATAATTGAATGGCTGTATTAAAGAAACCATATGTCGAAGACATAGACAAATGCAAGAAAGATGCTTGCAATCCCTTAGAGTTTGTTGTAATGAGACCTGAGGTTTGGAAACAAG
The DNA here is from genome assembly GCA_033557465.1 of Ichthyophis bannanicus. NCBI lineage: Eukaryota > Metazoa > Chordata > Amphibia > Gymnophiona > Ichthyophiidae > Ichthyophis > Ichthyophis bannanicus. The sequence goes on along the minus strand of CM066034.1, from coordinate 1,017,659,651 downwards.
GATTCCGATTTGGCCTACGAATTGCCGGGTCTGGATCGGATCCAGGAACCATAGTACATATAAGATTAAATACCCAAGCCCATAAATCATCCAAGTACCATATCCATGACACATTCTATGAAGCCATGCATGTGAATAAGTTTGACATCCCTCATCCCTCCCAGAACTTATTTCTGGAATTAGCTGGAGCGGTAGTATCCAGTCTAAAAATCTCAGATTGTTACTTTTGTGGGGGGACACAAATGGGTGACCAGTGGCCATGGGAGGCCCAAGAATTAAACTACTCTATGACTTACAATCAAACTGAACTACATAAGACTACCAGCGAATGGGTGTTAGCGCACTCAATAGTTGGACGTCTTTGCTATGCACGAACTGGACCCCAGTTCAATCAACATGTGGGACAGCTGGTCTGTCTTAGCCAGAAGTTCTATAATGACACCACCAATAAGACGTCTTGGTGGTCAGGAATTAAAGAACCTGAACCCCCTAATCCATTAGTCAAATTTCCTGAGCTTGCTAATTTATGGACCAATCTTGCCAAACCCCAGGCCTGGCAAGCCCCGCCTGGCCTATACTGGATCTGTGGAAACCGAGCATATGCCCGACTCCCTACACACTGGGGAGGGGTGTGTGTCTTAGGGACCATCAGACCTTCTTTCTTTCTTCTAAACACAGAACATGGAGAACAATTAGGATACCCAGTGTACACTACTAATCATAGACACAAAAGAGCACTGAGACAGAAGAGAGCACCCCTCCAGGTAGGCAAGTGGGAAAAGTGGAAGGGTGATGATTGGCCACCAGAAAGAATCATTGATTATTATGGGCCTGCCACTTGGAATGATGATGGTATGTGGGGATATCGAACCCCAGTCTATATGATTAATCGTATTATCCGCTTACAAGCAGTAGTTGAGATAATAACCAATGAAACTAGCCAAGCTCTTACACTTTTAGCTAGACAGAGTACCCAAATGCGCACTGCCATATATCAAAATCGCTTAGCACTTGATTATTTGTTGGCAGCTGAAGGAGGAGTATGTGGTAAGCTGAATTTAACTAATTGTTGTTTGAAAATAGATGATAAAGGTCAAGTAGTTAAAGAAATTGCTGACACTATGCGAAAACAAGCTTATGTGCCAGTACAAACTTGGCATGCACTAAAGTTTCCTAACTGGTTTGCTAATCTTTTCTCATGGCTGGGAGGACTCAAGACTTTCCTTATACTAGTATTAATAGTTGTTGCTGTGATTTTTCTATTACCATGTATAATCCCATGTTGTATGCGTTCTATTCATAATGCTATTGACAGTACAGTAGAGCGGAAGACCGCAACTAAGATTATGGCCTTATGGCAACCTAGTCCTCCTGTGTATAGTCGGAATCCTCCGACCATGGTATAACCATCTTAAGTGATTTAAATCTCACATCTTATTAAGTAATAGGGTGAGATTAATCAAAGGGGGGAATGTGGCAGGTGAAGGCCTGTGATCTACAGTGTCTGACATAAGCAGACAGGCCTAACCAGCTTGACCTGTAAATGAAACCTGTGAGGAGGCCCATAGGAATTGCACATCCCCCAGTAGGCTGCTATTGTAGAATTAGAATTGAGTTAGTTTAAACAAGCAGAACTGAAACTTTGAAAAATACAGAAAAATATGTTTAAATGCCCTTGATAAGAAAGTACAGCTGTAAGGGATTTAATTAAAACTGCTGACAGAAAGGTTGCAGAGCCCTGCTTCCCTACACGTACTAACTAGCTAAATGGCCTTGGAAGTAGGAAAGTAACAAGTTGGTGAACTGGCCATTGTAATTGGGACTAGAAGGAAGGTAAGCAGGTGCTGAGCCCACTCTAAGAACATAATTGGATAATCATATCAGTACCGGGACCAATAGAAGAGGTACAGGAGGTTACCGGGACCAATGAACTGTTTTTCTATACCTGGAATGGAGCAAAAATCTATAAAAGTTGTTGTATTGCCAGAGAACATTGCTCAGCCATTTTGAATTTGACTTTGCTTGAGACTTGTGCACAAATAAATGATTTGGACCTTCTGAACAGACTCCTGGTATTATTGGTTTGTCTGCGCTCTGCTGCTACAATACCATCGCAACTTTGAGGGGAAGCCCATTTTGGCCCATTCTCTTGTGGCCCAATTCATGAGGAGCCTGCTCCTCTTGAAGCCCCCACTTAAGCCCCCGATGGTTGAATAGGATCTTTTTTTTTTAATCTTTATTTAAAGAGTTTCTTGAATGAATAATACACATTATGAAAGCAATACATATAAAGCATACATCGGATTCAAGGATAAACAAAACCACAAATGTAAGTCCACGTCAAGGGAGGAGAGCTGAAAAATCTAAAAAGATGATAAAGAAAAAATGAGTGAAAAACACCCCATAACCAGGGAGCATAATAAGTAAATCCATACTCACCCATTACACACCCACAGCCTCTTTCTCAACCAGAAACTTTTGCAACTGAGTAACATCTGAATATACATAAGTCTGACCCCCCAAAACAACAATACAACAAGGAAATTTAAGAAAGAAAGTTGCGCCCAAACCCAACACCCGTGGTTTCAACACCAAAAACTGGCATCACCGGATCTGAGTAGCCCGGCCGACATAAGGAAAGACCTGTAATTTCTGACTACAAAAAACGTCCGCTCTGTGTTTGAAATAGGATTGCAAAACTCTCAATTTCTCAGACCCAGAACCAAAGGCTACAACCAAAGTGCAGTGTCTGGTAATGGTATCTGTAGAATGTTCAAGAAAAGCAGTTAGATTATGACCCACCGAAACATTAGAAGAAACAAGAGAACCTTCCCCCTGCAAAGGGGAAGAAGAACTTGGAGAGACATAATAACATATGGGAGACCTCCATGTCTCCTACTAACTGCAAAACTTTGCTAAAGTACTTTTTAAATAAAATGTCACAGGAAAGTAGATGAGTAATAGGAAAATTCAAAGAGCATAAATTTTTTCCCCTGGAGTGATTCTCAAGTGCTTCAAGATGATAAGAAGCAGTTAAGGCATCTCTCATTAAAGCACCATTGTTCTCACGGCTTGACTGAAGCTGAGAATCCATCCGGGCACAAACCTTATCTAAAGAAACCCACTGTTTATCCAAAGCTTGCATCTTATCCACAACTTCAAAAGTAAATTTACACAGAGAAGAAACTGTAGTAGATAAATGATATCAATATTTTGAATAGCACCCCATAAATCAGCTAAAGTCACCTCTCCAGAAGGAGAAGTCATCGTCCCACCTGAGTTTGCCAGCTTCACGGGTTGAGGCATTGGGGCAGAACTTCAAGTAGTCTTTATCTTCTTTTTGCCCATGTTATACAGAAAACAAGGCTCCCCCAGCTTCTCAGAGGCGCCAAAAGGGAATGTCCAGCCTCTTGGGTCGTGCCCCTTTCGTCGCGACATGCGGGCAGCATGTAGCAACCATAGATTTTTAAACAAGCAGGAAAGGGTTCTCACCAGTCTAGGGCTGCCTCTCCATTGCCTGCACGCTGCTCCTCGAGAAAGTCTCCACAACCGCTCACAACTGCGCTGCTCCATCAGCGATGACAAGCCGCAGTTCAACTCCTTGCGTGGACAGCTTCTCCTCCGATATTCTCAAGCAGCCGCTGATCTTTAAACAAGCAGGAAAGGGTCCTCACCAGGCTACGGCTGCCTATCCAATGCCTGCACGCTGCTCCTCGGGAAAGCCTCCACAACCACTCACAACTGAGCTGCTCCAGCGGCGATGACAAGCCGCAGTTCAAATCCCTGTGTGGACAGATTCTCTTCCCTGATTGGGATCTTAATATGGTACTCACCCAGCTAATGCAGGCCCCATTCGAGCCACTGGACTCATGCCCTCTGAAATTCCTGACCTGGCAGATCCTTTTCCTGGTGGTGGTACCATCAACATGATGCATCAGCGAGCTCCAAGCTCTGGTCGCTCACCCTCCATACACCAAGTTTCACCAGAACAGGATGATGCTCTGCACACACCCCCGTTTTCTGCCAAAGGTGGTCTCGGTGTCCACCTCAACCAGTCGATAGTCTTGGCAACTTTCTTCCCCCACCCTCACATCAACTGGGGTGAAAAAGCATTGCATACCTTAGAATGTGAACGGGCTCTAGCCTTCTGCCTGGAACATACAAAGGCACACCGCCAGTCCACTCAGGTTTTCATTTCCTTCGATCCCAATAGGCTGGGCGCCGCAGTCTCAAAGTGCACGCTATTCCTCCGGCTAGTGGACTGCATCACTTGCATGTATTCCCAGGCTTGGTTGAGCCTTGAAGGTCATGTCACGGCTCACAATGTCCAGACAATGGCTGCATCGGTGACCAACCTCTGCTCTTTCTTCGCTGAGGAAATCTGCAAGACTGCTATGTGATCCTCAGTCCATACCTTCGCAGCCCATTAATGTCTGGATGGGAATTCCCGACGGGACAGCAATTTTGGCCAGACCGTGCTCCGGCACCTATTCGGGTCTTAGTATCAACTCCTGCCCACTGGCCCTTTTGTCCATCCAGGCTACCTGTAAAACCCCTCAGGTCGATATCTGCTGAAGATAATGAATCATGAGAGTCCCTTGATGGGACTACCTTTCTGTTCTTTCTGGCTTCTCCAGGTCTGTGCCTATTGGGCTGTGGATCTCCTCGGGTTTCAGTAGTCTGTAACTTGAGAGTCTCATACATGAGGACTTACTTCCTGCTTGTTCCCGGAGGCAGCATAGTTACTCACCTGTAGCAGGTGTTCTCCGTGAACAGCAGGTCTAAGTCCTCACAACCCTCCCACCTCCCCAGGAGTTGCCTTTTTGACTCTTGCTATATTGTTAGAGTGGAGAAGATGGTGCCGCGGCAGGCGGGAAGGCAGGTGCACTTGCGTGGTGTACCTCCCAAAGGCTTCCTTTGGAAGCTGGGGAGCATTCCGTGTGGGGCTCCATCCACATCATCCATATGTGAGAACTTATTCCTGCTGTTCACAGAGAACACCTGCTACAGGTGAGTAACTGTGTTTTTGAGCAGTACTACAAGAAACTGTACAGTCCTGGGTACAGCTGCCCACATCAGTGGAAGGTGTTCTTTGAGAATTTAAATATTCCTCAGTTCACTTCTGAGCAGGCTGCTCACCTGGGTGTAGTTGTTAAGTGGGGTGGAGATAAACTGGTGATCAAATAACTGAAGCTAGCAAAGGTGCCAGGCCTGGATGGGCTAGGGGCTGAATTTTATAAAATATTGAATGAGCTGGTAGTCTGGCCATGCAGAAACTGGGCATACAAGCGATGCAGAAGGGGGAGCATGGGAGAGGGATAAAATAGGGCATGTATTATACTTTTGCCCAAACCAGAGAGGGATGGGGAACAGGTGTTGGCATATTGACCGATTTCCTTATTGAATCAGATTATAAAGATTTTGGCCGCTGTGTTGGCAGCAAGGCTTGGTTCATGAGAACCAGGTTGGTTTTGTTCGGGGACGGTATGCTTTGGCGAACCTTATGCAAGCTATAACAGTTCTGACACTTCACCAAAATACAAGAGGAAGGAAATACTGGAAAGGGCATTCAATAAAATCCTGTGGTAGTATCTATTTTGGGTATTTATTTTATTTATTTACATTCTCTTATATACCGCGCTATTCTGCATCAGTGCAGTTTACATTGAACAAACTGAAATTACATTGAACAGGGCATTATAACTTGGAGATAACTATTTTACAGGGAACATGGGCTATGGAGGGTTAAGTGACTTGCCCAAGTCCACAAGGAGCACCTGTGGGACTAGAAACCCCAGTCCTTCCCGCCCAAGGTTGCTGTCCTCTAGTGTGATTTGAACCCCCGACCTTCTGGCCTGAAGTGCCTTGCCCCAACCACTAGGCCACTCCTCCACTCCTGCAGTTTGGGGTACCTTATAAGTTTGTTAGTTGGGTAAAATTGTGATACTATAAACCATTGGCTCTGCTGTGGATCATTGGGAAACTTTCAGAGGCCTTTGACTTAGGTGAGGAGAACCAACAGCGAGGCCCACTTTCTCCTCTCCTTTTTGTTTTAGCATTAGAACCTTTGGCTATTAAAATTAGGGGGGAGGAAAAGTCTCATGGTATCTCTCTAGGGGATTAGGAGTATCGTCTTAACCTTTTTACTGATGACATGAAGATGTTCATGAGCCGAGCCAAGGAAAGCCTTAGGTATGCCATGTAATGAGTGGGTGTGTTTGGGGTGATTTCAGGTTTATGTATGAGCTATGATAAGACTGAAGCTATAGTGGTGTGGAATAGGGAGGATGGGGCAATGGACTGGAAAGAATGTCCTTTGGTGTGGGCAAAAGGTAGTATGCAGTATTTGAGAATTCACCTGAGCCAGGAACCCTATAATTATGTACAAAAAGAATGTGGTGAATAAGATCTGGGAGATTTAAGTTGCTCTGTGAGAAATGGAAGAGCTTGCCGTTCTTCTTGAGTTGGGCTTCTCTTCTAAACCAATTCAAGATAAGTTGGTGTTTTTAAATGGATTATTTATCAAAGAACTGTTCTATGAATAAAATGGATCACATCTGTCTGGTGGGGTTTTGATACCATTCTTAGCCTCCCTCGATGTGATCCGACAAAAAGAATTATTACTAGAGTTTCACTGGGGATTTTTTTGGAGATTTTTGGGTGGATATATATCTATCTCTGAGTGTGGGATTATTTTTGGTGGTTCTTCAAGAACAAGCAGGAAGTCAGTCCTCACATATGGGTGACATTTGCACCGACAGAACCCACACAGAGCATTTCCCCAGTTTTCAAAGAAAGCCTTTGGGAATGCCACCACGCATGCATGGTCCCCTTCCCACTCAAAGGTGCCATCTCACTCAGTTTCCCTTTTTCTGCGGAGCTCTTTGGACGTGCGTCTCGTCCCCGGAAAAACTGGGTTTTGCTATACGGCCTGCACCGGTCCTCTTCCCGCCTCTCGAGCACCTCTGGTTTGGCCTTGGTCTCGGGGGTTTTTTTCTTTTTGCCTTTTTTGTGTTTTACCACGCTTTCACGCTCTTTTTAACCGCTGGCTGCATTGAGGGTCTTCGACCTCGCAGGGGTCCTTTTTCCCCCCAAAACATGTCACTCATGGACACCCATGACTGTTGTCTCAGGTGTCTAGGAGCTGACCATGACCCCGAGCTATGCTCTTTCTGTAAGAAGATGTCCTACAAGGCCATCCAGAGTCGTAAGCAGAAGCTGGATGATAAGGCAGCCCGGTAGCCTCCTGCTCTTCGGTCATGCAACCTCTGGAGTCTCCTAAGGCTCCTCCCTGGGCCCGGCAGCACTCTGATCAGGGGTCGCCCAAATGCGAGCGGAAGAAGAAGAAGGCCTCGAGGACTCTGTTGGGGGTGCCAGACAAGCGTGAGAGGTCACACGCCCGGTCTCTGTCCCGCTCGGCAAACTCTGGAGTTGGAGAGGGAGCGGCCCAGTAAGGTAACTTGAACCGATACGGAGGCTTCTCGCGAAGGCGCACGGTCTCCCGATGGTCATCCCAGCTAGAACCCCCTCTACTCCTCAACACCCAACCCGGTCACCTCGGCGTCGGTGTCACAGGGCCCCACTCCCGAGTGGGAGGCACAGGTGCTGGCTTTGGAGCACAGCATTTCTGCATTCCTCGCTGCCCAGCAGGCGCTGGTGCCCGGCCCTGCTGGCACGCACCTCGAGACCACAGGGATCCTCGACCTCAAGGACTCTCCGGGGCAACACAGTGACCCACAAGAGCCAGAAGCCTCGTGAGGATCCTCGGCACGGGTCTCGATCTCCATCCTGGTCCTTGGGTGCGAGATCTTCTCGGACAAGCGCCTCTGGTTCCAAGCAGGTTTTGGCCTCTTGAGCCACCTGACCTCGTGTCCTCCACAGACTACTCAGAGTGGGAGTTCAATAAGGAGACCTCCCTGGAGACTCGGTCCCACCAAGACCTCCCCTTGGACCCCTCTCCACAGATCCAGAGGCAGCGGTAACCTCCCAAGGACACCTCTTTTCTGGAATTTATCCAGGACTTGGTGTGGTCCCTAGTGCTTGCCACTGAATCGGAGGAGGAGCCCTGCGCAGAGGAGCTCAATATTCTTCAATATGAAGCCCCTCCGAAAGAAGCTCTCTCAGAGCCAGTTCCTCACATTCTGAACCGACTCCTCCGCACGTGGGAGACCCCAGCCTCAGTCCTTATTGTGAGCAAGCACCTGGATGCTATAGGGTTCAGCGGGGCCTGAAGTTTTAGAAAGCCCAGCTTTCCCACACCTCGATGGTGGTCATATCAGCCATGCAGAAGCTAAAGAGCCCGAAGGCTCGTTCTTTGGTCCCGCCGGGCAGAGAGTTTTGTACCCTCGATGCTCTCGGGTGCAAGGCTTATCAGGGCTCCATGCTGTCATGCCACATCCAAGTTTACAAATTATACATTGGGATGTTCCTCCATGATCTCGCTAGAGAGCTCGGAGGCTTTGTGGCAGGCCTTGATGGAGACCATCTCCGGCGTTTTCAGGCCCTCTCAAAGTCCGTCAGAGAATGCTTGAAGTACCTCTTGCGACCAGCATACGACGGCTTTGAATCTTCCACTCGGGTGGTGGTGGCTGGCATTGGATCCTGCCAGCAGGCTTGGCTCCAGTCCTCAGACCTGGGGCAGTGGGTCCAGGAGAAGCTGCTGGACATCCCTTGCCTCGGGGAGCAACTATTCGGCAAGCCCATGGAGGATAAGGCAGCGGAGATTGAAATGGAGTGAGTGACTCGTACTCGCCTCTCCCGGAAATCTTCCTCTCTCCCCAAGAAGAAACAGAAGAGCAAGAAGCCTTTCTTTCACTGGAAGGGGCTCCCGTACAGGGGCTTCCCGTCCTACCCACTGGTGTCGGCCCCCATTCAGGGCTGTCAGGGCAAGCCCACGGCCCTCGTAAGCCGAAGAGTCCCAAGACACAACCCCTTCACCGGCTCAGCCATCCTCGGGGTTTTGACACCATTGGCATAGCCTCTCGTCTGCTGGCAATGTGGCTGTCCATCAGGGGGCATCTGGTCCACTTTTCTCACAGGTGGGAGTCCATTCTCACCGATGCCTGGGTCCTCCAGGTCATTCAGGAGGGTTATCTTCTTCATCTGGACCAGGTCCCTCCTCCTTACTTCCCCGGGGAGCCAAGTCTGCTTCTCCAGCACCAGGCCCTCCTGAGTCAGGAGCTCACAGGCCTCCTCGAGGACAGGGCGGTAGAACCAGTCCCACCGCACTTCCGAGGACGGGGGCTTTACTCCTGATACTTCCTTATCTCAAAGCGGACAGGGGGCCTTCGGCCTATCCTCGACCTGCGGAACCTAAACAAGTTCCTGGTGCAGGAGAAGTTCAGGTTGCTCTCCCTTGGAATATTACTGCTCTACCTCCAGCAGGGCGATGGACTATGCTCCTTGGACTTAAAGGATGCTTATGCTCACATTCTTGTCCATCCCAAACACAGAAAGTACCTCTGCTTCATGGGTCAGGGAAACCCTTACCAGTAGAGGGTGCTTCCCTTAGGCCTCGCTTCTGCCCCGCGGGTCTTCACGAAGTGCCTGGCCGTGGCTGCGGTCCACCTCCGGCTGCAGGGCACCTTCATCTATCCATATCTAGACGACTGGCTTGTAACAGGGGGCATGGCCTCCGAAGCCCAGCAGACCACGGACTGCACCATTCACCTCCTGGAGCATCTGTGGTTCGTGATCAATTATCCAAAGTCCCACCTCACTCCAGTTCAGTTCCTGGAGATCATCGGGGCTTGCTTGGACACCCTATGGGCCATAGCTTTCCTTCTTTGGGACAGGGTGGACCGCTGCAGCACCGTCTCAGTCCGGATGATGCTTCACCTTCTCAGCCATATGGTCTTCCACGCTCCATGTTGTGCCCAATGCCCATCTCAACATGCGGGCAGCGCAGTGATGCCTCTGAGCGCAATGGCCCAGTCGTCCAGCCGCCTCCGAGACCCCATCTTGGTCTCTCCCAGTGCGGCAGAGTCTCTCGCTTGGTGGCAGGAGTCTCAGAACCAGTTTCGAGGTGTGCTCTTCCAAACTTCAGCACATCAGGTGGTCTTGACTACGGACGCCTCTCTGGCGGGCTGGGGAGCCCACTGCGAGGGGCGGCACACTCAAGGGACTTGGTCCCTCGAGGAGTCCCAGCAGCATATCAACTTGCTGGAGCTCCAGGCCCAAAACTCAAGGTTTTCAGGGACCGCCTGCAGCACCGAGCAGTGCTGGTCCAGATGGATAATCAAGTCACGATGTTCTATGTGAACAAAAGAGGAGGTACCAGCTTGTATAGCCTCTGTTCAGAGGCGACAGTCCTATGATCCTTTGCAGTGAGCCAGGGCATGACCATCCGGGCCACTTACCTCCTGGGCCAGAACAATGCATTGGCAGACTGGCTCAGCAGAGTCCTCCGGCTGCACAAGTGGCGCCTATGTCCCCGGATGGTACGGCGGCTCTTCCAGCATTGGGGGACTCCAGACCTGGACCTCTTCACCAGTCCTGCAAATTCACAGATCCCCTGGTTCTGTGGTCCCCTCCTGCACCCAGGCAGGGTGGCACCGGATGCCTTCCTCATCTCATGGGAAACGGGCCTGCAGTATGCCTTCCCCCCCACGCCCCTCATTGCGTGGACCCTTCTCAAAGTCCAGCGGAACAGGGCCTCAATGATTCTCATTGTCCCGAGGTGGCCCAGCCAGTATTGGTTTCCCCTGCTGCTCCGTCTCTCGACAGATCTCCCGGTCCCTCTCTCGGGTTTTCACCGGAGCTGCTGACGCAGGAGGAGGGTCTGCTACTTCACCCCAATATGAGGTCCCTATCCCTCACAGCTTGACGGCTGAGTGGGTCACTTTAGCCTCCTACCATCTTCCCGTGGAGATTGAGTACATTCTTTTGGCCTCACGAAAGGACTGGACCAGACGGGCTTACACCTTCAAGTGGCGTTGGTTCTCGGTGTGGTGCTCGGAGCTCGAAGGAACCCATTTTCATGCCCTACCAGTTTGGTCTTGCAGTACCTGCTCCACCTCTTGCAGTCTGGGCTGAAGTCTAACTTGGTCAGGGTTCACCTGAGTGCCATCTCAGCGAACCATCACCCCATTGAGGCAAGCCTCTTTCGGGACAGCTGCTTGTCTCTCGTTTCATGCGAGACCTGCTCCTTTCCAAGCCCTCTACCTCCCCTCCTCCGGTGGAATGGGACCTCAATGTGGTCCTCACACAGCTGACCAAGCCGCCCTTTGAGCCCATGACTACCTGCCCGCTGCGGCATCTGTCGTGGAAGTTGGCCTTCATGGTGGTGCTCACCTCTGCCCGGAGAGTCAGTAAACTCCAGGGCGCTGATGGCCGAGGCACCGTACATGAGGTTTTATAGGAACAGGGTGATCCTGCAGATTCACCCCAAGTTCCTTCCAAAGGTCGTCCCGGATTTTCATCTCAATCAAGAGATAGTGCTGCCCACTTTCTTCCCGAAGCCCCACGCTGGCCAGGCGTCGGCGATTCTCCACACCTTGGATTGTAAGAGGGCTCTCTCTTTCTACCTGCAGCGAACTTGGGACCACTGCAGATCCAGGCAGCTCTTTGTCTCCTTCGATCCCAGCCGTCTAGGGCTGGCGGTCACCAAGCATACCTTGTCCATCTGGATGGTGGACTGCATCACCTTTGCCCAGGCCCAGACCGGGTTTCCCCTGGACCACTGAGTCACGGCTCACAATGTCCAAGCGATGGCGATGTCGGTCATCAGCCTGTGCTCGGTGCCATTGGCAGGCATCTGCTGGGTCGCCATCTGGTCCTCCACTCACACCTTTGCGGTACATTACTGCCTGGAGAGGGAGTCCCATTGGGATGCCATCTTCGGCCAGGCTGTACTCCGTAATCTGTTCGCGGTTTAAGCAACTCCTGCCCTCCAACCCTTCTTGTTCGGCTACCGGGAGCAACTGCTCATGTGCTTTTTCCTACAGGTCCTCGGTAGCCTGTAGCTAGGGAGTCCCATATGTGAGGACTGACTTCCTGCTTGTTCCTGGAGAAAGCGTAGTTACTCACCTGTAACAGGTGTTCTCCAAGGACAGCAGGAATCAGTCCTCACAACCCTCCCTCCTCCCCTTGGAGTTACTCTATATTTTTGCCATCTTCTTGAAGGGGCTATAGTTATGGCACCTGACTGAGTAAGATGGTACCTTTGGGTGGGAATGGGACTACGCATGAGTGGTGGCATTCCCAAAGGCTTTCTTTGAAAGCTGGGGAAATGCTCTGCATGGGCTCCGTTGTTTGCCCATATGTGAGGACTGATTCCTGCTGTCCCTGGAGAACACCTGTTACAGGTGAGTAACTACATTTTTTCATTATATGGTGGGATCTTCCTGGTTAAGATGGTAATGGTTCCTTAAATGTTATATACCCTACAAATGGTGCCCTTATAGTGAAATGAGTAGATGAATCTTAGGAGCCACATTCAACAATTCATTTGAGGGGGTAGTTGTGCTAGGATTTGGTATGAAACATTTATTTTGGACGAGGACAAGGCGGGGTATGGCTGCCTGATATCCAGCTTTATAATATGGCAGCCTTGCTGAGACAGATCCATGAGGCTTATGTGGGGAAGCCCAAATTTGCACCAGCGGAGATTTGAGATAGTTGGTCTGCCCCATTTGGTTTTGTTAATTTGCTATATGAGTTTAGTGTAGGGAAGGAGAAGGTAGGAACTAGAAAATTGATGATGCCCTTTAGGAAGGCATGGTGATAGTGGAGGGTGAGAGTGGATGGGATGCCAGAGGTCTACCCCCTTTTTACAGATGGTGGGAAATCCAGCTTTTTAACCGGGGATAGGGAAAACTAGGTTTTTAGAATGGAGGGCCAAGGGATGTAAAGATTTAGGACAATTATTAGCCTTGAATGAAGGCAAGTTCCCCAGCTTCTTGCAAGTAAAAGAGAAGGAGAACATACCAAACAATCATTTGCTGCAGTTTATGCAGGTATGCCATTATTGGAAAGGAGCTGCAAGGGAAAAATCAGCAGGGGTTTCAAGTCACTGAAACAGACGAGGACTTTGGGGGGGGGGACCTCATATTGGACTATGCTGTTGACCTAGTACTAAATTAATGGAGATCTTTTCAACACTGACAATTTTGGAGCGATTGGTGCAAAGCTTGTGTGAGTGGATGCTGGGGAAGATGTTATGAGGCAGCAGTTAGGTGTACTGTTTGAGAACATTCTCAAGGTTGTATGTAGGTGCAATACAAACTCCTACACAGAGCCTAAAGGAGACAGCTGAATATGTGGCAGGATAGTATTTGCCAAAAATGTAAAGTGAGGGAATATACCTTTAGGCACGCTTTCTTGGAGTGTCCTGGGTTGAGGGAGCTCTGCGGTTTGGTAAAAGAGGCGACTGAGTATGCCACGGGGAGGGGGGTTGAGTGGTGCTATTTCCTGCTATTGTTAGGGAATGGGGCAGTCTTCCAGGAGCAGAAAGGGGTCAAAAGTGAAAGTAAATTTGTGCAGATGGCGATACTGTTGGCCAAAAAGATGATTTTACAATATTGGGTGGGGGAAGATCACCCTTCAAGGCAGCACAGGATAAATTTGATGCATGAAGTGGCATTGGCAGAGAAGCAGACATAAGCACCTGACTCAGCCGTGGGCAAGCGGTGTCTGATCATATGGTTCTGCTTCCGGTCAAAGTATGTGGCCATAGGAGCGGAGGCAGGGGAAAAATCGAGACATGCTTGAAGGAATGAATGGAGATGGTCAGTAACTGGCCTGTGGTTGATCAGTGGTGTGCGGGAACAGTGAACATCATATTAACTGTTATAAACATTTGATGTATGCACACGTTGCGTTGAGTTCTACTTGGCTGTACTGTTATAGGATATGGTTGAATGTACTGATTTCTTCAAATCAATAAAAATCTTAAAAAAAAAATAAAAATAAAATGGATAACCACATTGCTTAGAAAACAAAACCTAAATACTGAATTTAAAGACCCAAATTGTACCTGCATGTCATATCTTTAGAAAACATAAAAGACTTACAGATGATGATACGCATTTGTGGGTTCCCCATTGGTTCTAATTGTGGATCCAAACCATAAAAGACGTAACAATACCTCAGTAACTGTTAAGTAAGCCAGAGACAGTAAAAGAGTTGCAAAATAAACATATAACACATTGCTATGCAAGTAATAAATGTATAGAAAAGGGGGGAGAAGAAATAAAGAGAAGGGGGGAGAATAATCAACTTCATAACTCCCCATCTGAATGCTACTATAATCAATATTTATTTATTTATTTATTTATTTATTTAACTGCATTTATATCCCGCTTTTCACCGGGAGCTACATTTTAGAAAGTTATGTTTAGAATTAGCTCACGGTCAATCCTTAATGTATAAGGTGTATCAAATTAGCAAATTAATAGGACACCTATCTATATATAATCATATATACAGATAGTTAACTTGGGAATTAATATTTTATATTTATAATAAAATATAATTAAGAGAATTGGTGCTGTATTCATTCTGCATGGGAAATACAAAAATACTAAAGAAAGGCTAGTCATATAAACACGTGATCTGTGCAAAACAAGGGTGTATTTTTAGCATCAAACAGGAAAAAAATAGATCTATTAGAAATAGCATGAGAAACTTTTAAAATAATGGATCATATGCTAGTTGCACAAATCGGGCTCATAAAGAGAACCCATTCATACTGGTATATTTATAACACACACTGGACTCAAAATGAATAAAGAAACCTGTCCACATGGACACCCATTCTGGCTCTTATGAAACAGATTTCATGACGAGCCATACTACAGGAGGTAACGATAGATGAGGAAGATATATTCATCTCATAACTTGTCTTTTATAGCATACACCACAGAAGCTGGCATCCTCACTCACACAAGTAAAAGATTGCATACCCTTGCTCCAAACCGCTGAAGTCTATGAAATTCTCTGTGGACAAGCAGGAATGAAGGCATTGCATAGGCGTGATGTTATTTGATAGAGCTTGTGCAGGAACGTTCCCCAGCTACTAATGAAAGCTTTTGAGAGGTGCCATTTTCCCTCCTGCTGGATGTAGCTCCATTTTAGGACAGTGTTCATTTTTCTGCGGAACCCAACAAACATGTTTCATGTCGTCTCCGCCACTCTGGTAAAATATTTTCCCTCTCCAGGGATCCTGCCACCTTTACTGTTTGTCCGTCTCTTTTTTGCCTGCCATCATGGTCTGTCTGTCTTTTTTCCTTTCAGTTAGTACCATTTTCAGTCATTTTGAGTTTCCTTTTTATTCTGCAGCACCTCTGCTTCCTTAGGCACCAGTGCTCCGGCCATGGTTCTTTTTCAAGATCAAGCCATTTGATTTTGCTGTGGCTATTTTTCCAGACAAAATGTCCCAAAAACCGGCCGGCAGGTTTAAAAAAGTGTTCCCGGTGATCAAGGACTATATCTGCTACAGATACCCATAGTTGGTGCCTTCAGCGCTTGGGACCCGATCACCAGCTGCCATCTTGTAATTTGAGTCTGCAGATGACAAAAAGACAGCTTGAGAGTAGAGAGAAACAGTGTAAATCACTTTCTGGTGCTCACATATCCGATCTATCAGCATCAACGGCACAAGTCTCAGTGGCTTCCAAGGCTGCATTGGATGCTGGCAGTGCAACAACATTGAGGAGTTCTCGAGTCCACTTGGAGCTGAGCACCCGTAGTGCCCCAGAGCGTTGGCCATCAATAGATCTCCCCCCGAAGATGAGGAAGGATTCAGCTTCAACTTCGTCGGTGCCACAGGATGATCACGATGAGCACCAAGTGAAGACTTCGGTGCACAGGCGTAGAAGCCCTCAATGCAGGGCGCCGAGAGTGATGAGGGTCTGCGAGAGCACCCCTCCAAGCTGTCCAGAAGAGAGGAGAGCTCATCCTCCAGGACATCAGAGGGGCAATGACAACCTACAGAGAGCTGAGACCAAGCTGCCAATAACCCTGTTCAGATTCTGGGTATATGGGTCGAAGTTGCTGAGGCCCCACAGCCTTTGGAATCGGTAGCCATTGAAAAATGCCTTTTGCAGGCTCTCAAGGAACGGATGGTAGTACTCTTGGCCATCCAGCAGGCCAGGGCCTCGACCTCAGCTATATCGACATTGGCAACCGATCATCGAGATGCAAGCTTTGCCTGTGGGAGAGGCATCAACTTCGGGGCATCGGTGCCTGCCCAGCCAATATCGCTCTCTAGCATTTTGGGGTCCGATGTGCCTTTGAAGTCTAGATGAGCATCAAGCATCATGGCTCCTGAAGGAGCTCCAAATCGCTTTGGGTCAGGAGAGAGATACAGGCAGAGACTCTGAAGTACTTCGACTTCCTCTCTGAGTCAGATGTAAAAAGCTGGATAACTGATGTGGAGTCCAAGGACAGGTCTCGTAGGCTTCTGTCGGATCCTTCTTCCCCTCAGAGTGGTACAAGTCATAAGAACATAGGAAATAACATACTGGCTCAGAACAAGGTCCATCAAGCTCAGTATCCTGTTTCCAATAGTGGCCAATCCAGGTCACAAGTACCTGGCAACTTCCCACAAAGGCACACAGATTCCACAATGCTCGTCCCGGGGTAAGCAATGGATTTCCCAGGTCCTCTTTGATAATCGTTTATGGACTAACTCCAGGAACTTGTCCAAACCTTTTTTTTAAACCCAACTACACTAACAGCTTTTACTACATCCTCTGGTAATGGATTTCAGAGTTTGATTATGCGTTAAGTAAAAAAATTATTTTTTCCAGGAAAAAGCAGGAAGTCAGTCCTCACATATGGATGATGTCAGCACCGATGGAGCCCTCGCGGAAGCATCCCCCCAGCTTTCAAAGAAAGCCTTTGGGAGATGCCACCATGCATGCATGGTCCCCTTCCCGCCCAAGGATGCCATCTTGCTCAGTCTCCTTTTTTTGGTGGAGTCCTTCAGACATTGTCTGGCTTGTCCCTGGAAAAAGTTGAGTTTTCTCTCTCTGAGTTTCACACTCACCTCTGGTATCGCACCAGTATTCTTCCGCCTACCGACCTCGGTGCCTCGGCATCGGGCTCGGTTTATTTTTCTGTAGTTTTTGTTCTTTTCTTTTCTGGCGTCTTCGTGTCTTTTTTCTCCCCACTGGCAGCCCGGAGAGTCTTCGACCTCGCAGGGGTACTTTTTTCCCCCAAGACTACCAGTGGTTTTAAGAAGTGATCGGTGCTCTAAAATTATGTCTTTGACCGACACACATGACTGCCGTCTCTGCTGCCTTGGGCCAGACCACAACCCAGCAGCCTGCGGTCTCTGTAAGAGGATGTCCAGCAAGGCCCTCAAGAGCAACCAGCAGCAGCATAATAAGTTTTTCCCCGAGTCCCCAATGCCTCTGAAGGCCAGGGCCTCGTCTGAGGCCCTGACATCTCGGGTGGAACCCGAGCCTCGTCATGGGTCCTCAGAAAGGGAGTCTCCCTCGAGGGAACCCAGGAAGAAGAAGAAACCCTCGAAGGCTGTGTCCCTGGATAGTCCAACCGGCCGGGGGCTCCATGGGCCTGGTCCCACAGTCCAAGACGCTCGTCGGAGGAGCGGCCTGTGAAGGTCCCCGGAAAGATCCGACCATGAACCGCCCTCGGTCTCCAGAGACCATCCTTGTTGAGGATTCTCCTTCAGGGGAGCTGGTGTCAGGCCCGAGTCCCTCGGTGCCCGCACCAAAGGCTGTGGAACCTTCTGGTCTGGAGTCCAGAATGGCAGCCCTGGAGCACATTGTCTGTCTTCATGGACCAGCAGCGGGCGCTGTTGTCCGGCATGACTGGTTCATCTGCCCAGACCACCAGGCTCTCGACGTCCAAGACGTCTCCGGAGGCCGAGACGATCCTTGAGGTCCTTCAACCTCGAGTCGATCCTTGGCTAAGGTTGCGCTCTGAGTCCTTCTCGACAGGACTGTGGTTATCACCGGCAAGTTTGCTGGGCACTGGCAGCAGGGTATTGAGAGTCTCGAAGCCCATGGAGCAGCCCTCCTACGAGTCCTCGATGGACTACTCCGAATGGGAGATGGAGGACGAGAAGTCCCCCGATACCCATCACCATCGCGATGTCCCTTCTGACTCTCCTGTCTCGGAGCTTCGACGGCAGTCCCTGTCTGAGGACATGGGCTTCCTGGATTTTATCAAGGACATGTCTAAGGCCGTGGCATTCCCGACCGAGTCGGAGGAGGACCCTCGGGCGGATGAGTTGGAAATCCTCGAGTACAAGGTCCCTCCATGGGAATCACTCACGGTGTCCATCCTGGAATGGCTCATGCTCCGAATGTGGGAGACACCATCTTCGGTGCCAGTGGTGAATAAATGGCTGAACTCGATGTATCGAGTCCGCCAGAGCCCTGGCTTCCAAAAGACACAGCTGCCGCATAACTCTATGGTGGTGGAGTCAGCCAGGCGTTGGTTGAAAAGCCAAAATGCACTCCTCGGTGTCTCCCCGGCAGTGCTCAGTGCTCATCTGCTGCATCCAGGCCTACCAGCTGTACATGGGCATGTACCTGAGAGACCTGGCAAAGGAACTCGCCGGGTTCTCGGCTGGTCTCTCCGAGGAACCTTTGCAGCGGTTCAAGAACCTGGCCAAAGCAGTCTGTGAATGCTCCAAATTCATGTCTCTGGCGGCCTATGACGGGTTCGAGTCAGTGGCTCGAGTAGCAGCAGCTGGCATCGGTGCATGCCGCCAAGCTTGGCTACAGTCATCCGCCCTCGAGCAGTGGGTTCAGGGCAAATTGGTCAATGTCCCCTGCCAAGGAAAGAACCTCTTTGGCAAACCCTGACCGACAAGGCTGCCGATCTGGAGACTGTTCATGACGACGACCAATCTCTCTAAAAAGATGGCTGCTCCTCCCCGACAGAAGGGTGCAGGTAAAAAGCTCTTCTACCCAAGGAAAGTTGCTGCTTACAGAAACTACCCACCTTTTCAGGCCTCCCCAGCTCCCCAACAGGGTCAGCAGGCCTAAGGACATGGGCATGGTTCACGTAAGCATAAGGCTCCAAAACCCCAGGCACCGGCTCCAGCTCAGCCAGGGGGGAGCTTTTGATTCCTTGAGCATACCCTCTATACCCCAAGGAGATCAACAGCCCACATGGGGACATCTGGCCCTCTATGCCCAGAGGTGGGTGACCATTACCACCAATTCCTGGGCACTAAGGGTAGTCAAGACGTGTTACCACCTCCACCTGACTCAGACATCTCCCTCTTATTTCCTGGGAGAGTCCTTCAGGTCTCACCCTCCACCTGGATTTTCTTCTGAAGAAGTTGGCAGGTCTTCTCAAGGAAAAAGCGGTGGGACCGGTGCCCCACTACCTCAAGGGCAAGAGGTTCTACTCCAGGTACTTCCTCGTGCCAAAGAGGACAGGGGGCCTAAGGCCCATCCTCGACCTGTGCAACCTCAACAAATCCCTGGTGAGGGAGAAATTCAAGATGCTCTCCCTTGGAACATTGCTGCCATACCTCCAGCAGGGAGGCTGGCTATGCTCCTTAGACCTCAAGGATGCTTATAGCCACATCCTCATCCACCCCACCACAGGCAATACCTGCGGTTTGTAGTGGGGGACAGGCACGTTCAATACAGGGTGATCCCCTTCGGCCTAGCCTCTGCCCCAAGAGTCTTCACAAAATGCCTGGCAGTCATGGCCACCTTCCTCTAGCTCCAGGGGGTCTTCGTCTTTCCCTACCTGGACGACTGGCTCATAAAGGGAGGCACAGCCTTAGAGGTGCAGCAGGCCACCACATGCACCATCCAGGTTCTGCAACACTTGGGGTTTGTCATAAACTACCCCAAGTCTCACCTCCTCCCGACAGTGTCTGGAGTTCATTGGGGCAAAGATTGACACTCTTCAGTCAAAGCTTTCTTGCCCAGGGACCGAGCCGATCGTCTCAGGTCTCTAGCTTGGGACATACAGTACTGTCCCTCGGTGCCTGCCTGGCTTCTCCTGCACCTCCTCGGACACATGGCATCCATGGTCCACATCACCCCAGATGCTCACCTCCACATGAGGGCAGCGCAGTGCTGTCTCCGGGACCAGTGTCTCAGGCCATCGGCCGCCTCCGAGACAGTGTTTCTGTGACCCACCAATTGGCAGACTCTCCGCTTGGTGGCAGTCACCCCAGTATCTCAAGGCGGGCATGCCTTTTCAGGCCCCAAGCCCCTTGAGGGTCTTCACCACAGATGCCTCCCTGCTCAGCTGGGGAGCCCACTGTGGAGATCTCTGCACTCAGGGCAATTGGTCACTGGACGAGAGCACCCAGCAGATCAACCTTCTGGAGTTCTGAGCCATACACCTAGCCCTGAAGGTCTTCTGTCACCACCTGCATCACCAGCCGGTGCTGGTCCAGACAGACAAACCAGGTGGTGATGTTCTAAGTGAACAAACGGGGGGGGGGGGGGGTAGGGGGTCTCATACCCTTTGTCAGGAGGCACTGGTCCTCTGCTTGTACGCAATCCTGTGAGCAGTGTACCTGCCAGGCCAGGACAACATGCTGGCCAACAGACTCGGCAGAGTTCTCCAGCTGCACGTGTGGCAGCTGGACCCCAAGGTAGCCAGACAGCTTTTCCGGCTCTGGGGGGAACCTGTGATGGAACTGTTCGTCAGCCTGGACAACTTTCAGTTGCCCTGCTCCTGGCTGGTTCACCCCTCCAGGGTTGCAGCAGATGTGTTTCTAGTCTCATGGTCGGAAGGCCTCATGTATGCCTTCCCTCCCACGCCGCTGATCATCAAGACCTTGTTCAGGACCCCCCACGACAGGGCCTTGCTCATCTTGATAGCTTCTCGGTGGCCCAGGCAACCGTGGTTCCCACTGCTTCTACAGTTAACGGTGGAGGCCCACATCCCCTTGGTGACTGCCCCAGGACTCCTATCTCAGGAGGGGTGCTCTCTTCTGCACCCCAACCTGGGGTCCCTGTCGCTGACAGCGTGGCAGCTGAAAGGGTGACTGGCCCCTTTCAACCTTCTGGTTGAGGTGGAAGATATTCTGCTGGCCTCTCGCAAGGCCTCTACTAGGAAGGCTTACACCCTCAAATGGCACAGGTTCTCTGTTTGGTGCGCCGAACATGGGACTGATCCTTTTTCCTGCCCGGTGGCTCTGGTTTTACAGTACCTTCTCCACCTCTCTCAGTCCGGGCTCAAGTCTAGCTCCGTCCGAGTTCACCTTAGTGCCCTGGCGGCGCACCACCATCCGATGGATGGGAAGCCCCTCTCGGTCCAACCATTGGTGACCCGTTTCCTTCGGGGCCTGCTCTTATCAAAACCCCCAGTTTGCCCTCTGGCAACCAAAAGGGACCCCAACGTAGTGTTGGGGCAGCTCACTTGCCCACCCTTTGAGCCTCTGGCTACCTGCCACCTTCACTACCTCTCTTGGAAGGTGGCTTTCCTGGTTGCACTCACCTCTGCCCGCAGAGTTAGCGAGCTTCAGGCCCTTGTGGCAGAGGTGCCTTATATCAGGTTCTACAAGAACAGAGTGGTGCTTCGCACACACCCCAATTTCTTGCCAAAGGCAGTGTCACCCTTCCATTTCAACCAGGAAGTGGTGCTTCCTACCTTCTTTCCAAGACCTCACTCCAGTCCGGCGGAGACAGTCCTCCACACCTTGGACTGTAAAAGAGGGCTTTGTCCTTCTACATCCAACACACTGAAGGCCACCGCAAAGCTTCTCAGCTTTTCATCTCCTATGACCCCAATAAGCTGGGGGAGGCGGTGACCAAGCATACGCTGTCCACATGGGTGGTGGACTGTATCACCCTCGCTTATGAACAAGCAAGGCTCCCGCTGGAAAGCTGCATCATGGCGCATCGTGTCAGGGCCATGGCGGCCTCGGTGGCAAACTTGAGCTCTGTCCCGATGGTGGACATCTACTGGGCTGCCACTTGGTCTTCAGTCCATACCTTTTCAGCCCATTACTGCCTGGAAAAAGAGTCCCAACGGGACAGTGCCTTCAGCCAGGCTGTGCTCCGTAACCTTTTCGAGGTTTAGGCAACTCCGACCCTTCTGTGCTCAGGCTACCAGAGTGCTGGTTTCATCGGACACGGGTCCTACTGTGGTCTGTGGGCACATACTCAATTGCTGCTGCTTGTGGCTTCCCATGAGGGAGCCCTGTTTTTACTATGGGTTTTCGGTAGCCTGTTACTGGGGAGTCCCATATGTGAGGACTGACTTCCTGCTTGTTCCTGGAGAAAGCGTAGTTACTCACCTGTAACGTGTTCTTCACCCATATGTGAGGACTGATTCCTGCTGTCCCCGGAGAACACCTGTTACAGTTGAGTAACTATGCTTTCTCTTATTAGTCTTAAGTAGGTTGCATTGTAGCTTCATTGTGTGTCCTCTGTCTTTCTACTTTTTGATGGCATAAACAACCAATCTACATTTATCCGTTCCACTCCATTCATTAATTTATAGACCTCTATCATATTCTCCCTTAGCAGTCTCTTTTCCAAGTTGAAGAGCCCTAACCTTTTAAGCTTCTTCTCATAGGGGTATCCTTCCATCCCCTTTACCATTTTGATGGCTATTCTCTGTATCTTTTCTTATTCTGCTATATCCTTTTTTAAGATATGGCGACCAGAATTGCACACAATATTCAAGGTGCGGTCGCACCATGGAACGATACAGAAACATTATAATATCCTTGATTTTATTCTCCATTATGATTCCTAGCATTCTATTTGCTGTTTTGGCTGCTGCTGCACACTGGGTGGAGGGTTTCAACGTATTATCCACGATGACGCCTAAATCTTTTTCCTGGCTGGTGGTTTCTAAGGTGGTACCTTGCATTTTGTAACCAAAGTTTGAGTTGTTCTTTTGTAGGTGCATAACTGCACTTGTCCACATTAAATTTCATCTGCCATTTGGACGTCCAGTCTTCCAATGTATCAAGGTCCTCTTGAATGTTTTCACAATCCTCTTGCGTTTTAACATCTTTGAATAATTTTGTGTCATCTGCAAATTTGATCACCTCACTCATTATTCCCATTTCCAGATCATTTATGAATATGTTAAAAAGCAGCGGGTTACTCTACTATTCACCTTTCTCCATTGAGAAAATTGACCATTTAGCCCTAGTTTCTGCTTTCTATCTTTTAAACAGTTCCTGATCCACAATAGTACACTGCCTTCCAAGTCCATGATTTCTTAATTTTGCCATGAGTCTCTCATGAGGGACCTTGTCAAAGGCTTTCTAAAAATTCAGATACATTATATCGACCGGCTCATCTTTGTCTACCTGTTTATTCACACCTTCAAAAAAATATAACAGATTAGTGAGAGAAGACTTTCCTTGGTTAAATCCATGTTGGCTTTTTCCCATGTATTTATTTATTTACATTCTCTTATATACCGCGCTATTCTGCATCAGTGCGGTTTACATTGAACAAACTGAAATTACATTGAACAGGACATTATAACTTGGAGATAACTATTTTACAGGGAACATGGGCTATGGAGGGTTAAGTGGCTTGCCCAAGACCACAAGGAGCACCTGTGGGACTAGAAACCCCAGTCATTCCGGCCCAAGGTTGCTGTCCTCTAGTGGGATTTGAACCCCCGACCTTCCGGCCTGAAGTACCTTGCCCCAACCACTAGGCTACTCCTCCACGCCACTCCTTTAAACATGACTACCTACGTGTTCAGCAATTTTATTCTTTATGGTGGTTTCTACCATTTTTCCCAGTACTGATGTTAAGCTCACCGGTCTGTAATTTCCCAGATCACCCCTGGAACCCTTTTAAAAAATTTGTGTTACATTGGCGATCCTCCAATCTTCTGGTACTACAGATGATTTTAATGATAGCTCACAGATTACTAATAGTAGGTCTGCAACCTCATTTATTCATTTTATTTATTTATTTAGCTCTACTTTTATACCGCCGCTTTTCACCGGGTAAAAGCGGTAACTGAGTTACAGTAAAACAAAAAATAAAAATAAATATAAATTAACTAATTACAGATAACTTAGTTATGTTAGGTGATATGATTGAGATGTTTAAATACCTCCATGGCATAAATGTTCAGGGAGAGAGCCTCTTTCAATTGAAAGCAAGTTCTGCTACGAGGGGACATGGGATGAGGGTGAAGGGAGATAGATTCAGGAGTGATATGCGGAAATATTTCTTTATGGAAAGAATAGTGGATCCATGGAATAGTCTCCCAGTGGAGGTGGTAGAGATGAGGCAATGCAATGCAATGTGTGCCTTCGAGTCAGTCCTGACTCCTGGCGACCCAGAAGCTCCTGGGTTTTCTTGGCAGTGTCACTGGAAGTAGATTGCCAGGCCTTTCTTCCAAGGCAGTGGAGGATTAAGTGACTTGCCCAAGGCCACAAGGAGTGCTAGTGGGAATTGAACCCTGGTTGCTTGGTTACCAAGCCAGTGTTCTAACCACTAGGCTACTCCTCCACTAGAGATGAGGACAGTAACTGAATTCAAAAAAGCATGGGACAAACACAGAGGGTCTCTAAAGGTAAAAAGGGGACTGTTGTAGTTGTTGATATGGAAGGACAGATAGATAGGCCATGTGGTCTTTTTCTATCATCATATTTCTATGTTTCTATGTAACTGGTTTATACAAGAAACTAAACTATATACATTGGTTTGTTTTTGTTGGAGTGTGTGTGTGTGTGTGTGTGGGGGGGGGGGGGGGGAGTAGGGTTAAGTTACAGGTCCAGAGTGTTCAATGAAAAGATGAGTTTTCTGGTGCTTCCTAAATGTGGAGGAATATTTGATGCATCTGATGGTGGCAGGGAGAGTGTTCCATATGTTGGGAGTGTACAGTTGAAATGCTCTTGCACAGGCTTGCTGGGTGCTTTTAGTTTTCGAGTGGGGGATGATCAGAGTGTTGCTGGTAGATTGGCGGCTGGCTCTGCTTAGTTGGAAGGGGTGAAGAAGGCTGAGGAGGTGTGAGGAGGAGAGGCCCAGAAGTGTTTTGTGGATCATCATTAATGTTTTGTATTTGATGCGGCTGTTGAGGGGAAGCCAATGGAGTTGCTTGAGGATGGGAGTTATGTGCTCTTGCTTAGGGATTTCCAGAAGGTTACTTGCAGCTGTATGGAGGGCTGTATGTAGTGGGAGCATGATTGATTGCGGGAGTCCTTGGTAAATGGAGTTACAGTAGTCGAGGGTTGGAAGGATTGCAGCTTGCAGTGCTGATCTGAAGTCTGAGGGATCTAGGATTGGGCGAAGGTGCTGGAGGGTACGGACCTTGTAGAAGATTGAGTTTGCCGTTTTCTTTACTTGTTTGAAGAAGAGGTTGTGATCCAGGGTGATGCTGGGATATTTTATTTCTTGTTGTACTTTGATTTGAGAGTTGTTTAGGATTATGGTTACTGGGGGAGGGGGAAGGGGGTGAATGTGCTGTCTTTGGTAATGAAGAGGGCCTCAGTTTTTTTGTAGTTGATGGAGACGTGATTATTTGTGAACCACTGTGAGATTTCGGAGAAGCAAAGCTGTAGCTTTGTGAAGGTGGGTTGTTTGGTGTTGAAGGGGGTATGGATGAGGATGTTGTCAGCGTAGAGGTGGTAGAGTGGGACAGTGATCAAGCAGAGTGGCTGTAGGTATATGTTGAAGAGCAGGGCGGAGAGGGGGGAGCCTTGTGGGATGCCTTGGGTTTGAGTAAATGGAGTGGAAGAGATGTCGCACATTTTGATTGGCTGCTGGCGGTTGGACAGGAAGGACTGGAACCAGTTCAGTACTGGATTCTGGATTCTGATGGATTGAAGGCATTGGAGGAGGATGGTGTGGTTTACTGAGTCGAATGCTGCTGATAAATCGAGGAAGACTAGAATAAATCCTTGATGTGCTGACTGGATGCCTTGGATTGGCTTGTTTGAGAGGGAGATGAGGGGGGTTTCAACTCTGTGATGGGGGCGGAAGCTGTGTTGTTGAGGGTCAAGTGGAGCATTGGTTTCAATGTGATCCTGGCGTTGTTGGCATACTACATTTTCTATAATTTTGGCGAGAAAAGGGAGGCTGGTGATGGGTCTTGTCACGCCCATAGTCCCTTACATGTGTATGGAGGGGTGTGCTTATTATATAGAGTTCCCCAATTAAGCAATGTTCCAGACTGGCTATCTTGCAAAGGATTCTGGTAATGGTAGTCCAGTCATACGGTGCTTGCCTTGGAGGTCAATGAAAACAATTGTAGTTGGCTCGAGTGTAAGGCAGTGACAGAATATTTATTTATGAGGTTAATCCAAATGCACACAGATTCACTTGGTAACACCTTAGGATGTATTCTCCAGGATTTTATATTCAAAACAATAATAATACAACTGAATGGTTAAGCAAATAGCTTGTAAAGTCCATTAACAGAAATTCTCTCTCAGTCACTGCTGACAAACCTTGCTCAGCAGTGCCGGTGCAAAGGAAACCAAATAGTTTCCAAAAATAGTAAAAGCTTCTTCACCAAAAAAACAGCTTTTTACATTCTACGTTCAAAGCACTTTTGTATCCAACGTGTGCATAGCCTGAGCTGTGTGCTGCTCTGGTACCAGGTGGCTAACAAGCTTCAATCAACAGCTCTGCTCGTCTCTGCACAAGTATTTACACAAACATCTAGTGCCAGTTACTAGGACGTTTCCTTTTATGTTGATCCTACTTTCAGGATTTCTCTGTGCTAGCAACCTTGCATAAAGAACAGTCCATGAGACTATCGTCTCCCTCTGTAATTATGGCTTGGTCTTCTACTTGCATAGGTTCTATGTCAGGAGCTGGATCAGAGGGCTTTATTAACTGACCTTCCTTGGGACAGGAACTGTGTCTAAACACCTTGCCTTGCTCTAGGTTAAACAAACGTTCGTAGTTCCTACCTGAGTTGCTGGCATTAGGCTGTCCTTTCAAATATTCTGGCTAGTATGCATTGGAGTTTTTATAACCTGTCCTCCAGTCTATATTCCTGGACCTCAGGGCATCTGCTCCATACCTCTGCTTAGGGTTCCTAGCTGCAGTTCTCCAAGCCTTTGGATTTCCCCAATCCCTTGGAGCTGGCTTCTCCCAGGAATCTCCCCAAGAACATGGATCTCTCAGAGCTCCTCTCTCCTTGCTCTCACGCTTGCCTTCAAGCCTCCTCTCAGGCTTCCTCTCCGTCCCAGGCTTTCCTTCTCTACCAGGCCTTCCTTGTCTTCCAGGCTTTCCTTGACTCACAGGCTCTCCTTGATTCCTCTCTGCATATTCTGTTCTAGTTTTAAAGTTCCCAGTTTCCAACCCCTCCCTTGCAAACCTCAGGTGTTGCTGATCAAAGTCTCTCCTGGCAGCTGAGTAATTAGGAGTGACGTAAGGGTTTCTCAATCTGGGCTTAAACTGCTGCACCTCATCTCCACTAGAGGCTCTCTGCAGGCCACTGCAGCCTGGAATAACCTGTCTTTTAGGTAAATATGGAGTTTTATTCCTGTGACCTGCCAAAACAGGTCTCTTGATTAGGGTAAATTCCCTTCCTTTATCCTTATTCTCTGGGCTCTGGGCAGCTTCCTCATCACAGTCTATATGAGGTGGGGTACATTGGGTTGAGATTGTTTTTTTTGAGGATTGGGCGGATAGAGATAGACTTGAGGGTGCTGGGCATGAGTCCTTGGATAAGGGATGCTTGGATGAATTTAGTGATGATAGGGCTGAGCTCTGTTTTCGTTGCTTTGATCCAGGACACAAGACATGGGTCCAGGGCAGAGGTGGTGGCGTTGAGTGAAGAGATGATGGCTTCAATGTGGGTTGTGCTTACTGGGTGGAAGGTCGACCAGGGTGACACATTAGATGATTGGGGTGAGGGGAGAACTTGTGTCTGGGCTTGTCATTGGAGGATTTTGTAGTGGTCTGCTAGTTGTTGAGGGTTGATTGCATTTCCTGAGGTAGGCTTGGCTGGAAGCCTGGATATTTATTTTACAATATTGAAGAGTTCTCTTGGATGGTTGAGGAATGAGTTGATTAGTTTTGTGTGGTATTGTTTTTTTGCACTGTCTGTTGAGATTTTGTAGTTAGAACATAAGAACATAAGATATGCCATACTGGGTCAGACCAAGGTCCAACAAGCCCAGTATCCTGTCTCCAACAGTGGCCAATCTAGGTCATCAGTACCTAGCAGTTTCCCCAAAAGACACAGGTTTCTCAATGCTTGTATTGGGTCAAGCAGTGATATCCCAGGTCCCTCTTAATAAGGTTTATGGACCTTTCCTCCAGGAACTTGTCCAAACCTTTTTTAAACCCAGCTACACTAACAACTTTTACCACATCCTCCGGTAACAAATTCCAGAGTTTGATTACATGTTGAGTGAAAAAAATATTTTCTCTTATTAGTCTTAAATAGGTTACCCTGTACCTTCATTACATGTCCCCTAGTCTTTTTATATTCTGATGATGTAAACAATTGATCTACGTTTACTCTTTCCACTCCATTCATTAATTTATAGACCTCTATCATATCTCCCCTCAGCCATCTCTTTTCCAGGTTGAAGAGCCCTAACCTTTTTAGCCTCTCTTCATAGGAGTATCCTTCCATCCCCTTTACCATTTTGGTGGCTCTTCTCTGTACCTTTTCTAATAATGCTATATCCTTTTTAAGGATATAGCGTTATTAGGGAGGAGGGATGAGTGGCCTAGTGGTTGGGGCAAGTTACCTCAGGCTGGAAGGTCTGGGGTTCAAATCCCATTAGAGGACAACAACCTTGGGCCAGAAGGACTGGGGTCTCTAGTCCCACAGGTGCTCCTTGTGGCCTTGGGCAAGCCACTTAACCCTCCATTGCCCATGTTCCCTGTAAAATAGTTATCTCCAAGTTATAATGCCCTGTTCAATGTAATTTCAGTTTGTTCAATGTAAACCGCCTTGATATCATGAAAGGTGATATATAAGAAATGTTAAATAAATAAATAAAAGATACAGTGACCAGAATTGCACACAATATTCAAGGTGCAGTCGCACCATGGAACGATACAGAGGCATTATAATATCCTTTGTTTTATTTTCCATTCCTTTCCTTATGATACCTAGCATTCTATTTGCTCTCTTGGCCGCCGCTGCACACTGGGCGGAGGGTTTTAACATGTTATCCACGATGACGCCTAAATCTTTTCCCTGGGTGGTGGATCCCCATGTGGAACCTTGCATCGTGTAACCATAGTTTGGGTTGTTCTTCCCTAGGTGCATAACTTTGCACTTGTCCACATTAAATTTCATCTGCCATTTGGATGCCCAGTCTTCCAATTTATCAAGATCGTCTTGCAATTTTTCACAATCCTCTTGGGTTTTAACAACTTTAAATAGTTTTGTGTCATCTGCAAATTTGATAACCTCACTCGTTATTCCCTTTTCCAGGTCATTTATGAATATGTCAAAAAGCAGCGGACCCAGCACAGATCCCTGGGGTACTCCACTATTCACCTTTTTCCATTGGGAAAACTGGCCATTTAGCCCTACCCTCTGCATTCTATCTTTTAACCAGCTCCTCAGGTGCAGGCCCGCCAGGCATGGACATGCCTGTGGCACGCTGATTTTAAGTTTGCAGTGCAGCAGCTCTGCTTGGTGGTTGGTGGTGAGGAGCAGGAGGAGCATACATTCTGCTCCCTGCTGCTGAGGCCAATCGGGGCTGTGGGCTTTGATGGCGGCATGTTGATTTTAAGTTTGCGGTGCAGCAGCTCCAGTTGGTGGTGGGGAGCAGGAGGAGCTTACCTTCTGCTCCCTGCTGCCGATATTTCAGTTCTTTCAACACCCTTGGCTTTATACCATCCAGTCTAGGTGATTTGCTACTCTTCAGTTTATCAAATAGTTGTAATGCATCTTCTCGGTTTATCAATATTTCTTTCAGTTCTTCCGACACATCACCTTTATATATCATTTCAGGCACAGGTAACTTCCCTGCATCATCTTCAGTAAAGACTGAAGTAAAGAATTCAGTCAGTTTCTTCGCTATGGCCTTGTCCTCCCTTAATGCCCCTTTTTCCCCTCTGTCATCCAATAGTCCAACAGACTTTTGCACAGGCTTTTTGCTACAAATGTACTTGAAAAGATTTTATTATACGTTTTTGCTTCCACGGAAAAGCTTTTTTTCAAATTCTCTCTTTGCCTACCTTATCAATGCCTTGCATCTAACTTGCCAGTGCTTTTGTTTCCTGTTTTCGTCATTTTGCTCCTTTTTCCATTTCCTGGAAATGCTTTTTTGACAGCAACAATCTCTCTGACCTCGCCTTTAAACCATGCTGGCAGTTTTTTATCCTTCCTTCCACTTTCCTTTAAGCATGGAATACATCTGTTCCTTCTTGATGACTTGACCTTCCAAGATTTTGTCAGGGACATGGCCAAGGCCATACTATTTTTTTTTTGCAAACTCAAGATTAGCCTAGGGCAAAAGAGTTGTTTGTTTATTTATTTATTTAACCAGACTTCTATACCACCTTATCCTTTAATCAAAGCGGTTTACATTGGAACTTAAACTAATTACATAGAACTAGGATCAAGAGGTTGGCATGCAAGGTATAACCTATTTACAATTGGCTTAACTTATTTACAGTCAGATCATGTTATTTACAGTTTGGGTGGGTTATCAGAAAGCAGTTCTAATGGTCTGATGGGTTTGAGGCAAGGGAGACCTGTGCAATTGCTGGACTATGTGATGCTTCCGTAGTGTTCCATGAACAGAAGGGTATTGAGTTTCTTTCTGAAGTTTTTGATATCTCCGGAAGCTCACATTTCATCAGGGAGGGTGTTCCATAAGTGGGGAGCAGCTAGGGAGAGGGCTCTTTTGGAAGTGGTTTGTTTGTTTTTCTGGTAATCTGTGGGCACATTGATCATATATTTGTTATTGTTTCTCCTGGGTTGGGTGCTGGTGTCTGTTGTGACTGAGTGAAAGGCGTTGAGTTGTTTGCTCCGCATTTGATTTGTTGTAGTCTATTGTTTATTTATTTAGACAGTTTTGTATACCGCCTTATCCTTCAATCAAAGCGGTCACAACACAATTGGGGGATACATTTAACACGCAGGGATATGAGACACATACACTAATACTTAGAGGGAACATGGGCAATGGAGGGTTAAGTGGCTTGTCCAAGACCACAAGGAGCATCTGTGGGACTAGAAACCCCAGTCCTTCCGGCCCAAGGTTGCTGTCCTCTAGTGGGATTTGAACCCCCGACCTTCCGGCCTGAAGTACCTTGCCCCAACCACTAGGCTACTCCTCCCTCCTTAGGTAGGAAGTGAACCATTTAAGGGTATTGTTGCAGATGCCAATGTCCTGGAGGCGTTGGATCAAGATATTATGTGACACGGTGTCAAAGGCGCAAGAGATGTCCATGAATATACTCTCGACTGCAAATGTGCTTCTGCTACTACCTTTAAAGAGATAAATCAGTCAGGAAAGCTACATAGCCATTTGTCTCTGACTTTAACAAAGTTAGTATTAGTATTCTAGTAGTCGAACAAACTTTGGTGAACTTGCTAGCATCCTGTATGCACACTGGCAAACTTCTAACCAGGTAGAAATCAAATTAAGGCCATGGCAGCTGCTGTGGCCATCCTGACATCTGCTTTGCTGCACAACTTTTGCAAAATAGCGACTTGATCCTCATCTCATACCTTCACTTCACACTACTGCTTGGACCAATCAGTCCATAGTTGGAGACAATACATTTGATTAAGCTGTGTTGGTCAGTCTGTCTTTGTATCATAAGAACATAAGAAATTCCATACTGGGTCAGACCAAGGTCCATCAAGCCCAGTATCCTGTTTCCAACAGTGGCCAATCTAGGTCAAACGTACCTAGCAGTTTCCCCAAAAGACACAGGTTCCTCAATGCTTGTATTGGGTCAATACCAATATCCCTGTTTAATGTACATTACCAAGTTTTAGTTACAATGTAAACCGCTTTGATTGAAATGATAAAGCGGTATATAAAACCTGTTAAATAAATAAATAAAAATAAAATATCCTGGGTCTCCTTTTAATAATGGTTCATGGACCTTTCCTCCAGGAACTTGTCCAAACCTTTTTAAACCCAGCTACACTAACAGCCTTTACTACATCCTCCGGTAACAAATTCCAGAGTTTGATTACACGTTGCGTGAAAAAAATATTTTACCCTGTAGCTTCGTTGCATGTCCCCTAGTCTTTCTATATTCTGATAACGTAAACAATCGATTACGTTTACCCGTTCCACTCCATTCATTAATTTATAGACTTCTATCATATCTCCCCTCAGCCGTCTCTTTTCCAGGTTAAAGGGCCCTAACCTTTTTAGTCTTCATAGGGGTATCCTTCCATCCCCTTTACCATTTTGGTGGCTCTTCTCTGAACCTTTTCTAATAATGTTATATCCTTTTTAAGATACGGCGACCAGAACTGCACACAATATTCAAGGTGCGGTCGCACCATGGAACGCTACAGAGGCATTATAATATCCTTTGTTTTATTTTCCATTCCTTTCCTTATGATACCTAGCATTCTCTTTGCTCTCTTGGCTGCCACTGCACACTGGGCGGAGGGTTTTAACATGTTATCCACAATGACGCCTAAATCTTTTTCCTGGGTGGTGGTTCAAAATGTGGAACCTTGCATTGTGTAACCATAGTTTGGGTTGTTCTTCCCTAGGTGCATAACTTTGCACTTGTCCACATTAAATTTCATCTGCTATTTTGATGCCCATTCTTCCAATTTATCAAGGTCCTCTTGTAATTTTCCACAATCCTCATGGGTTTTAACAACTTTAAATAGTTTTGTGTCATCTGCAAATTTGATAACCTCACTCATTATTCCCTTTTCCAGGTCATTTATGAATATGTCAAAAAGCAGCGGACCCAGCACAGATCCCTGGGGTACACCACTATTCAACTTTCTCCATTAGGAAAATTGGCCATTTAGCCCTACCCTCTGCTTTCTATCTTTTAACCAGTTCCTGATCCACAATAGTACACTGCCTCCTATCCCATGACTCTTTAGTTTTGCCAAAAGTCTCTGATGAGGGACCTTGTCAAAGGCTTTCTGAAAGTCCAGATACACTATATCAACCGACTCACCTTTGTCTGCCTGTTTATTCACACCTTCAAAAAAACAACAGATTAGTAAGACAAGGTCTTCCTTGTCTAAAGCCATGTTGGCTGTCTCCCATTAAGCCATGACTATCTACATGTTTAGCAATTTTGTTCTTTATGATGGTTTCACCATTTTTCCCAGTACTGACGTCAGGCTCACCGGTCTGTAGTTTCCTTGATCACCCCTGGAACCCTTTTTAAAAATTGGCGTTATGTTGGCCATCCTCCAATCCTCAGGTATTATAGATGATTTTAATGATAGTTCACAGATTACTAATAGCAGGTCTGCAATCTCATATATCAGTTCTTTCAACACCCTTGGATGTATATCATCCGGTCCAGGTGATCTGCTACTCTTCAGTTTATCAAATAGTTCTAATACATCTTCCCGATGTATCGATATTTCCTTCAATTCTTCCGCACCTTTAAATACCACTTTAGTCATGTGTCATAATCCTACATCTTCCTCAGTAAAGTCTGAAGCAATGAATTCATTCAGTCTCTCCGCTATCATCTTGTCGCCTCTTAGTGCCCCTTTAACCCCTCTATCATCTAATGGACCAACTGACTCTCTCCACAGGTTTTTTGCTACAAATGTACTTGAAAATGTTTTTATTATGCATTTTTGCTTCCGCAGCAAACTTCTTCTCAAATTCTCCCTTTGCCTGCCTTATCAATGCCTTACATTTAACTTGCCAGTGCTTGTGCTGTTTCCAGTTTTCGTCATTTGGCTCTTTTTTCCATTTCTTGAAAGATGTTTTTTTGGCAACTGTTGCCTCTCTGACCTCACCTTTAAACCATGCTGGCAGTTTATTGGACTTCCTTCCACTTTTCTTAAAGCGTGGAATACAGCTGTTCTGGGCTTCCAAGATAGTATTTTTCAACAACACCCAAGCTTGATGTAAGTCTTTAAGCTTTACAACTGCTCCTTTTAGTTTTTTCTTAACTATTTTCCTCATTTTATCATAGTCTCTCTTTCGAAAGTTAAAAGGTAGTACTGTGGATTTCCTTACCATCCCTCCTCCACTAATTAAATCAAACGCGATCATGCTATGATCATTATTGCCAAGTGGCCCCAACACCCTTATCTCTTGCACCAGATCTGGTGTTCCACTAAGGACTAGGTCCAATATGGCTTCCCCTTTGGTCTCTCTCTCTACTTTGAACATTATTGTTACAATAATTTTCTACATGTACACTCTAAGCCAGAGTTTACATATTTAAGATCCTCTTTATTTGAGATTCATCATTAGGTGCTTCACTGCATACCCCCTGAGGAAGGCGTTGCCGAAACGCATTGGGGTTTATCTAATAAAAAGCTCCTGTGACCATCATACGTCTCTTGCTCCTTGTGTTATCTGGATTCTACTGCAAGAGCGTCCTGCTTTTCCTTGTGTTTCTCCTTTGGTTGGTTCATGAGCCAGCTGCTCCAAGAAGCAGTCATTTATTTCATCTAGGAACTTTATCTCCCTAGCATGTCCTGCCGTGACACTGACCCAGTCAATACTGGGATAATTTAAATCACCCATTATTATTACTGTGCTGTAACGTTTGTTAGCTTCCTTGATTTCTTTGAGCGTTTCATCATCCATTTGTTCATTCTGTTCAGGCGGTCGATAGTACACCCCCACTGCCTTCCCCTTTTTACATGGAATTTCAATCCATAGAGATTGTACAGCAAATTTTGTTTCCTGCAAAATTTTAATCCTTTCTGACTCGATGCCCTCTCTAACAGAGCGCAACCCCTCCACCAATTTGATCAGCTCTATCATTACGATATAGTTTGTATCCAGGTATCACAGTGTCCCACTGGTTATCCTCCTTCCACTCTCTCATCTTTCATTATGACTAAGCTTCTCCTGCACATTGGACAAATCAATAATAAACTGAATACCCCTGCTGGGAGTAACCCACTTGTGTTCATGACTCATTCCCGATTGTTAACAGATAACACCTGTTACAAGTGAGAAACGATGCTGGTCTTTATCTGCCTTCATTCACTATGCTACTATCATACACCACCAGTTAGATCCCAAAAATAATTGAGCCCTGGACCCTTTGTTTCATTATAGGATACACTGTTTGAACTATTATCAAAAGACAATAGATTTTATCTCTGGTACCTGAATGCAACTCGTTGAATTACCAATAAAAAGGCATGAGCAAAATCTAAATAAATAAACCAACATTGTCCAAATGAGGTAGAGCTTGTTCATTAGCATAGTGTAGTACAGTTTCATACAGCGACCAGAGGTTGGAAGCAAGTTAAACATTTCCAGAAAGCATGCTCTGTGAGTGCTTCTTATCTGTGGATGCCTAGGGATAGGCTCAGGGAAATCCACCAAAAGGAAGACTGTCAAAGTACAGTTCTTGAGATAAAAAAAAAGCTGGTTAATTTCATCTCTGAGAAGATTGGCTTTAAGGCTGCTGCTGTCTTATTACTACTACTGCAAGGCACACACAGCGCTGTACAGAAACATATAATAAAGGAACCCTGCTCATCAGAGCTTACAACCTTGTTAAGACAGATACTGATGCTGCTCACACTATGAGAGGAAGAGTGGGGAATCAAGGACTCAGAATCCATGCAGAGAAGAGGTAGGGATGAGTACAGTTGATTACTGCTTTGAGGGACTTGAATCTTCATGATGAGGAGGTGGGATTATCATTACCACCAGGAGCCTGAGCTAGCATGGAGAGCAAATGGGGATGAGTGTGACCGTTCACCTATACCAAGAGTCTGAAGCAGCAATAAGAAGAGATGGGGACTAATACAGCCAGTACCTTCATTAAATGCATATGACCGTAGAATGTAATCAGGGTAATAACCTAAGATGTATTTCTGGGCACTGCTGCATGTGCTCTGGCCTCTCTGCATACCTGAGAAAGAGGGGAGGTGGATAACACAGAGGGAAGGAATTGGTGCAGGAGAGAAATCATTCAAAGGGAGGAGGGCAGAAAGGAGAGCACCTAGGAAGTGTCTATCAAAGGGCTGCATTTAGAAAAGGCCCATGAGGAGAGGACAACCAGGGAAGAGAGAGAGCAGGAGATGACAAACTTAGGAAAGGGTAATCAGAAAATAGCAGGAGGCAAAGAACAGATCAAGGACCCAAAGAGGGCAGATAGCAGTTGAAAAGTGTTTCAAGAAGAGCACTCGCCACCACCGGCCACACACCACCACCACAGCAAGCTCCCCCGATCGGGGTAGAAGCGCCTGAGCGGGAAATCGTCCCGCTCAGAAGCTCCTGCCCAATTGGGGCAGTGGGAGAACTAGAAAAGGAAGGCTCCATCAGCGCGCCCGCGCCTGGTGGGCCCACACCTGAGGGCCTCGCCAGAGGGCCCTTTGGCATGGCCTTTCAGCGCGGCACAGAGGTGGGCACAGAAAAACAGAACAGACCCACCTACAGGGCCCACAGGAGCCACACAAAAACTCAGAAAACAACAAATCAACAAAAGCAACTGAACCAACCACAGAAACCACCACAAAAATGCCACCCTTCCTAGCCCCAATTTACCTCCTAGTACCATTCCTGACCCTGCGCTCCTCCACCACAGACACACTCTCCAACCATCCCTTGCCAAACATCACAACCATCCAATCCACAAACCACAAACCAAACATCACAACCATACAAACCAAAAACGCCAACAACCCCCCCTACATGGGGCAAAACCCACACACCACCCACACCCCCAACCCCCTAAACAGCAACCCTCTCTCCATCTCACTAATAAATGCTTGATCAGTCAGAAACAAATACCACATGCTCCAAAACCTGATCACAACCCAAAAGATTGACATCCTATGCATAACAGAAACTTGGCTAACAGACACCAACACTGTGCTCATGAACCAACTAACACCGAATGGATAGTCTTCACCACTGCTCTCGAACACACACCAGAAGAGGAGGAGTAGCCATCATTGCGAAAGCCTACCTCCACCTCAGGAATCATGCCTCAGAAACAACCGATGAAGCGGACATACTCACCCTCACCAACAAGCACCTCTCCATATGCCTAATCTACCGAGCACCCACCTCAAGCACCGACCTATCGGGTGTCCTACAACACATATCTGAGAGCGCCATCTCCACAAAAGAACAAATAATTCTAGGAGACTTCAACCTCCCATCACTCCAAGACAAACATGCCGAAGCCTTCACCAATGCCATGGAAGCTATGAACCTGACACAGATCATACACGAACCAACACAAGAAAAAGGGAATACATTTGACCTCATATTCCTAAACTCCCAAAATGCCACCTCATACAAAAACCCAGAAATCACATGTGTACCATGGTCTGACCACTATCTCATCAACATATCCCACATCTACCGGCATACTAGCGTCAAAAAGAACAAACAACATACAAGAAGATTCAAACCATTCATCAAAGAGGATTTCCTGGCACACACACTACCTAAACTCCAAACAAGCTCCACCGATATCAACAACCTAATCTACAACTGGAACACCACAATCTCATCTGCATCCAGTGCAACAGCAAACAAGACCAAAATCTCCAGACATACCTCAACAAAAGCCCAATGGTTCACCCCCAACCTACGGAAACTAAAGACCAAACTCAGAAGAGCAGAAAGAAAGTGGAGAAAAAACAAAAAAGAGAACGACAAAACAAAATACATGTGTGAACTAGACGCATACCACACAGAAACAGATAAAGCATAAAAGACCTACCACTCGAAGATCATAAACACCTCAATAAACAAACCACGTGAACTCTTTGAGATTGTCAAGAAACTAACAAAAGCACCCAATCACTCTGACCAACTACCGAACATCCCGCCAGAACTACTAGCACGCCAATACAAGCAGCTTCAACAACCACAAAATCCACAACTGAATACAGAGACGACAACAACCCACCCTACCAACATAGACACAGACTGGAGCACATTCGAAACAATCACAAAAGAAAAAATAGAATCAACCATCTCCCACCTAAACACCACCACCTCTCCACTAGACCCCTGCCCTACAGAATGGATAAAGAAAACCAAAGAGGACTTAAGTGCACCACTAACCCACATTGTTAATGAATCCCTCAGACAAGGACGCATGCCAGATCTCCTCAAAACCTCAATCATCCTCCCAACCCTAAAAAACCCCACAACCTGGACCCCCCCCTTGACCCCGCTTCCTTCAGTACTAATGCAAAATTGCTCTATAAACCCCGGCTTTGTCTTTTTGCCCGCTTCCTTCAGGCCTATAGCAAGTCTCCCGTTCACCGCCAAAATCATCGAGAAGATAGTTCAGCAACTACTCCAAGACCCAACTAGATACCAACAACGTACTGGACCCACAACAACATGGCTTCCGTCCATTCCACGGAGTCGAGACCCTCATGATATCACTAATGAACACCCTCATCAAAGGCACACAGGCCAAGCACTCTGGATATGCTATGATCTTCCTGGACATATCTGCAGCCTTCAACACCATCTCCCACAACATCCTCATACACAGACTCCAAGCAATTGGCATAAAAAATGTCGTACTTCAATGGTTCCACTCCTACCTAACCAATAGACAACAACTGATCCGCACAAACATAGCAACCTCCCCCCCTTTTCAGCAACACCAAGAAGTACCCCAAGGATCCACACTATCTGCCATGCTCTTCAACATCTACCTGCAACCACTCTGCTCAATCATACGCGCCCACAACATCAACTACCACATCTATGCGGATGACATAATGCTCTATGGTCCAGTCATAACCACTAACCCAATGAACAAACACCTAGCAGACTGTTTCATAGAAGTCGCCAGCTGGCTACAAAAGAACAACCTATCCATCAACATAAAAAAATGGAAGCCCTCATAGTAACCAAAGACCCAGACTTCACACCACCTACACACCTCAACATAGGAGCCACACAAATACAAATTCAACCACACATAAAATACCTAGGAATCATCATAGACCAAGCACTCACACTCAAGCAACAGATCAAAAAATCTACCGGAATAGTATTCCACAAGGCAAAAACAGTACAGCGCCTCAGACCTCTCATTGAACCGCAGGACTTCAGGACAGTCATGCAAGCCATGACACTCCCCCACCTAGACTACTGCAATATAATCTACCACGGTCTACCTGCCACCCACACCAACCCACTACGAACTGCCTTAAATACCACAGCAAGAATTATCCAGAAAGCAAAAAACAAGATCACATCACCCCAGTCCTGAGGGAGCTACACATACTCCCTCTCGAAGCAAGAATCAAATACAAATCTGCCTTACTCATTCTCAAAACCCTTTACCAAACTCAGACTTCCCAGCTCCGCACCCTACTGCCCCAACCCACCCACAACAGAACAACCAGACAAACCACCAGCAACTCCCTCACCATCCCCCATAAATGGACCAAATACAATCAACGGACCTGAAACAGAGCCTTCAAACTATACGTACCATCCCTCTGGAACTCTCTACCAAGTCATATCAGAAGCAACGGAGATCCCTTGACATTCAGGAAACAACTAAAAACCATCCTATTCCAGGAATACCTCAGACCAGAAACAAGCACTCACCACTGACTACCACCCAGCCCCCTAATTCACTCCCCCGGCTCTATTTTCTAAGAGACTGATGTACATTGTCTATGTCCTTAATATCTGTTCAGATCATTAATGTTGGCCCCCCGGTGATAGCCCCAACCCCATAGTTGATTATTGTCCCCCGCCCTTTAATGTTAAACCGCTTTGACCCAGTGAAAAGCGGGATATAAATACAGTTAAATAAATAAATAAATAAAATAAGAAGAGACCATGGGTAGGGGGGAAGTAGAGCTAAGGGGACAGCACTCAAGAGGGTACCGTGGGGACTAACCCTCAAGAAGACACTGTAGAGAGTGAAGAAAGGGCCATGAGAGAGAGGAGGGAGGACAACTGGGAAGGGGATATTGGGGTCAGTGTTAAGGAAGAGGAGGAAGAGAGTCCAAAATATGCCCAAAACAACCTGTTTTAAACGTAGACTTGGGAAAACTACTGCATATCCTTGGGGGTGAGCAGAATGCAATCCTGCTACATTTTGATAGCCCTCCTGGTATTTGTGACCTGGGTTTATCATTGTTGGGAATGGATACTGGGATTTCTTCTGGAACAAGCAGGAAGTCAGTCCTCATATATGGGTGACATCGGCGCCAACAGAACCTGCGTGGAAGCATCTCCCCAGCTTTCAAAGAAAGCCTTTGGGAGATGGCTTTCTTTGGTCCTCTTCCTGCCCAAGGGTGCCATTTTGCCTCCTTGTTTCCACGGAGCCCTCCAGACAT
This sequence comes from Ichthyophis bannanicus, assembly GCA_033557465.1. Classification (NCBI taxonomy): domain Eukaryota; kingdom Metazoa; phylum Chordata; class Amphibia; order Gymnophiona; family Ichthyophiidae; genus Ichthyophis; species Ichthyophis bannanicus. The sequence continues at coordinate 1,017,619,352 of CM066034.1, read as the reverse complement.
CGAGTTTCCCCTAGAAACAATGTGATTTTTGTTCCGTTTTGTCCGGTTTTCATACCAGTTCCTTCCGCCCCAGAGCCAGCTTGCCTTGGTGTTGCTCCTCGGGTTCGTTGATTCATTTTTCTCTTTTTTCATTGAGGGCGACCAGCGTTCGCGCCCTTTTCCAGCCAAAGGACTCAGACCCCTGCCAGGCAGTGGGGACCCCTTTTTCCGATGGCCTCCAGTGGCTTCAAGAAGTGCAATCTGTGTAGCAAAATGATGTCTCTCACCAACTTGCATGACTGCTGCCTCTGGTGCCTCAACCCGGAACATAATGACTCTGACTATAAACTCTGCAGAACTATGACCTAAAAGGACCTATAGAGCCGTCATCAGCAGCAGGAAATATTTTTTCAGAAGTCCAATTCTACACTGGAGTCTCCGGAAACACCATGCTCCAGGGCCCCCTCTGATACCTCGGTGCTCTACAAAGCCTGAGCCTCTTCGGAGTCCTGCAGCCACAGTTCCTCTGAGCGGAAATCCCTAGAGGTGGAGCAAAAGAAGATGAAACCCTCAAAGACTGCCTCAGAGGACAGATCTGGAAAGAAGGGGAAATCCCACCCCAGGACCCCAAGTCCCAGGCATGAGTCCAAGGACTCGGAGCGGGAGCGGCTTCCCAAGCTTCCCCGCAAGGAGGTGTCGGCACCTGCCAACTGGCCTCAGACCTCTGAGGCCATCCTCATTGAGGACTCCTCCTCAGAGTACTGATGCCGGACCCGAAACCCTTGGTGCCCCCTTTGAAGGCTGCAGAGCCAGCTGGTATATAGATTTATTTATTTAACCAGTTTTGTATACCACCTTATCCTTCAATCAAAGTGGTTAACAACACAAATTGGAGGTGAACATTTAACAGGAGGGAAGGATATGACAGGACATACATATAGACTATCTGCATTCAGTTTTCAGGATAGATCCAGGATGGCAGCCTTAGAGAGCAGTATATCTGCCTTCATGGCCATGCATTGGGCGTTTATGTCCAGCTCATCCAGTTCATCTGCCCCGAAGATGGGACCCTCAACATCGAGGGCTTCCCTAGATGTGGAGTTGGTCCTCGAGTGCCACCAGCCTCGAGAGTCCCCAGCACCAGACGAGGTCCCGGTCCTGTTCCTCAGGGCACTGGTCCTCCCTGGCAAGTGCCCATGGCTCGGACAGCAGATCCTCTAGAGGTAACGGACTGCCTTGAGCGGACTTTAACTGAAGTGACTGCGCAGTATCGGACTCATAGTCTGATTTTGAGTCTGAATGGGAGACCGAGGACGAAGAGTACCCAGACACGAGGCAACACTGTTATATGCCCTTGGACTTGTCTCCTCCAATGCCCTGATGCTGTTCCCTGCCCGAGGATGTTGCTTTCCTTGATTTTGTGCGGGACATGACCAAGGTTCTCACTTATCGACCGAGGCTGAGAAGGATCCGCGTACCAAGGAATTGGAGATACTCCAATACGAGGCACCCGCTAAGGAAGCCCTTACGGTACCGATGCTTCCGATCCTCGACTGCCACTTCCTCCTCCTCCGGATGTGGGAAACACCGCCATCTGTACCAATTGTCAGTAGGCACCTCAACACCATGTACTGGGTATGCTGAAGCCCTGGGTTCCAAAAGACCCAGCTTCCCCACAACTCGATGGTTATGGAGTTGGCCATGCGCTGGCTCAAAAGCCAAAAAACGAATATGTTGGTGCCACCCAGCAGGGAGGCCCGAACCTTCAACTCCTTCAACCAGAAGGCCTTTCAGGGCTTGATGCTAACTTGCCAGATCCAGTCCTATCAGCTCTATATCGGCATGTTCCTGAAGAAACTGTCGAAGGAGCTCAGTGGATTCTCGGCGGGCCTGGTTGGGGAACCCCTACAAAGGTTTGTCCCTGACCTCGGTGGTAAAAGAGTGCTCAAAGATTTTTGTCTCTAGCAGCCTACGATGGCTTTGAGTCTTCTGCCAGGGTGGCGGCCGCATGCATCGGGGCACGATGCCAAGCATGGATGCAGTCGTCTGGCTTAGAGCAATGGGTGCAGGACAAACTGATTGATGTCCCCTGTATAAAAGAGAACCTATTCGGGAAACCCATGACAGAGAAGGTTGCAGAGATAGAAACCGAGTTCCTGACGAGAACCAGGCTCTTGAAGACCTCTGTGCAACCCCAGAAAAAAGCCCCAGGGAAGAAGCCCCCTTCCCAAGGAAGAAGGGGGGCTTTGGTGGTACCCTGCATTTCCAGGCCTTCTCGGCCCCTCAAAGGAGCCAGCAGCAAAAAGACCAGGGGCATAGTCCCCGAAAGCAAAAGACCCTGAAGTCCCAGGCACTGGCCCCAGCCCAGCCTGAGGGGAGCTTTTGATTGCCTGTGTGCGACCTCCCCTCCCCACAGGGGGGCACCTAGCCCTGTTTGCCAACAGCAATCACCACCGATACCCAAGTACTACAAGTGGTCAAGGAGGGCTACCTCCTCCATCTACAGCAGGTGCTACCCTCGTTCTTCCCAGGAGAACCCACCAGATCTCCCTTGCACTAGACCCTGCTTCTTACAGAGCTAGCAGGCCCTAATCCAGGACAAGGAAACACAAAGAGAGCACAGGGTCCTCGCAGTGGAGAAACCAAGCACAAGAAGTGAGCAGTGTGTGGAGGTCATAGGTACCTTTATTATAAATACTAAAAAATCCCCTACTCATTTCGGCAGTTGCCTTTTTCAGGGGGTATGCAGCTTAAAGAACAAACCAACAAAAAAAGTAAATTTAAAATTATAACAATAATTGGTAATCAATTAAAATATGAATAATCAAATACTGTCTCTACCCCGTACTCTGCTACTTCTTCTCCTTCTCTCATCCGGAGATGTCAACCCCAATCCTGCTCCCCCTAGACTTCTGTCTCACTCTGAGAAGAGATCTTCACGCAACATGTCTAATCTTATCCATATCCCTCTTCTTTCCTCTTCCACTCTCCCTTTTTCATGTGGAACACACACTCTGTCTCTAATAAACTTGTTTTTACTCATAACCTCTTTATCTCCAATGCTCTACATCTTCTTGCTGAGACCTGGCTCCTCCCAGATGATACTGCATCTACTGCTGCTCTCTGTCATGGAGGCTATCAGTTCTCCCACACGCCTCGTCCCACTGGCCGTGGTGATGGTGTTGGGCTTCTACTTTCTCCCTCCTGCCAATTCCAACCCCTCCTGCTACCTCAGTCTCACTCCTTGCTCTCTTTTGAAGTCCACTCCATCTGCCTTTTCACTCCACTTCCTCTCAGGGTAGCTGTTATTTATCGACCTCCTGATAAATCTGCTTCTACCTTTCTCACTGACTTTGATTCTTGGCTTTCCTTCTTTCTGGATTCCTCTTCCCCCACTCTTACTCTTGGGGATTTTAACATTCATGTCGATAACCCCTCTGATCCTTATGCTTTAAAGCTCCTCTCCCTTACCTCCTCGTTTGACCTCCAGCTTTGTTCCACTGCCCCCACTCACCAGCATGGCCACTGCCTTGACCTGATATTTTTCTCGAGTTGCTTACCCTTGAACTTCTGTAGCTCAGTTCTTCCCTTATCTGACCATCACCTTTTTTTTTTTTTTTTTTATTGAAAGACAGCAAGTAAACACAAAGCAAACAAAGGTCTCATTGGCTATATGCCTAATACAGTAGCAGAAGGTAACAATGCAAAAAGTGCAAACATCTAATAATAATCCAACAAAACGTCTTTTTTATTTTTTTCTTTCTTGCTTTCTTTATTTTAATTTTTCCCCCCCTCGCTAACTCATCAGCTAGTAGCAAGAAGGACTCTAAGAACCTTCTGCTTTCCCCCACCCTCCAATCCCCCACCCTCCCCCCATCCCACCCTATTGTCCCGTCCCCCCCCGACCTCCACACCAGCCACAAGTGAAGGGAGCGGGCCAGCCTATAGGTGCATATGAGGCAAAAAAAGGAGGGGGATACTCTAGGACTCCATCTCACAGGAAAGCACAAATCCATCCCCCCCACCGAATACACAAAGCTCTCAGGTCCTCATGAACCAAAGTGCAGGACGAAGGCTTCCCAGACCTGCTCAAAGCAGGTCAATCGCAACTTACTAACTGCCACCCCGCATTCCATTGTATACGTATCCCACACCCGATCCAACCAAGCAGAGAAGGGCGGCGGCTGGTCCTGCTTCCATGCAGTAGCCACAGATAGCCGCGCCGCATTTAGGCCATGCCGTATTAAAGCCAGCTGAGGACTACGTGCCCCAGGCACCTTAACACCAAAGAGAAAATTGCCTGGATCCCAGGGGATGGCCAACCCAACCAATTGCTTTAAACGGTATTGGATCCCCCGCCAGAAGGTTCGAACGCGGGGACAAGACCACCAAACATGCGCCAAAGTACCTTTTTGTCCACATCGCCGCCAGCACAGATCCGAGCTCCCTGGATATACTCGAGCAATCCGCTCAGGCGTCATATACCATCTGTATAATAGCTTATAGTTAGTTTCATGGACATTAATCGCCACCAAACATTTCCACAGCCGGCCCTCTATCTGTTCCCATTGCTGCTCAGAAAAATGGAGACTCAAATCAGAATTCCATTGCTCTCTGTACTTGCCCAATCTCGGCTGCTGCGCCTGCAAATGGGCATATAGGGTAGCTATAAGGCCTTTTGTGGTTGTACACTCCGCACAATAACGCTCCAGGTCCAACAAGTCACGGGCCACCTGAGAACGCACACTGCGAGCCTGGACCCAGTGGGCCGCTTGCATATATTGAAAAACATGATGATCGGGGAGGTCAAATTCCTCCTGAAGGGCACTAAAAGGTCGCAGCCTACCCTCATTGAACAATTGACCAGCACGACTAAGTCCCTGGTGCCCCCACAACTGGAAAACCGGGTCAATCATCCCAGGGGGAAACATAACATTATCCACAATAGGCGCCAGAGGAGTCAGCTCCACCCCCCAGGGCCAAAAAGATTGGTTCCAGCATCGAAGGGTATGCAAAATATACGGATTACTTAAACGTAAGCCACCTCGCGATCTGGGACCAAGCCACAGCCGGTCTCCTAGTCCCGCTCCCCCCGCAAGATGCATTTCCAATTGTATCCAACGCTTGGGGCTAGCCGGGTTCATCCATTCCACCCCTGCATGATACTGCACCGCCACATAGTACCAATAGAGATTCGGCGCCCCCATGCCCCCAGAGCGTGTGTGCATATAGAGGATTCGACGCGCTATGCGTGGCCGACGAAACTGCCAGATAAACTTCATGAGCAAGGTTTGCCAGCTGGCCAATGTTCCTTGAGATAGCGGTATAGGAAGTACCTGAAAGAGGTACAAGAACCTCAGGACAACCACCATCTTAACCACCGCTATACGCCCAAACCAGGATAGCGTCAAGCCAGCCCAAGACTCCAAATCACACTGAACCTGCTGAAGTAGCAGATCATAATTAGCTTTAAAAAGTGCCGTCCGCTCCACTGTCAGGTTCACCCCTAAATAGCGAAGGATACCTGCCACCCACCGAAAAGGATAGGTAGCCCTCAATGCCCTACAGACCGCCTCCGGGACCCCAACATTGAGAATCTCAGATTTAGTGTAGTTGATTTTGAATCCCGAGACCTGTGAAAAGGCCTCAAAGAGCTGCATAGCAGCAGCAAGGGACGCAACTGGATTCACCAGCGATAATATGATATCATCTGCAAAAAGTGCAATTCTGTAGTCTGTAGGGCCCACTCGAACCCCCTCAATGTCTGGGTGCTCACGGAAGCTTTGCGCCAAAGGTTCCATCACCACCGTGAAGAGCAACGGCGACAGAGGACACCCCTGACGGGTACCCCTTTCCAATTGAAAACTCCGTGATTGACCCCCATTAACCCGGACACAAGCTGTAGGATTCTGATATAGGCTACGGACCCAGCGGATAAAGTTAGGACCAAACCCCATCGCATCTAGCATGCACCAAAGATAGCCCCAGCTAACACGATCAAAGGCCTTCTCAGCATCAACTCCCACCAAGAGCGTCGGTTGAGAATCCTGCCGAGCAGCATGAATAACCTGTAGCATCCGCCTAATATTGTCCGCCGCCTGACGTCCCAGTACGAACCCTACCTGATCTGGATGTACCAGAGCTGGGAGAACCCGGTTTAATCGTGCAGCAAGCACTGAGGCCAATATTTTAACATCTGTGTTTAGCAGGGAGATGGGGCGGTATGAGGCCGCTTCATGCAAGGGCTTACCCGGTTTAGGGATCATCGCTATAAGAGCCTCGTGTTGTGAAGGGGGTAGCTGCTCCCCCCGCTGAACCTCATTAAAAAGTACTACCAGGGTTGGAGCTAATTGGGCACAAAATTTTTTGTAGTACTCCGCAGGGAAGCCATCGCTACCCGGCGCACCCCCAGTTTTTAACCGGCGGATTGCGATTTCCACCTCTTCCACCGTAAGATCAGCATCTAGTTGATCTCTGTCCGAGTCCTGCAACCGTGGCAAAGTTACAGTTCGCAGGAAGCCCTGCACATGCGACAAATCAAAAGGCTCAGCTTTATAGAGCCATTCCAGAAACGCGGCGAAGACATCACGTATCTCCCGGGAGACCACCCTCTTCTGCCCCCCGGAATCTCAGATTTCACGAACCACCCTTGTAGTTTGCTGCTGCCGAAGTCGCAGAGCAAGAAAACGACCTGGCTTATTCCCCCGCTCATAAAAAGTTTGTCATAATTTCCGCCGCTTATTATCCAATTCTCTTTGTAAACACGCATCTAAGTTGGCGCGAGCCGCCCGCCATTGACGCAGGGCCCGCTTAGAGCCGGTCCGAGCTTGTTCCATCTGAAGACGGGAAGTTTCCCCCAACAGTTGGCAATGCTCCCGTTCCCAAACCCTCCGAGTACGGGCCGCTTCCGCTATTAGACGTCCCCGAGCTGTGGCCTTGAAGGCATTCCACACCATAGGAAGCGGGACCTCCCCAGAATCATTTAACTCAAAAAAATCAGTTATAAAGCCGCCGTGCTCCTGAACAGCGCATTGTCGCCGAAGAAATCGTGCATCTAGTCGCCAATGCCAGTGCCGCTCACTGGAGAAGTCCGCCGGAAGGATGATCCAACACGGGGCATGATCCGACCAGGTCAACGCCCCATGCCCAGCCTCCACTCTCGCATCCATCAGGCGCTGGTCCAACAGGAAATAATTTATGCGGGTATGCACCTGATGAACAGGTGAGTAGTATGTAAACGTTTCTCCCTTTCATGTGTATCTCTCCAGACATCCCGCAAGCCGAGGTCCAGCATAAATTTCCGCAATGCCTTGCTGGGTCCACCCACCATCCTCCCAGCGCTACCTGTCAAATCCATATGCGGGACCATGTGGGCATTGCAGTCCCCGCCCAATATTATAGGACCTTTCGCAAAATCAGCTAACAGGGCTTTCAGCCGCGCAAAAAAGGTTACTTGGCCTTCATTAGGGGCATAAATATTAGCTAGCGTTAATAACTGGTCCTCCAATCGCACATTCATAAAAAGCCACCTTCCCAGAGTGTCTTTCTTAACCTCTTCTAACCTAAGGGATAAGCATTGATGAAACAGTAAGGCCATGCCTCATTTCTTCCGGCCCTTCAAGTCAGATGCTACCCATACCTCAGTATAAGGATAACGCTTTAACCACCCCTGAGTGCTACTATGAAGATGTGTCTCCTGTAAGAACACAATATCTCCTTTCAAGGATCTCAATTCCGAAAACAGCAAAGAACGCTTCCTGGGGAAGTTGAGACCCTTCACACTCAGAGAAATCACTTTCAGCATAGGTAGTCTATCACCTTACCACCACCGCCCCTCTTTCCCTCCCACCACTTTGATCCAAGCCCCCCTGCCGCTTATAGAGCCACGTATGTTGAGCAGTAAAAGCAGCCCCACCCCTCTCCACCGTCTAACTGCCTGCGGAGGTTCACCCCACATCCCCCAATGCACCCCATCCCATGAAAGTACCCATAAGCCCAAATTCCCCACACTTCCCCCCACCCTTCCCCAGCAATACATGCCCCCAACAATAATGCCCCCCCTCCTCGTCAGTACCACCTGCCTGTCAGAATAAAAACAGGACACGGTTAAACTGACCCCAAACCCAGCTCTTTCTGGGCTCCCATACAGAAGAAGCAGGATATAGTAACACAAAAGCATTTCCCCTTATTACCATTCATCAGTGAGGGATTGTTCCCATCGTGCCCCACACCATAGCGGAGTCATCAGCCCCCCCCCCCCCCAGCCCATTGTGTCAAAAAGCAAATACCAAAATCCCCACACAACCAGAAACATTTAGCATAACCAGAACAGGAGGGAGTGAAAGTGCACATAACTGATCAAACACATTCAGTCTCAAAACCAAAGAACCCCTGAGCACCTTCCCAAGGTCAGGAAGTCAGAAACGCGGGATCCAAGATGATTCAGGCGGGTCTTCCCACCCGAGTCCATTTCGAGTGCTGCGGCTTAGAGGCCGGAGATGCTGGCAGCGCATTATCTTCCATCAGACCTGCCTGGCAGAGTGCTCTCCAGGCCTCAGTATGGTCCTTTGCTGAGATCTTTTTGTTACCCAAGAGGAAATTCATCCGGAACGGAAAAGACCAGGAGTAGCGAATCCCTTTATTGTTCAGCACCGCTATGATTGGCTTCATCTCCCTTCGGCGGGCTAACGTAAAGGCCGAGAGATCCTGGTACACGGTTACCATTGCCTCTTGGTACTGGATTGCTTTTTTCTCCCGACCCCGTCGTAGAAGAAGTGCCGCATCTGTATAGCGCAGGAATTTGGCAATAACATCCCGAGGTTGATTATTAGGCGGCTTTCCCAGAGCACGATGCACTCGCTCAATTTCCATTCCAGGGCCCTGGATTGCAAGTTCCTCTGCCGTGAGTAATTCACCCATCAAAGTTTTGAGGACCACTGTCAGATCTTCAGCGTCCCCCACCACCTCCGGGATTCCTCGAAAGCGCACATTATTGCGTCGGGACCGGTTTTCAATGTCATCAATTTTATAAGCCAGCTCCATTGCCTGCGAGCGATGCCTATCTATAGCACATTGTAAGTCCACGAGAGCACCATCGTGGTCTTCTACTTTTGTCTCGACCTCCTCCACTCGGGTGCCCAGGTCTTTTATGTCGCCCCTAAGATCCGCAATAGTGCTCATCACCTCCTCGTGCATGGATCAGAATTCGCCAGCCAAATCCTCAAAGCCCCTCCGAAGCTCCCGCTGGAGGAGGGCGTGTGAGGATAGTGCCGCAGGGCCCAATTCAGTTTCACTCAGTGTCTCATCGCCTGAGCCCTCTGAGGGGGGCTTACTGGTTGGGCTGGGCTGGGAGCCATTCTTACCCAAGAGGCGCTGGGAGGCCTGCATTCTCTCTCGTACTTCGGGCCCCTTGGTCTTGGTAGCCATGGGTAGTTTTGGTGAGGGGGCAGCTGCAAGGAGGAGCGTGGCAGATGTCAATAGACCAAGCAGAGGTAAACACAGAAAAAGCAAAGTTGTAGCAAAGTTCCACTCTCGAGCAGCATGTGGCGCTCTAGGACCAGTGATGCCGGCAGGACCGAAGAAGCAGAGAGAGGAAGTATCCCCGATGCAATCACCTCAGGATCAGTGAGTTTAGCAGACGCATGAAGAGGCTGTGCTCAATGCAGTTAGCAGAAGAGGAAAGGAACAGCTGTACAGTGCAAAAGACTCACCGGACCGATCTCGGAGGCCGGGCAGGAGGAGGGAGGAGCCCTCTACCAAGTCAACCAACCCCGGAAGCACTGAGCCAGTGAGAGTCCCAGACGGGCTTATTGATTGCAGATCACGTGGGTTATTTTTCCCGCCGAAGGTGGCTGGAACGCAGACAGGCCCATGCGTTCCAGGAGCACACGGTAATGGCCGCCGAGACAGTCCATCCAACACCCGGGACCCCCTTCACCGGAGCACACCGGATATCTCAGCACTCTCACTCCCACAAAGTGTGCTCGCTACAATCAGAGCCGGGTGATGCAATGGGGCACAACGCCGGATCCACCGGGCAACCAGACTCACTCACTGTTCCAGTTCCTTGTGGCAGGTCAGGACGCCTCACGGCCACGTTCAGTCTCCGCACAGTCTTCCCCAGCCAGTGGGCCCCGATGTAGCCGCGCCAGGAGATCTTTCCACCGGGAGTGGTAAAACCGAAGCCCCTCTCTGAGTAGGGCCGGCAGCCAGCAGTTGGACAGCAAATAAACAGAACCCCCCAATGTCCAATGACTACAAATGTGTATCCAAAACTGAGAGTCATTGGGAAAACCACAAGGATTCCCCCAACACTTTCAATAAGCTTGTAAGCCCAAGTTTTTGTCGGGACCAGATCGGCAAGAGAGGGGAGAAGGAAACTCCCTCCTCAGCGTCGAACGGGCCCGTTTTATTCAACAAGCAACAAGCAAAAAGGAGTGAACATAGTGCAAAAACACACTTATCTGTGAATTAAGGCGAGAAGACTTCAAATTGGTTCAGCACAGCACGACATGCATGTTTCGGGCGTCAGCAGCCCTGTATCAAGTGCTCAATAATTGAACTGAAAGGTCGCCTCTAAAAACAGTTGGACAGCGGCTCCAGTCGCGGGGTGCGATGCCTCCGAGTTCCAAGCGACTTCACGCACCTCAAAGCATCTCTCCGGGGCTCAGATCATTGCAGCAGGCACTCAGAAGCCAGATCCAGGTAAGCAGGGGAAATTATGCTTGAGTTATGCAGGTGACAGCTTATGTGAAGGGAGCACCCGGACGGAACTGACCTAAAACGCGGCCATTTCTTCGCAGGCTCCCTAGCGCCCCCCTGACCATCACCTTTTAAGCTTTAATCTTCATCACCCGCTGCCTCGGCCTCATCCTGTCTCCTCCAACCTATTTAGTAATCTTCATGCTACTGATCCCTTTGCTCTCTCTTCCACCATTTCTTCATCTCTTTCTTCCACTATGTCGTCTAAGTCTGTTGACGAGGCAGTAACTTCCTATAATGCTGCACTCTCGTCGGCTCTGGATGCTCTCGCTCTGCCCATCCCACGTCCTGTGAGATGTTCTGCACCCCAGTCCTGGCTTTCATCCACTACCCGCTATCTACGTTCCTGTGCCAGTTCTGCTGAGCGTGCTTGGCTCAAATCCCGCTCCCCTGCAGACTTTCTACATTTCAAATTCATGCTTGTCTCTTTCCAGTCAGCCATTGCTCTTGCCAAACAAGACTACTATGTCCATCTGACTAACTCTCTTGCCTCTTATCCTCGCCGCCTCTTTACTACTCTCAGCTCTCTCCTCAAAGTGCCTCCGCCTCTGATCCCTCCCTCCGTTTCTGCCCAAACCCTGGCTGACTATTTCCAGGACAAAATCCACAAGATCACTCTCCAATTCCCCACAAAATCAGGTACTTCCCCTCTCCACTCCCAACTTTCCCCCCTACCTCTGCTACCCTCTCTTCTTTTCCTATGATCTCTGAAGAGGAAACTGCACACCTTCTTTCTTCCTCCAAACTCACCACCTGCTCCTCTGATCCTATCCCCACCCATCTCCTCCACCCCATCTCCTCCATCGTTGTCCCTTCCATCTCTCATATTCTCAACCTATCCCTCTCCACTGCAACAGTCCCTGCAGAGTTCAAGCAAGCTGTGGTCACATCTCTCCTCAAGAAACTCTCACTTGATCCCACCTGTCCTTATAATTATCGACCCATCTCTCTCCTTCCCTTCATTTCTAAACTACTTGAACGTGCGGTTCACTGCCACTGCCTCAACTTCCTCTCCTCTCATGCCCTCCTGGATCCCTTACAGTCTGGCTTTCATCCTCTACACTCTACTGAAATGGCTCTTGCCAAAGTCTCCAGTGACTTGTTCCTGACAAAATCCAAGGGCCTTTACTCTGTCCTCATCTTTCTTGACCTCTCTGCTGCTTTTGACACTGTTGACCACAACTGTCTCCTCGATACCCTGTCCTCGCTTGGTTTTAGTGGCTCTGTACTATCCTGGTTCTCCTCCTATCTCTCTTTCAGTGTGTGTTCTGGTGGCTCCTCCTCCTCTGCTACCCTTCTCCCAGTTGGTGTACCCCCAAGGATCTGTCTTGGGTCCGCTCCTTTTCTCTCTCTATAGTACCCAGTCCCTTGGTGCGCTTATCTCTTCCCATGGCTTTCAGTACCTCTGTATGCTGATGACTCCCAGATTTACTTCTTTATGCCTGAAATCTCTCCGGCAATCCAGACCTGGATCTCTGCCTGCCTTTCCGACATTGCTGCCTGGATGTCTCACCGCCGCTTGAAATTGAACATGGCCAAGACTGAACTTCTTATCTTTCCCCCTAAAACCTCCCCTCTTCCTCCTTTCTCAGTCTCTGTGGATAACTCTCTACTCCTTCCTGTTTTCTTGGCCTGCAATCTGGGGGTTGTCTTTGACTCCTCTCTCCCTTTCTCCACACATATCCATCTCGTAGCTAAGACCTGCCGTTTCTTTATCTATCAGATATACCAACAAGATACCCAGTCCACCTTGTAAGGTGGACTGGGTTATATCAAAGTTGAGTTAGGAGCGCTTGATACAGGGGCTTTTTCCCCGAAATGTGCACGTCGCACGTGATATCAGATAAGTGCTGTTTGCAACTATTTATAAAATAATTTTGTTTTTTGAGTCTGTTTTTTACCTTATTGGTTGAATAAAAGGGATATGTATTGTGATTTGGGGATGGTTTGAAGTACCTTTCCTTCACAATATATGTCCGACAAAAAAATAATAAAAAAAGTGTTACTGAGGGTCTTCACGGTATCTTGTTGGTGTATCTGTACAATACGTTTGATTACCGTTTGGGGGTTTTTGGATTTGGTTTCTTTATCTATAACATTAGCAAAATCCACCCTTTCTTCTCTGAACACACTACTAAAATGCTTATCCACTCCTTAATCACCTCCCGTCTTGACCACTGTAACCTACTCCTTGCTGGTCTCCCTTTGAATCATCTCTCTCCCCTTCAATCTGTTCCACACTCTGCTGCACGGCTAATCTTCCGCCAGCCTCGTCATGCCCATATTACTCCTCTTCTCAGGTCACTTCATTGGCTCCCTATCCGTTTCTGCATCCATTTCAAACTTCTCCTGCTGACCTATAGTAGCATAGTAAATGACGGCAGATAAAGACCAGTATGGTCCATCTAGTCTGCCCAGTAAGATGGCAAGAGTAGGTGCACCTGCCACTCCATGCAGGCCACCCCTCCCCATGTCTTTGTTTTAGGAGTGAACCTACCGCTCCGTGTAGCACACCCCTGTATGTTGAGAAATTATATAGTTAAGATTATTTTGATTTTATCCTGTTGCTGTAAAGGGATCCACTGTGTCTGTACCATGCCATTTTGAATTCTGTCACTGTATTTGCCCTCAACACTTCCATCGGGAGGGCATTCCAAGCATCCACCACCCTTTCAGTGAAAAAGTATTTCCTGACATTGCCTTTCAATTTACCCCCTTGCAGCTTCATGTTATGTAGTTTTACAGCTTCCCCGTCTTTGGAAGAGGTTGACCTATAAATGCATTCACTCTGCGGCTCCTCAGTACCTTTCTTCTCTTATCTCTCCTTACAACCCCCCTCGGGAACTCCGCTCTTCTACCAAACTGCTTCTATCTGTGCCCTTCTCTTCTACTGCTAACTCCAGACTTCACTCCTTTCACCTTGCTGCACCTTACGCCTGGAACAAACTACCTGTGTCTATACGCCAGGCACCTTCTCTAACACTCTTCAAATCTAAGTTGAAAACTCACCTTTTCGCTGCTGCTTTTGGATCTTGACTCACCTGATCTCCCTTTCTTTCCCCTAGTTTTATCTCTGCCTACACCTTCTGTGTTTTATCTTGACTAGATTGTAAGCTCTGATGAGCAGGAGCTGTCTCCTACATCTCTGTGCAGCGCTGCGTACGACTGGTAGCACTATACAAATGCTCAGCAGTAGTAGTAGTAAATAATAGCAATAAAAAAATAATTAATTAATAAAATGTTTATAATATCAAATACAAACATAAGTATAATACAAATCAAACACCAAACGGGTAGCACAATTAAGAATTAAAAACATAAAAAATATCTATCAGTTAACTTGTACCTCGTACCACATTAAAAACATAGGGCAGAGGGTAGTAGGACGAAGGTGTATGTAAAAGAGATGAAGTAATGTAATAAAACTTGTCTTTTTAAATATACTTACGTGTGCACTCTGTGAGAATCTTTTGGAGAGATACTATCATGCAAATGTATCTCTAAACTAGAAGCAATAAAGAGATGAACAAATTATTTTCTTAAAATGCGTCAGAAACTATAATGTAAAGGAAGAGCAACGCCTAAATAAATCTATGTATTGGAGTGAGAGATCAATTGATAAGAGGATAAAACTCTCTTCAATTACAAGCTAATAAATGACAGTAAAAACAGAAGCTAAAGGAGGAGATCTGTGTTTCTTCAATATAAACAGTGGATTAGCTCCTTTTCTAAAAAGATAACCCCAGTATAACACATTCTAGGGGTTCAATGTACAGTAAACTGCATTTGTCCATGCCACAAAACTAAAACGTCTAAGAGAAATATATAATCAAATTTATATACATTGTGTATAAAAATATATAAGCGGGCAGTTAAAAGTTAGAGGGCAATCTATCCAACTGAGGTTGACCTTAAGTAAATCAAAAACTGCAAATATGAAGAACAAGACTATACGGCAAAAATGGCGGTCCCAACTGCGGGCGTGTTAGTATTAAAAAAACTTGTCATTAGGACGTCTGATCGTGCAACCTAATGCTCCTAAATTGAACCACGCTCCATGGCCGCATCAAATCAAACAATCATAAAAGGAAAGAGGAAAAATGTATGATAATAGTAGTCAAACCTTGCGAGAGCAGTGCGTTGCTGACTTCTTTTGGAAAAGCCAAACTTTAGCAATGTCAGAGTCTGTACCGATGTGCTGGGGTCTCAGTTTACAAATAGCCTTCTAAAACGCGCCAAAAGAGGGTTAAAGGTGAGGCAGGGGAGGGAAGAGGGAAGCTTCCTGATAACGATTCAGGTTCTAAAGCAGTGGTTGGTCCGATGGACCAGCATGTGGTTTCTAAACATAAGCTTGTTTCATCAGTTCCTGCTTCCTCCTCGCCTGCCTCTGGAGCTTCCCTGAGTACCATCGAAAGGACTCCTCCTCCTAATCCCGCTGGCACTCAGGTGGTGGATTTGGACACCTTTTCCTCTGAGGCTTTTGCCTCAGAGGAGGAAGAGGGCGCTGTTTGTGACAGTTCTCTTAATGCTATTAGTAAAGTTTCTTCTTTAACTCCTATTCTGGCTATCAAATTGGAGGATTTTTCTTCCTCTTCTTCTGTAGTTGATCCTACAAATGTTTCTTTATTGGATATTTGGAAACAAGTTTCTGCCACTAACTTGTTGTTAACTAAATTTATGGATCAAACGTCTGCTTTCTCCCAACAGGTTGTGCACAAGGTACATACTTTGAGCTCAACGGTTGGGAGTTTGTCTACGCGGGTTGATAAATTGGAGGCTCAAGCCGGTTTTTTTCAATCGGCGAGTGCCTCCTCTTTAAAAGATACGCTACTTTTGTATAAATAGGTAGAGTTATTGGAAAATAAGTCTCGTGCGAATAATCTTCATATTCTAAATTTTCCTAAGACTCGTTTTATGACACCTCTTCTTTTATTTAGGCAGTACTGCAAAGATGTTTTATTGATGCCAGATGCTGATTTTATTTTGATTTCACATTCTTATTATTTGCCAAGTTGGGAGACTTCCTTGAACAAGGATGTGGCTCCATCAGAAGTACAAAGTGATTTAAATTTGACTGATTTTCTTGAAAATTCTCAGGCTTTGATTTCTACGTGTGCCACTTTAGTAATTACTTTGGTAAATTTCTCTGACAAGGCAAAAATTATGAAAGCTTTTTTTCTGAAAAAGAATGTTGATTTTTATGGATTAAGAATGTCTATCTTCCCTGATGTTTCCCGTTATACTCAACTGAGGAGGAAGTCCTTCCTCCAGCTTAAACCTCGTGTTTTGGCTGCAGGGGGGACCTTCTTCCTTTGGTTTCCTTGTAAATGCTTAGTTACTATTCAGGGTATAGATTATGTTTTTGTTGAATCATCTCAACTAGATGCGCTCCTGTTGTCCCTCCAAGCCTGAATTCGCTTCTTTTATCTTTCTTTAATGATACAATTAAATCATAAAAGGAAAGAGAAAAAATGTATGATAATAGTAGTCAAACCTTGCGAGCAGTGCGTTGCTTACTTCTTTTGGAAAAGCCAAAACTTTAGCAATGTCAGAGTCTGTACCGACGTGCTGGGGTCTCAGTTTACAAATAGCCTTCTAAAACACGCCATAAGAGGGTTAAAGGTGAGACAGAGGAGGGAAGAGTGAAGCTGTGACGTGACCTCCTCCATCTACAGCAGGTGCTACCCTCGTTCTTCCCAGGAGAACCCACCTGACCTCCCTTTCACCAGATCCTGCTTCTTACCGAGCTAGCAGGCCTAATCCAGGACAAAGCAATGGAGCCAGTGCTGAAACATCTCTGGGGCACAGGCTTCTACTCCAGGTATTTTCTTGTCTCCAAGATGACAGGGGGCCTCAGGCCCATCCTGGACCTGTGAGAGCTCAACAGGTTTCTGGTCAGGGAGAAGTTCAAGATGCTCTCCCTTGGGACACTGCTGCTATTCCTCCAGCAGGGAAATTGGCTATGCTCCTTAGACCTAAATGAAGCCTATATGCACATCTTAATTCATCCCAGCTACAGAAAGTACCTCTGGTTCGTGGTGGGGGGACAGCATTACCAATGCAGGGTGCTGTCCTTTGGTCTGGCCTTGTCACCAAGGGTCTTCACAAAGTGCCTTGCGGTGGTCGCAGCCCATGTCTGGCTTCAAGGGGTCTTATGTTCCCTTATCTGAACGACTGGACCATAAAGGAGGACACAGCTATAGAGGCACAATGCACCACCGGGTACACCATAAACACCCTGCAGCACTTAGGGTTCATCACAAACTATCCCAAGTCCCACCTCACTTCAGCCAAGCGCCTAGAGTTCATAGGGACGCAACTAGATACCCTCCAGGTGAAAGCCTTCCTCCCTCAGGAGAGGTCTGAATTGCCCCAGTGAGTTAGCCACAGAGGTGTACCAAAGCCAGACGCTACCTGCCTGGCTTCTACTCCACCTGTTGGGACACATGGCCTCCACAGTTCACGTGACCACATATGCACATGAGGACAGCCCAGTGGTGCCTCCACTCTCAGTGGACACAAGCCACAGGCAGGCTCAGGGATAGAGTGAAAGTGACCCATCAGCTGGTGTACTCTGTCAGATGGTGGCAGATTCCATGCCATCTTCAGGCTGGGATGTCTAGGCACTCACCCCCCCCCCCCAGAAGGTACTCCCCATGGACACCTCCTTACTGGCTTGGGGAGCACATTGCGAGGGCCTCCAGAAGCAAGGTGGCTGGACCCAGAAGGGAATCCTGGATGCAAATCAACCTGCTAGAGCTCCGTGTGATATTCCTGGCTCTCTGAGTCTTCCGCCACCAGCTGCAGCGCCAGACGGTGCTGATCCAGATTGTCATCCAGGTCGAAGTGTTCTATGTGAACAAACAAGGGGGAACAGGGTCGTACCTCCTCTGCCAGGAGGCGGAAGCCCTCTGTTTCTGTGTGGCATGCAGAAGGATGCTCCTAAGGGTGGTTTACCTCCCGGGCCAAGACGATGCCCTGGTGGACAAACTGAGCAGAGTCCTCCAGCTGCACAAGTAGCGCATGGATCAATAGTAGCCTCCTGGCTGTTTTGTCTCTGGGACGTCCCCTCGATGGACCTGTTTGCCAGTCCAGACAACATGCAGTTACTCCGATTCTGCTCCCACCAGCTGCATCCATCCCGGGTGTCAGCGGATACATTCCTCATCCCATGGACAGAAGGCCTTCTCTACGCCTTCCCACCGACACTGCTGGTCGCCAAAATCCTATTCAAGGTCCAGCGCGACAGAGCATTACTATTGCTGATAGCTCCTCAGTGGCCCAGGCAGCCCTGGTTCCCACTGCTCCTCTCCCTATCAGCGGCATCGCCCATTCCCCTGGGCCGAGCCCTAGGGCTACTTTCACAGGAGCAGGGATCTCTCCTACATCCCAACCTGGGGTCCCTGTCACTCATGGCTTGGCTGCTGAAAGGGCAGCGTTAGCTCCCTTCAACCTCCCACTGGACCTGGAAAAGGTTCTTCTGGCCTCTCGTAAGGCCTCCACAAGAAGGGCGTACGCCTTCAACTGGTGCCAATTCTCGGTGTGGTGCACAGAAAGACGGGCAAACCCATTCTCCTGCTTGGTACAAGTGTTACTCCAATATCTGCTCCACCTGTCGCAAGTGGGACTAAAATCCAATTTGGTCAGAGTACACATGAGCACCATCGCAGCACATCACCATCTTGTTGAGGGAAAGTCCCTCTCGGCTCAGCCCCTTGTTTCTTGATTCCTGCAGGGCCTCATGTTATCCAAACCCCCCTGTCCAGCCACTAGCGGTGGAGTGGGATCTCAATGTGGTGCTTTCGCAGCTCACTAAGCCTCTGTTTGAGCCTCTGGCTATGTGCCACCTGCGGAACCTTTCCTGGAAGGTCATCTTCCTTGTAGCACTCACATCAGCTCACAGAGTCAGCAAGCTCCTGGCTCTGATGGCAGAGCCCTCTTACATGAGGTTTTACAAGAACAGGGTGGTGATCTGCACACACCCCAGGTTTCTACCGAAGGTGGTGTCCCCATTCCACCTTAATCAGGAGATGGGATTCCCACCTTCTTTCCAAGGCTCACACCGGTAGGACAGAGACTGTTCTGCATACTCTGGATTGTAAAAGGGCCCTGTCCTTCTATCTGCAATGGACTCAGGGCCACCACAAAATATCTCAGCTTTTCGTATCCTTGACCCCAGCTGTCTGGGGCTCCCACTGACTAAGTGAACTCTGTCTGCTTGGGTAGCAGATTGCATTACCCTTGCCTACGAGCAGGCGGGGATTTCACTGGACCAGAAGATCACCGCATCAGGGTCATGGCTACTTCCATGGCAAATCTGCTTTCCATCCCAGTGACAGAAATCTGCCAGGTCGCCACATGGTTTTCGGTCCATACCTTCCCAGCTCACTACTGCCTGGAGAGGGAGTCCCGATGAGGCAGCACCTTTGGCCATAATCTCTTTAGGGTGCAGGCAACTCCTGCCCTCTGACCCTTCTGTTTTCAGGCTACCATATTGTTTCCAACAGTGGCCAATCTAGGTCATAAGTACCTGGGTCTTGCAAGAGTCTCTCAGTAGGGACTCGACTGCTTCTGGTCACAGCTCACCCTTTACAGGTCGCCGTGGCGTTTTACAGATTTTCAGTAGCCTGTAGCTGGGGAGTCCCATATATGAGCACCGACTTCCTGCTTGTTTTCGGAGAAAGCATACTCACCTGTAACAGGTGTACTCCGGGGACAGCAGGAATCAGTCCTCACAACCCTCCTTCCTCTCCTTGAAGTTGCTCCCTTACGGTATTTTCTTGTATTTTTTCCTTGGCCGTCTTAGCTATGTCATTTGACTGAGGCAAGATGGCACCCTTGGGCAGGAAGGGGACCACACATGTGTGGTGCATCTCCCAAAGGCTTTCTTTGAAAGCTGGGGAGATGCTTTGGTGCGGCTCCGTTGGCGCTGATGTCACCCATACGTGAGGACTGATTCCTACTGTCTCCAGAGAACACCTATTACAGGTGAGTAACTACACTTCATGGACCATCGGTATGACCCAATATGGCTATTCTTATGTTAAGTTCCTACATGTAGATTTGTAAAATGGCTCTATGTGTTGATAAATGCATATGTACTACCCCATGTCTTTTTTCATATTTCACAAAGTGCTTCTAAAATACCAATGGAATTGTGCATGTCCCATCTCAGTTCCTATCCCCATGTACTATCTAAAATTTTCCTTCACATCTTCAACCAGGAAAACAAACATATATTTGAGGATAAGATATCTTAAGTATTACTACAAAAGAAAGGAACACCTTTATGGTTTAATTAATACCAACCAGAAGAGATTTTGTTGCATATATAAATCCCTAGGACTATGCATCTTAAATGGTAGAGTTTGAGAACACTCCCTAGGAAGATTTACTTTTAATGCTAAGCAAGGTCAAAGCATTGTGGATTATGACTTAGCAGACCTAGACATTAGAGAGATTAGCACCCCACCTGTCAAACCTTAGTTTTATCTGCAGATCACAGTCAAATTCTCCTGTATATCAATAGACCAAAGCAAATATCAGCATGCATTACCCCATCCTAAAACCTCCAGAGACTTCTTGCAAACTACCTAGGAGGTAAGGAAATGCCCCAAAATCCTTAGAAAAGACTGATATAAAACCCCCCCCAGCTTTAAACCTTCCTATCTAAGGCATACAGTCTTCTCCAGGAACAAGCAGGAAGTCAGTCCTCACGTATGAGTGATGTCTGCACCGAAGGGGGCCCGCGCTGAGCATTTCTCCAGCTTTCAAAGAAAGCCTTTGGGACATGCTACCATGCATTCGTGGTCCCCTTCCCACCCAAGGGAGCCATCTTGCTCAGTTTCCTTTTTTCCACGGAGCCCAACAGATGGCTGTCCTGTTTCACCATAAAAAAATCCTTGCTAAATATCCTCAAAATTAGCTTTTCCCGGTTTGCGTACCGGTTACTCTTCCCACCTCGAGCCGGCGCCAAACTCGGCGTTGTTCTCGACCCCTTTTCTCTTTTTTATTAGAGGCTTGCTTTGACTGGTGACCCCGCCCGGGTGCTCCCCACCATGTCCCCCAATGGGTTCAAAAAGTGTGACCGCTGCAGTTAAACTATGTTAGTGACTGACACCCATGACTGCTGTCTATGCTGCCTGAGACTGGGCCATGACAGCACCTCCTGCAATCTGTGCCAGGCCATGATGCCTAAGACCAACAAAGAGAGGTCAGAGTTGCAGGAAAAACTGTTGCCCAGGTCCGACTCGGCCCAGCCTCTCTGATGCCGAGCTGCAAGTCCAGCATGTCCCGTGAGGCCTGAGTGTCCTTGGAGTCTCGCGGTGGCGGCTCCTCTGAGAAGACCTTGGACCCTGAGAAAAAGAAGAAAACATCTTCGAAGTCCACCAAGGTTGCACTGGAGAAACCCAGTAAAACCGCCTGGAGGGTCTCTGGTGGCTCCAAGAAGCGCCTTACCAAGGTCCTCAAGAAGGATTCTTTGGCTGGCGGAGATCATTTGAGGTTCCTTGAGGCTCACATCCTCATCAAGGATGCACTCACAAGAATGTCGGTGCTGGGCCTGAGGTCCTTGGTGCCTTGCCGAAAGCTGCGGAGTCTTCTAGCTTGGAAACTAGAATGGCGGCCCTGGAGAAGAACATCACTGCTATCATGGTCCTGCAGCAGACAATGAGGGCTGGTTCATCTGCATTATCTACCCCAATGACCGGGCAGCCCTCGGTGCCAATCGAGGTCCCGGTGCTCAGGCATCTGGTTCTCCCCGGCTAATTTCCATGACTCAAACGCCAGGTCCTCCGGAGGCAACTAACCCTCAGCGCCGGCCTCGAGACAGTGAGTCACAGAGCCTCGGATTCGTTGTCACCACTTGACTCCGAGAGGGAGACTGACAATGAGGCATCCCCAGAAACCAAATGGCACCGAGACATCCCCTCAGACCTATCCCTACCAACGCCACGACACCATTTTCCTCCTGATGATGTGGCATTCTATGACTTTGTCAAGGACATCGTAACATAGTGGTTGGGGCAAGTTACCTCAGGCCAGAAGATCAGGGGTTCAAATCCCAATAGAGGACAGCAACCTTGGGCCGGAAGGACTGGGGTTTCAAGTCCCACAGGTGCTCCTTTGTGGTCTTGGGCAAGCTACCTAACCCTCCATTGCCCATGTTCCCTGTAAGTATTAGTGTATGTGTGTCATATCCCCTTGTGTTAAATGTATCCCCCAATTGTGTTGTGACCACTTTGATTGAAGGATAAGGTGGTATACAAAACTGTCTAAATAAATAAATAGTAACATAGTGTATGACGGCAGATAAAGACCAAAACAAAAAAGTTACTACCCCAACTAACTTTACAAAAATCAAAAAACCCCAAAGAAACCAAAAAAACAGAAAAAAGAAAAGAAAAATAAGACACATGCATGAGCAAAAAACAAAACAAACCCCAATGCTGCAGAGAAAAACCCACCATTAAAGGAGGAAAAAAGACCTCAGTAATCTCCAATGTAAAAACAAAAGGAGTCGAGTCTGTCAAGAAGACGAATCAACGTCTAAGTCAAAGAAAAGACTACTGATCACATCAACGGTCTAAAAAACCTCCAGCCAAACCTAATAAATAAAATAAAGGCAGGCTTTCAAAACAGCATGGCACAGTCCTTAACTAAAACGGAAATAGAAAAACTCCGAACACTTATCTGCAGATGTGATGAAAAAAATCAGCAAACAATGATGATGTTAAGATGCAAAGGAAGATGCTGACATCAGTGATGAACAAAGGTGGCAGGGAGCCCCGACATCAGATGTTTCGCCTCAGCGGCTTCTTCAGGGAGCTTAAAGTCACTCTCCACACTCTGTATGCTGTCACTGCAGGTAGCTGAATAAACGAGCTCTCAAGAAAATGCACCGGAGCTGAAAACAGAGCTGAAAAAACACAACAAAATAAACAGGAGAAAAAGAAAAAAAAACCCCCATCTCATGCTTTCACACAAAACACAGGATTCAACCCTCTCAAAAAATTAAACAATCCACAAGGCACAAAAAGAAGAAAAAGGCATCAAAAATTAATCACATACCCTGTAAGCTGGAATTAGGGAGATAGTCAAGAATATACAGCAACCAGAATGCGAACTCTAGCCATAACAGTAAACGGCTATCGGCCCGCCTCCCCAGACGCCAACGCATGCGCTGTCACAAAATATATAAGGCAGGGTCGGGACATCAGAGCCAATCAAACGAAAGCTGGCTCAAAAAATCAACATTCTGGCGCCAAACACCCTAAAACATGAATAAAAAAGCTTGCAAACAGGGGAAAAGCCAAAATGCCCAAAAACCCACCCTCCCTGTCATAATAGACCAAACTGCTGCCAAAATTTTCACAAACAGCTTTTCCACTCAATAGAATCATTCAGACCAGCAGGAGCTATGGTTTGAAGAGAAAAAATCCAACGTTGTTCCATCAGAGATAACAATTTTTGCAGATCCCCTCCATACACAGAAGGAGTACATTGTATAATGACCAAACACTTTAAATCTTCAAAAACAGTATCTAGCAGAAATTCGATCTCAGCTGTCTGATGCTGCCATTTATCGTCTGTTGCCACAAGACCCCGCTTTGGAGTTCCAGGGAGTCATTAAGCAGTTGGTCTCCCAGGCGTTGCATGATGGTTTGATTACTAATAAAGAAGCCAAATTTTTGTGTGTTTCTTATCCACGTACTCCACATTTTTATGTTTTGCCTAAGATTCATAAAAATTTCCATAATCCGCCTGGTAGGCCTATTGTTTCTTTATGCGGCTCCCTTTTGGAACCTCTGTCTATTTTTGTTGACTCCTATCTTAGACCTTTGGTGTTTCATATCCCTTCTTATTTGCGTGACACCATGCATTTTTTGCAGATACTGGCTGCTGGTCATGACAGGGATTTACCACCGGGGCTGATTATGGCTACTTTGGATGTTTCTTCATTGTATACCAGCATTCCCCAGCAAGAAGCCATTGACATCGGTCGGGCGAATTTGTTAGCTCGTCAGGATCTCAGTCTTGTTAAAGTGGATTTTATTATGCAGCTCCTGGTTACAGCGATGACAAAAAATTATTTTTGTTTTGATGGTTCATTTTATCAGCAAGTGCGTGGAGTCGCAATGAGAGCCACTTTAGCCCCTTCCATTGCTAATTTATATATGGCAGATTTTGAACGTCAATAGTTAGCGGATAGTATATATCAACCTTATATCTGCTTGTGGGTGCGTTATATTGATGACGTGTTTTTACTATGGACTGGTGGCGTTGATCTGCTACTGGAGTTTCATAGTTGGCTGAATTGATGTGATCCCCATATTTCTTTTTCTTTGGATCACAATACTACAGCCATTCCTTTTTTAGACGTTATGATATCACGTTGGTGTGATTTTTTTGGTTACCACTGTCTATACTAAGCCCACGCATCGGATGTCTTTTCTTCATTTTGACAGTCTGCACCCCCATCGTTTGAAAGAAAGTCTGCCATTTGCGCAATTCCTTCGTTATCGTCGGAATTGTTCTACTGTGTTGGACTACAAAGAACAATCTCGGATTCTGCAAGCTTCTTTTGAGTCTCGGGGGTATCCTGCCCCGTTGGTCCATCGCGCCCGACTTCGAGCTCGTTTTAATGATCGAGACTAGCTTCTTGTTCCTCGGACCCGCTCTACAACGCCAGATTCTCCATTTGTGCATTTTGTTACCAAGTACAACCCTCTTAGTTATCAAATTTCGAAGATCATTCAGCGGCATTCTCATGTTATGCATCTGACTCCAGGCCTTCAACGACACTGTATTCGCTCAGTGTATACCAAGGGCTCGAATCTGAAAGATATTCTCTGCCCATCGGCTTTCTCCAGCGCTTTACCTGCACCTTTGGAACCTGGGGGGCACCGTAGTTGTGGTCACTGCTCTGTTTGCTCTGTGATGGAATCCTGTACTAGTTTTTCTTATCAGCGCCGCTTTGTTCGGCTGTGTCATTCCACGTCCTGTGAAAGTTGTAACGTGATCTATTTCCTTCGTTGCCCTTGTGGCCTTGGTTATGTGGGGAAGACTAGCCGGGCTCTGCGGACCCGTTTGATTGAGCATCGTAGCCGCCTTCGCCATATGGTTGAGGGTGCCCCTCTGGTGGATCATTTTCAATCCTTGGGGCATGTTTTTGAAGATTTAAAGTGTTTGGTCATTACACAATGTACTCCTTCTGTGTATGGAGGGGATCTGCAAAAATTGTTATCTCTGATGGAACAACGTTGGATTTTTTCTCTTCAAACCATAGCTCCTGCTGGTCTGAATGATTCTATTGAGTGGAAAAGCTGTTTGTGAAAATGTTGGCAGCAGTTTGGTCTATTATGACAGGGAGGGTGGGTTTTTGGGCATTTTGGCTTTTCCCCTGTTTGCAAGCTTTTTTATTCATGTTTTAGGGTGTTTGGCGCCAGAATGTTGATTTTTTGAGCCAGCTTTCGTTTGATTGGCTCTGATGTCCCGACCCTGCCTTATATATTTTGTGACAGCGCATGCATTGGCGCCTGGGGAGGCGGGCCGATAGCCGTTTACTGTTACGGCTAGAGTTCGCATTCTGGTTGCTGTATATTCTTGACTATCTCCCTAATTCCAGCTTACAGGGTATGTGATTAATTTTTGATGCCTTTTTCTTCTTTTTGTGCCTTGTGGATTGTTTAATTTTTTGAGAGGGTTGAATCCTGTGTTTTGTGTGAAAGCATGAGATGGGGGTTTTTTTTTCTTTTTCTCCTGTTTATTTTGTTGTGTTTTTTCAGCTCTGTTTTCAGCTCCGGTGCATTTTCTTGAGAGCTCGTTTATTCAGCTACCTGCAGTGACAGCATACAGAGTGTGGAGAGTGACTTTAAGCTCCCTGAAGAAGCCGCTGAGGCGAAACATCTGATGTCGGGGCTCCCTGCCACCTTTGTTCATCACTGATGTCAGCATCTTCCTTTGCATCTTAACATCATCATTGTTTGCTGATTTTTTTCATCACATCTGCAGATAAGTGTTCGGAGTTTTTCTATTTCCGTTTTAGTTAAGGACTGTGCCATGCTGTTTTGAAAGCCTGCTGGAAGCCTGCCTTTATTTTATTTATTAGGTTTGGCTGGAGGTTTGTTAGACCATTGATGTGATCAGTAGTCTGTTCTTTGACTTAGACGTTGATTCGTCTTTTTGACAGACTCGACTCCTTTTGTTTTTACATTGGAGATTACTGAGGTCTTTTTTCCTCCTTTAATGGTGGGTTTTTCTCTGCAGCATTGGGGTTTGTTTTGTTTTTTGCTCATCTCATGCATGTGTCTTATTTTTCTTTTCTTTTTTCTGTTTTGTTGTTTTTTTTGTTTTTTTTTATTTTTGTAAAGTTATTTGGGTTAGTAACTTTTTTGTTTTGATATATATATTGGCCCCTTGAGAATTGTTTTGACATATAGGCAGATAAAGACCAGCTTGGTCCATCTAATCTGCCCAGCAAAGTGGCAAGAGTAGGTGCAATTGCCGCTCCGTGCAGGTCACCCCTCCCCATGCCTTTGTTTAGGGGTGTACCCACTGCTCTGTGTAGGTCACCCCTATTTGATCAGATATAAGAGATAGTTATGTTAATTTTGATTTTACCCTGTTGCTATAAAGGGATCCACTGTGTCTGTCCCATGCCATTTTGAATTCTGTGATTGTGTTTGCCCCCACCACTTCCATCAGGAGGGCATTCCAAACATCCACCACCCTTTCAGTGAAAAAGTATTTCCTGACGTTGCCTTTCAGTTTACCCCTTTGCAGCTTCATGTAATGCCCTCTAGTTTTACAGCTTCCCCATCTCTGGAAGAGGTTTGTTTGTCCATTAATACTCTTTAAGTATTTAAAGGTCTGAATCATATCTCCCCTGTCCCTCCTTTCCTCCAGAGTGTACATATTTAGGCCTTATGTTTATGTTTATTTTATTTGATATACCGCCCTACTTTGGCAATCAGAGCGGTTTACAATGTACAAAAATTTAGAAAAAGGCGCAAGGCCAGAGAGGAGGAAAAGGAAGTTACAATTGTTGGTAGATAAGTAGGAGAAAAGAAAGATACAGGACTATACTCAAGGGATGGGGTTACACAAAAGGGGAGGGAAGGTCATAGGCCAGGGAAAAGAGGTGGGTCTTTAGGTCACGCTTGAAGGTGGTGTGGTGGGGCTCCAGTCGAAGGGAGGTGGGGAGTGAGTTCCAAAGGGCAGGGCCTGCGAAAAAAAAGGCAGAGGAGTGGGTGGACTAAAGGTGAGCAAGGGAGGGGGAAGGGAGATTAAGGCGGTTGAGGTGAAATGAGCGGGGAGTGTGTCTGGGGGTGTGAAAGGTGATAAGATCTGCCAGGTATTGTGGAGTGCTGGTGTGAAGAGCCCTGTGAACAAGAGTGAGCAGCTTAAACTGGGTGCGAAAGGAAACAGGTAGCCAATGAAGATGGATGAGTAGGGGTGCTGCGTGACCTCGACGGGAGGAGTGGGTGACGAGGCGGGCAGCAGTATTTTGGATCCTTTGTAATCTATTAATTTGAGATTTGGGGAGACCAGTGAAGACAGAGTTGGAGAAGTCAACACGCGACATAACTAGTGACAGTAACAGTGTGGTAAGGGCAGGCGGAGTGAGAAAAGGGCGAACGCATGAATTTGGCGAAGAAAAAAGAAGGAGGTCTTGGTAATATATGAAACATGAGCTTGAAAGGAGAGGTCGGAGTCAAAAAGCACACCCAAATAATGTAAAGTGGAAACCAAGGGTATAGTAGAACCTGAAAAGGATGGGGCCAGCGAGGGGGGTGGGCTGCCATGGGAGAACCAAATTGTGATGGTTTTGGTTAGGTTAAGATGAAGACAGTTCTGGGTTAGCCAGTCTGCAACAATAGAGAGACAGGAATCAAGTGAGGAAAGGTCCGGGTGAGAGGGGGAGGTGTGATGAAGGAGGACGGACTATGTCATCTGCATAATAGAAAGTGGAAATCCCAGATTGTTGTATCAGGAGGGCGAGGGGAGCTAGGAAAAGATTGAAAAGGAGAGGTGCAAGTACAGAACCTTGAGGGACCCCGCAGGGTAAAGGAAATGGGTCAGAGGAAGGGATAGAGGGAGAAGAGGAGAGAACTGCACAGGACCGAGAGGAGAGAAAGGAGTGGAACCAGCGATAGACGGTGCTACAGAGGCCTGCTTCATGTAGGCGAAGAAGAAGAAGGGAGTGGTCAACTAGGTTGAAGGCAGCAGATAGATCTAAGGCTACCGCCACTGAGATGTCACCGCGGTCGTGAGCCACATGCAGT
This sequence comes from Ichthyophis bannanicus, assembly GCA_033557465.1. Classification (NCBI taxonomy): domain Eukaryota; kingdom Metazoa; phylum Chordata; class Amphibia; order Gymnophiona; family Ichthyophiidae; genus Ichthyophis; species Ichthyophis bannanicus. The sequence continues at coordinate 1,017,591,327 of CM066034.1, read as the reverse complement.
GCGTTAGTGAAGGTGAGTAGAACAGTTTCTATGCTGTGACCCTGACGGAATCCTGATTGACGGGGGTGGAGGAAATTAGTGGAGTCAAGGTGGTGAGAAAGCTGTGTGAAGACAATCTTTTCGAGAGGTTTGGAAAGAAAGGTGAGATTGGAGACTGGGCGATAATGGGCTGGAACTAGAGGGTCAAGAGAGGGTTTCTTGGCCTTCAAGTTTCTTCTCATAAATCTTCTGATGCAGGCTCCAAATGATTTTGGTTGCCTTCCTCTGAACCGCTTCCAGCCTTTTTATATCTTTGCGAGATATGATCTCCAAAACTGAACACAATATTCCAAGTGAGGCCTCACCAGTGATTTATACAGTAGCATTAGTACCTCTTTCTTTCTGCTTGTAATTCCTCTCTGTATGCAACCCAGCATCCTTCTGGCTTTTGCCACCGCCTTGTCACACTGTTTCGCCAGCTTAAGATCCTCTGAAACAATCACTCCGAGGTCCTTCTCCCGGTCCGTGCACACCAATCTCTTGCCCCTTATCGCATACAATTCCCTTGGATTTTTGCTTTCCAAGTGCATGACACTGCACGTCTTCACATTAAATCTTAACTGCCAAGCATTAAAGCATTCTTCCAGCTTTTGTTGATCTTTCTTCATGTTCTCCACTCCCTCAGGAGAGTCCACTCTGTTGCAAATTTTGGTGTCATCTGCAAAAAGACAGCCTTTCCATTCAGCCCTTCGGCAATATCACTCATGAATATATTGAACAGTACCAATATCAGTCCCAGGACCGAACCCTGGGGCATACCGCTAATCACCTTCCTTTCAACCAAATAAGTTCCGTTTTCCATCACCTTCTGTCGTTTGTCAGTCAACCAATTTCTGATCCAGTTCACCATCTTGGGACCCATCCCCAAGCTGTTTAGTTTATTGATAAGCCTCCTATGAGGAATAGTATCAAAGGCTTTGCTGAAATCTAGGTAGATCACATCCATCGCATGCCCTTGATCTAGTTCTCTGGTCAAAGAAATCAATCAGATTTGTTTGGCAAGACCGTCCTTTGGTAAAACCATGTTTCTTCAGATCATGCAACCTGTTGGTTTCAAGGAAGTCCACTATTTGCTCTTTCAGGAGTGCCTCCATTACTTTTCCCACCACCGAGGTAAGGCTTACTGGTCTGTAATTTTCACTTCTTCCCTATTACCACTTTTGTGGAGAGGTACCACATCAGCCCTTTTCCAGTCCTGTGGAACTTCTCCTGTCTCCAAGGATCTATAAACATCCTTTAATGGCCCTGCAAGAACCTCTCTGAGCTCTTTCAGTATCCTGGGGTGTATCCCATCTGGTCCCATAGACTTGTCCACTTTCAGTTTTGCAAACTGTTCTAACACATCATCTTTTGTGAATGGTGTGATATCTACTCCATTCCCATTTGTTTATTTGTCAATCACAGGTGGTCCTTCTCCAGGATTTTCTCTAGTGAAAACAGAGCAGAAGTATTTTTTAGCATTTTTGCTTTTTCAGTGTCGCTTTCCATGAATCCGTTCCCAGCACTTTTGAGTCCTGCAATTCCACCTCTGATTTTCCTCCTCTCCCGAATGTACCTGAAAAAAGTCTTGTTGCCACACTTCACATCTTTAGCCATCTTTTCTTCTGTTTTTGATTTTGCTATCCTTATTTCTCTTTTTGTCTCTTTTAGTTTGATCTTGTATTCTTTTCTGTGTTCCTCTGTTTGCAAACTTCTGAATTTTGTGAAAGCTGTGTTTTTTTGCCTTTATTTGTGCAGCCACTTCTTCGGAGAACCAAATATGTTTCCTTTTCCTCTTGTTTTTATTTACTTTCCTTACGTATGTATCTGTTGCACCTTTTATTGCCTTCTTTAGTTTATCCCATTGCAATTCCACTTCCCTTATCCCTTCCCACCCTACCAACTCCTCCTTCAGGTATTTGGCCATTTTACTGAAGTCAGCGTTTTTGAAGTCTAAGACTTTGAGTTTGCTGTGATTGGATTCCACCTTTGCTGTGATTGGTTTCAAGGGAGGAGTGGCCTAGTGGTTGGGGCAAGTTACTTCAGGCCGGAAGGTCGGGGGTTCAAATCACTAGAGGACAGCAACCTTGGGCCGGAAAGACTGAGGTTTCAAGTCCCACAGGTGCTCCTTGTGGTCTTGGGCAAGCCACTTAACCCTCCATTGCCCATGTTCCCTGAAAGTATTAGTGTATGTGTCTCATATCCCCTCGGGTTAAAAAAAAAAAGTATCCCCAAATTGTGTTGTGACCACTTTGATTGAAGGATAAGGTGGTATACAAAACTGTCTAAATAAAATAAATAAATAAAAAATAAACCTTGGCTTTTATCTCAAACCACATCATGTGATGATCGCTGCTGCTCACGTGGGCACCCATCTGGATATTCAACACGCTATCTCCATTGGTGAGCACTAAATCCAGCCAGGGCCTCTCTGTGCAGACTGAGTCTGAGGAAGACCCGCGCACCGAAGAAATGGAGATTCTTAGTATGAGTCTCCACCTAAGAAAACTCTCATGGTGCCCATGCAGCCAAAACTGCTCATGCAGTGGCTACTGCTCAGAATATGGGAGCCGCCGGCGTTGGTACCAGTAGTAAGCTGGCACCTCTATTCCATATACCAGGTCTGGAAGAGCCCGGGTTTCTACAAACCCCAGCTCCCACATAACTCCATGGTCATCGAGTCAACCATGCAAAAGCTTAAGAACCAAAAGACCCACTCCTCTGTTCCCCCAGGTAGGGAAGCCAGAGCCCTCAATTCCCTTGGGCACAAGTGTTACTAGGGCTCGATGCTGCGGTGCCAGATCCAGGCCTGTGAATTATTCATAGGTACCTGAACGCTCTAACCCAGGAGCTGTCGGGGTTTTCGACTGACCTCGTCAGGGAGCCCCTCCAACAGTTCAAATCTCTGACCTTGGGGATCAAGGACTGCTCCAAGTTCCTCTTCCAAGCAGACTATAATGGCTTTGAGTCAGCTGCTCCAGTCATGGCAGCCAGCATCGGTGCCCGACGCCAAGCCTGGCTGCAGTCTTTTGATCTCAAGCAATGGGTCCAAGATAAGCTGCTTGACATCCCCTGCACCAGGGAGAACCTATTTGGCAAACCTATGGCCAACAAGGCGGCCGAGATTGAGACCAACATAGCGACTCGCCATAGGCTCTCTAAAAAGGCCTCGTCCCTTCCCCGCAAGAAAACCAGCAGGGAAAAGACCCCTGTTCCTGAGGAAAAAGGGTCCCTATGCACAACAACAAGGTTCTCGCCCTAAGAGGCAAGGCCATGGAGCAGAAGGCAAAGGCACTGAAGTCCCAGACCCCATCTCCCAACCAACATCGGGGGATCATTTGACTCCCAAGGCAGGGCCTCCCCTCCCCTGGGAGACCTTCACCAGCCCACAGGGGGGGGCCTGTTTCCTTTTGCCCACAGATGGGCCGACATCATCTCAGACCAATGGGTACTGCAAGTGGTAAAGGAGGGATACCTCTTCCACCTTCAGAAGATACTACCCAGGATCTTCCCAGGAGAGCCGGTGTGACACCTTCTTCACCAGACTCTTCTGCTCACAGAGCTTGCAGGTCTGATCAGGGACAACACAGTAGAGCCTGTACACAAACACCCATGGGGAAGGGCTTCTACTCCAGATACTTCCTTGTCCAAAAGAGAACTGGGGGCCTCAGGCCCATACTAGACCTGCAAAACCTGAACAAGTTTCTGGTGAGGGAGAAGTTCAAGATGCTCTCCCTTGGAACACTACTGCCTTACCTCCACCAAGGAGATTGGCTGTGCTTCTTGGATCTAAAGCAGCAGTTCTCAACCTGTGAGTCGCGACCCCCATGGGGGTCGCCACAGGATTTAGCGGGGGGTCGCTTTGTCTCCGCCAAGTTAAAAAAAATTTAAAACGCGCACAAGTTGCTGCTGCTGCTGCCGAGTCTGCTTCTCAGCAGCGGCAAGGATGAGGGGGCAGGGAACCTGCAACACAGCTGACATGGACAGAGGGGGGGCTGCCATCAACAGGGGGGGCTGACATGGACAGGGGGAAGGGGGGGCTGATATGGATGGATGGATGGATGGATGGAGGGAGGGAGGGGGCTGATATGGATGGAGGGAGGGAGGGAGGCTGACATGGAGGGAGGGGGCTGACATGGAGGGAGGGAGGGGGTTGATATGGATGGATGGAGGGAGGGGGGCTGACATGGACAGAGGGGCTGACATGGAGGGAGGAGGGGCTGACATGGACAGAGGGGAGGCTGACATGGAGGGAGGGAGCTGATGATGGATGGAGGGAGGGGGCTGAAATGGACAGAGGGAGGGAGGGAGGGGGCTGATATGGAGGGATGGAGGAAGGGGGGCTGCCATGGATAGAGGGAGGGAGGGAGGGGGCTGATATGGATGGATGGAGGGAGGAAGGCTGACATGGAGGGAGGGGGCTGACATGGAGGGAGGGAGGGAGGGGGTTGATATGGATGGATGGAGGGAGGGGGGCTGACATGGACAGAGGGGGGCTGACATGGAGGGAGGGAGAGGGGCTGACATGGACAGAGGGGGGCTGACCTGGAGGGAGGGAGCTGATGATGGATGGAGGGAGGGGGCTGAAATGGACAGAGGGAGGGAGGGAGGGGGCTGATATGGAGGGATGGAGGGAGGGAGGAGGGCTGACATGGATGGAGGGAGGGAGGGAGGGGGGCTGATATGGATGGATGGATGGATGGATGGAGGGAGGGGGCTGACATGGAGGGAAGGAGGGCTGGCATGGACAAAGGGGAGAGACAGGGGGACATACTGGACAGATGGGATAAATGCTGGACAGAGGTGAGAGACAGTGCGGGTTAGGATTATAATAGGCTGATGGGGGAGCTAGCACTGGTAATGGGCAGATGGGGGGCTAGGAACTGGTAATGGGTTGATTAGGGAAGGCTAGGACTGGGAATGGACTGATCGGGGGGGGGTTGGGACTGGGAATGGGCTGATAGGGGGGTAGGACTGGTAATGGACTGATGGGGGGCTAGCATTGGAAATGAGCTGATCGGAGAGGTTAGGACTGGAAATGGGCTGATCGGGGGATAGGACTGGTAATGGGCTGATGGGGGGGGGGGTAGGTCTGGTAATGGGCTGATTAGGGGGTAATGGGCTGAAGACCGGACACAATTTAGGATAGCTATCCAGAGGGTCGCCATGAGTCGACTCCGACTCGACGGCACTTAACAACAACAACAGCACTGGTAATGGGGTTGAGGGGGGGACTAGCACTGGAAATGAGCTGATTAGGGGAGGCTAGGACTGGTAATGGGCTGATGGGGTGGGGTAGGACTGGTAATAGACTAATGGGAGGCTAGCATTGGAAATGAGCTGATCGGGGGGGGGGCTATGACTGGAAATGAGCTGATTAGTGGAGGCTAGGACTAGTAATGAGCTGATGGGATGTAGGATTGGTATTGGGCTGATTAGGGGAGACTAGCACTGGTAATGGGGTTGACGGGGGACTAGCACTTGAAGCGAGCTGATTGGGGGGCTTTGACTGGGAATGGGCTGATTGTGGGGAGGGGAGGATAGAGCTGCTGGCCCTGGAAGAAAACTGGGGCTAAGGCTACAAATGGGCTGATACGAGGGGATGGGAGAATGGAACTGGAAGGGAGTGGATCTGAGAGAGGCTGCCATGGTATTTGTACTAGAAGGGACTGGTCAGTGGGGAAGGAGGGGGACTGGAAGGGAATGGACACCAGTGGCAGTCATGGGAATGCAAGTTGACATTGGAAGGTACTGAGAGTGAGGACTGGAAAGGGGCTGATACTGGGGATGGTTACTGGGACTGGAAATAGGCTGATGGAAAGAAGTGAAGAAAATGAAAGAAGAGATAAGAAATGGCAGATGGACCACAGACCACAGAAAGAGAGCTAAGAGAAGACAGGAAAGCAGAAGCCTCAGATCGGGACCAGCATGATCAGAGAATAAATTGGTCAGAACAAAGGTAGAAAAAATTATTTTATTTCATATTAGTGATTTGACTACAAAATCATAATAATTTTGAAATCAAATATTGTTACTTGTTATTGTGATTAATTATTGTGGTTTAAATAAGTAAATTTTATAAATAAAAACATATTGCAAAGGCCTATAATATATTAATAATTCAACAAATGATTACAGTGACAATGCGTTAACGGTAAAGGAAGAGAGACGCATTTGATTTTATCATTGGGGGTCACCACAAGTTGACCAATGATAAAAGGGGTCACGGTACAAAAAAGGTTGAGAACCACTGATCTAAAGGATGTGTACACACACATCCTAATCTACCCCTCCCACAGGCAGTACCTAAGGTTCATGGAAGGAAGGGGGACACTACCAGTACAGAGTGGTACCGGTCAGCCTGGCCTCATTGCCAAGGGTCTTTACCGAATGCCTGGTGGTGGTGACTGCCTTTGTCTTCCCCTACTTAGATAACTGGCTACTCAGGGGCGGCATAACCTCAGTCAGGCAGCAGAGGGGGCAAACCACCTTCTGCAGCACCTGGGGTTCATCATCAACTACCCCAAATACCACCTCTCTCCGGCCCAAAGCCCGGAGTTCATAGATGCTCAGCTGGACACATTACAGGTCAAGGCGATCTGTTTTAGTTTTTTTACTACCGTCCTAGCTATATCATCTGACTGAGCAAGATGGCACCCTTGGGCAGGAAGGGGACCATGCATGCTTGGTAGCATGTCCCAAAGGCTTTCTTTGAAAGTTGGGGAAATGCTTTGCGTGGGCTCCGTCGGCACTGACGTCACCCTTATGTGAGGACTGATTTCTGCTGTCCCTGGAGAACACCTGTTACAGGTGAATAACTGCACTTTCCCTACATAACACCAAACAGGCATTAATAGATTTAATTCCACAGAGTAGCAAGGGAGACATTAACTACTAAATTAGACGTTTAAAAAAACCCCTGTGTAATTCTCTATATTTCTTTGTTTCTATAGTAATTATAACTAAATATGTGATTAAAAAAATAATTTAAAAAAAAACAGATCAAATACATCATGCCCAAAACAACCTGGTTTGCTAAGGAAAGAAATGGGAACTAGATTTAGCTTGCTCTCATGCTGTCCTGTACTGTTGGCATTGCTGTGCTTGTGCTGAGCCTTCTATTGTGTTACTTTTTAGGTTTGCCACTCATTGCTGCTCACAACCCTCCCCCTCCCAGAAGTGACGTGGCCGTGAAATGCAATGTAACCACCCCGGGAGCCACAAGTATATTAAGCACTCACTGTTCCATGCCGCCGCGGCACACTCCCAAGGAGCAGGAAGTGCTCATTAAGCAACCTCCTTGGGGCAGCGGAGGCATTTGTACGGGTCCCTATGCAACACACCTTGGCCCTTTGGCCCCCTCTGTGCCTGCGGATAAGTGCCACTGGACCACTATTTACTCTTGCCCAGTGCATTGTTTCCTGTCTGCTTTATATCTGCTATTATTGATGACTCCTAGTCCTGTTCACTGGGGCCGCCACCCTTCTCCATTGGTTCTCGTACCTAAAGGATATGCCACTTGAATCTGCTTCAGTCTTATTCTATGTCTTCCAGCACGCCCTCTGATATCCAATGGCATCTCCACTCTTCCCACCTTCCCATCGCCCCTTGATCTGGGGTTGGTATACTGTTGGTTACCGCGTGCCAAGACACTTTTGGTTCACAACCTCCTTGTGCAAGAAGCCCTTGATCTTTTATTCCTTACCAAAACCTGGCTGAAGGAAGGTGAGGAACCTCTCCTCACCTGCTGCCTTCCACCAGGTTTCTCTGCTCTGTCTACTTCCTGCCTCAGCCGCACCAGGGGAGGAATTGCAGTACTCTACTGCTCCTCCCTTTCACTCACTCAGGTTACCTCCCCCTCTATATGTTACCCAGAATCCCCCCTTCTTTGCCTCCATTCATGTCCCTCTGTCCATTTTCTGTTGGTCTGCTCTCCACCCTCTCTTTGTCCTCACCTCTGGGATGCTTTACATCTTACTATATCAGAAATCTCTCTTCAATTTCCACGCCTCGTGCTCCTCAGTGACTTTAACGTACACTACCATTCACCATCCTCCTCTCGCGATCATGGCTTTCTAACTCTCCTTCACGATCTCTCTTTCCCAACATGTGTCTGCAGGACACACTCATGACACCCCTCCCTTCTCCCTTTCAGCCCTCTGGCCTGTCCACCAAGCCCCTGCCTTGGAGTGACCATCTATGTATTAGTCCCACTTAATCCTCTTGCCTCAGGTACAAAAACATAGATTGTGAGCCCTTCAGGGGCAAGGGAAAATATATATACAGTACCTGAATGTACACCATTTTCACTGGTAGAAAAGCGGTATATAAGCCTAGTTAAATAAATAAATGCATTTGATTTACAGCTTCCTGCGACAATACTTACATCAGCCTATTCTTCTCACACCAACCAAGCTCCCACACATTGCTCTCGCCACATCACCTCCTCACTCTCCAACATTTCCCCTCTGCCGATCAACTTCTTCCACACGATTTCTCCACACTCCCCCAATTCACAGGTCTCTCTATACTCTTTCCTCCACCATTGATCAGATAGCCCCATTGCAGCCCTGTCCCCCCACTTCCTGGTCCTTCTCGTCACCCTTAGTACCATCCCAGACTCTGCTTATATCGTTCTCATATCCGTTGGTCTGAGCGCCTTTAGCACAAGTCACGGTTCCACACAGCTTTTCAGCATTTCAAGTCCTGCCATCAGCAATACTGATCATGTGTACACCAGGCCAAACTTTCCTATTTCTGCAGGATTATCTCCACTGCCCCCAATTCAACCCATCTTCTCTACTTCGTCCTTAAGAGTTTATCTAATATACAAACTTAACAACATAAGAACATAAGATATGCCATACTGGGTCACACCAAGGTCCATCAAGCCCAGTATCCTTTTTCCAACAGTGGCCAATCTAGGTCATACGTACCTAGTAGTATCCCCAAGAGACACAGGTTCCACAGTGCTTGTATTGGGTCAAGCATTGATATCCTGGGTCCCTTTTTAATAGTGGTTTATGGACCTTTCCTCCAGGAACTTGTCCAAACCTTTTTTAAACCCAGCTACACTAACAGCCTTTACTACATCCTCCGGTAACAAATTCCAGAGTTTGATTACACGTTGAGTGAAAAAATATTTTCTCTTATTTGTCTTAAATAGTTTACCCTGTAGCTTCATTACATGTCCTCTAGTCTTTCTATATTCTGATAAGGTAAACAATCGATCTACGTTTACCCGTTCCACTCCATTCATTAATTTATAGACCTCTATCATATCTCCCCTCAGCCATTTCTTCTCCAGGTTGAAGAGCCCTAACCTTTGTAGCCTCTCCTCATAGGAGTAACCTTCCATCCCCTTTACCATTTTGGTGGCTCTTCTCTATACCTTTTCTAATAACGCTATATCCTTTTTAAGATACGACGACCAGAATTGCACACAATATTCAAGGTGTGGTTGCACCATGGAACAATACAGAGGCATTATAATATCCTTTGTTTTATTTTCCATTCCATTCCTTATGATACCTAGCATTTTATTTGCTCTCTTGGCCGCCGCTGCACACTGGGCGGAGGGTTTTAACATGTTATCCATGATGGCGCCTAAAACCTTTTCCTGGGTGGTGGTTCCCAATGTGGAACCTTGCTTCGTGTAAATATAGTTTGGGTTGTTCTTTCCTAGGTGCATAACTTTGCACTTGTCGACATTAAATTTCATCTGCCATTTTGATGCCCAGTCTTCCAATTTATCAAGATCCTCTTGCAATTGTCCACAATCCTCATGGGTTTTAACAACTTTAAATAGTTTTGTGTCATCTGCAAATTTGATAACCTCACTCGTTATTCCACTTTCCAGGTCGTTTATGAATATGTCAAAAAGCAGTGGACCCAGCACAGATCCCTGGGGTACACCACTATTCACCTTTCTCCATTGGGAAAATTGGCCATTTAGCCCTACCCTCTGCTTTCTATCTTTTAACCAGTTCCTGATCCACAATAGTACACTACCTCCTATCCCATGACTCTTTAGTTTTGTCAAAAGTCTCTGATGAGGGACTTTGTCAAAGGCTCCCTGAAAGTCCAGATACACTATATCAACCGACTCACCTTTGTCCACCTGTTTATTCACACCTTCAAAAAAACATAACAGATTAGTAAGACAAGATCTTCCTTGTCTAAAGCCATGTTGGCTATCTCCCATTAGGCCATGACTCTCTACATGCTGAGTAATTTTGTTGTTTATGATGGTTTCTACCATTTTTCCCAGTACTGACATCAGGCTCACCGGTCTGTAGTTTCCTGGATCACACTTGGAACCCTTTTTAAAAATTGGTGTTACATTGGCGATCCTCCAATCTTCAGGTATTGCAGATGATTTTAATGAAAGATCACAGATTACTAATAGCAGGTATGCAATCTCATATTTCAGTTCTTTCAACACCCTTGGATGTATACCATCCGGTCCAAGTGATTTGCTACTCTTCAGTTTATCAAATAGTTGTAATACATCTTCCCGGTGTAGCGATATTTCTCTCAATTCCTCTGCAGTATCACCTTTAAATACCACTTCAGTCATGGGTAACATCCCTACATCTTCCTCAGTAAAGGCTGAAGCAAAGAATTCATTCAGTCTCTCCGCTATAGCCTTGTCCCCTCTTACTGCCCCTTTTACCCCTCTATCATCTAACGGTCCAATTGACTCTCTCACGGGTGTTTTGCTATGAATGTACTTGAAAAGGTCTTTATTTCGCGTTTTTGCTTCCATAGCAAGTTTCTTCTCAAATTCTCGCTTTGCCTGCCTTATCAATGCTTTGCATTTAACTTGCCAGTGCTTGTGCTGTTTCCAGTTTTCGTCATTTGCCTTTTTTTTCCATTTCCTGAAAGATGCTTTTTTGGCAACAACAGCCTCTCTGACCTCACCTTTAAACCATGCGGTTTGTTGGACTTCCTTCCACTTTTCTTAATGCGTGAAATACAGCTGGTCTGGGCTTCCAGGATAGTATTTTTAAACAACACCCAAGCTTGATGTAAGTCTTTAAGCTTTGCAACTGCTCCTTTTAGTTTTTTCTTAACTATTTTCCTCATTTTATCATAGTCTCCCTTTTGAAAGTTAAAAGGTAGTACTGTGGATTTCCTTACCATCCCTCCTCTACTAATTAAATCAAACGCGATCATGCTATGATCACTATTGCCAAGTGGCCCCAACACCCTTGTCTCTTGTACCAGTTCTGGTGTTCCACTAAGGACTAGGTCCAATATGGCTTCCCCTCTGGTTGGTTCATGAACCAGCTGCTCCAAGAAGCAGTCATTTATTTCATCTAGGAACTTTATCTCCCTAGCATGTCCTGCCTTGACACTGACCTAGTCGATACCGGTGTAATTGAAATCACCCATTATTATTACTGTGTTGTGACTTTTGTTAGCTTCCTTGATTTCTTTGAGCATTTCATCATCCATTTGTTCATTCTGGCCAGGCGGTCGATAGTACACCCCCACTGCCATCACCTTCCCCTTCTTACATGGAATTTCAATCCATAAAGATTCTACAGCAAATTTTATTTCCTGCAAAACTTTAATCCTTTCTGACTCAATGCCCTCTCTAACATAGAGCGCAACACCTCCACCAATTTGATCAGTTCTATCATTACGATATAGTTTGTACCCAGGAATCACAGTGTCCCACTGGTTGTCCTCCTTCCACCATGTCTCTGAGATTGCAATCATATCTAACCTCTCATTTAGTGCTATATATTCTAACTCTCCCAGCTTAGTTTAACCTTGCTCCTCCTTTGCTAATAAGACTGCAATTCCCAGTTATTCTCTTTTTTCACATCAAAAATTCATGATCTCTGTTCATCACTTGGAGCCTGCCCCTCTCCCCTGTGGTTGCCCCCAGCAGCCTCCCCACCCTCTTCATCCTCTCTCTCACATGTATGGAATATAAGAAATTTTATTTATTTAATATATTTATTTATTTTATTTAACAGGTCTTCTATTGCGCCCTATCTTCCATTCAGGGTGGTTTACATTATAACAGCAACTTTACATTGAACAGGGAATTAAACTTGGAGATATATATACATATAAAATATATGAACTTCAATGAACAATTGTATAGTAGGATTATGAAGTGGAACATTAAGACTTTGGTTTCAATTGTCTGTTACATTGCGGTATTGCAGGGGGTAGTGGTAGGGTTTTGTGAAGGGGAATGCAACACTGGGTCAGACCAAGGTCCATTAAGCCCAGTATCCTGTTTCCAACAGTGGTCAATCCAGGTCACAAGTACCTGGCAGGTTCCCAAAAAGATACACAGGTTCCATAAAGGATTGTATTTGGGCAAGTAGTGGATTACCTGGGTCCTCTTTAATAATGGTTTATGAACCTTTCCTCCAGTAATTGGTCCAAACCTTTTTTAAACCCAGCTACACTAATAGCTTTTACTACATCTTCCGGTAACGAATTCCAGAGTTTGATTACTCGTTGAGTGAAAAAATATTTTCTCTTATTAGTCTTAAACGCGTTACACTGTAGCTTCATTGCATGTCCCTTAATCTTTCTACCTTTTTGATGGCGTAAAGAATCGATCTGTGTTTACCCGTTCCACTCCATTCATTAATTTATAAACCTCTATCATATCTACTCTCAGTCGTCTCTTTTCTAGGTTGAAGAGCCCTAACCTTTTAAGCCTCTCCTCATATGGGTATCCTTCCATCGCCTTTACCATGTTGATGGCTCTTCTCTGTACCCTTTCTAATTCCTCTATATCCTTTTTAAGATACGACGACCAGAATTGCACACAATATTCAAGGTGCGGTCGCATCATGGAACGATACAGAGGCATTATAATATCCTTTGTTTTATTTTCCATTTCTTTCCTTATGATAACTAGCATTCTATTTGCCTTCTTGGCTGCCGCTGCACACTGGGTGGAGGGTTTCAATGTGTTATCCATGATGACACTTATTTATTTAATTTATTTATTTATATTCTCTTATATACCGCACTATTTTGCATCAGTGCGGTTTACATTGAACAAACTGAAATTACATTGAACAGGGCATTATAACTTGGAGATAACTATTTTACAGGAAAGATGAGCTATGGAGGGTTAAGTGGCTTGCCCAAGACCACAAGGAGCACCTGTGGGACTAGAAACCCCAGTCCTTCCAGCCCAAGGTTGCTGTCCTCTAGTGGGATTTGAACCCCTGACCTTCCGGCCTGAAGTACCTTGCCCCAACCACTAGGCCACTCCTCCACTCCATTAAATATTTTTCCTGGGTGGTGGTTCCTAATGTGGAACCTTGCATCGTGTAACCATAGTTTGGGTTGTTCTTTCCTAGGTGAATAACTTTTCACTTGTCTATATTAAATTTCATCTGCCATTTGAATGTTCAGTCTTCCAATTTATAAATGTCCTCTTGCAAGTTTTCATAAACCTCTTGTGTTTTAACAACTTTGAATAATTTTGTATCCTCTGCAAATTTGACTGCCTCACTTGTTATTCCCATTTCCAGGTCATTTACGAATATGTTAAAAAGTAGTGGACCCAGCTCAGATCCCTGGGGTACTCCACTATTCACTTTTCTCCATTGGGAAAATTGGCCACTCAGCCTTACCTTCTGCTTTCTATCTTTTAACCAGTTCCTGATCCACAATAGTACATTGCCTCCTATCCCATGACTTTTTAACTTCGCTAAGAGTTTCTCATGAGGGACCTTGTCAAAGGCTTTTGGAAAATCCAGATACACTATATCAACTGGCTTACCTTTGTCTACCTGTTTATTCGCACCTTCAAAAAAATATAACAGATTTGTAAGACAAGACCTTCCTTGGCTAAAGCCATGTGGCTTTCTCCCATTAAACCATGACTATCTACATGTTAAGTAATTTTGTTCTATATAATGGTTTCTACCATTTTGCCCAGTACTGACATTGGGTTCACCGGCCTGTAGTTTCCCGGATCACCTCTGGAACCCTTTTAAAATAGTGGCATTACATTGAACATTCTCCAATCTTCTGGTATTACAGATGATTTTAATGATAGTTCACAGATAATAGCAGGTCTGCAATCTCATATTTCAGTTCTTTCAACACCCTTGGATGTATATCATCCGGTCCAGGTGATTTGCTACTGTTTAGTTTATCAAATAGTTGTAATATATCTTCCCATTTTATTGATGTTTCTTTCAATTCTTTCGATGCATCACCTTTAAATATCATTTCAGTCATGGGTAACTTCCCTACATCATCTTCAGTAAAGACTGAAGCAAGGTATTTGTTCAGTCTTTCTGCTGTGGCCTTGTCCCCTCTTTGTGCCACTTTCACCCCTCTATCATCTAATAGTCCAACTGACTTTCTCATAGTTTTTTTTTCTTTTTGTTTTTTTACTATAAATGTACTTGAAAAAGTCTTTATTATGTGTTTTTGCTTCCACAGCAAGCTGCTTCTCAAATTCTCTCTTTGCCTGCCTTATCAATGCCTTGCATCTAACTTGCCAGTGCTTATGTGGTTTCCAGTTTTCATCATTTGGTTCTTTTTTCCATTTCCTGAAAGATGTTTTTTGGCTACAACAGCCTATCTGACTTCACCTTTAAACCATGCTGGCAGTTTTTTGAGATTCCTTCCACCTTTCTTAAAGCATGGAATACAGCTGGTCTGGGCTTCCAAGATAGTATTTTTAAACAACGCCCATGCTTGATGTAAATCTTTAGCCTTTGCAGCTGCTCCTTTTAGTTTGTTCTTAACTATTTTCCTCATCGTATCATAGTCTACCTTTTGTAAGTTAAAAGGCAGTACTTTGGATTTCCTTGCCGTCCTTCCTCCATTTATGATATCAAACGTGATTATTTATTTATTTATTTATTTGCAACGTTTTTATATACCGCCATTTCCTAAGATCAGTGGCGGTTTACATTGAACATAAGTCAAAATACAGAGAACAATGTGAAATACAGAGAAACAATAAGTAACTATCAACAAATACATGTAACTTTAAGCAACTTTTTATAGTTATGAAGGATAAGAACTATTTACAGGTTCGACATAGTTTACATATTTACAGGTTTTAGATATCAGTTCAGATAGGAATGTAAGTAGGAGTAAATTGAGTAGGAGTAATAGATTGTGATTATGCTATGATCACTATTGCCAAGTGGCCCCCACCCTTATCTCTTTCACCAGATCTTGTGTTCCACTAAGGCCTAGGTTCAAAATGGCTTCTCCTCTTGTTGGTTCATGAACCAGTTGCTCCAAGAAGCAGTCATTTATTTCATATAGAAACTTTATCTACCTAGCATGTCCTGTTGTGACACTGACCCAATTGATACTGGGGTAATTGAAATCACCCATTATTACTGTATTTTAACTTTTGTTAGCTTTCCTGATTTCTTTGAGTATTTCATCATCCATTTGTTCTGGCCAGGCGGTCGGTAGTACAACCCCAATGCTATCGCCTTCCACTTTTTACATGGAACTTCAATCCATAGAGAGTCTACCATCTATTTTGTTTCCTGCAAAACTTTAATCCTGTGTGACTCAATGCCCTCTCTAACATAGAGCACAACCCCTCCACCAATTTGATCTACTCTATCATTGCGATATAATTTGTACCCAGGTATGACAGTGTCCCACTGATTGTCCTCCTTCCACCAGATCTCTGAGATACTAATCATATCTAACCTCTCAATTAGTGCTATATATTCTCCCATCTTATTTTTTAGACGTCTAACATTTGCATACAAGCATTTTAGAGGTCGTATTATCTCCAGGAACAAGCAGGAATGTAGTCATCACATATGGGTATCGTCGGTACCGATGCGCGGTCAATACGGGTATCGGGCTCTTCAAGAGCATCCCGACAGAAGGTACTTCAAGTCCTCAGAGGAATCTGAGGATTCTGACAGTTCTGTCGATGTAGGAATACTTCTCCCAGAGGAGCCTTCCTCCCCTAAATGCAGGATGTCTCCTCCAGAGGACATTTCCTTTCAGGATTTCATTAGGGAGGTGGCTCGGGGTCTGTCCATTACTGTGGCCCCTGAAACAGAGCCCAGAGCAAAGGAGTTGGAAATTTTACAATATCCTAAAACTCCTAAGGAGGCAGCTACCTTGCGGGAACGCTCCCCAGCGTCCAATTAGAAAGCTTTTGGGAGCATCCCACAGCGCCTGCGTGCTGCCTTCCCGCCTTTCCCAACTGCCTCTCTCCAGTTCTTCGCTTTCCGCGGAGCCAGCAGGTCGTGTTCCTGTCACCGCAGAAAATTTTCCTTCTTTTTTGTGGTCGTGTCTGCCTTCCTCGACGCTTTACCGGTACCGCTGTTTTTTTCTATCTTTCTTTTCTTTAAAAAAAAAATTCTTAGTACTTTTTCCCATTTTTTCCAGGTGCATGCGCCATTTTGGGACTTAGGCCCAAGATTTTTTCTACAATGGAAAAACCCTCTTCGGGTTTTAAAAAGTGAAAAAGTACACCAAGTGTGGCGGTACCATCTCCGTCACCGACACCCATGAGTGGTGTCTTAAATGTTTAGGGTCCTGACCATTCCATCTCGGAATGTATGGCCTGTGCCATGATGTCCAAGAGAGGTCGACAGAACCGAGCGGCCAAGCTCAGTACCCTGTTTCCCTTTGATGCAGCTTCGGTGGCATCGGCGTCTTCCAGGGCTTCGTCTTCCTCCCGTGGATCTCAGGTAACTAAACATAAGTCTAGCCGGTCCTCAAAGTGTAGATCTCCCTCTAAGCATCGAGATGCTTCTGGCGATGCACTTGAGGATTCTGCACTGGCAAAATTTCCCCAACGGGAGGCTTCGGCTTCCAAAGCATTATCGGGGCTCCAGGATGTTCTGGAGGCCTCGACCTCGGCAGAACTACTGGTGCCATGCTCTGGGGTACCGGCGGTCTTCTCCAGTACCGACATCCAGGCATCGGCAGCATTGATAGACCAGAGGGTCCTGGCTATTGAACGCAGTCTGGCAGCTCTCCTTGCGGCATCGACACCGTCGGAACCGCGTCAGACAGTTCAACCGCTACTGGCACCGACTCCGGCACCGGTATCGACAGCATCAGCATCGGCATCGGCATCCGCATTGCAAGGCACCCAGTCATGCGATGCATTCCGGTACCGTTACAATGGTACCGATTCCCCTCGGTTCCGACTTCGGTTGATACGGGTATCGGGCTCTTCAAGAGCATCCCGACAGAAGGTACTTCGAGTCCTCAGAGGAATCTGAGGATTCTGACAGTTCTGTCGATGCAGGACTACTTCTCCCGGAGGAGCCTTCCTCCCCTAAATGCAGGATGTCTCCTCCAGAGGACATTTCCTTTCAGGATTTCATTAGGGAGGTGGCTCGGGGTCTGTCCATTACTGTGGCCCCTGAAACAGAGCCCAGAGCAAAGGAGTTGGAAATTTTACAATATCCTAAAACTCCTAAGGAGGCAGCTACCTTGCCCATCCATGAGATCTTGCATGATCTCATGCTAAGAATGTGGGAGACACCTCTTACCACCTCTCCTCACTCTCATAGACTGGATACTCTGTATCGAGTCCCTCCTTGTCCTGGTTTCCAGAAAACTCAGCTTCCTCACCACTCTATTGTAGTGGAATCAGCTATGAGAAGGATCAAGAGTGCAAAGAGGCATGCCTCTAATCCTCCAGGATGTGAGTGCAGAACTTTGGATGCTTTTGGACGTCGTGTCTTCCAAGCTTCCATGCTTTCTGCCAGGATCAGTTCCTATAGTCTATATATGGGAATGTTCCTGAAGGAAGTCACAGGAGATTTAGAGGCTTTGAGCCCTCTTCTTCCTGAGGATAGAAGGCAGACTTTTCTCACATTGGTCAAATATGCCCCGGATGTTTCTAAATTTGTCAACCGTGCAGCTTTTGACTGTTTTGAGTGCATAAGCAGAACCTCTGCCATTGCCATAGGTGCACGTAGAATTGCTTGGCTCCAGGCATCTGATCTGGAGCTCTGGGTACAAGACAAACTGGGAAGTATTCCTTGTACTGGTGAGAATCTGTTTGGTAAAGATTGGCAGGAAAAGGCAAATGAGTTGGATGCTGACAACTCCACCTTGGATAGATTATCCAAATCTTTCAAGAAACCATTCTTTTCTAAAAAGAAAAGATTTTATCCTGCTTATTCTCAGTTGGGATGTTCTGCAGGTCAACCTGTCCAGAAGGGTCAGCAACCACCCAAACAAAGGAAAGCAAAGACTGCTAAGCCTCAACTGTCTCAGCAGTCTCAGCCTCCACAAGGCCTTTGACTTTCAGCTAGAGAACTTAGCCTTCCTGGCTCTCAATGGACCAGAGCCTTCCACCATTCCAGGAAGGTTGTGCCATTTTGCCCCCAGATAGGGACAGATAACAGCAGAGCATTGGACACTCTCCATCATAAAAGAGGGGTACAAGCTTCATTTTTTGAGCATGCCCCCTCCCACAATGGTAAGACAGTTCAATTCTCAAACCTCTCTCATCAACCTGTTAGATCAAGAGGTCACTATGCTTCTTGCCCAAGGGGCAATAGAAGAAGTACCCATTCATCAACAAGGTACGGGGTTTTACTCCCCCTATTTCCTTTTCCCAAAGAAAACAGGGGGTCACAGACCTATTTTAGACCTCAGAGAATTGAACAAATTCCTGTTCAAAGAGAAATTCAAGCTGATTTCTCTAGGAACTCTGTTGCCATACCTTCAGAGTCAGGATTGGCTTTGTTCTCTAGATCTCAAGGATGCATACACTCATGTTCTCATCCATCCAACTCACAGAAAGTTCCTTCGGTTCCTTTTTCAAGGAAAGCACTACCAATAGAGGGTGCTTCCCTTTGGCCTGGCCTCAGCACCAAGAGTGTTCACGAAATGCATGACTGTGGTAGCAGCATTTCTCCGCACTCTAGGGATATTCGTCTTCCCCTACTTAGACGACTGGCTCATTCGAGCCCCATCAGAGTCAGAGGCCAGGACTTCCCTATCTTGCACAATGCGTATCCTTCAGTATTTGGGTCTGGTCATAAACATCCCAAAATCCAGTCTAACTCCCACTCAGTCTCTAGAGTTCATAGGAGCTTTGCTGGATACCAAAACAGCAAGGGCCTATCTGCCCCAGGCCCATTGCCTTCGCATGGTGCAGTTAGCTTCTCAAGCAGTGCTAAAACCTCATCTCACTGCCCGAGAAATGTTACAACTATTAGGCCACATGGTATCTACTGTGCATGTGGTTCCCTATGCTTGCCTCCATATGAGAGCAGCCCAGTGGACTTTATCCACTCAATGGACCCAGGCATCAGGGTGCCTGTCAGACAAAATAGCAAACACAAATCGCCTTATTTTGTCTCTCCAATGGTGGCAGTCCACTCAGAACCTGTTGCTAGGGTCCCCATTTCAACAACCTTTACTCCAGGCAACTCTCACAACAGATGCTTCACCAATGGGTTGGGGAGCTCATTTGCAAGAGCTCTCCATCCAAGACACTTGGACTCCACAGGAGGCTCATCTACATATCAATCTCTTAGAGCTCAGAGCAATCTTCCTTGCTCTTCGAGTGTTCCACACCCTGCTCAGCTACAAGACAGTCTTCATTCATACGGACAATCAAGTAGCCATGTTCTACGTGAACAAGCAGGGGAGAACAGGCTCTCTGTCGCTTTGCAATGAAGCTTTGCGACTATGGGCCCTCGCCAGAGAGCATCAGATTAATCTCCTGGCAGTGTATCTTCCAGGCATACAAAACTCTTGGGCAGTGTAATGCAGCGAGGGCTGATGAAAGCCCAGAGGAGAAAAAAGAAGCTGTTTTTCAGAGAAAAAAAGATGTGCACAAGTTGCAATATTCGCAGGAACCAGCTAGAGGGAGCAGGAGGGCATTCAGAGAGACTGAAGGGCCACGCCCAGCTGGTCACGAGGAACTGACAACCAGCTCCCAATCCTCAAAGGCAGGAGTGCTTTATAAGGGGAGAGTGGAAGACTGGAGAGGAGAGAGGTTGAAGTGGAAACCTGATTTCTCCGGAGCTAGAGGATCACCAGGAGTGAGAGGTGACTCACCAGGAGCTGAGGAAGGACCTAAGGAGGGACCAGCTCAAGATAGAGAGAGAGCTGTTTGCCCGAAGAGGCAAAAGCACCATACTAATTGCAAGCAGAAGCCAAAGGAGAATCAGCTGGAGAAGCTAAGCCACACTGAGCAGGAAAGCCAGGAGCTGGGCTTATGCAGAAGCAGGCGCTTACCAGGAGAATGGGTTCAAAGGCTGCAAGGTAAACCAAACTTTCAAAGAAAAGGATTTCATCAAGCCGCTGACTGTGAGAGGCAAGCAATTGAGGAAAGCCATTTACCTGCTTGTTGCTGCAATACAAGGTATGATAAATATATGCCTATGAAGAAAGCTATAAATGTTAAAGACTATGGTAAAGCTGCTATAAAACCTCTAAGAAGAGAAAACACATTTAATCCTAATACAGCACGTGGCCGACGCCCTAGGCTAGGCCAAGGACATTGGCAAGTACTGGAAGAGATATACAAAACCCCTGGAGGTGTTTCCCAAGAAACTAGGGATACAGAGTCAGACATATCTGATTATGAGCCAATGCAAGTGGAACTGGCAGGAGAATTATCAGACCAGGAAATGGATTGTACTCTCTGTGTATCTGGTAGCATAGAGT
This sequence comes from Ichthyophis bannanicus, assembly GCA_033557465.1. Taxonomy (NCBI): domain Eukaryota; kingdom Metazoa; phylum Chordata; class Amphibia; order Gymnophiona; family Ichthyophiidae; genus Ichthyophis; species Ichthyophis bannanicus. The sequence continues at coordinate 1,017,570,669 of CM066034.1, read as the reverse complement.
CTTTGCCAGACTTGTGAATTGCTTGAATTGCTAACCGAGCATTCTTTAATTGACGAGGCACTGCTATTCCTGTGAAATTCAACAGTTTTGCTTTAAACCCTGAGTTTTCTTTCTTACCTGAATTAAAGACATTTACTTTGAGTTGTAACCCAACAATTGGAACCACCGTGTAAAGGGAATAAAAGCCTTCTTTTTCCCACCACTCTGCTTTAATGGTTTCTTTAAAGATTGGAGCTAAAAACTACAAGGACCAAGGGCCTTTTGGCCCTTAAAAGACTCTCCTATCTTAATATTAAAATTTTTATGTCCCACCTGCCCTGGCGTCCACTGGCCACCAGGGAGGCGTGCCGACAGCAGACAGACTCAGTTGAGTTCTGCTTTCACACGAATGGTCTCTACATGCAGACCAAGTGGCCAAGATTTTTCAAATTTGGGGAACCCCGGACATAGACCTCTTTGCAAGTCCATTGAATGCCAAACTTCCCTGGTTCTGTTCCAGAATTCCGGCTCAGGGTTCTCAGGCCAGGGATGCTTTCCTCCTTCACTGGGGGCAAGACTTCCTTTATGCCTTTCCACCCATTCCCCTAATTCCCAAAATCCTGTTCAAGCTTCAGAGAGACAGAGGCCGTATGATTCTCATAGCTCCACATTGGCCACGGCAAGTGTGGTACCCTCTGCTTCTACATCTCTCTCAAGCTCCCTCCATGGAGTTAGGATCTGCTCCAGATCTCCTGTCACAGGAGGACGGAATGTTAGGGCATCCCAATCCCCAGTCTCTGCATCTCAGAGCTTGGTTGCTGAAGACCTAAATCTTCATGATCTTAACCTCTCTCAGCAAGTAAAGGATGTCCTTTATGCTTCCAGGAAGCCTTCCACAAGACGCTCTTATGCTTTTAAGTGGAAGAGGTTTACCATATGGTGTTCGCAGAAGGGTCTTAACCCTCTTGCGATACCTCTGGAATCATTACTGGAGTATCTCCTTCATTTATCCAATGCAGGACTTAAGACTAACTCCGTAAGAGTCCATTTGAGTGCTATTGCAGCTTCCTTCAAGCCTCTAAATGGACAACCTATCTCCTCTCATCCTCTTATAGCAAGATTTATGAGAGGCCTTCTTTTAACTAAGCCTCCCATTAGGCCACCGCTGGTGGCATGGGATTTAAACCTGGTTCTTGGGCAGCTCATGAAGCCACCTTTTGAATCCTTAGCTACTACCTCCTTGAAATTCCTTTCTTGGAAGGTTATCTTTCTCATTGCAATCACATCAGCACGTCGCATTAGTGAGTTGCAAGCACTTGTAGCTTATCCACCTTATACAAGGTTCCATCATGACAAGGTAGTCCTTATGCCAAAGGTGGTCTCGCCTTTTCATCTAAACCAAGCGGTCTACCTACCTGTGTTCTTTCCAAGGCCTTATGCATCAAATGCAGAGAGGAATCTTCATACCTTGGACTGTAAAAGAGCTTTAGCCTTTTACTTACAAAGAACACAGCAACATAGAAAGTCCTCTCAACTCTTTGTTGCTTTTGATCCTTCTCATTTGTGACTTCCAGTCTCCAAGAGAACATTGTCTAACTGGATTGCTCAGTGTATTTCCTTCGCCTATCAGAGCAAGAATCTTCCTCTGGAGGGCCATGTCACAGCTCACAATGTGAGAGCCATGGCAGCTTTAATGGCTCATCTACACTCTGTGTCTATCGACGACATCTGTCGAGCAGCCACCTGGGCCTCGGTTCATACCTTCACAGCCCATTACTGCTTGGACAAGGACTCCCGCCGGGATGCCTTGTTTGGTCAGGCTGTTCTCCAACACCTGTTCCATACCTAATCAACTCCTACCCGCCATCCCTGGTTGGATGCCAGAGATCCATGGGGGGAAGTGGAGCCCTTCTCAGGGATGCACAACTTCTGGGGTCTCTCCCTGGCATCTAAAGCTAGGGAGTCCCCATATGTGATGACTACATTCCTGCTAGTTCCTGGAGATAGTATAGTTACTCACCTGTAAGAGGTGATCTCCGGGAACAGCAGGAATTTAGTCCTCACAACCCACCCACCTCCCCTAGGAGCTGTATCTCTCTATCTATCTCTTTCCCTTTCCCTCTCTCTCTTTGTCTCAGCTTTAAAATTCAACTGGAGAGAGGCAGTTGGGAAAGGCAGGAAGGCAGCACGCAGACGCTGTGGGATGCTCCCAAAAGCTTTCTAATTGGACGCTGGGGAGCGTTCCCGCACAGGCTCCGTTGGTACCAACAATACCCATATGTGAGGACTAAATTCCTGCTGTTCCCGGACATCACCTGTCACAGGTGAGTAACTATGCTTTATTCATATTAATCTGGTTATTGGTAGGCAGGGGTAATTTGGAATCTTTAAGCTCTGTCTGCTCTGTACTTAAGGGCATTTGGGTTACTTTTGTCTTTATTAGAATCTCTCTCTTGATATGCCCTAACTGCAGTCTTTTGCTAGTATCCTTCATGGATACATCGTTCCGAACCATGCACTCTTGGGAGACTTTTGACTTTCCCCTATTATCTAGTTTAAAGCTTCTCTATCTCCTTTTTAAAGGTTAATTAATTAATTAATTTATTTCTTTAGCTTTGCTTATATACCGCTTTTCACTGGGTCAAAGCGGTTTACAGATATATGCTAACAGGCACTTTTTATTCCCTTGTCCCGAAGGGCTCACAATCTAAGCATACCTGAAGAAATGGAGGGTTAAGTGGCTTGCCTAAGGCTACAAGGAGTGGCCATGGGACTAGAGACCCCAGTCCCTCTGACCTGAGGTTATTTGTCACTATGTGGGACTTGAACCCCTGGCCCTCCAGCCTGAGGTAATCTGTCCCAACCACTGAGCCACTCCTCCAGCAGCCTGGTTCTGTGCTGGTTAAGGTGGAGCCCATCCCTTCTGAAAAGCCCCTCCCCCCAAATGTTCCCCAGTTCCTAACAAATCCAAAACCCTGTTCTTTGCACCATCGTCTCATCCACGCATTAAGACGCCAGAGCTCTGCCTGCCTGCCTTTTCACCCTCTTACCATTACCGAACTATCTAAGCTCATTTCCACATCTCATAGAACCACCTACCCCTCTGATCCTGTACCCTCATTCTGGCTTTTGGAACCTTCCCTTACTCTTCTGCCTTTCATACTTACCATGCTGAACTCTAGTCTCTCTACCGGCACATACCCCACATCCTGAAAACATGCTTTGGTCCATCCCCTACTCAAGAAACCATCTCTTAGCCCACTTGATTCTGCCCACTTTTGCCCAGTCTTAACATTCTATTTCTTTCAAAAATTCTTGAAAAAGGCTTCTCACAATTATCCCTCCACCTTGACTCCCTTCATTTTCTATATCCCCGACAATCTGGTTTTCGCTCTGGACATAGTGTGAGAGACCATCATACTTTCCTTCCTTAATGAGCTTCATGCCTCTCACTATCACGTGTTTCTCTGACAGTATCTCTGGATCTTTCATTGGCTTTTGATCTTGTAGATTACTCTATTCTTCTCTCATGCCTTTGGGATGCAGGTCTTTGTGGCCTGGTGCTTCATTGGTTTCACTCTTTCCTGATCTTTCTCGGTCACTTTAGGTGTGGCTTCTTCTGATCCTGTCTCTCTTTACTGTGGGGTTCTGCAGGGATCTGTCCTCACACCACTTTTGTTCAATATATTTCTGGCACCACTTACCCTACTTATTCAACAATTGGGACTGTTGGCGTATTTTTATGCCGATGATGATATTCTGCTTACCACACTAATTCTCTTCAATCGGATTTGTCCCCCATCCACACTTGTCTGTCTCAGGTCTCTAGCTGACTAACCACAAACAGTCTCCATCTTAACCTGTCCAAGATGTTGGCAATATGGTTCGCTTTTGGTGGTCTTTGTCCTTCAGTGGCCCCGGTCCTCTCAGGTTCCCCTATTCTCTTGGTATCTTCTTTTTGTTATCTTGGGATGACTCTTGACTCTGATCTATCCATGACCATCTCTCACTATTCACTAGATGGTCCTTTTCTTATCTTCATCAGATCCGTGCTATCCATACCTTTCTGTCCACCTCAGCACTGATTAGCCGCCTTCTGTCTCTGGTTATGTTCTGTCTTGATTTCTGTAATCTCGCTGTTGCTGGTATCCCACCATCCCAACTTCACCATCTCCAGTTGATATAGAATACAGCAGCCAGACTCATTTCACATGCTACCCATCGGGACTATATCATCCCATGTCTTTTTCAGCTTCATTGACTTTCCATTGACTTTTGCATCCATTATAAGATCTTTATACTGGTACATCAGGCCATATACACACACACTCTGCACTATGTCGCAGACTCTCTTCAGTTTCACACTCCCCACCGCAGTCTCTGCTCAGTCCCTATCTAGTCTGCCCTTCCATATCAACCACTAGAGATCAATCTGTGTTTGTCCCATGCTTCTTTGAATTCAGATATTGTCCTCATCTCTACCACCTCCACTGGGAGACTATTCCACGGATCCACCACTCTTTCCGTAAAGAAATATGTCCGCATATCACTCCTGAATCCTATCCCCTTTCACCCTCATCCCATGTCCCCTCCTAGCAGAGCTTGCTTTCAATTGAAAGAGGCTCTCCTCCTGTGCATTAATGCCACAGAGGTATTTAAACATATCAATCACATCACCTCTATCCCATCTTTCCTCTAAGGTGTAAATATTAAGATCCTTAAGTCTGTCCTCATATGCTTTATAATGAAGACCACTAACCATTTTAGTAGCCACCCTCTGTACTGTCTCCAGCCTGTTTATATCCTTTTGAAGGTGCAGTCTCCAGAATTGCACACAATATTCCAAATGAGGTCACACCAAAGACTTATACAGAGGCACTATCACCTCCTGTCGTCTGCTGGCCATTCCTCTCCCTATGCACCCAAGCATCCTTCTAGCTTTCGCTGTCGCCTTTTCTAACTGTTAGCTACTTTAAGATCATTAGACACAATCACACCAAGGTCCCGCTCTTCTTTAGTGGACAAAACTACTTCACCCCCTATACTATATTGCTCCCTTGGATTACTGCAGCCCAAATGCATGACCTTGCATTTTTTAACATTAAATCTCAGCTGCCAAATTCTAGACCATTCTTCAAGCTTAGCAAGATCCCTCCTCGTGTTATCTACACCTTCCTGGGTGTCTACTCTATTGCAGATTTTGGCATCATCCGCAAAGAGGCAAATCTTACCCGACAGCCCTTCCGCTATATCACAAAGATGTTAAAAGAATCGGACCAAGGACAGATCTCTTGGGCACACCACTGGTAACCACCACCTCCTCAGAGTGAGTGCCATTTACCTGTACCCTTTATTGCTTCCCACTCAACCAATTTCTAACCAAAGCAGTAACTTTAGGGTCCATCCCTAGGGTGCTCAGTTTGTTTATAAGTCGCCTGTGAGGGACAGTGTCAAAGGCTTTACTGAAATCTAAATACACCACATCTAGGGCTCTCCCTTGGTCCAACTCCCTGGTTACCCAATCAAAGAAATCAATCAGATTTGTCTGACAGGACCTGCCTCTGGTGAATCCATGCTGCCTTGGATCCTGTAATCCGCTGGACTCCAGAAACTCACTATTTTCTCTTTCAGCAGTGCTTCCAATAATTTACTCACCACCAAACTAACTGGCCTGTACTTTTCAACCACATCCTTACTTCCGCTTTTGTGTAAAGGGACCACGTGTGCCTCTCTCTAGTCCTTTGGCACCACTCCCGACTTCAACGCGGCATTGAAAAGGTCAGTCATTGGAGCTGCTAGAACGTCCCCAAGTTCCCTCAGTATTCTAGGATGTATCCCATCTGGTCCCATCGCTTTGTCTACTTTAAGTTTAGCTAGTTTCTCACTAATACAGTTTTCTGAAAATTGTTGAAGATGCCCCTCGCTTATCTTCCTGTTTGTGGGTGTTTTCCGAGGTCCTGCTCCTGGTTCTTCATCTGTGAACACAGAACAGAAATATTTGTTAAGCAATTCCGCTTTATCCTTATCAGATTCTACATATTCCTTCCCTTCACCTTGAGCCTGAAAATACCACTTTTGCCCTTTCTCCTCTCACTAACATATCTGAAAAATATCTTATCCCCCCATTTTATTGCATTGGCTATTTTCTCCTCTTTTTGAATCTTTGCTTTCCTGGCTACTTTGCTGGCTTCTCTTAGTTTTCCAAAGATAGATGCCTGTCTTCCTCTCTCTGTGATCTCTTGTATTTCATGAAGGCCTCCTTTTTCTTCACCTTTTCAGCTACTTTTTTCGAAAACCATAGCGGTCTAACTTTTCCTTTTACCTTTATTTGCCATTTTAACAAAAAGGTTGGTTGCACTTAAAATATTCCCTTTCAGTTTTGCCCACCATTTTTCTACATCCCCTATCTGTTCCCATCCTGCTAACGATTCCCTGAGGTATTGGCCCATCTTGGCAAAGTTAGTTTTCCAAAAGTCTACCCTCGCTTTTGAATGGATTTTAAAAGACCTAGTCCTAATACTGAACCATACCATCTGGTGATCACTGGATGCAAAATGATCTCCCACTATAATATCAGAAACATCTTCACCATTGGTAAGCACCAAGTCCAGTATAGCTCCTTCACGTGTGGGTTCTGTTACCAGTTGCCTGAATAGTTCTCCCTGTAGAGAATCCAGAATCTCCCTTACTTCTAGATGATACTGCAGCAGGAATGTGCCAATCAACATCTGCCATATTGAAATCCCCTATCAGTAGCACTTCTCCTTTCCTGACAATGCTGCGTATGTCTTTAATTAAGTCTCCGTCCACCTCCCTGTGAAGGAGGTGTGTATATCACACCAATGTAAATAGATTTCTCTTTCCCTCTTTCTAGTTTAACCCACAGTGCCTCCTCTCTCCCTTTTAAGCTCTGTAGTTCCAAAGCTTTAATATTATTTTTACATAGAGTGCCACTCCTCCTCCCTTTCTTCCTACCCTGTCCTTTCTGAATAAAGTATAGTTTGGTATAGTTACATCCCAGTCATGGTTTTCTGTGAACCATGTTTCTGAAACTGCCATTAAAGCTTCAATATCTGGGATCTTATTTCCCATGCTAGAGGCATTTATACACACTGCTTTTCATATGTTGCCCCTTCTAGCCATTTCCATAAAAGTATTTAATATTTCACTTACCTGGGGGCTTTCACTTACCTTGGAGGCTTTCTTCACCCATCCCCATTGAATCTAGTTTAAAGCCCTCTTCAGTAGATTAGCCAGTCTGCTACTAAAGACATTTCAACCTTTCTTGGACAGATGGACACCATCTCTACTCTGCAACCCTTGGAACAGCATCCCATGGTCCAGGAAACCAAAACTCTCTCAATGACACCATCCACGCAGCCATGCATTCATCTCCAGGATGCAAGCCTCTCTGTCTTGGCCTTTACCCTCAACAGGGAGGATTGAAGACAATACTGATTTTTATCTGCTGTCATATACTATGTTATTTTGCTATGTTAGGCATTGATAAGGCAGGCAAAGAGAGAATTTGAGAAGCTTGTTGTGGAAGCAAAAACATGTAATAAAGACTTTTTTCAAGTACATTCGTAGCAAAAAATCTGTGAGAAAGTCAGTTGGACCATTAGATGATAGAGGGGTAACAGGGGCACTAAAAGGGGACAAGGCCATAGCGGAGAGACTGAATGAATTCTTTGCCTCTGTCTTTACTGAGGAAGATGTAGGGAAGTTACCCATGACTGAAGTATTTAAAGGTGATACTGCTGAAGAATTGAAAGAAATATTGATACACTGGGAAGATGTATTAGGACTATTTGATAAACTGAAGAGTAGCAAATCACTTGGACTGGATGGTATACATCCAAGGGTGTTGAAAGAACTGAAATATGAGATTGCAGACCTGCTATTAGTAATCTGTGAATTATCATTAAAACCATCTGTAATATCAGAAGATTGGAGAATGGCCATTATAATGCCAATTTTTAAAAAGGGTTCCAGAAGTGATCTGGGAACCTATAGACCATTGAGTCTGACATTGGTACTAGGCAAAATGGTAGAAGCCATTATAAAGAATAAAATTATTGAACATGTAGATTGTCATGATTTAATGGGAGACAGGCAACATGGCTTTAGACAAGGAAGATCTTGTCTTACTAATCTGTTGTTTTTTTAAGGGTGTGAATAAACAGGTAGACAAAGGTGAGTCAGTTGATATAGTGTATCTGGACTTTCAGAAAAACTTTGACAAGGTCCCTCATCAGAGACTTTTGTCAAAACTAAAAAGTGGGATAGCAGACTGTGTACTATTGTGGATCATGAACTGGTTAAAAGATAGGAAGAAGAGGGTAGATAATAGTAGAGTATCCCAGGGATCTGTGCTGGGTCCGCTGCTTTTTGACATATTCATAAATGACCTGGAAAAGGGAATAACAAGTGAGGTTATCAAATTTGCAGATGACACAAAACTATTTAAAGTTGTTAAAACCCAAGAGGATTGTGGAAAATTGGAAGAGGATCTTGATAAATTGGAAGACTGGGCATCCAAATGGCAGATGAAATTTAATGTGGACAAGTGCAAAGTTATGCACCTAGGAAAGAACAACCGAAACTACGGTTACACGATGCAAGGTTCCACATTAGGAAACACCACCCAGGAAAAAGATTTAGGTGACATTGTGGATAATATGTTGAAACCCTCCGCCCAGTGTGCAGCGGCGGCCAAGAAAGCAAATAGAATGCTAGGTATCATAAGGAAAGGAATGGAAAATAAAACAAAAGATATTATAATGCCTCTATATCATTCCATGGTGAGACTGCACCTTGAATATTGTGTGCAATTCTGGTCACGATATCTTAAAAAGGATATAGCGGAATTAGAAAGGTACAGAGAAGAGCCACCAAAATGATAGGGGATGGAAGGATAAACCCCTATGAGGAAAGGCTTAAAAGGTTAGGGTTTTCAACCTGGAAAAGAGATGGCTAAGGGGCGATATGATAGAAGTCTATAAATTAATGAATGAAATGGAACGGGTAATTGTAGATCGGTTGTTTACGCTATCAAAAAGTCAAAAGTCTAGGGGACATGCAATGAAGCTACAATGTAACCTATTTAAGACTAATACGAGAAATTATTTTTTCATTCAACTCATAATGAAACTCTGGAATTCGTTACTGAAGAATATAGTAAAAGCTGTTAGTGTAGCTGGGTTTAAAAAAGGTTTGGACAGGTTCGTGGAGTAAAGCTCCAGAAACCATTAATAAAGAGGACCTGGGAATGTGCTGCGGGCCTCGGGAAAAGCATTGTGGAACCTGTGTGCCTTTTAGGAAACTGCTAGGTACTTGTGACCTTGATTGGCCACTGTTGGAAACAGGATGCTGGGCTTGATGGACCCTGGTATGACCCAGTATGGCATATCTTATGTTCAAAGGTGCAGTAACAGCAACACAGCATCGGAGGCTTTTGGTAAGCAGCTGCGTTGACCTTTTACTGCCATTGCTGTCACTGCAGGACCCAGAGAGCAGGACCATTAGGTAAACTAGGCAGTCACCTAGAGCATCAGACCTCCAGGGGCACTGCTCTTACACCTCTCGAGAGCAGCAGCAATGGCCACAAACAACCCTGTGGTGCTTACCTTACAACTTTGGTGCCGCGTGGCTGTTTGCTTCTGCGCCCTTGGAACAGCAGATGCTGACTTCTTGTTGGATATGTGCAGAGAAAGACAGGAGTCAAAGATGACCCCAAAGTTATGAGCCAAAGAGACAGGTAGGAAGACAATGTTATCCATAGAAATGGAGAAAGGAGGATGGGGGAGATGGGTGTAGGGGGAAAGAGAAGCTTACTCTTGGCCATGTTCATTTTCAGATGGTAGCAAGAATCCAGGCAGCAATGTTAGAAAAGCAGGCTGAGATTCTGGCCTGGGTTCCTGGAGAAAGTTCTGGTGCAGAGAGGTATATCTAGGGGGTGTTTGCATAAAATTGTACTGAAAAGCATGGGAAGAGATCACAGTGCAAAGCGAATGGGTACAGAGCAACAAGAGTAAAGGTCTCAAGACAGAGCCACGAGATGCACCTACCAATAGTAGGATAACTGTGGAGGAGAGTCCACCAGAGCATACACTAAGGGTTCATTCACAACCACGAATAGCGGGGATGTGCATCCAGCCTGGACATACATCCCCGTTATTCGTGCAAATGCGGCTGCTGGCAAAAGGCTCCCTGAACGAACATCGGAGTTGTATGGGGAGCTTTAGATGGGGATGGAACGAGGGCAGAGCATCTCCCCAGACGTACAGGGCCTATTCTGAGGTCAGCCAGGTAGATGGGGGACTTATTCTACCTCAGAGGTGGAATAAGTCCCCCTGGACACGGCGTTTTAGCGGCGGATGGTGTGGACAAAGGAGGTAGGCATGCAGAAAGTTCCCCGCAGCCAGACCCTGGCTATGGGAGGCCAGATCAGGTGTCCAGCTGTGGGGAAAGAAGCCTTTTGGTGGCGGCTAGGGATCGTGGCTCCTTCATTTAGCTTGATTGAGGTAGCTGGGTAAGTGGCTGGACGTCTGGGGTGCCTGAATTGGGGCACATTCCGGATGTGCAGCCACTGTGCTGCGATTCTGCTCCCATGGGGACATCTAGCCCCCATGGGAGCAGAACTGGCTGCGTCTCCCGGCTATCCAGATGTCTGTAGGTCTGGATGGCCGGGAGATGTACAGGTCAGAATGTGCAATTGGAGAGATAAGAAGAAAGCCCAGAGGAATAGAGCCCTGAAATCCAAGCAAGAACTAGGGTATCAAGGAGAAGGTGGTGATTGATTGTCAAAAACAGCAGCTGGTGACTTTGCTAAGGGCGACTGGGGTAGAGAACAAAAGACAGACTGGAGCAGATCCAGGATGGCTTGAGATGAAAGAAACTGAAGACAGCGGTGACAAGCAAGCACATTTGAGTAGTCTGGATGCGAAAGGGGGGAGGGAGATGAGCTGATACGAAGGGCGGGTAGGATCCAGTGAAGGGTTTTTCTGAGGAGCATTGTGAAGAGCAGTAGTGGAAAGTGATAGATGCTGGATATGACAGATGGAAGGGTTGACAGCAGGAGAGAGAGCTGGATATAATTTTGTGTTTATGTGGGAATGTTTTTCTTATGGGAAAAAGTATCTGGGAGCAGATTTGAGGCAGTATTTGTTTTTACCCAAGATGTGTAAGTGAAGAATAAACAGCTGTAAGGGAACAGAAGGGGCAGATCTTTTAAGGGCGGAGGAAGCGGCATCTTTGGAACAAACAAGCTTAATTCCCTAGTGGCAGTGCTTCTGTCCAGTGCTCGATACAATTATCTTGCATGGTGGCAAAGCAATGGGGTCTTTTAATGCATTAGACTCTTAATATAAAGTGAACAGAGCAGACGACAGACTGTTACTGTTGTAATGCATTTGGGCTGCAAAAATCCAAAGGAACAGTACAGTGTAGGAGTGAGGTACTTTTGTCTACAAAAGAGGAGCGGGACATGGGCATAATTGTGTCTGACTCGCGTGTTTTTAAAACCTAGTTTAAACGGCTGAAAACATCGTCTCATGCACTAGAATATACAAATTGCAAATTACTTCAAGCAGAGAAGATCAAGGGTTCAATTCCCACTGGCACGCCTTGTGACCTTGGGCAAGTCACTTTACCCTCCATTGCCTCGGAAGAAAAGGCCGGCAATCTATGTTGCCAAGAAAACCCAGAGGTAGTTGGGTCTCCGGGAGTCAGCACTGACTTGATGGCACTAAAGAAAACAACAACAAAAACCAAGAATCTATGTGGTTTGCAATAACAGTGTCATAAAATCATAGCATGAAGCTGCTGGGACACTGGCTCCCAGAACAACTGAGCTTTGAGGCTTCCAGCCTCCCAATTAAGATGGAGAGGGTCCATTGCTTAGGATCCCAGAGAGGCCACAGATAAAAGTACTTTAATGGTGAAATACCATGCAAAAAGAGACTTGCGATATGTAGGCAGCAAGCTGCTATTGTTTCAGGATTACTCTGCTCATGTGGCTGACAGCTAGCGTGCAATGGTGCCATTCTGCATGGACTTCCATAAGAGGGGGCTATGGTTTGCTCTGCAGTACCCTATGTGAGTGAGAGTGACCTACCAAAGTTGAACCCAGCAATATGACACCTCCCAAGCTCTGAAGGCCTTCCTAGACTCCTTGCTGCATGAATGGTAATGATGAGGAAGGAGTCGCTCCTGGTGTGATGGGCAGTGTAGAGGAGACGTTGAGGAACAAAACAAGTTTGGGGAGTCTATGGGTAGCAGCTGGCTGTTAGCTAACTGCAGTTTTGAGACCTATCTATTCTGAACTGTGGACACCATGGCCACCAAGATGGGTGAGGTTTGAAGCATTATTGGCCCTGTGGTGAGCCCGGAGGCAGGGGGACTTGCTGGAGCCATGGGAGCCTTAAAGTATGGACAGTTATGGGTCATGAGTCCCAGAGGTTCCCAGTTGTTGCCAGTGTCTCTGATACACCTGTTGGGGAGATTGACAGAATTTTGTGGCTGCAGAGACCGGTTGGCTGGTAACTCCGCTTTTTGCATGACTGTTGAATAGCAGACTAGGGAAGGTGACCATCTGTGCATCGGGCTTCACTATGGCCTTGCAGGGGCACGTCTTGGCCGAAACGTATGTTCATATGCCAGGGACTCCAGTGGGGAATGCAGTGGATTGGGGGAGTTGTTGGACTATGGAAGGGGATTATTGATGCTTACTAAACGGGGGCAGCCCATGATATGAGTCTACATTGATTGTGAGTAAAGTAAGAGGGTTGGAGGAGGGAGTGTTTTTTATTCGTTAACATGCTGGGCCCATCACTGTTCCTTTTTGTAAACTGTGTGTGTTAAAAGTGGACAGAGGGCTAAACAGTACTGGGGAAGGGAGCCAAGTTCGCTGACCAGAGTCACTGGCGTGGTGGGGAGGATGAAGGATTTCTGGAGAGGATAGTTGAAAGAGGGGGAGGAGGGGGGAAGGGTGTGAATGAGAGTGGATGCAAGTAGACAGAGAATACACAACACACATACCTGCAACAGAGCCTTCACCCTCTTTGCTCCTACAATTTTGAACTCCCTTCCGGAGCCCATTCGATCAGCTCAGACCATACAAGACCTGAGAAACAAGCTAAAGACTCACCTCTTCATAGAATACTGTGGGACTGATTCAACCACCTGACACCAAACATCTAGGGAGCCCACCAACCATACATAGTTAGAATAAGTCCCTCCTCCTTGTTAACCCCCAGTTACATGAACCCCCCCCCCCAGTTCTATGTAAATCCTTGACTTTAACTCACTTGTGTTCTTTGTAAACCACTTTGATGAAAGAAAAAGCGGTATTTAAAACTTGTTAAATAAATAAAGTGTGGTTGGTTTGAGTGGGGAAGGGATGGGAAACGGTTGGGGTTGGGGTACACAAGTGGCACAATGGGAGCGAGACAGCGATTTTAATACTACGAGTTGGAGAAGGGGGAACTAGGGCTAGCTGGGAGGCACTGGTTGGTAAAGGGATGTAGCAGAGTAATATCAGTAAGCATTTGTAAGAGTTATGGCAATGGTTAATATTATAACTTGGAATGTAGGTAGCCTAAATTCCCCAGTGACATGCATAAAGGTGCTAAAGGATCTGAAAACTAGGAAGAGACACATTGGGCTACTACAGGAGATGCACTTGATGAGCATGGAAAGCTCTACAGACTGGGTGGAGGAAGTGTATGCCTCCTGTTTTAGTAGCAGACAATGGGGAGTAGTGGTATTAATACATAAGCAGCTACAGTTTATACTGCACAAGACCTCGAAGGCAGGTATGTGTAAGTTCTTCATGAGTTACATAGGAGGCATTATGTTGCGGGTAGTGTTTACAGCCTAAAGAGTATGATCATAAGTTTTACATGACACTGTTGGGAACCTTGGAGAGTATTGTTGGCTATTAATGTATCTTGGGTGTGGATTTTAATGTGGTCCAGGATCCAGTGTTGGACTGGAAGCCACCAAAACCCTCACTAGGGGGATTTGACCAGAAGGGGGTTAACTTCATGCTCTTGGCTTTAGAATCGATAGACAGGTGACAGACGCTGCACCCTGATGAAGTTGATTTTACCCATTACTCAGTGCCGCATGGAGTTCATGCTAGAATAGACTGCATGTTGATCTCCAAAACCCTCTTCTCCAGGCTACGTAAAACTAGCAAGCAGGAGGTGGGGGTGTCAGATCATGTGCAAGTGGAGGTGGAGCTAGATATTTGTGGCATTATAACATTCCTGTTTTTCTTCTCCATACTTTTCCTTATGATTCCTAGCATTCTATTTATTTTGTTGGCTGCCGCTGCACATCGGACAGAGGGTTTCAACGTATTATCCACGATGATGCCCAGATTCATCCTGGGTGGTGATTCCTATATATGGATCCTTGCATCATGTAACTGTAGTTTGGGTTGTTCTTTCCTAAGTGCATAACTTTGCATATTAAATTTCATCTGCCATTTTATCAAGGTCCTCTTACAATGTTCGACAATCCTCTTGGGGGTTTTCTTTTGTAAATTAATTTTTATTAGATGTGGAACAAACACACACAGGCTATCATGCTCAAGTAATCATACTGTTATCCAACAATAACATAGGAACATAGTAAATGACGGCAGATAAAGACCAGCATGGTCCATCCAGTCTGCCCAGCAATACGGCAAGAGTAGGTGCACCTGACGCTCTGTGCAGGTCACCCCTCCCCATGTCTTTGTTTAGGGGTGGACCCACCACTCCATGTAGGACACCCCATTTGTTGAGAAGTTAGATGGCATTCCCAAAGATCAGGGTATTTCCCCCCCCCCCCCTCCGGAGATTCAGCCGCCACTTTTCCTTCTCTTCTACTTCTCTCAATGTTCTCCTCTCACACCACTCCTATCCAATCTTTCTCCCCCTCCCTGTTCTCCCCATTTACCTAAGGCCTGAGCCCTCTCCACTATTTACTAATCATTCCTGGGAGCACCCCTCTCCTTCTTTCCTCTCGTGCAACCTGCCTCAACGCTTTAAGGAAGGGATGATTCCCCAAGCCCCCCCCCATCCCCCATCTCCTCCCTCCCTCTTCCTTCCACCCATTCAAAGACATAACAACATAAGAACATAAGACATTCCATACTGGGTCAGACCGAGGTCCATCAAGCCCAGTATCCTGTTTCCAACAGTGGCCAATGTAGGTCATACGTACCTAGCAGTTTCCCCAAAAGACACAGGTTCCACAATGCTTGTACTGGGTCAAGCATTGATATCCTGGGTCCCTTTTTAATAGTGGTTTATGGACCTTTCCTCCAGGAACTTGTCCAAACCTTTTTTAAACCCAGCTATACTAACAGCCCTTACTACATCCTCCGGTAACAGATTCCAGAGTTTGATTACACGTTGAGTGAAAAAATATTTTCTCTTATTTGTCTTAAATAGTTTACCCTGTAGCTTCATTACATGTCCCCTAGTCTTTCTATATTCTGATAGCGTAAACAATTGATCCACGTTTATCCGTTCCACTCCATTCATTAATTTATAGACCTCTATCATATCTCTCCTCAGTCGTCTCTTTTCCAGGTTAAAGAGCCCTAACCTTTTTAGCCTCTCTTCATAGGAGTAGCCTTCCATCCCCTTCACCAATTTGGTGGCTCTTCTCTGTACTTTTTCTAATAACGCTATGTCCTTTTTAAGATACGGTGAACAGAATTGCACACAATATTCAAGGTGCGGTCGTACCATGGAGTGATACAGAGGCATTATAATATCCTTTGTTTTATTCTCCATCCCTTTCCTTATGATACCTAGCATTCTATTTGCTTTCTTGGCCGCCGCTGCACACTGGGCGGAGGGTTTTAACATGTTATCCACGATGACTCCTAAATCTATTTCCTGGGTGGTGGTTTCTAATGTGGAGCCTTGCATCGTGTAACTATAGTGTGGGTTGTTCTTTCCTAGGTGCATAACTTTGCACTTGTCCACATTAAATTTCATCTGCCATTTGGATGCCCAGTCTTCCAATTTATCCAGATCCTCCTGCAGTTTTCCACAATCCTCTTGGGTTTTAACAACTTTAAACAGTTTTGTGTCATCTGCAAATTTGATAACCTCACTAGTTATTCCCTTTTCCAGGTCATTTATGAATATGTCAAAAAGTAGCGGACCCAGTATAGATCCCTCGGGTACTCCACTATTCACCTTTTTCCATTGGGAATATTGGCCACTTAGCCCTACCCTCTGCTTTCTATCTTTTAACCAGTTCCCGATCCACAATAGTACACTGCCTCCTATCCCATGACTTTTTAGCTTCGCCAAAAGTCTCTGATGGGGGACCTTGTCAAAAGCTTTCTGAAAGTCCAGATACACTATATCAACCGACTCACCTTTGTCTACCTGTTTATGCACACCTTCAAAAAAATATATCAGATTAGTAAGACAAGATCTTCCTTGTCTAAAGCCATGTTGGCTGTCTCCCATTAGGCCATGACTATCTACATGCTGTGTAATTTTGTTCTTTATGATGGTTTCTACCATTTTCCCTGGTACTGACGTCAGGCTCACCGGTCTGTAATTTCCCGGGTCACCCCTGGAACCCTTTTTAAAAATTGGTGTTACGTTGGCGACCCTCCAATCTTCAGGTATTACAGATGATTTTAATGAAAGTTCACAGATTACCAATAGCAGGTCTGCAATCTCATATTTCAGTTCTTTCAACACTCTGGGATGTATACCATCCGGTCCAGGTGATTTGCTACTATTCAGTTTATCAAATAGTTGTAATATATCTTCCCGGTGTAGCAATATTTCTCTCAATTCCTCTGCAGTATCACCTTTAAATACCACTTCAGTCTTGGGTAACAGCCCTACATCTTCCTCAGTAAAGACCGAAGCAAAGAATTCATTCAGTCTCTCCGCTATAGCCTTGTCTCCTCTTACTGCCCCTTTTACCCCTCTATCATCTAATGGTCCAATTGACTCTCTCACAGGCCTTTTGCTACGAATGTACTTGAAAAAGTCTTTGTTTTGTGTTTTTGCTTCCGTAGCAAGTTTCTTCTCAAATTCCCGCTTTGCCTGCCTTATCAATGCTTTGCATTTAACTTGCCAGTGCTTGTGCTGTTTCCAGTTTTCATCATTTGGCTCTTTTTTCCATTTCCTGAAGGTTGCTTTTTTGGCAGCAACAGCCTCTCTGACCTCACCTTTAAACCATGCTGGCAGTTTTTGGACTTTCTTCCACTTTTCTTAATGCGGGGAATACAGCTGGTCTGGGCTTCGAGGATAGTATTTTTAAATAACACCCAAACTTGCTGTAAGTCTTTAACCTTTGGAACCGCTCCTTTTAGTTTTTCCTAACTATATTCCTCATTCTATCATAGTCTCCCTTTTGAAAGTTAAAAGGTAGTACTGTGGATTCCTTTACTATCTGTCCTCCACTAATTAAATCAAACATGATCATACTATGATCACTATTGCCAAGTGGTCCCAACACCCTTATTTCTTGCACCAGATCTGGCATTCCACTAGGGACTAGGTCCAGTATGGCTTCCCCTCTGGTCGGTTCATGAACCAGCTGCTCCAAGAAGCAGTCATTTATTTCATCTAGAAACTTTATCTCTTTAGCTTGTCCTGCTGTGACACTGACCCAGTCGATACCGGGGTAATTGAAATCACCCATTATTACTACTCTGTTGTGACTTTTGTTAGCTTCCTTGATTTCTTTGAGCATTTCATCATCCATTTGTTCATTCTGGCCAGGCGGTCGATAGTATACTCCCACTGCCATCACCTTCCCCTTCATAAATGGAATTTCAATCCATAGAGATTCTACAGCAAATTTTGTTCCCTGCAAAACTTTAATCCTTTCTGACTCAATGCCCTCTCTAACATAGAGCGCAACCCCTCCACCAATTTGATCAGCTCTATCATTACGA
Source organism: Ichthyophis bannanicus (assembly GCA_033557465.1). Taxonomy (NCBI): domain Eukaryota; kingdom Metazoa; phylum Chordata; class Amphibia; order Gymnophiona; family Ichthyophiidae; genus Ichthyophis; species Ichthyophis bannanicus. Next base: position 1,017,552,755 of record CM066034.1, on the reverse strand, counting down.
TATAGTTTGTATCCAGGTATCACAGTGTCCCACTGGTTATCCTCCTTCCACCATGTCTCTGAGAGTGCAATCATATCTAACCTCTCATTTAGTGCTATATATTCTAAGTCTCCCATCTTATTGTTTAGACTTCTAGCATTGGCATACAAGCATTTTAGAGACTGTATTTTATTAATATTAATCTGGCTATTGGTAGGCATGGGTAATTTGGAATCTTTATGCTCTGTCTGCTCCTTACTCAAGGGCATTTGGGCTACTATACTCCCTTTTGGAACCTCACTGCTTTTGGTAGTATCCTTCAAGGATACCTTTGTCCGAACCATGCGCTCCTGGGTGACTGTCGGCTTTCCCCTATTTTCTAGTTTAAAAGCTTCTCTATCTCTTTTTTAAAGGTTAATGCCAGCAGTCTGGTCCCATCCTGATTAAGGTGAAGCCCATCCCTTCGGAAGAGCCCCCCCTTTCCCCAGAATGTTCCCCAGTTCCTAACAAATCCAAAACCCTCATCCTTGCACCATTGTCTCATCCATGCATTGAGACTCCGGAGCTCTGCCTGTCTTTTGGGTCCTGCACGTGGAACAGGAAGCATTTCGGAGAATGCTATCCTGGAAGTTCTGGATTTCAACTTCCTACCTAAAAGCTTAAATTTAGCCTCCAGAACTTCCCTACCACATTTTCCTATGTCATTGGTACCAACATGTACCAAGACAGCAGACTCCTCCCCAGCACTATCTATAATCCTATCTAGGCGGTGCGTGAGGTCTGCTACCTTCGCACCAGGCAGGCATGTTACCAGGCGATCCTCACGTCCACCAGCCACCCATCTATCTACATTCCTAATGATTGAATCACCAACTATAACAGCTGTCCTGACCCTCCCCTCATGGGGACATGGCCCTGGAGAAACGTCCTCGGTGCGAGAGGGTTTTACATCACCTGGAGGACAGGTCCTAGTTACAGGATCACTTCCTGCCACACCAGGGTGATGCTCTCCTGTCACGTGACCTCTCTCCTCCATGGCAACAGGGATGCTGCCAGACTGGAGGTGGGACTTCAGGACTATATCCCTGTAGGTCTCGTCCATGTACTTCTCTGTCTTTCTTATGTCTTCCAGGTCTGCTACTCTAGCCTCTAGAGAACGGACTCGTTCCCTGAGAGCAAAGAGCTCCTTGCACTTAGTGCATACGTAAGACCTCTCACCAACTGGGAGAAAATCATACATGTGACACTCAATGCAAAAGACCGGAGAACCCCCATCTCGTTGCTGGACTTCTGTCTGCATCTTAGTTTAAAGCTTGTGTTTAGGTCTTTTAAATTCTGTATATAATAAGGATTGGTGTAGATGCTTATACTAATAAAAGTGTATCTAATACCCCTAATACACCCTGTGTACCTGAAGCTTAATTAATTAATCTCAGGTCCTCCGTGTATGACTGATTTGGATAAAGAGCTGCACCTGAGAGCAGCCCCTTTCCTCTAAGATGTGCAAGTACCTATAAAACTACAATTACCCCAGGGGTGGGTGGGTGCTGGGGAGGGAGGGAGGGAGATAAGTCCTATTAAAGAGGGCAGTTACAAGGTACCCTGTCCTGAACCCTCATCAGGGGGGAGGGGGTACCACACAAAGCCCAGTTAGTTGAGAGAGGCAAGGTAAGTACAGCTGAGAAGGCTGAACTAGCATACCACTAAGACAAACAATAAATAATTAAATAAACAGTTAGACAAACAATAAATAATTAAATAAACAGCTAGAACTCACAGCAAGGTGTCACAGGAGGCAAATATCCACTCTCTAGCAGAGCTCTGTAAAAGCACTGCTCTTCTCTGATCAGAGAAAAGCAAACTAAAACAGACTATGCGGATTACGGTTCCAAGAGAGTCCTCTCTATAGTGACCCAAGCAACCTAACCGTTCCGAAGATAGTGTCCTCTTAGGGCCCTCAACACTGCTGCCCTATAATACCACCTTAGCAAGGGGCATCTGATTCTTCCTTGCTCCCTAGACAAAACCAGCCTTTTTATTCCAATCTGTGCCTTCTTCCCCCCCCCCCCCCACAAACATTCTAAGCCGGTCTTCCCATCTCCGCAGCACCTTCCCTGCAATGGGGATTGGAAGCTGTGTGAACATGAACCACAATTTAGGAATTATATTCATTTTTAAGACTGCGACCCTTCCCATCCAACTTAAGTGCAGCTTCCCCCATTGCTCCAATTCCTGTTCCATTTTTGTAACTAATGCCGTATAGTTCCTTCTGAAAAGTTCCATCAGATCCACTGGCAATTTAACCCCCAGGTATTTAATTTCCCTCCTTGCCCACTGAAAGGGGAACTGGTGAATGTCCTGGGTCCTCAGCCAACCCAACGCTAAGTTTGCCTTAAACGCCGAGAGTTTTGCAAATGTATCCAACTCTACCAACAACGCTGGAATCGATCTCTCTGGCTATGGCATAAATATCAAAGTATCATCTAAGAACATAAGAACATGCCATACTGGGTCAGACCAAGGTCCATCAAGCCCAGTATCCTGTTTCCAACAGTGGCCAATCTAGGTCATACGTACCTAGCAGTATCCCCAAAAGACACATAGAGTAAAATTTTGTTTTCTTCCCCTTGTATACTTTATTGGTTGTATCTCCTCATTATTCTGAACCAGTGCCGCCAATGCCTCTATCACAATTGTAAATAGCATAGGCGATAGGGGGCACCCCTGTCTAGTCCCCCGATACAACCAAAATTCCTCCGAACAATGTCCATTCACTAGGATGCGCGCCTTCGGGGCCGTGTACAGCGCCTCAACCCCCTTCCTGAACCCCTCCCCCAGATTGAGCCTATCTAAAGAGGCCAACAAAAATCTCCACTCCACTCTGCTAAATGCCTTTTTGGCATCTAATGCCACACATAACGCCCTTTCTTTCCGCTCCTTCACCACGTGCATCAAATTAATTGCATGGCAAACATTATCAGATATCAGCCGGCCTTTAATGAACCCTGTCTGATTTGGGTGGATCAATTGAGGCAAGACCCCTTCTAATCTGCGTGCCAATACCTTAGCAAACAGTTTTGCATCGCAATTGATGAGAGCAATCGGTCTATAATTCCCACACTGGTCTCTCGGCCTCCCTTCTTTAGGGAGAACAATTATGTTCCCCATCTCAAAGGTTCTAGGGAGCTGTTCTCCCCTAAAGCGCCTGAGAAAATTCTAGCTAGTAAGGGGGCAACCTGCACCCCAATAGCTTGATAATAATCTAAAGGAAGGCCGTCCGCTCCTGCCGCTTTCCCCCGAGGAAGGGCCTTTATCGCCTCCATCATCTCCACCATTTGCACTACTCGTCCCAAGGCCTGGGCCTCTTCCTCCTTTAACCTAGACAGATTCATCCCATCCAAATATCTAACTATCTGACCATCGTCTCCCTCTCCTTCTGTACTATACAGCTTCTCATAAAACTTCCTGAACTCCTCACAGATATCTGCATTCGCATACACCTTGCCCCCTCCCGCTTGGACTATCTCTGCAACCATTCTCTCCGCCCACCGCTTCTGCAGTTGCCACGCCAACAGCCTCCCCTCTTTATTTCCACTCTCCATATAATTCCTCTTAGTAGCTCTCAACAGATTCTCCATCCTCTCAGTGTCCAGTGCATTATACAGCGCCCTCACCCTACAGAGTTCCCGAAAACACCCTCCTTTTAAACTATGTTCCACTTGAAGCTCACTAATCAACTTTGCTAACCCATCCTGTTCCTTCTGCCTTTCTCTCCTCCGTCTTGCCCCCATTTGTATGATCATGTCTCTCATATATGCCTTCCCCGCATCCCACAGCACGTCCTCCCGCACTCCACCCACATCATTTGTAAGAAGAAACTCCTTCCATGCAGCTCTCAACCCTTTACGAACCTCTTCATTTTGCACATTCTGCAATAGGGATGCACTAGCCCTCCAGACCTTGTGTACATTGCCTCCCCCCCTCCCACTGGTGTCCACCTGCAAGTTACCATCCCATGATCCGATAATGTAAGAGGATGTAACTGCATCTTACTCAGAACTCCCAGTTGTTTCCTTTGGCCCAGAATGTAATCAATCCTAGAATAAGCTCCTGATCTGGGGGAAAAACATGTATACCCTCTTTGTGAACCATTCTCCACCCCCCACAGGTACACCAGGTCCCACTTTGTAATGCATCTCCTCAATTCCCTCCCCTCCTTCCTGTGGAGCTTATTTCAGTAATTTGACCTGTCCTCCCTTCCTAAAGTACAACTGAGATCTCCCCAACCATCCAATCTCCCCTGGCTGCCTTCACAAATCCTTTCATTGCATGCCGATAAAAGATGCCTTTGGGTCCATTCGGCGCATAAATATTCAATATTGACACCTGTGCCTGATCAACCCTGCCAATTACCCAGACCACTCTCCCCTGGGTATCCCCCCCCCCCCCCACCTCTCCTGGAATGAAAGGAACCCTCTTATGAATAAGAATCACCACCCCTCTTTTTTTGTATTATATGCTGAGCAGTACATCTGAGTATACCCTGCCATTTTCAATTTCTCGTGCTCCTCTCTAGTTAGATGCATTTCCTGAAGAAGTGCAGTCAGCCCTTGCTTTGGTCAAACACTCTAGAATTTGCTTCCTTTTAATGGGGCTGTGAATCCCTCGGACATTCCATGAGGCGACAACGTACTCTCCCTAGGACTTCACTGTTGTTGTTGTTGTTGTTAAGTGCCGTTGAGTTGGAATCGACTCATGGCGACCCTCTGGATAGCTATCCTAAATTGTCTTTGGTCTTCAGTCAGGCGGCTCATTGTTGACAGACTGGTACCCATAGCTGCTGTTATTGTATCAATCCATTTCATTGCTGGCCTTCTATCTTGCCAAGCATGATGTCTTTCTCTAATGATCTCTCTCTTCGCATGATGTGTCCAAAGCATGAAAGTCGAAGTCTTGTCATCTTTGCTTCTAAAGAAAGCTTAGGTTTGATCTCCTCTAGTACTGACTGGTTTGTTCTTCGGGCATTCCATGGTATACACAGTATTTGCCGCCAGCACCATAATTCAAAGGCATCAATTTTCTTCCTGTCTGTCTTTTTCACTGTCCAGCTTTCACATCCATATGACTTCACTAGTCACCATCTTTACCCTCATCCCTCCCTCTTACCAGCAGATCAACACCAGGCCACACCAAAAACATGTAACAATTTAAAACCGTTAACACCCCTCTCCTCCACCTCCGTTGTTGATTTCTTCTGGATCCACTTTTTATCATTTCCCTTGCCATGGCTTCAAAAGCTCAGAACTTACATTTTCCTCCAACTAAACGTTAGAGTTCTGTATGCATTTTAAACTTGCTGTATTATAGCCGAGTGCCTTCTTCTCTTCCGCCGCTGCCATTCTCCGCCGGTTGTGTCCGTGCCGATCTTCACGCTGCGCCTCCATCATCCTGCTCACCGTCTCCCCCTAGCAGGTGCCCCTCTCCTTGTCTCCCTCCAGCTTCTCTGTGCTCCACTCTGTTCCGGGGGCCGCTCTTGCACCTCTGCAACTCTCTCCTCCACACGGGAGCCGCTGCCTGTATTAGTGTCTCTGTACAGTGCTTGCAGGCCGCTCCGGCCCTGGTTACTCTGCCTTAAAAGCTTTTCAAGAGCCTCCACACTGTTAAAAAAACCTCTTTCCTCCCTTCTACAGCAGAGCAATGTGGGCTGGATACCATATAGCCATTTGTATTCCTTTTTGTGCCAGATTCTCCTTCAACCGGAGAAGATCTCTACGCCTCCACATGGTTTACGCTGCCAAGTCCGGGAATACAAACACCCTCCACGTCTTGTATATCACATGGCCCGTTCTCCTAGCCAGCCTTATGATATGTTCTCTGTCCCGAAACCTCAGTAGTTTGACAATAAAAGCCCGAGGCCTGCCATTATTTTCTGGGCGAGGCCTAAGCTCCCGGTGCACTCTCTCTATTTCATACGGTACAACTGAGGGGCATCCTGGGAAGCAGTGCTCAAGGAACCCTTTTACAAAAGCCAGTGCGTCTTGTCCTTCCTCCCCCTCCGGGATCCCAAAGATCTGCACATTTGAGCAGCACTCTCTATTTTCCATATCTTCGGCTTTACTCTGCAGCCACCCCAATTGTTGCTGAAGGTGGGGAACTTCCTTCCCCATCCATGCCTGGGTGTCCTCTGTGTTCCCGATCCTTGTCTCTGCCTCCTCCAACCGCACCCCGACTGCCACAAACCTTTCCTCAATCTTGTTAAGCACTTTTTCTACAATTTCTGTTTTAGAGTCTCTGATTTCCTGTAATATGGTCAGAAGGTCCGTCTCACCTCCATTCGCTTCTCCTGTACTGGCTGGCGAAGAGGCCGGCGAGGCTGGGCCCTGTAGTCCCACTACCGCATTTCCTCCCAATTTAGTTTTAGAGGCATACAACTCTGCAATCGTCTTTGATGGCTTGATTTTCACTACTTTCTGCATTTCAGCTCTCCCCATGGAGGGAGGCAGAATTCCTGTTATCTAATTATCCAACTTATAGAGGGGTAAAACGACAGAGCGCTCTCAGGCACGTCCGCTCTCCTCACCACTCATGCCGGAAATCATCTTTTTGTTTTTAACAACTTTGAATAATTTTTGTGTCATCTGCAAATTTGGTCACCTCACTTGTTTCCATTTCCCAAGCATTTATGAATATGTTAAAATGCAGTGGGCCCAGAACAGATCCCTGGGATACTCCATTATTTGCCTTTCCCCACTGAGAAATTTAACATTTAGCCCTACCCTCTGCTTTCTATCTTTTAACCAGTTCCCAATTCACAATAGTACACTGCCTCCAATCCCATGACTTTTTAATTTGACCAAGAGACTCTCATGAGGGACTTTGTCAAACGCTTTCTGAAAATTCAGATTCACTATATCAACCAGCTCACTTTTGTCTACCTGTTTGTTCACATCTTCAAAAAATATAGCAGATTAGTGAGATGAGACTTTCCTTGGCTAATCCCATTGTGGCTTTCTGCCATTAAACCATGACTATCCATATGTTCAATAATTTTGTTCTTTAAAATGATTTCCACCATTTTGCCCAGAACAGACATCAAGTTTACAGGTCTGCAGTTGCCCGGATCACCTCTGGAACCATTTTGAAAAACTGGCATTACATTGGCCACTTTCCAGTCTTCAGGTAGTGCAGATGATTTTAATGATAATTCACAGATTACTAATAGTAGGTCTGCAATTTCTCAGTACCCCGGGATGTATACCATCTTGTCCAGGTGATTTGCTGTTCTTTATCAAATTGCTGTATTACATTGTCCAGGTTTATCAAAATTTGCTTCAAGTCTTCCGATACATCACCTTTAGATATTATTTCTGGCATGGAAACTTTGCTATGTTGTCTTGGGTAAGAAGGAAGCAAAGAATTCATTCAGTTTCTCCACTATGGCCTTACCCTTCTTTGCTCTCCCTAGCCTTGGTAGAAGTTAAGCTTCTTTCATTTAGTTTTTGAATCAGTGTCCATGGCATTTGTTTTGGGGTTCTAAGACATTTGTTCATTTAGTTTGTTATATTTGTTTCCATTAAAATCAATGGGAAAAGCAATTCTGGACTTCATTCAATTTTTTATTTTTATTTTTTTATTTATAATAGTTCCAAATACATTACACCAATCAATCAGAAGAAAAAACAACATTCCTAATAAGAGAGATCAAACCCCCAAAAGGAAATACCAAATGTTAAGAAATAACAAAAAAATACAATAGTCCACAATCAAGGAAATAGGATCCAAGAAAAAGGAAAATAAAAACTAAATAAGAAAAAAGCAATAATAAGGAGGAAGCCCCCACTGAAACAGCTACTCCAAGGGTCATTACAGCGGTACCTGTGAGCGTATCTAGGGTTTACTTCCCTCCCTCCCAAACATAAATTCTACAAGTGATTTTGGCTAAAAAAAACATAAGTGTTACCCTCATAAACTATAACACAAATACAAGGAAATTGCAACACAAAATTCAGCCCCAAGGCCAAAGTCTTGGCACAGCTTCTGTGTATTTCTAGAAAAATCAGGAAATATACGTATTACAGAGCCAAAAAGAAGACTTTGTGCATAGACCGAAAATACAATTTAAAAACTGCATTGCGGTCGAACTCCAAAGCGAATGTTACAACCAGAGTACGCTTCTGGGTTACAACCTCCAAAGAAGATTCCAGAACGTCAGATTATCCCCAACAGAACCACCCTGCCCTACAGGGCAATTTCTCCCACTAGGAGCAAGATATTGTGCCCTCACTATAGGGGGGAGAGTCTCAATTAAATATTTCTTCACCATATCAATAGCAGAGATTACAAGAGACTTGGGAAAGTTCAGCAAACGCAAATTATTTAGTCAGGCCTGATTTTCAAGATACTCCATCCGACGAGCTATAACATTGCTGTCCTTCACAAACACTTCTCCCATCATCTGCACCAAATCTACTTTTGCTTCTATAAGATCCATTCTCCCAGATAGTGAATCCAACACTTTGGCTTGATCAACCACAACTTGCGATAAAACAGACAAATCACCACCAATCTCATTAGAAAGAGTCTGGAGGGAAGAATTAAAACCTTGAATAACCTCCCACAGTGACTCCATAGTCACAGCCTGTGGTTTCTGTACCTCACCAAATTTGATCCCCAAAGGCATCTCGCTCCTCTTTGTGATATCCTTCACAATTCTTAAGTGGGAAACAGGACCATTCTCCGAAATTTCAACTATCACAGGAGACGAGGCAGCAGCCGGTGTTTCTCCTGGACAGGGTTCCGCTCCTGCCACATTGGCCCGCGTAGACCCCACAGCACCAGCCGCAACAGCACTTCCGGGGTTGGGAGGCGGCATCCATACAACGGGGCTAAGAGAAGCCCCTTTGCTGCTGCCGAAGCGATTCCTCTCCAGCCGACCCGGAGAAGATGATAGCAATGAGACTTGAGGTACGCCAAAATCTGTGATTGTTGTCTGGCGCAAGGGGCCAAAAGAGGTGCTCTCCGGGAGAATAAGCTTCCCCTTCCCCTTCCCCTTCCTCTTGCCCATCGCCGCACCAGCTTGTAGCTCAACAAATCAACGGAAAAGAGAACAGCGTGTCCTCAAGCACGCTCCTCTAAGGTGCCATCTTGGATCCCAAAAATCAACCTCATTCAATTTTAATTCAAATCATTTTATTAAAATAGAACATAATATCACTCCTAAATGTGGGCACTCTTACACGTGTCTGGGAAACTTCAGTAAGAACAAAGTTACAACAGAATTTTTATATGTTTTACCACCTTCCTCTCTCTTTCTTCCCAACCACTCCCAAGCAGAGACCCCCCCTTTTCTATACTTCATCTCACTAACCCATTACCAGACACCCGTTTGTAGCACCCATAGGTAAACGTTCCCCTCCAGTCCCTCCTCCTCCCTCTCTTATTCTTTGGGATTTTGACATTCTTATTGATAACCCCCCAACCTCATGCCTTAAAATTATTTTCCCTTACCACCTCATTCAATCTCCAGCTATGCTCTACTGCCCCTACTCAAATGTCTTGACCTTGTCGTCTTTTCTAACTGCTTGCCCTCACATTTCTGCACCTCAGTTCTTCCCTTATCTGACAATCACCTGCTAAGTTTCACTCTTCATCACCCCTCATCTCACTTTCACACAACTCCCATCCAGTTTCCCCCAACATCTTTATGAATCTTCGTGCTATCAACCCATCAGCTCTATCCTCTGTTGTCTCACCACCTCTTTCCTCCACTATGTCATCTGAGTCTGTTGATGAGGCTGTTTCTCCGGGACCAAGCAGGAAATCAGTCCTCACATATGGGTGATGTCACCGACGGAGCCCATGCGAGAACGCTCCCAGGCATCCATAGAAAGCTTTTGTGAGGTTAACCATTTATTTATTTATTTATTTAACAGTTCTTCTATACCGCTCTATTTTAGATCAGAGCGGTTTACATTTAACATCAACTATACAACACAAGCACTTTGAGTTGTATTTACAATAAACAGAGAGATCAACTTGGAAGTAACTGGGGGAAACTATTTACATTGTATTTACACTGGTACATGATAAATAAATAAATATTTATTTATTTATTTACATTCTCCTATACACTGAGCTATTCTGCATCAGTGCGGTTTACATTGAACAAACTGAAATTACATTGAACAGGGCATTATAACTTGGAGATAACTATTTTACAGGGAACATGGGCTATGGAGGGTTAAGTGGCTTGCCCAAGACTACAAGGGGCATCTGTGGGACTAGAAACCCCAGTCCTTCCGGCCCAAGGTTGCTGTCCTCTAGTGGGATTTGAACCCCCGACCTTCCGGCCTGAAGTACCTTGCCCCAACCACTAGGCTACTCCTCCACTCCATGCATGCACTCCATGCATGCACTCCAACCATGCATGCATGCCTGTCTTCCCACCCAAAGGAGCCATCTAACCTCAGTTTTCTTTTTTCCATGGAGCCTCTCAGATGCTTGTCTATCCCTGGAAAATAGTCGATACTTTGCGGTACATTTTCTTTTCTTTTCTTACTGTTTTCAGTTGTGTGCTTTTCACTCATCTCCAGGAGCATCAATGCATATGCGCCGCATTTTTCTCAGGTTTTTTCTTTTTCTCATTGTGCAGGTTTTTTCTCTCATGCCTCCCTGGTCAGCTGGGACGTTGGTGTCCTTTGACTTGGCAGAAGCCGTCTTCCCTAATATGAATAAGCTAGCCAGTGGCTTCAAGAAGTGTACCCAGTGTGGCCAGACCATCTTGGTAACGGATCACCACAATTGGTGCTTCGGGCCTGACCATGAGCCCTCCACCTGTGCTCTCTACCAGAAGATGATGCTCAAGGTGCTCAATAATTGGGAAAAACAGTGGGAATCACTGTTCGGTTCCTCCAAATCGATGGCACTGGCATCGACGTCAGCATTGATGCCCTCGAAGGCCTCTGCTAAGGCTTCAGCTTTGTGTGATGGTTGGGCTCACTCGGAGCTGAGTAAAAACAATGCACTGGATTGGAGGTAATCCTTTAATGAAGATTGCCTCCAGAGGGACCAGACTTCAGATCCGTTGACATCAAAGGGTGATGCCGAGAGCCGAGTGAAAACCCCTGGGCACCGGGATTGAAGTCCTCGACAGGACTTCAAGGGCGAGGGTTTGGAGCAGCCTCCTAAGCTGCCCTGGTGAGAGGTGTTGCCTCTCAAGGCCCAGGAGGATTGTTGGGAGACTTCCAATGCCATGACCATAGTGGAGTCCCTGCCGAGTGGAGTCCCTGCACCAGCTCCTACTACCTCAAGCACCACGCTCCTTGGAGAATGTATGCAAACCCCTGAGTGCAACTTATTTATTTATTTAGACAGTTTTGTATACCACCTTATCCTTCAATCAAAGTGGTCACAACACAATAGGGGGATACATTTAACATGAGACACATACACAACATGAGACACATACACAACACTATACTTACAGGGAACATGGGCAATGGAGGGTTAAGTGGCTTGCCCAAGACCAGAAGGAGCACCTGTGGGACTAGAAACCCCAGTCCTTCCGGCCCAAGGTTGCTGTCCTCTAGTGGGATTTGAACCCCAACCTTCCGGCCTGAAGTACCTTGCCCCAACCACTAGGCCACTCCTCCACATACTTGGCTATGTTCCTTGTCCAGCAGACTACCTGAGACCCAATGACCTCTGGTTCCTTGGCGTCGATGACAGCTCTGTCTATGGCAGTGACCTCGCCATCGGAGGTGCTGCCCATTCTCGAGGCCCATGGTCTTCCAGGTGAAGTCGGGTAGGCACACGGGGTCCCTCTTAGTGCCCAGGGGTTCCCCTCCGAGCACCTCAGAGTCAGACTGCCAGGAGTCATGGACCCCCTCCACCCCTCCCGAGTGCTGAAGGCGCCATGAGAAATCTCATCGATACTTTGACTTCCTCATGGATACCAATGGCTAAAAGACTGAGGAGGAGTCCCTTGTGACTGAGTGCCGCAGAGATATATCTTTCGATCGATCACCCCCTTATGAATTCCAGATGTCCCTTCTGAAGGACATTTCCTTCCATAAAAGGTTGGAATTTGGTCGAGTGGGAGGCGACAAAGGGTATAGGTAAATGGAGTTCACTGAGGAGAAGGAGATTACCAGTGGTGTGCCATAGGGATCTGTCCTTGGTCTGATTCTTTTTAACATCTTTGTTAGTGATATTGAGGAAGGGCTGTCAGGTAAGGTTTGCCTCTTTGCGGATAATACCAAAATCTGCAATAGAGTAGACACCCAGGAAGGAATAGATAACATGAGGAGGGATCTAGCTAAGGCTAAAGAATGTTCTAGAATTTGGCAGCTGAGATTTAATGCTAAAAAATGCAGGGTCATGCATTTGGGCTGCAACAATCCAAGGAGGAATGGTATAGGGCAGGGGTCTGCAACCTTTAAGACATAAAGAGCCACTTGGACCCATTTCCGAAGGGAAAAAAAAAACTGGGAGCCGCAAAACCATTGCGACATTTAAAACAAATCTAACACTGCATATATTGTTTCTTACCTTAATGCTATATACGACCCCCTACTTTTCCTGTTAAAATATAGGTGTTTGGACTATACTCGCCGTATAAGACAACTCCACTTCCTTCGCACACCAAAAAAAATACGCCAGAAAATATCACAACAACAAGTAACAATATTTGATTTCAAAATGATGATGATTTTGTAGTCAAATCACTAATATGAAATAAAATTATTTTTTCTACCTTTGTTGTCTGACCAATTTATTCTTTGATCATGCTGGTCCCGATCTGAGGCTTCTGCTTTCCTTTCTTCTCTTGGCTCTCTTTCTGTGGTCTATGGTCCATCTGCCATTTCTTATCTCTTCTTTCGTTTTCTTCACTTCTTTCCATCAGCCTATTTCCAGTCCCAGTAACCCTCCCCAATATCAGCCCCTTTCCAGTCCTCACTCCCAGTACCTTCCAATGTCAACTTGCATTCCCATGATTGCCACTGGTGTCCATTTCCTTCCAGTCCCCCTCCTTCCCCACTGACCAGTCCCTTCTAGTACAAATACCATGGCAGCCCCTCTCAGATCCAGTTCCATTCTCCCATCCCCTCATATCAGCCCATTTGTAGCCTTAGCCCCCAGTTATCTTCCAGGGCCAGCAGCTCTATCCTCCCCTCCCCACAATCAGCCCATGCCCAGTCAAAGCCCCCCAATCAGCTCGCTTCCAGTGCTAATCCCCCCTCAACCCCATTACCAGTGCTAGCCTCCCCTAATCAGCCCAATACCAGTCCTACCCCCATACCCCCCGGTATAGAAGAAATAGATAAATAAATAAATAAATAAAATAAATCAAATCATTACCAGTCCTAGCCTCCCCTAATCAGCTCATTTCCAGTGCTTGTCCCCTCAACCCCATTACCAGTGCTCCATCCCTCCATGTCAGCCCCCCTCCCTCCATCCATCCATATCAGCCCCCCTCCCTCCATGTCAGCCCGCCTCCCCAATCCCATGTCAGCCCCCTCCATGTCAGCCCCCTCCCTCCATCCATATCAGCTCCCTCCCTCCATGTCAGCCCCCTCCATCTCTCCATGTCAGCCCCCTCCCTCCATCCATATCAGCTCCCTCCCTCCATGTCAGCCCCCCTCCCTCCATCCATCCATATCAGCCCCCCTCCCTCCATGTCAGCCCCCCTCCATCCCAGTCAGCCACCTCCATCCCTCCATGTCATCCCCCCTCCCTCCATCCATATCAGCTCCCTCCCTCCATGTCAGCCCCCCTCCCTCCATATCAGCTCCCTCCCTCCATGTCAGCCCCCTCCATGTCAGCCCCCTCCCTCCATCCATATCAGCTCCCTCCCTCCATGTCAGCCCCCCTCCCTCCATCCATCCATGTCAGCCCCCCTCCCTCCATGTCAGCCCCCCTCCCTCCATCCATCCATATCTGCTCCCTCCCTCCATGTCAGCTCCCCTCCCTCCATGTCAGCCCCCTCCCTCCATCCATATCAGCTCCCTCCCTCCATGTCAGCCCCCTCCCTCCATCCATATCAGCTCCCTCCCTCCATGTCAGCCCCCTCCCTCCATCCATCCATATCAGCCCCCCTCCCTCCATGTCAGCCCCCTCCATCCCTCCATGTCAGCCCCCCTCCCTCCATCCATAACAGCTCCCTCCCTCCATGTAAGCCCCCGCCCTCCCTCCCTCCATATCAGCTCCCTCCCTCCATGTCAGCCCCCTCCATCCCTCCATGTCAGCCCCCTCCCTCCATCCATATCAGCTCCCTCCCTCCATGTCAGCCCCCTCCCTCCATCCATCCATGTCAGCCCCCCTCCCTCCATGTCAGCCCCCTCCCTCCATCCATCCATATCTGCTCCCTCCCTCCATGTCAGCTCCCCTCCCTCCATGTCAGCCCCCCGCCCGTCTTCTGCAGCCGCGGCTCCCTGCCTCTTAGGGAACCGCGGCTGTGCTTTTAAAATCATCTCGGAGCCCTTCCTGTCTTGACGGGCTCCGTGCAGCATTGTTCCGCCTCCAAAACTTCCTTTAGAGGCGGGACAATGCTGCACGGAGCCCGTCAAGACAGGAAGGGCTCCGAGATGATTTTAAAAGCACAGCCGCGGTTCCTTAAGAGGCAGGGAGCCGCGGCTGCAGAAGAATGGAGGGAGCCCATAACGCCACGTTTTAATACCGGGCGGGCAGTGTGCTCCGGAGCCGCGGCAAAGGTGAGAAAGAGCCGCGGGTTGCCGACCCCTGGTATAGGGAGAGAAATGGCCAGCAGAGAAAAGGAAGTGATAATGCCTCTGTATAAGTCTCTGATGCGACCTCATTTGGAGTATTGTGTGCAATTCTGGAGACCACACTGTCAAAAGGACATAAATAGGATGTAATCAGTGGAGAGAGTGGCTACTAAAATGGTTAGTGGTCTTCATTATAAAGCATATGAGAACAGACTTAAAGATCTGAATATGTATACATTAGAAGAAAGGTGTGGGATAGAGGAGATATGATAGATATGTTTAAATAATTCTGTGGCATAAATGCACAAGAGGGGAGCCTCAAGGCAAGCTCTCCTATGAGGAGTAATAGGATGAGGGTGAAAGGGGATAGACTCAGGAGTAATATGCAGAAATATTTCTTTATGGAAAGAGTGGTAGATGCATGGAATAGTCTCCCATTGGAGTAGTAGAGATCAGGACAGTATCTGAATTCAAAAAAGTATGGGACAAACACAGAAGATCTCTAAAGGAAAAAATGGGACTATTATAATTGATATGGAAGGGCAGAATAGATAGGCCATGTGGTCTTTTTCTGCCGTCATGTTTCTATGATTTTGTGCAGGACATGGTCAAAGCCTTGCCCTTTACTATTGAGGCTGAGCCCATAGTGTAAGAATTGGAGATCCTCCAAAAACCTTCCCCTCCTAAGGCCATCATGGTGCCCGTGCATGGAATCCTCGAGTGGTTGCTCTTCCACATGTGGGAGGCTCCCCCTATGGTGCCCCTGGTGAGCCGACACCTCGACTCTATGCATTGAGTCCACAAGAGCCCCAGCTTGAAGAAGCTGTAGCTCCTGCACAACTCCATGGTTGTGGAGTTGGCCATACAGATAATTAAGAGTTTTAAAACTCATTCCTCGGTGACTCCAGGCCAGGATTCTCAGACCTTGGATGGCTTCTGGGAAAATGTTATCAAGGTTCAATGCTTGTGGCCTGCATCCAGGCCTACCAGCTCTATATGGGCACGTACCTGAGAGATATTGCGGGGGATTTGGCTGATTTTTGGCTATACTTTCGAGAGAGCAGCTCGAAGCTTCTATGGCCTCATCTCCAAGAAAAAGGAATGTTCAAAGTATATGATCAGAGCGGCCTACGATGAGTTCAAATCAGTGGCCCGGGTGGCCGCTGTAGGCATCGGTGCCTGCTGCCTGGCTTGGCTGCAGTCCTCTGATTTGGAACAGTCGGTGCAAGACAAGCTAGAAGATGTTCCCTGTCAGGGCAAAAACCTCTTCAGCAAGCCCATGGAGGACAAGGCTGGAGAGGGAGCAGCTAACTATGAGCTGGCTCTCTTGGAAAACATTTGATCCCTCCAGAAGGATGTTTTTGGGGAAAAAGTCCTTCTATCCTAAGAAATAGAAGTCTTACAGTGGCTTCTCGCCATATCAATCCTATTAGGGCCTTCAGCAAGGGCAGCAACAGAAAGGACAGAGCCAATGCCAGCAGCACCAGCCAAAGCCCTAGCCAGCACCGCAACCATAGCCTGGGGGCAACTTTTGATTCTTTTCTCAGGAGCATGGCTCTACTTCCTGTACCAAGCACAGTTCCCCCACAGGTGGGAGGAAGATTGATCCACTTTGCCCACAGGAGGCCAGTCATAATAATAATAATAATCCAGAAAGCCCCTTGACAAGCACACATCAATCCCATATTGAAGCACCTCCACTGGCTACCGATACATTCAAGAATAAGATACAAAGCTATCATTACAACATTCAGAATCATTCACAAGTATTCTGTAACCTGTCTACAGCCTCTGTTTTCAAGACCCAAGAATGATAGGCTCCATAGACAGGGCTCATCAAACCTACTTGCCATTGCAACCCTAAAGACTAGGAGCAAACAATCTACTTGCAATCGGGTACTCTCTCTTTTCGCCCCCACTATCTGGAATGCCCTCCCCCTAGAGCTAAAAGAATGCATGGATCTAACGATCTTCCAGAAAAAGCTGAAGATGCATCTATCCCGAGACCACTTCAACACCATCATGCCTACTGGAGCTCAGCCCAGCCTTGACTTGGAACAGCCCATTACCTAATTACCCAATTAGCTTGCCCTGACCTAGTTAATTTAATGTAGATAGTTCTATCGAATGTATTTACTAGTTCAATGTATACAATCTTAACCCTTAAGTTAAAGTTATAGTTTATACCATAAGTTAGCCTCTACTGAGTTCAATGCAACTCAGTATGTACTTGCATACCCTGTATAAGTTTTGTTATATGTAAACCACTTTGAATCATAGAAAGGCGGTATAGAAATAGATTTAAATAAATAAATAACAGCAGACTCCTGGGCCCTCAAGATTATCCAGAACAGATACCTGTTGCATTTCGATCAACTTCCTCCCCTGTTCTTTCCAGGGGAATACCCCCTCGATCTTCACCCGGACAGCTCCTCCAGCTTGGATGTTCAGGCTCTCTTAACTGACTGGACCATTAAACTGGTCCCTCCATCTCAGGCCAGAAGGGGATTTTACTCCCATTACTTTCTGGTTCCCAAGAAAACCTGTGGTTTCGGGCCCATACTAGATCTTCGGAACCTCTATCTGTTCCTGGTGAGGGAAAAGTTCAAGATGGTCTCCCTGGAAATCTTGTTGCCCTACCTTCAATGGGAAGACTGGCTATGCTTCTTGGATCTCAAAGATGCCTATACTCATATTCCCATTCACCCCCTTCATCAACAGTATCTCCGCCTCATGCTAAGGAGGGAGCACTATCTGTATTGGGTGCTGCCTTTTGGCCTAGCTTCCACCCCACGAGTCTTCACAGAGTATCTAGCGGTTGTTGCCGCCTTTCTCTGGAATCAAGGGGTCTTTTTCCCTTAACTGGACAGCTGGCTGATAAGAGGTGGGACGCCGGCTGAGGTCTAGCACTCCGTGAGACTCACCATTTAGATGCTGTAATATCTGGGTGTTGTAATAAACTACTCATTCTCACCTGCAGTCCTCTCAATGCCTGAGTTTATTGGGGCTCTCCTTGATACTACTCTAGCTCGAGCCTATCTGCCATTGGACTGGGTCTGGTGCCTAGTCGCCCTGATGCACGACATCCAGAACTGCCAGGTCTTGATGGCTCGGCAGATGCTGCGCCTCCTCAGTCACATGGTCTCCATGGTCCATGTTACTCCATCTGTGTGGCTCCAGATGCAACAGGTGCAGTGAATACTCTGCACACAGTAGCGTCAGATCACCAGCCATCTCAAGGACAAAAATGGTGGTCATTCCTCCACTCAAGGAGTCCCTCTCCTGGTGGCTACAGCTTCCGAACTTGCTTGCGGGGCTCCTTTTTCAGGCCTCCTGCATCAGCGCATTCTAACAACAGATGCTCCAAGATGAACTGGGGGGTTCATCTCAATGACCAATGTACACAGGGACTGTGGATGGCTCGGGAGAGCTTCAGGCCATTGCCAATGCGCTCCGAGCATTTCAGCAACAGCTGGCCAACCAGATGGTCCTCATCCAAATGGACAATCAGGTGGCCATGTTCTACATCAACAAGCAGAGTGGCACAGGCTCATACCTCCTCTGTTGGGAGGCAGTCTGCTTCTGGAAGTTTGCCGTCTCAAATGGCATATTCCTCAGGGTGGTGTATTTGCCTGGGGAACTCATTGTCCTGGCAGATTGTCTCAGCAGAGTCCTTCAGCCACACAAGTGGACCCTCAGCAAACAAGTAGTGAACCGCATCTTCTGAATATGGGGCGCATCATCAATAGGTCTCTTTGCAACCTCGCACAATGCCTAGCTGCTGCTGTTTTGTTCCAGGATGCTGTGCAGAAATCGAATAGCTTCCAATGCTTTTCTCCTGGACTGAAGCGAAGGCCTCCTTTATGCCTTCCCACCAATTCCTCTGGTAGACAAAACCTTGTTCAAGCTTCAAGTGGATGGAGCCACTATGATCTTCATAGCGCCGCACTGGCCCAGACAGCCATAGTTTCCTGTTCTGCTTCGGCTGTCCCGGAGGCAGCCTCTCCAACTTGGCTGTGCCCTGGATCTGGTCTCTCAGGATGGGGGACCCTTCTTCACCCCAACATCTGATCCCAGGCTCTCATGGCATGGATGCTGAGCGGATAGCTCTTGCAGACCTCCACCTGCTGACGGAAGTGGAAAATGTGCTCCTTGCGTCATGCAAGGATTATATGTAACGCTTCTACACATTCAAATGGTGCAATTTGCAGGCAAGGCACTAGATCCTTTTACCTGTTCTCTGAAGGCAGTGCTGACTTACCACCTCCATCTCGCCGACTCTGGTCTCAAATAAAACTTGGTCAGAGTGCATCTGAGTGTGGTGGTGGCCTACCATTGCGGCTTGACTGATAGGCCTATCTCCGCTCATCCTCTCATTGCTTGCTTCATGAAAGGCCTCTTGCTTTCGTGTCCTCCAATTAAGCCACTGCCAGTGGTGTGGGATCTTAACATAGTTCCAGAGCAGCTTCGCTCTCCCCCTTTGAGAGCCTCAGCTCCTGCTCGCTCATGGAGAGTCATTTTCCTGGTGGCAATCATCTCTGCATGCAGAATCAGCGAGTTACAGGCACTGGTGGCACACCCACCATATACAAGATTCCATCCAAATTGAGTGGTCCTCCAGACTCACCCTACCTAAGGTGGTCTATTTACTAAACTCCATCTCCTCAACTTTTGTCCCTTCCATCTGTCATATCGACAACCGAGGTGTGAAGATTGGTGGGAGACTCATCAACAACTTTCACTATGCTGATGATACCACCTTATTGGCTGAAAGTGAAGAGGATCTGAAACATTTGCTTCTTAAGATCAACGAACATAGTCATAAAATGGGTCTGCACCTTAATGTTAAGAAGACAAAGATCCTGACAACTGGAAAAATCAGTAAGTTCATTGTTGATGGAGAAGAAATTGAAATGGTTGACAGCTTTAACTTACTTGGATCAACAATCAATAAAGAAAGATCTAGCAGACATGAAATCAGATAACATATTACTCTTGGTAGAATGGCTATGAAGGACCTAGACAAGATTCTCAAGATCAGAGGTGTTTCTCTCTATACAAAGATTCGACTTGTCCAGGCCATGGTATTTTCAATAATGTCATATGGATGTGAAAATTGGACAGTGATAAAGATAGGAAGAAAATTCATGCCTTTGAATTATGGTACTGGCGACGAATACTGTGTATCCGATGGACTGCCCGAAGAACAAACCAGTCAGTACTAGAGGAGATCAAACCTAAGCTTTCTTTAGAAGCTCAGATGACAAAACGTTGACTTTCATACTTTGGACACATCATGCGAAGAGAGATATCATTGGAAAAAGACATAATGTTTGGCAAGGTAGAAGGTCACCCTAAAAGAGGAAGGCCAGCAATGAGATGGATCGATACAATAACAGAAGCTATGGATACCACTCTATCAACAATGAGCCACTTGGCTGAAGACCAAACAAAGTTTAGGTCAACTATCCAGAGGGTTGCCAGGAATTGACACTGACTGACAGCACTTAACAACTTAACATCGCTATCTACTGCGACTGTACTTGCAGCCTTCAAGCATGCTGTGGTTACACTTTTCCTCAAGAAACCACCCCTTAATCCTACCTGTCCTTCTAATTATTGACCCATCTCTCTCCTCTTTATCTCTAAACTACTTGAACATGGAGTTCACTGTCGCTGTCTTGGCTTTCTCTCTTCTCTGTCCCTTCTGGATCCACTGAAATTTTGCCCTTTACACTCTATTGAGATGGCTTTGCCAAAGTCTCCAGTGACTTGTTCCTCACCATATCCAAGAGTCTTTACATAATCTTCATCCTCCTTGGCCTTTCAGCTGCTTTTTTTTCTTAAATTCTTTATTTTTTATGAGCAGTTATGTAAAAAGAATCGTACAAGCCAAATAAGTTTAACCTATCCAAACATTGTAACAACAAACCAACATCGTCATCCAGAGAACACATTCCATGGTAACAATGGACATATGTGAGGAATAGGATGGACTGCCTAGCCAACTATCCTCCACAGGGGAAAACAGAAAATCAAAACCAAAAGACACCCTGCCAATAATCATCACTACCTTACCATACTGCTGCCTCAGAAGGGGGGAAAGGGAACATCATGAAAGGGAGGGGTACCCAGGGGTCATGAAGGAGGAGAAAGAGACTGATCCAGGGGAAACATCAAGGTACATTCCATAGGGTTAGCAGTCCAGACCATACCCTTTAGTTACAACCCAAGAAGTGGAAGGGGGAGCGAAAAGTCAAGTACCACAAAGCACTAAACAGGGAACTAGCCCGTGACAATCCCCAGCACCTTCAGCCCACTCCCACCCCTGCTATTCCGGGGCCCATATCTTATTAAAAGTAACTAAATGCCCACACATTATGGCCACACCTTGCTCCATTTCCATAAGAGACATCAACTTCGCAAGCCATTCTGCAAAAGAAGGTGGCTTAGGGCTCTTCCACATCGCTGCGATGCAAAGTCGCATCACAAGAAACAAAAAAACAGGTGAGATCATGCCTATTAAGGAGGATCTCTGGCGGTCCCTTCGCATAGCCCAACAACAGCAGCTCCAGATCCATGGGAAACGACCATCCCACCAGCCAAGGACAGAGCCCAAGCACTTGCTTCCAGAGGGGCTGAATCTTCTCACAGTCCAGCATAACATGTAGCAGAGTACCCCAATCACTGCATACTCACCAGAAATCACTCAAGGGTGCACTACCCATGACCCGCAACTTCATATGAGTGAGATAGGTCTGAAACAACAGCTTATATTGAGAGTCTAAATGTGACTGGGAGAAGGATACATGGGAGGTATTTGCCCATAATACTTTCCATTGCTCCCCTGACCAAGTCCTCCCAAGATCCCTTCCCCAATGACGCTGATACTGGTGAAATGTCTCGGCCATGACCACTAAGATCCTATAGATCTGCGCTAAATACTCCATACCCGTTGCAGGTCCCAAAAAGAAAACCTCCAATGGGCATAGTGTACTCAAATATTGGGCCTTATTTGACACCAAAAAATGCTCCAACTGGACAGAGAAAATACACTAGGGGAGAGCATGGAACACTGCTCCATAATCTCCATTCTAGTCATGTAGCGCCCTTGAGTGATAAAATCTACCACTTTCATCATACTGTTGGCTGCCAACCAACGAAACTAGTGGAGATCGGACTCTACAGGCGAAAAAATCTTGGCGCTTGTCAAATATGCCAGCCAAGATGTTGGAGGAGAGGAGGACACCCATTGAGCTACCCTCTCCCCTTTCTGCTGCTTTTGACACTGTTGATCACCATCTTCTCCTTAATACCCTGTCCTCACTTGGATTTAGGGGTTCTGTCCTGTCCTGCTTGTCTTATTATCTCTCCCACTGCACTTTTAGTGTATGTTCTGGTGGATCCTCCTCTACTGCTATTCTTCTTTCAGTCAGTGTATCCCAGGGCTCTGTTTTGGGACCTCTCCTTGTTTCTCTCATGGTTTTCAGTACCATCTCTATGCTGATGACTCTCAGATCTACCCTTCTGCACCTGAAATCTCTCCGGGAATCCAGGCCCAGATCTCTGCCTCCTTATCTGACATTAGTGCCTGGATGGCTCACTGCCATCTGAAAGTGAACATAGCTAAAACTGAGCTCCTTATCTTTCTCCTTAAACCCACCTCCCCCTTTCCTCCTTTCTCTTTTTCTGTGGATAACACTACTTCTCCCTATTTTCTCAGCTCGCAACCTTGGGAATGTCTTTGACTCCTCCCTCTTCTTCTCCATGCGCAGCTAAAACTTGTCATTTCTTTCTCTATAATATTGGCAAAATTTGTCCCTTCCTTTCTGAACACACTACTAAGACCCTTCTCTAGTCACCTCCCGTCTGGACTATTGCAACCTCCTCTTCGCTGGTCTTCCTTCGAATCATTTCTCCCTAATTCAATCTGTTCAGCTAAATGACTAATCTTCCACCAGTGTCTATACTCATGTCACCCCTCTTCTCAAGTCACTTCATTAGCTTCCTATCCATTTCTGTATCCAGTTCAAACTTCTATTGCTGACCTATAAGTGCCTTCATTCAGCTGCTGTTGATTACCTTTCCACCCTTCTCTCTCCTTATACCACTCTTCGGGAACTCTGCTCTTCTGGCAGATCCCTTCTATCTGTGCTCTTCTCTTCCACTGCCAACTCCAGACTTCAATCTTTCTGCCTTGCTGCTTTTTTGCTTGGAACAAACTACCTGAGTCGGTACATCAGGCTTCATCTGTAGCCCTGTTCAAATTTAAAAACTCACTTCTTTGAGACTGCTTTTCGAACCTGATCCTCCCTAGTTGCCTGTTTCCACTTATGTGTTTCCTTCCCACTCCCCAAGATATATCCTAGTTCCCAGTTGTGTTGTCTGTCTTGCTCAGATTGGAAGTTTATGACAAGTCCCAAATACTGAAGGATGCGCATTGTGCGACAGAGAGCAACCCTGGCCTCTGGCTCTGAAGGGGCTCGAATGAGCCAATCGTCTACGAAAGGGAAGACGAATATTCCCAGGGTACGGAGAAATGCTGCTACCACAGCCATGCATTTTGTGAACACTCTTGGTGCAGAAGCCAGGCCAAAAGGAAGAACTCTGTATTGGTAGTGCTTCCCTTGAAACAGGAATCGAAGGAACATTCGGTGAGTTGGATGGATGAGAACATGAGTGTACCCATCCTTGAGATCTAGAGAACAAAGCCAATCCTGACTCCGAAGGTATGGCAGCAGAGTTCCTAGAGAAATCATTTTGAACTTCTCTCTGAACAGGAATTTGTTCAATTCTCTGAGGTCTGGAATGGGTCTGTGTCCTCCTGTTTTCTTTGGAATAAGGAAATAGGGGGAATAAAACCCTGTACCCCGTTGGGGAATAGGCACCTCTTCTATTGCTCCTTGAGCAAGGAGCATTGTGACTTCTTGACCTAACCGGTCGTTGGGAGAGGTCTGAGAATTGAACTGTCTTACTATTGTAGGAGGGGGCATGCTGAGGAAATGAAGCTTGTACAATAGACAGAGTCCAATTTTCTGCTGTTATCTGACACCATCTGGGGGCAAAATGACAACCTTCCTGGGATGGTGGAGGGTTCTGGGCCGTTCAGGGCCAGGAAGGCAAAGTTCTCTAGACAGGAGTCAAAGCCCTTGTGGAGGCTGAGTCTGCTGAGCCGGTTGAGGCTTAGCTGCTTTTGGCTTCCTTTGTTGCCTAGGTTGTTGCTGCTGTCCCTTTTGGGCAGACTGACCTGAACGATGTCCCAGCTGGGTATAGGAGAGATAAAACATTTTCTTCTTGCTGAAGAATGGTTTCTTAGAGGATCGTAAGTTCATACCTCCTCCGTCGCTACTGGTCAACAACATAGAACTGACGTCCAAACCCACAATCCGATATCTCGGCATCACACTGGACCAACACCTGGATATGTCAACGCATGTGAAGAACGTGACAAAGAATATATATCATAAGATCAGAACACTGCGACACCTCCGCCCCCTACTTGATTATACTGACTACCGATCAACCTTTCAGGCATTAGTCCTCCCACATCTTGATTTTGCGAACATCATCCTCCACGGGCTTTCTCAATCAACTTTAAATCCACTTCGTCTGGCTATGAATGCAGCTGCAAGAGTCCTCTCGGGGTCACCAAGATCTGCTCACATAACGCCTATCATGAAAGACCTATACTGGCTACCTCTACAAGCCAGACTCCTATATAAGTCTCTAGTCCTGACCTTCAAAGCCATGAATAATTACCCACCGACACCAATCAGCAAACTAATTCATAACACCCTCGAAAATAGGAACAGAAGGACTACTGCTATGAACACCTTAATAGTTCCCAAGATGATGACATCATGTACTAAAGCTACATCGAATAGAGCTTTCTCAATATTCGCACCCCTAAATTGGAATACACTTCCCCACGAAATCCGTGGCATCAAAAGTCTATTACAATTCCGAAAAACCGTGAAGCATCACCTATTCACAAAATTCTACCCAGAAGTGATCATGGACTCCCACACAACCAACAGGCCTCCCACATACACCAGACACCTTAGCACCCTAATACAACCAGAAAATGGTTAGACTACACGATAGCCCACATGACTACCATTTACCCGTACCACCCACATGAATACACGCACAATATCCATTCGAGCTTGAATATTGTATATAGTTAAAGTATATATATAATATAATGTTGGCTGGACATAGTTATCCCTGTTATTCCATGTTATATATTCCCCTGTTCTCTGTAAACTCAATGTTGCCTGTATGCATTGCAGTATTTTGTTCAATGTACACCGCGCTGATTGTAATAGCGCAGTATAGAAGAGATGTTAAATAAATAAATAAATAAATAAATAAAAAATTTTTCCTTGCAGGATCAGCTGTAGATTTGGACAATATATCCAAAGTGATACTGTCAGCATCTATCTCATTAGCTTTTTCCTGCCAATTCTTGCCAAAGAGATTCTCTCTTGTGCAAGGTATATTCCCCGGTTTGTCCTGTACCCAGATTTCTAAGTCAGATGCCTGGAGCCAGGCAATTCTGCGTGCACCTATGGCAATAGCAGAGGTTCTGCTTATGCATTCAAAGCAGTCAAAGGCTGCACGATTCACAAACTTGGAAACATCCTGAGCATGTTTAACAAGAGTAAGATAATCTTGCCTTTTATCATCAAGAAGGAGAGGGCTCATAAGCTCTAAATCTCCTGTGACCTCTTTAAGGAACATTCCATTATACAAGATACAAACTGATCCTAGCAGAAAGCATGGAAGCCTGGAAGGATCGACGTCCAAAGGCGTCAAGCGTTCTACACTCACGTCCTGGAGGATTAGATGCATGCCTTTTTGCACTCTTTATCCTTCTCATGGTTGATTCCACCACCATGGAATGGTGTGGTAGCTGAGTCTTCTGAAACCCAGGACAAGGAGGAACTCGATACATGGTGTCGAGTCTTCGAGAATGAGGAGATGTGGTTAGAGGTGTTTCCCACACCCTTAACATAAGATCATGCAAGATCTCATGAATAGGTAAGGTAGCTGCCTCCTTGGGAGCTTTAGGGTATTGCAGGATTTCTAATTCCTTTGCCCTAGGCTCTTTTTCAGGAGCCACTGTGATGGAAAGACCTCGGGCCACATCTCGGATAAAATCCTGAAAGGACATATCCTCTGGTGGAGACATCCTACGCTGAGGAGAAGAGGAATCCTTGGGAAGAAGTACTCTGGTATCGGCAGAGCTTTCAGAGTCTTCAGACTCATCCGAGGATTCAAAGTATCTCCGATCTGGGTGATCGTGCAAGGCATGGTACCGGTACCAATCGAAGTCAGCATCGGAGTGGTCCAGTACCAGCTTGTCGATGCCGCATAGAGATGCATGACTCAGTCCCGGTAGCATACCTGCCGATGTCGGTGCCGGTACCAGAGTCGGTGCCAGTACCGGTTGAATTGTCTGAAGCGGTTTCAGGGGCATCAAGGCTATGAGAAGAGCCGCCTGACTGCGCTCAATAGCCAAGAATCTCTGGTGTATCGACGCTGCTGATGCTTGGGTATCGGTGCCGGTTAAAGCGGCCGGAACCCCAGAGCATGGCACCAGTAGTTCTGCCGAGGTTGAAGCCTCAAGAACATCCTGGAGCCCCGTTAGTGCTTTGGAAGCCGAAGCCTCCCGCTGGGGCAATTTTGCCGGTGAAAGTCCCTCAAAGGCAACGCCAGAGGCATCTCGATATTTAGAAGGAGATCTACCCTTTGAGGACTGGCTAGATTTATGTTTAGTTACCTGAGATCCATGGGAGGAGGATGAAGCCCTGGAGGACGTCGATGCCACAGAGGCTGCATCGGAGGGAAAAAGGGTGCTGAGCTTAGCAGCTCGGTTCTGCCGGCCCCTTTTTGACATCATTCCACAGGCAACACACTCTGAAATAGAGTGGTCAGGACCTAAACATTTGAGGCACCACTCATGGGTGTCGGTGACGGAGATGGTACCGCCACACTTAGAACACTTTTTAAAACCCGAAGCGGGTTTTTCCATTTTGAGGGAAAAAATTGGGCCTAGTGCCCAAAATGGCATGTGGCACCCAAGAAGAAAATCACTGGAGAAAGACTCCAGAAACAAAGGTGTTTTTTTTTTTTTTTAGAAAAAAGAAAAGAAGAACCGATGGTACCGGTATAGCATCGAGGGAAGGCAGATGTGACCACAAAAAAGAAGTATAAGAAGGGAATTTTCTGCGGTGATAGGATGTGCAACCTGTCAGTTCTGCAGAAAACGAAGAACTGGAGAGGGACAGTTGGGAAAGGCGCTTTGGGATGCTCCCAAAAGCTTTCCTATTGGACGATGGGGAGCGTTCCCGCGTGGGCTCCGTCAGTGCCGACAATACCCATGTGTGAAGACTACATTCCTACTTGTTCCTGGAGATAACATTCACATATATCTCACACACTCCAAGGAAGCAAATATCTTAGGCACATTAGTGGGTGCATAACGACCCCTCACAAATCCTACTTGATGTTCATGGACCAGTCCTGGTAATAGCAGGGCCAATCAGTCAGTCATTATTTTAGCAAGTAATTTCAAATTGAAATTTAATAAGAAAATGGGGCCTTCACCTGATCCTTGCCCACTTTGAGTTAACTGTGGGGAAAAGAAGCAGCACTCTGGATTGTGATGAAAAGAGGAGATGGCACTGTCATCCATACTGGTGTGGCCTACAGGCCTCCAACTCAAACCGAAGAAATAGATTGCGAATTGATTGATGATATTGCAAAGATAGCCATGAAGGGGGAAGTGATCATATTGGGTGACTTTAATCTACCCAATGTGGATTGGAGTGTTGCAAGGGGGTAAACTGAAAGGCAATGTCAGGAAATACTTTTTCACCAAAAGGGTGGTGGTTGGAATGCCCTCCCGATGGAAGTGGTGGGGGCAAATACAGTGACAGAATTCAAAATGGCATGGGACAGATACAGTGGATCCCTTTACAGCGACAGGACAAAATCAAAATAAACATAACTATTTCTTGTATCTGAACAAATAGGGGTGACCTACACGGAGCGGTGAGTACACCCCTAAACAAAGACATGGGGAGAGGTGACCTGCACAGAGTGGCAGGTGCACCTACTCTTGCTGACTTGCTGGGCAGACTAGATGGACCATAGTGGTCTTTATCTGCCATCATATACTATGTTGTTATAGTTTAATTGTATCAGTTTACTATGCTAAGTGTTCCATGTAATGTCCCTATGAGTTCTTTATAAACCACTGTGACTAGTAGATACGGTGATATATTTATTTAGATGGATTTATTATAAGAGCTGTTAAGAGAGATAGATAGATAAATGAATGGACTATTTGCAAACTGCCCGTTCTTTCTGTAGGTAAAACACTGCAATAATGAATCTTTGAGTCTGTTTTTGCTTTGACTCTAGCTGCTTCTTGCTACCCCCCCCCCGGGTGACCACCTAGTTTGCCTAATGTAGTGGTTGGAAACGCAAGGAGAGCAAGCACATAGTGGAAAACCTAAATGAATTCTTTACTGAGGAAGAGGCCGGGGATGTCCCCATGCCGGAAATGGTCTTTAGTGATGATTCAGAGGAACTGAAACACATGACAAAGCTGGAAGATGTAATGGAGTAGACGGAAGACCTAAATGAAGCAGAAAGAAGAAGTGAGCTGGGGTTAGAGCAGAAGCTGAGACTCGGGGAAACCAGGCTGCAAATTCTGCTGATGGGACTTGCTCAAGGTCACAGGGACGTTCATCCTCCTCGTTCTCCAATATAACTTAGGAGACCGTTTATGAACAGTTAGTGTGAGTTATTTATTACAGAGCCTAGTTTTAGGCCACAGGTCCTGCAGTAAATGAGCCCTTCCAGGGTTGGAAGTACCTCCTGTAGCTGACTGTACCTCACGTTCAGCTCAGATTTGGAAAAGTGAGTAATCCAATCTAAAACTCCACATTGCCATGAGCAGATGGTGTTCACCCCAGAAGGCTGGGAGTGTGCCCTATTTCCCCTGCATGTGGGGCTGAGCCCATGGGTATGTGCTCTTTCTCCTCCCCCCCCCCCCTCATATGCTGCCATAGCCCCTGGGTTTGTCCCTTCCCCTGTTTGCTGGGTTGAACTCTTGTGGGTGTCCCCTCCCCTGATGGGCTGGATGCCTGGTTGTGTGCTCCCCTTCCCTCCTCTCTCTGCTTACTGGGATGAATCCCTGAATGAGCGTGAACCCCCCTCCCCTTTCTGGGCTGAACCCCTGCCTGTGTGTTCCCCCCCCCCCCATGCTGGGCTGAAACCTGGGGTGTCTGCCTTCCTCCCCCCACCCACATGCTGGGATGAACTACCCCCTAGGTGTGTACTCCTCCACCCCCCCCCCATTGTGGGCTGAAACCCAGGGTGCTCTCCTCCCCATGCTGGGCTGACCCCCCCAGGTGTGTACTCCTCCCTCCCCCCCCCATGCTGGGCTGACCCCCCCCCAGGTGTGTAGTCCTCCCCCCCCCCATTGTGGGCTGAAACCCGGGTGCTCTCCTCCCCATGCTGGGCTGAACCCCCCTCCTAGGTGTGTACTCCCCCCCCCCCCCATGCTGGGCTAACCCTCCCAGGTGTTTACTCCTCCCTCCCCCCCCCATGCTGGGCTGACCCCCCCAGGTGTGTACTCCTCCCCCCCATTGTGGGCTGAAACCCAGGGTGCTCTCCTCCCCAGGCTGGGCTGACCCCCCCGGGTGTGTACTCCCCCCCCCCCAATGCCGGGCTGACCCCCCCAGGTGTGTACTCCTCCCCCCATATGCTGGGCTGACTCCCCCCCCCCAGGTGTGTCCTCCTCCTCCCCCCCCCCCCATGCTGGGCTGATCCCCCCCAGGTGTGTACTCCTCCTCCCCCCTCCCATGCTGGGCTGACCCCCCCCAGGTGTATACTCCTCCTCCCCCCCCCATGCTGGGCTGACCCCCCCCCGGTGTGTTCTCCTCCTCCCCCGCCCCCCCCTGCTGGGCTGACCCCCCCCGGTGTGTACTCCTCCTCCCCCGCCCCCCCATGCTGGGCTGAACCCCGGTGTGTGTGCTCCCCTCTTCTTGCTGGTTGGGATGATGATGATGAGCGCTGCCCCCCCCCCCCCGGGCTGCGCTTGTGCTGAGTCGCTGTAGCCACAGGAAGGGGCGGAGGAGCCCGGCAGAGCGAGAAAGGGGAAGCGAGGAGCCGAGCGGAGCCCGGGGACGGTGCAGGGCCGATGTTCACCCGAGCCGTGAGCCGGCTGAGCAGGAAGCGGCCGCCTTCAGGTAGACGCTCAACTTGCGCTCTGTGCGTCCATCTGGCTATCTATGCGTCCGTCTATCCGTCCGCGCCGAGCCCCAGCTCGCCTCTGCGGGGAGCTTAGGAGGAAGTTTCGCTAGAAAGGGGAAGAGTCTGTCTGTCTGTCTGTCTGGTTGAGGGGTCCGGGCGGGGGGCTGAGGGCAGCGCATCGAGCACTTGCACGGGCATCTCTGAGCCCCACCGGCTGCAGCTCCGGCACTTTTGCACAACTGCCAAGTTTTCAGAAATCGGGAAATGAATATTCTCCTACCTCGGTGCCCCCCACCCCGTGCGGCTCTCAGGAGGAGAGGTCGTTCATGCCCGAAACCCCGACTACCTCCGTGTGTCCCGAGGACCCTTAAAGATTTCTAAATTCCTTCTGTAAAAGATGATATAGGAATATGGGTGGAAGCTTAACTATTGCAATTAGTGGAATTAATACAGCCTCAGATGGTTATCGCACGCAAAATCCTCCAGCAGCTTTCTGCAGCCACCTTAGAAGATTCCTACACTGGACACCAGACAGCAACTAACATGGCAAATTCCACTGCCAGTACCCCCCCCCCCCCCCCAATATATCAGACAGAGAGCCTCACGCTATTTGCCCCTCAGCTCTGCAACTCCCTCCCTGTGCCAATTCGTCTTATCACTGACCTGTCTGCCTTTAGAAAAGCAATAAAAGCTCATCTTTTCCAGCTATCCTTCGACCAGGTCACATAACCCACTAGTGCTGCGCTTCCGTCTAGTGCAAACTCCCCCATGTAGTCTGTTCAGTTGTACTTAGAAGCTCTGTTATCTGTTGCTAGATCTCTTACTTCTTCAGTGTAATCCTGTTCAATGCAAACTTGTTCTATGTACTAAGTTGTTCTATTGTAAACCACACTGATTTTAAATAGTGCTGTGTATAAAACCAAAGAAATAAATACATAAAAATAAGCACTGAGGATCCTTAGCTGGGGAGAGTGAGGGAATTAGCCCAGAGGGTCCTCAGTGCTTGGGAGGGGAGAGGAGGGGTGCACAGAGCTGACCCTTAGGGGCTTTTTTTTTACTAAGCTTTGTTAGGCTTTAGCAGTTAATGTTGCATTTTACTGCAAATAGTGTGCTGTTAGCTGCAGATGCTGTTGGCTGTTGGGGGCCCGCAGAGCCCTTCCCCAGCAGGTGCTGCACAGCGGATGCGGAGACTGCAGCACGTCAGCATTGTGGGTGCAGTCAACACCACCCATTGGGGTGGCAGTGGTTGCACCCGCGCTGTCTGAAACTTGCATGGTTACCACACCCTGTTGGCATCTGCAGTAACTGCGCATTGCAGACATGTCCGTTCTCCGCTCGTATCCCGCCCATTCTTGCAGATACCATGGAAAACTCGCCACGCTACCTGTGAATGGGCCCTCTGCCCTGCTAAGACTTAGCACAGCTTAGTAGAGATGCTCTTCGAGGGGAAGGGCCCTTATGTCACCGACGAAGTGGGGAGGAGGGGGAGGAAGGTGCCCCCTCTCCTTTAGCAGGCCCAGTGGTTTTCAGCTTGCGGAGACCTGCGTGGAATGCGTCAGAGGGTGGCGGCACTGGCTGTATTCTGGCCCCCAGACTGATGACACTGTGACCAGGACAGACACCCCACTTGCCACTGTTGGGGTTGCGGCTACCATTATGGCACAGGGGTCTCTAAAGCATGGGGCCGGGTGCAGTTGGCTCCCCCTCTCCCTAAGACTGACAGGCAACAATGGGGAAAATGTCACTCTCACAGATATGTATATAAAATATATATGCACCCCCCCCCCCACCTCCTTGTGTGTGAGAGACCTGCACTAAACTGATACCAAGGGGGCACAGCTTGTGCTGTCCTTACTGATGACAAGACTGGACCATCTTGATCTTAGATTGAGCAAAGGGAGGCTGCTCTTAGAATCGAGGAGGAAAGGTCACTTAGGTGTGGAGTTCCTGCAGGTTCTCTAAAGCTGTCCCGAATTCAGCCAGACTGGCCTGGTCACTGCTGTGCACATCATGCAGAGAGGCCTGTGGTACATTCTCGGCTGCGATCTTCCACTCCCTGAACTGATTGGGGGTTAAGGGGTGCAGATACACATAGTCTCTGGTGTTTGTGGGGGAGCTATAATGATTGCACAGTGGCAAGATTCAGATGACCCTTAGCTATGGGGTACTGGGATTTCAAGGTTTGGAAAGGAACCCTGGTGCCTGGTCCCTCACCAAGGACTGTCAGTTATTTGGGAGGGTATATAAGACAGGGGTTGCAAATTCCTGGTAGTAGTGAATGAAGGCTTATAACGTTAGAACCAGCTGACCAGAGGAGCCCGAGGGCACCAGGTCCAGATTACAAAAGAGAATTATGCCCGTTGCAAGCGGCTTGGAGCACACCATTGGTGGAGAAAGTTTTAAAGTCCTGGAAGGCCAGGGAAACACTTTAGCCTTTCTGTGGGTGAATGACATCTTATTAATCAGTCAATTTTGAAGATTTCAGTCTGTTTCCTCAACATCTTAGAGATTTTCATTGAAGAATGATATTGGAGTGAGTTTCCTACCAGTGTAGAAATGAAATGCTTCCCAGAGCGGGGCTTTTCCTCTTGATGACAGTTTGTGAGCTGTTTTTGGAATGTGCAATTAAAATGATTAAACATGTTGCAGACAGTGATTTTTGCTCCGAATATCTTTTTTTCAGATTCTGAAATATACATTTCTAATAATATAGAAAACAGACATGAGGAAAGCGACATGGAAAACCTTAATCGTATATTAGCAAGAAACACTCACTCTCCACATCCAACCCACATAATGAGGAGAGAGAAAGAGAAAATAAAAACATAGAAAGAGACCAAAACCCTCATAACTTACTCCTTCGTCCCATCTGTGAACCTTTTTATCATTCCTGGAAGTGTATAAATTGGGGAAGAACTAAACTGTTGGCTACTGGGATTTAACAAACTTGTCTAGTTGTGATGGATCCAGACGCATCCTTATTCCTGGCTGGGTAATTGGGCATTTGCGAGGGACCTTTAAAGAGAAAGAGGAGCCCCTTAGCCTTCAACTGAAGAAAATGTTTTCTTCCAAGCTGAGTACTAGTGAACCTTTCTGTAGTGTTATAAGGCATACACAGCACTGGCCTTTAGCACAGAACAGAGAGTCCCTGCTTCGTAGAGCTTACAATCTATTCAAGACAAACAGGGGGACTAGGGGAGAACCAGCCCCATCGGGGAAAAGCTGCACGTTCTGACCACAAAGCAAAGGATCTTTCCTTTTAAAGTAGTTTGTAAATTCTTAAAGCTTATCTGGTTCTGAGAGACAGGAGACCAGGTGGATAACTGTGGCAGTCAGACCATCTGTATCATAAAGATCAAAATTTCTCCAAATTAAGAACGACCTCCAATCTGCCCCCTTTCATTATCGCTGTTAATACAAACAGTTCCAAATACATAATAACACCTCGAGATGCACATATCCTCCACAGGCGACATTCAAACCCTCAGGGAAGACATTTTTTTAAACAAAATACTAGGAGGTAATAATTGTGTAAAAAGAATACACAGGGTTTTTTTTAGCTCTAGTCACATCCCCAGTAGCCTTTTTTTGTATTTGAGGCACGGACTAGTCCTCCTCAAGGACAAGCCTCCTGAACTTACAATCAGGGTCGGCTTAACCAGTAGGCACACCAGGCAGCCACCCTGAGCAGCAGCTCTCTGGAGAGTGACAAAGAGCAGCTGCAGTCAGAGGAAAACCACAGAGCCACCCACACTCAAAGAACCGTTAGTTTGCAATTTCACCCACAGAGGACGATTAGCTGTTCTTAAATACGTCATTCACCTGGGTAAATATTTTTTAAACCACATTTAATATTTTAAATTATGATGTCCAATTATTCATTTTTTACAGGAGGTTCTGGAAGGGAAGGGGGCATGCTGGGGTCTTGAAAGTTAATTGGCTGAAGGCTTCCCTAGGGTGCCCAAAAGCATTGCACCAGCCCTGAATCCAGCAACTGGGAGAGGCTGTTATAGGAGTTCACCCTGGGGTGTGCCCTCCCATCCATGCTCTTCTCCATAGGTTGCAGGATGAGAATGACAGGCCAGCCCTCAGTCAGCAGGGAAATGCTGGGCATCAGCAGCTTATCCTCCTGGAGCTGGTTACTGCACTAAGCCCAGAGCATTTTCATTCCAGCACATACTCTAAGATGCTGGTAAGGTTGCTAGATAAGAACATACGAACAGCAGGCACTATAACAGGGCCATGACAAGATACCAGGAAAGACGCTTGGATAGATGGGTTAATGAAAGGAATGGAAAATAAAACAAAAGATATTATAATGCCTCTATATCATTCCATGGTGAGACTGCACCTTGAATATTGTGTGCAATTCTGGTCGCCGTATCTTAAAAAGGATATAGCATTATTAGAAAAGGTTCAGAGAAGAGCCATCAAAATGGTAAAGGGGATGGAAGGATACTCCTACGAAGAAACGCTAAAAAGGTTAGGGCTCTTTAACCTGGAAAACAGATGGCTGAGGGGAGATATGAGAGAAGTCTATAAATTAATGAACGGAGTGGAATGGGTAAACGTAGATTGATTGTTTACGTTATCAGAATATAGAAAGACTAGGGGACATGCAATGAAGCTACAGGGTAAACTATTTAAGACTAATAAAAGAAAATATTTTTTCACTCAACATGTAATCAAACTCTGGAATTTGTTACCGGAGGATGTTGTAAAGGCTGTTAGTGTAGCTGGGTTTAAAAAAGGTTTGGACAAGTTCCTGGAAGAAAGGTCCATAAACCATTAAGAAGGGACCCATGATATCAATGCTTGACCCAGTACAAGCATTGTGGAACCTGTGTCTTTTGGGGAAACTGCTAGGTACGTATGACCTAGATTGGCCACTGTTGGAAAAAGGATACTGGGCTTGATGGACCTTGGTCTGACCCAGTATGGCATATCTTATGTTACCTTGTGTGACAAAGTTCAAGGCATTGATAAGGCAGGCAAAGAGAGAATTTCAGAAGAAGCTTGCTGTGGAAGCCAAAACGCATAATAAAGACTTTTTCAAATAGCTAAAAACCTGTGAGAGAGTCAGTTAGACCATTAGAAGATACAGAGGTAAAAGGGGCACTAAGAGTTGACAAGGCCATAGCGGAAAGACTGAATGAATTCTTTGCTTTGGTCTTTACTAAGGAAGATGTATGGATGTTAGCCATGACTGACTTGGTATTTAAAGGTGATACTGTGGAAGAATTGAAAGAAATATTGGTACACTGGGAAGATGTATTACAACTATTTGATAAACTGAAGAGTAGCAAATCACCTGGACTGGATGGTATACATCCAAAGGTGTTGAAAGAACTGAAATATGAGATTACAGACCTGGTATTAGTAATCTGTGAACTATCATTAAAATCATCTGTAATACCTGAAGACTGGAGGATGGCCAATATAACACCAATTTTTAAAAAGGGTTCCAGGGGTGATCCGGGAAACTACAGACCAGTGAGCCTGATGTCAGTACCAGGAAAAATGATAGAAACCATAATAAAGAACAAAATTACTGAACATGTCGATAGTCATGGCTTAATGGGAGACAGACAACATGACTTTAGACAAGGAAGATCTTGTCTTACTAATCTGTTTATGTTTTTTTGAAGGTGTGAATAAACAGGTAGACAAAGGTGAGTCAGTTGATATAGGGTATCTAGACTTTCAGAAAGCCTTTGACAAGGTCCCTCATCAGAGACGTTTTGCACAACTAAAAAGTCATGGGATAGGAGGCCGTGTACTATTGTGGATCACAAACAGATTAAAAGATAGAAAGCAGAGGGTAGGGCTAAATGGCCAATTTTCCCAATGGAGAAAGGTTAATCGTGGAGTACCTCAGGGATCTGTGCTGGGTCTGCTGTTCTTTAACATATTCATAAATGACCTAGAAATGGGAATAATCAATGAGGTTATCAAATTTGCAAAACTGTTTAAAGTTGTTAAAACCCATGAGGATTGTGGACAATTGCAAGAGGATCTTGATAAATTGGAAGACTGGGCATCCAAATGGCAGATGAAATTTAATGTGGACAAGTGCAAAGTTATACACCTAGGAAAGAACAACCCAAACTATGGTTACATGATGCAAGGTTCCACATTAGGAACCACCACCCAGGAAAAAGATTTAGGTGTCCTCGTGGATAACATGTTAAAATCCTCGGCCCAGTGTGCAGCGGCAGCCAAGAGAGCAAATAGAATGCTAGGTATCATAAGGAAAGGAATGGAAAATAAAACAAAGGATATTATAATGCCTCTGTATCGTTCCATGGTGAGACCGCACCTTGAATATTGTGTGCAATTCTGGTCGCCGTATCTTAAAAAGGATATAGCGTTATTAGAAAAGGTTCAGAGAAGAGCCACCAAAATGGTAAAGGGGATGGAAGGATACTCCTATGAAGAAAGACTAAAAAGGTTAGGGCTCTTTAACCTGGAAAAGAGACGGCTGAAGGGAGATATGATAGAAGTCTATAAATTAATGAACGGAGTGGAACGGGTAAACGTAGATCGATTGTTTACGCTATCAGAATATAGAAAGACTAGGGGACATGCAATGAAGCTACAGGGTAAACTATTTAAGACTAATAAAAGAAAATATTTTTTTCACTCAACATGTAATCAAACTCTGGAATTTGTTACCGGAGGATGTAGTAAAGGCTGTTAGTGTAGCTGGGTTTAAAAAAGGTTTGGACAAGTTCCTGGAGGAAAGGTCCATAAACCATTATTAAAAGGGACCCAGGATATCAATGCTTGACCCAGTACAAGCATTGCGGAACCTGTGTCTTTTGGGGAATCTGCTAGGTACGTATGACCTAGATTGGCCACTGCTGGAAACAGGATACTGGGCTTGATGGACCTTGGTCTGACCCAGTATGGCATATCTTATGTTCTTATAAGTTCAGTCGCAGCTCTGAGTGTCACATCAGCTGAAGTAGGGACAGTGTCAGCTCTCTGTCATTCACTGCATAAAAGCCAGTGAAGGAAACATTCAAAGTCTGCTCCTTTGGGTTCTTTTTTTTTGGACTGGGTTTTATCCACTTGAAAGAACAAACTCCATTGTGTGCAGGGAGGAGTAATTCATGACGAATTCTGCATCCCTAAAAGTCACCAGTACCATTATTACTACGTATCATTTGTATAGTGTTAGAAGACGTGTGCAGCACTATACAGAGACATCTAAGAGACAGCCCCTTCTCTGTAGAACTTACAGTCTAGTCAAGACAGACAACACAACAACTGAGGATAAGAAATATGTCTAGGGGAATGGTAAGGAAACATACAGGAAGTGAACAAGAGGCTGAGGGGATCTGGATCCAAAAGCAGCCTTAAAGAGGTGAGTTTTTAGCCTGGATTGAATGGGGCCAGAGAAGGAGCCTGACGTGCTGAGTCAGTCACCCACCTATAGTAATCAGACAATTACGCTTAAAGCACAGCAAGCAGAGCATCTCAATCAATACACAATAGCCACTTAAGACCTTGTCATGTTCACAGCCGCTGTCATTTTGTTTCCTGTTGAAAATGTGGTGGTGTCCTTCCTCTGCAAAATCTGAGCCACAAAAGCTGTACTTTGAATAGCATGCATGCGTGTGTGTGTGTGTGCGCGTGCGCGTGTGCGTGCGTCTGCTCATTCGTTCCCTTTCTAGATCAGACTGGTTTATGTACCAAATATAACTTTTTAACTCAAGTATTGTAATGTGGAAATGGCTTATGGAAGGCAGGGTACCTTCTCTCTTTTGGATTCAATTGTTACTCAACAACCCACGAATAGTGTGAGCTGTAATTTATGTTACTCATGTTACATTTTTTTTCACAGTTTCCAATGACAAATTAAGGAGAGTAAAAACAAATAAAACAGTATGAAAACACATAACAAAATGGATAAAATAATAAATCTTATGTATACAAAGATGTGAAAACTACTGAGCTGTAAAAGTTGACCAGTGAAAGACGTCAATGGAGTGAAAGTCTGATTAAAACATCAGCTTTTAGAAGCAGGTACCAAATGGTGTTGTCTGGGTAATTTGTCGCCTGGCATGGGGGAAATACTGGGAAAGGTCTGCTTCTGACGTGTCTGCTCTCTCACAGTCAGGGGATGAAGGAATACTTGAGATTCAGGTAAAGATGAAGGCCAGGTGTATAAGGAAATAGTTTATCTTTTACCTAGTGAGGCGCAGATAATGACCAGATTTATGGATAATAATGAAAAGCTCAAGTTTAATCACAGGGGTATTGGTCGCCTGTGGAGATCTCTCCATCTCAGACGCAGAGACCTGATAAAGTGTAACATTTGTTAAAGGCTTAGTTCAAATTTCTTAGGTAAGTAAGTGGTATCGCCTTTGGTTATTTTAATTTGTATTTGCAAAACCCTGAGTTTTGATGCAAATAAGACTTTTGAAGGGCTTAGAGTAGATATTTAAATTGGTAAGTCTGGTGAACACTACAGACAGTGTGACTTTGGTCCCTGGTGGGACCCTTTTGAGATACAATGATTTCACTGATAACCAATCTGTTTTCTCGGTAACTTGTTTTAACAGAGATTCATGATGGTGATGGGGCGGCAAGTGGCAGTCACCAGACACGGAAAGGAACCTCAAGATGGGCGCTGTCTTTGGAGAAACTTCTAGACGATCCAGAAGGAGTTAAACAATTTAGGGTCATTATTTTAACTATCTGAGAATTAACAGTGCTGTAGATCTTGCTGTACGCACAGTGATGTGAGGCTATGTGACTCTCCACTGAAGGAGCGATAGCTATCCTCCTCTGCCAAATTCTTGTATCAGCATGACAACTCAGGGTTTGTAGGGATGACTGGGAATATGCACTATTGAACTGGGATATCATAGAAGGAAGGCTGTTAAAATTAGTTAGATTTGGAGTAGACATTAGGTGAGAAGTTCTCTTGGAGGTGGCTTCATCTGGATCCTTAGAACAAGGATGTCCTCAGTTTGGTATTTCCTCAAAGCTCTTGCCACTAGAGGCAGGCTGAGCTTTTAGTTGCTACCTCCAGAATATCCTAGATTGATTAATCCTCCACCCTTCATGAACATGGACCAGATTCCCAAAATACTCTAGACTGTGAGTTGTAAAGATATCCCTTGATGCCCTGGCCTGCTGGGACAACTACCACTACTACTACCACTATTTATAGCGTTACAGGGCATATGAAGTTCTGTACACACACACACGCATGAAAGAGTCCCTTACAATAGCTTGCAATCTATGCAAGACAGAAACACAACAAGAGGGGACTAGGGTTGCTGTAGTAATGTTGTATTGCTAGGTATGGTACAAATGAATGCCTGCACCCTTACAGTAGGAGACCTGAAGGGAAGGAGGCTGGATAGAGAAAAACATTTGTTATCCACTGAATTATCCCTGTTCTAGCCAAACCTCTAGGACCACACAGGGTGAACACCTGGCTCCAGTTCATAAGCTTTCTTGCTTCTAAACATTCTGGGAATTTTTCAGTTAGGAAAAATACTTTGAATTAGGAATCGATGAGCCAGGATGGAATCTTATCCTTTAGTGGTTGGAGATTGCTTAGAGACATGTAACATTCCTTTGTAAGTCAATATTATGCAGTCTAACAAGGGAGAGTTTGTAGCCCAAAATAGGATGGGGTAATTCTGATGTTTAGGAAGGTGATGTCATTGACATGGGTTTCATGCAGCATCCCCTAGTCATGATTCTATGAACCTTTATCATTTAATTTGGTTGGGAGGGTGATGCCTCTTAAGACAGTGGATGTAAATGACATGGCTAGTTGGGAGATACCATAGACGAATCTGAGGAAGTGCATGATACGATTGGGAGGGAATATCACTAAAATATATGGAAGTGAAGGAAGTGGTCAGATGAGGAGAGTTCTGCTACTGGTGTGTGGAGGTGAGTAACATGGTTAGGAGAGGTGATGTGATCACCTTAGGTGAACTATGCCACACATTGGTGGAAATTAGAAAGTGGTACTACTGAAGTCTGGGGAGCTGGATGAGGTGGTTGGGATGGTTTTCATCCCGTGATGCTTTCATATGTGCAGTGAAGAGGAAGCTACATCTTTTCTATCTCTACAGTGCTTCGAGGTAATTGTTTTGTCCTTGGAAACACATATAGCATTGTTTAAGCCATCAGCCTTTACAAGATTGGGTCAGTCCTGGTGTTCCCTAACCCCTCCTCCAGTGCATTTGGGGACTTAGACCATAAAAATAAAACCACATGTCCTAGAACACAATAAGAAAGACAGGACAGGAGAAGTCTGTCATCAAGGACTGGGTCAGATGGTAGTGATACAAAACACATTAAGCTTCGGATCTCCCTTGGAGGTCATTTTTTCCATACTGGCCACATTCACAAGTTCTTGTGGTGTATACTGGGCTGGGCTGTGTTCTGCAAAAGTCTGTCCTTGAAGTAATTGCCCAGCATCATGGAATGGAAAAAAAGATCTTTAAAGTTCAAGGATTTTAATCATGACCCTATGAACACATTCAGAATATCTTCTTGCCAGCACTGAAATGGACTTTCTTTGCTTGGAATGTACTTTCTTTAAACATTGCATGCAGAGAATTAATACATCCCTGGATTTCATTTACTTTAAGATAATAAATTATCTGCCGTGATTATACTGAATAACTTACTTACCGATGAAGCCTTGCAAAGCACAGCCTGCGTTTAAATGATCTTTACCCCCAATTAAAGCCAGAGTATACTTTATTTGGAAAAAAACACAAAATGTATCTTCCAAAGGACCCTGGTAACAATAACAGCATCGAGTCTGGGGAGTGAGCTAGGAGAAAATAATGTCTTACTTCCCTGTCTGTAGGGGATTCCTGATGAAAGCCAGAAGAAAATCTTGAGAAGAGAGACTCTAGAAGATGGTGCCCTTTTGAGAGTTAGACACCTTACAGAAAGGAGTAGAACGGCCACTAGAGAAAATGTCACCCACAGGAAGAGTTGCTTTTGGTACCTCCTCTATAGTCAGACTGATTGTAAAGAGCAGCATAGCACACCCAGGGTGGATGTCCTGGATAGGAAAGAGAGAGGCATTATATGAAAATCCGGGCCACGACTTGATCACATGCTGATTCTGCAGGAGGGGGAGACTGCTAGCGTGAGGGTCATGAGTTTGATTTCTTTCCCCTACAGGAATTTTTGAAGAAGGAATTCAGTGAAGAAAATGTCCTGTTTTGGCTAGCCTGTGAGGACTTCAAAAAAATACAAGACAAGAAACAGGTAATATGTGGAACTGCTCCACAAACTGAACATCCTAAGAAGGACAGATAAATGGCCGAGCAATGTCTGGGCCAGGACAGAGCGAGGTGACAGTCGGGGGTAGATGGCAGCAGAGCTGGTGATATGGTCTGGGCAAGGTGGCAGAGCAGGCTTAATCTGCTTCACTTTTCTGTCTTTCTATGAGAGAGATTCACTCCCTTCTTTTAGCATTCACCAATTCCCTCCGTTTTTTTAAAGACTATTTGTGAAGGTTTTATTCAAAGTCATCTGGAATGAAACACATACAGGGAATAAAGAATTTCTTTCTGGTCAGATTATTCCCTCACCCTATAACTGATTGCGGAAAATGGAGAGGAGGCTTTTCTTGTTGACATTAAGTGCTGTTGAGTAGATATCAACTATAGTAGTTGATATGGAAGGGCAGACTAGATAGGCCATATGATCTTTTTCTGCCATTATGTTTCTATGACTCATGGCAACTGTGGATAGCTGTCAGAAACTGTGTTCGGTCTTCAGTCAGGTGGCTAATTGTTGATAGAGTGACATCCATAGCTGCTGTTATTGTATCGATCCATCTCATTGCTGGCCTTCCTCTTTTGCGTTGATCTTCTACCTTGCCAAGCATGATGTCTTTCTCTAATGATCCTTCTCTTCACATGATGTGTCCAAAGTATGAAAGTCAAAGTCTTGTCATCTGAGCTTCTAGAGAAAGCTTAGGTTTGACCTCCTCTAGAACTGACTGGTTTGTTCTTCAGGCAGTTTATAGTATACACAGTATTATTCGCCAACACCATAATTTGAAGGCATCGATTTTCTTCCTGGTTTTCTTCTTCACTGTTCAACTTTTGCATGCATATGATGTTATCGAAAATGCCTTAGCTTGAACAAGTCAAATCTTTGTATGCAGAGATACTTCTATGCACCTGAAAATCTTGTCTAAGTCCTTCATAGCCATTCTACCTAGAGCATGTGGGGCTTTTTCAGTGATGACATACAGTATTTCTCATTTAATAAAATACAGAAAAGAATTGTACAAGAATGATGCATGCAGCCTGTTGGGTTTTGAGTTTTGTATTTCTTTTAAAGAGAGTTAAGTGTGGTATACGTTTACCGTATATTGCTATGGTAAGAAGCTAAATCTCTGATATTTTGCCAGAGTCTGGCTTGGGGCGAATAAGTTTACAGGACGGCACATTTTCATAGTCAATGCTACCACTAACCAATGTAGGAGTGGGGAGTCAGGGAGAGGGGTGGCAAAGGTCAAATGCTTAAGTGTTTGAAATTCAGATGGGTGCTTAGGAGAATATATTTTTCCCTGTAGTGCTTGTTCATATTGCCCAGTGAGATGGTTAGGGTTGTACCCGCTGCGCCATGCCTTTGTTTAGGGTTGTATCTGTTGCTCAGTGCAGGTCGCCACCTCTATTTGTTGGAGTATAAAAGTTATTTAAGTTAGCTTTGATTTATATAAGACTCCTCTGTGTCTGTACCAAGCCTTTATGATTCCTGTCACTGTTTTTGTCCCCACCACCTCTACTGGGAGGGCATTCCAGGCATCCACCACCCTTTCTATGAAAAAATATTTCCTGACATTGCTTTTACCTCCTTGAAGCTTCATTTCACGTCCTCTAGTTCTACAATTTCCTCGTTTTTGAAAACGTTTTGGTTTGTTCATTAATACCCTTTAAGCCAGTGCATTTCAAACTTTTAACCTGCATTATTTATTTATTTATTTATTTATTTAGCTGTATTTATATCCCGCTTTTCACCGGGTCAAAGCGGTCAATTGGGGAATACATTTAACATGAGGGGATATGAGACACATACGTTAATACTTACAGGGAACATGGGCATTGGAGGGTTAAGTGGCTTGCCCAAGACCACAAGGAGTGCCTATAGGACTAGAAATCCCAGTCCCTCCGGCCTGAGATTGCTGTCCCCAGGTGGGACTTGAACCCCCGGCCCTCCGGCCTGAAGTACCTTGTCCTAACCACTAGACCACTCCTCCATTTTATCCCATTTAACAACTGAAAGTTCATGTGACTCCAGATGAAAATGACATCAAAATGGCAGGTCTTCATCCTCGTTCCCCTCTTTCCACTCATCTCAAGCAGAAAGGGAGCAGCAAAGTCCAAAAAACTGCCTGCATGGTTTAAAGGTGAGGTCAGAGAGGCTGTTGCTGCCAAAAAAGCATCTTTCAGGAAATGGAAAAAAGAGCCAAACGACGAAAACTGGAAACAGCACAAGCACTGGCAAGTTAAATGCAAAGCATTGATAAGGCAGGCAAAGCGAGAATTTGAGAAGGAACTTGCTACAGAAGCAAAAACACAAAATAAAGACTTTTTCAAGTACATTTGCAGCAAAAGGCCTGTGAGAGAGTCAATTTGACCATTAGATGATAGAGTGGTAAAAGGGGCAGTAAGAGGCGACAAGGCTATAGCGGAGAGACGGAATTAATTCTTTGCTTCGGTCTTTATTGAGGAAGATGTAGGGATGTTACCCAAGATTGAAGTGGTAGTTAAAGGTGATACTGCAGAAGAATTGAGAGAAATATCGCTACACAGGGAAGAAGTATTACAACTATTTGATAAACTGAATAGTAGCAAATCACCTGGACCGGATGGTATACATCCAAGAGTGTTGAAAGAACTGAAATATGAGATTGCAGACCTCCTATTAGTAATCTGTGAACTTTCATTAAAATCATCTGTAATACCTGAAGATTGGAGGATCGCCAATGTAACACCAATTTTTTAAAAGGGTTCCAGGGGTGATCCAGGAAATTACAGACCAGTGAGCCTGACGTCAGTACCGGGGAAAATGGCAGAAACCATCATAAAGAACAAAATTACACAGCATGTAGATAGTCATGGCCTAATGGGAGACAGCCAACATGGCTTTAGACAAGGAAGATCTTGTCTTACTAATCTGATATGTTTTTTTGAAGGTGTGAATAAACAGGTAGACAAAGGTGAGTCGGTTGATATTATAGTGTATCTGGACTTTCAGAAACCCTTTGACAAGGTCCCTCATCAGAGACCTTTGGCAAAACTAAAGAGTCATGGGATAGGAGGCAGTGTACTATTGTGGATCGGGAACTGGTTAAAAGATAGAAAGCAGAGGGTAGGGCTAAATGGCCAATTTTCCCAATGGAAAAAGGTGAATAGTGGAGTACCCCAGGGATCTGTACTGGGTCCGCTACTTTTTGACATATTCATAAATGACCTGGAAAAGGGAATAACTAGTGAGGTTATCAAATTTGCAGACAACACAAAACTGTTTAAAGTTGTTAAAACCCAAGAGGACTGTGAAAAACTGCAGGAGGATCTGGATAAATTGGAAGACTGGGCATCCAAATGGCAGATGAAATTTAATGTAGACAAGTGCAAAGTTATACACCTAGGAAAGAACAACCCACACTATGGTTACACAATGCAAGGTTCCACATTGGGAACCACCACCCCGGAAAAAGATTTAGGAGTCATCGTGGATAACATGTTAAAACCCTCCGCCCAGTGTGCAGCAGTGGCCAAGAAAGCAAATAGAA
Organism: Ichthyophis bannanicus; assembly: GCA_033557465.1. Classification (NCBI taxonomy): domain Eukaryota; kingdom Metazoa; phylum Chordata; class Amphibia; order Gymnophiona; family Ichthyophiidae; genus Ichthyophis; species Ichthyophis bannanicus. The sequence continues at coordinate 1,017,507,974 of CM066034.1, read as the reverse complement.
TGCTAGGTATCATAAGGAAAGAATGGAAAATAAAACAAAGGATATTATAATGCCTCTGTATCGTTCCATGGTATGACCGCACCTTGAATATTGTGTGCAATTCTGGTCACCGTATCTTAAAAAGGATATAGCGTTATTAGAAAAGGTACAGAGAAGAGCCACCAAAATGGTAAAGGGGATGGAAGGCTACTCCTATGAAGAGAGGCTACAAAGGTTAGGGCTCTTCAACCTGGAAAAGAGACGGCTGAGGGGAGATATGATAAATTAATGAATGGAGTGGAACGGGTAAACGTAGATCGATTGTTTACGCTATCAGAATATAGAAAGCCTAGGGGACATGTAATGAAGCTACAGGGTAAACTATTTAAGACAAATAAGAGAAAATATTTTTTCACTCAACGTGTAATCAAACTCTGGAATTTGTTACCGGAAGATGTAGTAAGAGCTGTTAGTATAGCTGGGTTTAAAAAAGGTTTGGACAAGTTCCTGGAGGAAAGGTCCATAAACCATTATTAAAAAGGGACCCAGGATATCAATGCTTGACCCAATACAAGCATTGTGGAACCTGTGTCTCTTGGGGATACTGCTAGTTACGTATGTCCTAGATTGGCCACTGTTGGAAACAGCATACTGGGCTTGATGGACATTGGTCTGACCCAGTATGGCATATCTTATGTTCTTAACAGTAGTGGCAACAGCAGAAGCAGTCAGCACAGGGGCCCTTGCGTCAGTGTGCAGTGTTGCTTACAGACCCCCAGTAGTTAGGAAGCTTACTCAGAGGGCAAGGGCCTTTGAATACTCACTGGCTCACAGGCCACATTCTGACTGGTTACTACCACTACTTGGCATAGGTCACAGTGAAAGTCCAGAGAGATAGGGAAATGTCCATGTTTCTGTGACCTCATCCACTGATGATGGGTGCATAGGGAGAGGAATGACCAGCAGAGAAGAGGAGGTGATAGTGCCTCTGTATAAGTCTTTGGTGCAACCTCATTTGGAGTATAGCGTGCAATTCTGGAGACCGCACCTTCAAAAGGATATAAACAGGATGGAGTCAGTACAGAGGGTGGCTACTAAAAAGGTTAGTGGTCTTCATTATAAAGCATATGAGCACAGACTTAAGGATCTTAATATGTACACCTTAGAGGAAAGGTGGGATAGAGGTGATATGATTGAGATGTTTGAATACCTCCGTGGCATAAATGTTTAGGGGGAGAGCCTCTTTCGATTGAAAGCAAGTTCTGCTACGAGGGGACATTGGATGAGGGTGAAGGGAGATAGATTCAGGAGTGATATGCGGAAATATTTCTTTACGGAAAGAGTAGTGGATCCATGGAATAGTCTCCCAGTGGAGGTGGTAGAGATGAGGACAGTAACTGAATTCAAAAAAGCATGGGACCAACACAGAGGATCTCTAAAGGTAAAAAGGGGACTGTTGTAGTGGTTGATATGGAAGGACAAACTAGATAGGCCACGTGGTCTTTTTCTGTCATCATGTTTCTATGTTTCTTCTATGTGCCCCAAGTTTGGGAACCAGCTCTTTAAGTATTTAAACGTCTGAATCATATCTCCTCTGTCTCTGTTGTCCTCTAGAACAATGCTTCTCAACCCTTTCCTGGAGGTCCACCTAGCCAGTCAGGTTTTCGGGATCACCACAATAAATACGCATCAGAAATTTGCATTTAGCAGAGACTCATTGTATGCAAATCTATCTCATATGTATTCATTTTGGTGATCCTAAAAAGCAAACTGGCTAGGTGGACCTCCAGGACAAGGTTGAGAAGCACTGTTCTAGGTCTTCAGGTCTTTTCTCATATGTCTTCTGTCGTGGATCCCATATTGTTTTGGCTGCCTTCCTCTGAACCATTTCAGGTTTTTTTATTGCCTTTGCAAGGTACGGTCTCCAAAACAGAACACAGCACTCCGAACAAGGCCTCATTAATGACTTGTTCAGGGTATTTTCTGCTGGTTATGCCTCTCTATGCAGTCTAGCATCTTTCTGACTTTGGCCACCACCTTGTCGCATAGTTCTGCCACCTTGAGATCATCAGATACTATCACCCCAGAGCTCCTCTCCTAATCCGTGCATCCCAGCCTCCTGCCCCCTATTGCATCCAGCTCCTTTGGATTTCCATATCCCAAGAGCATCACTACAATTCATTGCATTAAATCTTAACTGCCTAGCATTGGACCATTCTTCTAATTCTTGTAGATCTTTTCTCATGTTGTCTATTCCCTCTGATATATCCACTCTGTTGCAAATCTTTGTGTCATCCACAATAAGTCAAACATTTCCTTTTATGTTCAAAACTATTATTTAAACAACAAGCAATGAAGTCAGGCATCCACATAATACCATTGGGAGCAGATTCATCAAAGCTTCTACATCAACAATTAATAGATTTTTAGTTTTACATTTTCTCCCCTTTCTCCAATTACCAGGTCGTTGGGAACCAAACACATCAAAGAGACAATTACTTGTGCCAGGGTGTGGTTGTTCTTACACACTTCTGGGCCAGTCCCCAGACTTCCCTCCTCCCCCCTACCTCACCCTTCCCTACTCTTTCTATGGGTGCCCCTGACCACCGAAAACAGATAAATTATGGGTCATTTCCTAGAGATCATTCAAGACATAACTATAACTATGACTATATGGGGGTAGCAGTTGAACATGGTCATCCTAAACCTCACAAAACCTGGGTATATGCCTAAGTTCAGTTTTGGCCCAAAGCTTATCTATTTGCATGTACTGGTGCAGAGAGTTCCACCATTGCCAGTAGTTTGGGGGTTCGGTGTCCTTCCAACCCATCAGAATAATCCGTGTCACTGCCCATGATAATTTCAACCAACGCCATCTACCCTGACCAGTAGCTCCCACCCCCTCGATCACATGGAGTAAAGCGCACTGCGGGGTCAATGTCTAATGTTGCCAAAGGATCTTTTCCATAAACAAGTGAACCTCGCGCCAATAATCCCATACCCCCAGACAGAACCACAAGAGGTGGATAACTGGGGCACCTGCCTCATCACATTTGGGGCAGTTTGACCATCTGCTATAACCCATCATTTGCAAACAACTGGGTGAAAGGTATGCACACCTAATTATCTGATATTGGATGTCTCAGAGAGAGACCATGGCAGTAAACCGTGGAATCTCACCAATAAGTTTCCACAAGTCTTCTCTGGTTAAAGACGCAGTGAGATCCGCAGTCCACAGCTCTGACAGTCGATGACACGCAAATTTGGAGGCCCAGGTTGCAAAGGAGGACTGTACCTAGGATACCATTATCCTGCCTGATTCTTCAGAGGAAAATATCTTCCAGGTCAGTGCAAAACTCACTAGACAAATTGCCATTCTCCAATCCCTGAATATAACTCTGAAGCTGGTAAGAAAATAATAGGTCGCCCCTCCTAAACAAAACTGAGTGCAAAGTTCTTCAAAAGGGATTTCTGGAGGAGATGGCAGGAACTTCTGTGAACATGAAAGGAATTCTGAGGAGGAGGGTTCAAGTCAAGCACCTCAGGAGCACTGGAGGAATGACCAGAGGCGGTGTCAAGGAGAAGGAAGAATTCAGGGACTCGGAGCCACAGAAAGGCTGCACAGTGAAGGGGAACCGTGTCTGCAGTTCTTTCTAAAACAGAAGGACCCTACTGAGACTTCCAAAGCCGAGAGGTTAGACTCTGCCCACCAAGAGCCAAGGAAAGGAAGTACAGAGTCAGGAGGCTATAAGTGACGTTTTGCATTTTCTTCTGCTGCCTGTTAAGGAGTGGCCATTGCTAATACTGAAGATTTGTGAATGACTGTAAGTTCTTTGAGTAAATTCACCAATTTACTGAGTTTTTCAGTGGCGAGAGTGGAAAGCAGGACCGTAATGAGGGCTGTGTGAATGGTTTGGCCGCACAGGGCAGAAGCATGGAAGGGGTACTAATGTCTTCAGTGGGCTTCCAGGAAGCCCAACAAAAGTGAGGTTTTGCATGCAATTGGATGGATAGGGGAGGGCGCCAATTTACACCAGTTGCACAGAGTAAATTGCTAGCTTGTTCCGGTCCTGGTAGAAAGAGTGTGCTCTGAATGCAATAGGCTTTCCAGGATTTCCCTGGTCCTGCCCCAAAAATCCGTTGCAAAAACCCAGAGGTCAGACTTTGCTGGTGGTCTGGCTCCTGGAAGATCGTGCCCCCAGACTCTTACTGTGCCATAGGAAGGGCTCTGGCAAGAGTGCTCTCTGCCCAAAATGTTTTCTGCCTAGAATCCTGTTCCTTATCCTTAAAGGGGTGAGAGTCTGTGTGCCGGTCGTGGGAGGAGAGCGCTGTCTGTGCAAGATTTACAGGATGGGAAATCTGTGTTCTGCCACCTAGAGGGGCTGCGCCAACACAGTGCTCCCGGCCCGGAATTTATTCCTTATCCTACTGGAGGGGGGGGGGGGTTAATGGGGGGGGGGAGTCTGTGTACTGTCTCTAGGTGGGCTGTGTCAGGAGAGCACTTTGTGCCCAAAATTATTTCCTCTTTGTATACATCTTCTGTGACATTTGCTTCTGAGACTGATGCAGGCCTGGTTTAACAGTAACGAATTCTGGGAATCGGGGCCGGCTCAAGCAGTTGGGAAATGAGAGCAGCAGCAAAGCAATGGACTGTGAGAGCAAAGAGCCATCAGCACATTCCCTTACCTGGAGGAAGAGCAGGCTCGCACTTAAAGCAACGTACTATATGATATCCACTTGGGCATTTTTACACGACTGTGTTGGAAGGTGGTGTTCAGATGATCACAGTAGTTAAGCTTAATTATCAAAATATTGGAGGGGGAAAGGGGTGGACTTAAGGCGGAAGATTTGCCTATGGTACTCACTACCTTTCACCTGTGCTGAGGCCAGCTCTGCTGGGAAGCCAAATGAAGGGGACTGTGAGAAAGTACTTAAGCAGACTGCTCTTTTACAATACTTTCAATGTCCTGCTGGTCAAACCAGTGGAGCGGTTCAGCCTCAATAACTTGGATCTTCAGGAGAGAATACCCCATGTGCATCTAGCAGCCCCTTACCCCCTGTGTGATCTGTCAGTACTTAATGTGGGCAAGAAAGACGGCCCTTTGTACCTACTAATTTTTGAAGGCAGTTGGTTGAAGAGCAGCTTTATAAGACATTGCCTAGTGGTGGAGTCTTATTTTATCATCCAATTTGAGATTAATTTTGAATGACGCATAAGATATGTTGAATGAAATATTCATAGGCGTCGGAAAGGGGTGGATCACATGGACCCCACCAAAAATCACGGTATGGCCTGTGGGAATCCCATCCGCTGAGGGCAGAAGAAGACGAGAAGCCACGATCGCAGCAAAGACCCTTCCTGTCTGCCCGTGGGAAGACTGAAAGGGTCGCCGGTGGGGAGACAGGAAGGATTTTTGCCATGATTGCGGCCGGCGAGCAGAAGGTTGCCCGCAGGGATTCCATTACAGTAGTCCAGGTGGGGGAGAGTCATTGCACAGGAAGAGGAAAAGCCACAAATGCGGCAAAGACCCTTCCTGTCTGGCCATGGGAGATTGGATCCCTGCGGGCAGAACAGGATGAGTCTCAGCCTGCAGGAGGGACCTTGGGATGGCGCTTGGGCCCCCCCAAACCAAAAGCCTTCCACTTCCCCTGGAAATATTACACCTGGACAAGGTACTTAAAATTATAAAACCCCTCACCACACTAATCCTACATAAACACACCCCTCACATACCCCTTACCTAACCACCGTCATATCTCCTGCAACGAAAGAACTTATAGAATACCCCTGATACTAACACAAGCTGTAAATAGTTAATTGTTATACTAATCATGTATATATGTTGATAGCCTGAGATTCATATGTAACTTTCACATTGTTCAATGTAACTAAATAAGTAAACTGCTATGATTAATTGATATGGCGGTATAAAAATCACATAAATAAATAAATAAATAAAATAAAGGCAGTTCTGCACAATTGACGACGACTATACAGTATAATGCCCACTGATTTCACTTAGGCCTTTTGGACGGATCTGTCTCAGAGGCGCTCTCCATGTATGAATACTAAATGCTCACAAACATATGTCTGAGAATATCTGCACTAACCCTGCGTTTCTTCCCCAGATGCATCAAAAGGCCCAAGACATCTACTTGACCTTCCTCTCCAGTAAGGCCTCAGCACAGGTCAATGTGGAAGGTCAGTCACAAATGAATGAGAAGATGCTGGAAGAGCCCCACCCTCTAATGTTTCAGAAACTGCAGGATCAGGTGAAAGTCTTATTCCCCACCATCTTTCTCCCCCTCCAAGGACACCCGTAACGACCCTTCCTACCTCTCGCTTCCCATCAGGTCTCTCCCAGTCCAAGCACACTTTCCATCCATCGTTCCTGATCCAGGAATTGCTCCCCCTTCCCATCATATTCTTTTATTTATTAGTCATTGATTCCAGTCTTTTGTCCTTTACCTAGTCCCCATACAGACCATGTTTCCACCACAATGTATGCAAGCCTATCCCTTTTTATGCTATGATTTTCTGTGTCTGGACGCCAGGCACCTTCTCTAACCCTCTTCAAATGCAGGCTGAAAACTCACCTCTTTGCTGCTGCTTTCGGATCTTGACTCAACTGATCTCCTTTTTCTTTCCCCTTGCTTTATCCCTGCCTACACCTTCTGTGTTGTCTGTCTTGACTAGACTGTAAGCTCTGATGGGCAGGGACTGTCTCTTACATCTCTGTGCAGCGCTGTATATGATTTGTAGCGCTATATAAATGCCCAGTAGTAGTAGTATGTCTTTCTTTCCTAAACTAGAACAACTGCTTCCCATGCATTCAGTTCTTGTGTATTTCTTATCATTCCTGTAGAAATAGTGTGTGTGTGTGTTTGTTTGTTTGTGTGTACCTATCCTACTTGTACCATCAGTATGTGCAGGACTTCTTTATAGACGCAAAGAAAGTAATATTGTGAAGAGGGAGCGTAATGGATCAGAGTCAAGTGTGAACAATCACTTTCAAAAAAATCCACACATGCATACGCAGTGGAGGAGTGGCCTAGTGGTTGGGGCAAGGTACTTCAGGCCAGAGGGTCGGGGGTTCAAATCCCACTAGAGGACAGCAACCTTGGGCCGGAAGGACTGGGGTTTCTAGTCCCACAGGTGCTCCTTGTGGTCTTGGGCAAGCCACTTAACCCTCCATAGCCCGTGTTCCCTGTAAAATAGTTATCTCCAAGTTATAATACCCTGTTCAATGTAATCTGCACTGATGCAGAATAGCGCGGTATATAAGAGAATGTAAATAAAATATGCAAACATACTTTTCCTCGTGGAGCACTGGTGGTCGAGGGAGGTTCCTCTTTCCTATCCCCGTGTGTTCATTTTAAGGGATTTTAATCTGCACCTTGACCCCACGACTAGGCCCAAGGATAAGGCTTTCACATCTTTCCTTCATCATCTGTCACTCCTACAGTTCACCTCCCTTCCTACCCATACAGGAGGGTTCATCCTAGATCTTCTGATCACATCTTCCTTCTCCCCTTTCATCTCTTCGCAGGTAGCTGCTCTTCCTCTCCCTTGGTTGGATCATCATTGTGTCCTTTTCTCACTGCATCTGCCCTGCACACCCCGTTCCCTCCTCCCTCCTCTCGGCCATCCCAACTCCGATGTCTTATTACTCCATTCACTCTCCAACAATTCCCATCCTCAGATCAGCTTCTGCCTTCTGACTTCCTGATCCTATCTCCAGATTCCCAGGTTTGTACCTGGAACACTACCCTCTCCACTGCTCTTGACCAGCTGGCCCCCTTGCGTCCCACACTGTCTTCTGTCCCCAATTACCACTCATGGTTTCATTCCGGCCTTTACTTACACCGCACCCATCTTCGTCGTGCAGAATGCCACTGGCGCTCTCAGCCTTCTGAAGACTCTTCATATTTTCCGCCAGCACCACCGTGAATATCGCATCCTGATCCACTCCACTAAATGAGATTACTATTCTAGCCAGATCCTTGCCTCTTCTAGTTCCTCTTGACAGTTATTCTCTACCTTCTGCACTTTCTTGACTCCCCATTCAGCCTTATTTCCCGTCATTGTTCCTGAACCCGCTCTCTTGACTCGCTTCTTCACTACCAAGATTATTTCTCTTTGTGCAACCTTCCCCTTGTGCCCGCCTCCTCTTTCTTCAACCTCACCACCTTCTTCTCCCCTTTCCTCATCCCCTGATCCTTCATTGTCACACATTTTTAACATCTATTTACAACCACTGCTCAATAATATGGTCACACAACATCAACTTTCACATATACGCAGATGACATTATGCTTTATGGACCAATAATCACCACAAACCCATAATCACCACAAACCCAGTAAACAAACATTTAACAAACTGCTTCAATGATGTCTCCAAATGGATCCAGGAGAATAAACTCAAAATCATCCTCAAAAAGAGAGAAGCATTATTTGCCACAAAGGATCAAACCTTCATCCCACCAACATACCTCACTCTGGGAACGACCCAAATAAGAGTCCAAACTCAAAGTACCTGGGAGTCATTCTTGACCAAACCCTCTCATTCAAGTAACGGACTGCAAAAATTGCAAGGACAATATTCTTCAAAACCAAGATGATACAGCGTCTCAGACCACTCCTAGACCCCTAGGACTTCAGATTAATTATACAAGCAATGACTCTCCCCCACCTGGACTACTGTAAACCCAATATATCAAGTACTTTCACTCTCCACACTCAGTCCACTACGGACAGCCCTCAACACAACAGCCAGGATCATTCAAAGGGTGAAGAAATATGACCTCATCACCCCAGTCCTGAAGCATCTCCACATACTCCCGTTGGAAGCCTAGATCAAGTACAAAACCTTAGTACTGATTCACAGAGCACTACACCAACAACAAACATTGCACCTTCATACTCTACTACCACAACCAAACTCTGGAAGACCAACACGACAGACTACTAACAATGTGCTGACTGTGCCACATGAAAGGACAAAGTACAATCTCCAAACTTGTACCCGTGCATTTGAACTCTACGCCCTGTCCATATGGAACTCCCTCCCAACCAAAATTTTATTTTTATTTATTTATTTATTTACATTCTCTTATATACTGCGCTGTTCTGCATCAGTGTGGTTTACATTGAACAAACTGAAATTACATTGAACAGGGCATTATAACTTGGAGATAACTATTTTACAGGGAACATGGGCTATGGAGGGTTAAGTGGCTTGCCCAAGACCACAAGGAGCACCTGTGGGACTAGAAACCCCAGTCCTTCCGGCCCAAGGTTGCTGTCCTCTAGTGGGATTTGAACCCCTGACCTTCCGGCCTGAAGTACCTTGCCCCAACCACTAGACCACTCCTCCACTCCAAAGTAACAAGGACGTCTCTTCATTCAGAAAACAATTAAAGACCCACTTATTCAGAGAACACTTTGGGACAGATCTGAGCACCACCCATTAAACACATGACCACGTTGTACATCAGAGAAGTTTAAGACTGAGAGGCAAAGGAGAATTGTAAATATGTTAGGAAAACCTGATTAATGTCAAATCAGGAATGTGAATAAGTTAAATCCCCCCTGGTGAAGGTATACCCCCCCTGTAGACATGTCATGACCTATTCAATGAATTTCTTGTTGTTTTTTGTGAACCGCTTTGACCTGGTGAAAAGCGGCTAAATAAATAAATAAATCTGGTCCACCTTCTGGTCAATCTCATCTATAGAACTTTTCGAGATGCTCTCTTTCTCATGAAAAAACACCTGTCCTTTGGATCCACTCCCTTCTAAATGGCTCCTTGAGCCCTCCCTTGCTCGCCTCTCTTTTTTCCTGTCACTCCTTAATAACAGCCTTTCCACAGGTATCTTTCCAGCCCCTTGGAAGCACACGGTAGTTTGCCCTACCCTTAAGAGGCCCTCACTTGGCCCTTCTCTCCCGGCCCATTGGTGACCTGTTTCTAACCTTTCTTTTTTGTCAAAAGTACTTGAGTAGTTGGTTTTCACTCGGCTATCTGCTCACCTTTCCTCCACTAACATCTTGCTCCCTCACCAGTCTGGTTTTCGGGAGGATCACAGCACCAAATCTATTCTACTTTCTTTTCTGAATGAGCTCGATATAGAACGGGAACCTGGTGCTTTCACTCTCATTGTCTCTCTCGATTTCTCTTCTGTGCTTGATCTGGTAGATCACCGCTCTCTTCTCTCTTGCCTTCACGACCTTGGAATAAAAGGCATTGTCTTAAGCTGGTTCCAGTCTTATTTTACTGCTTGTTCTTTATCTGTTCTCTCCAATTCCTCCTCCTCCCCCTCCACTTCCCTATCCTGTGGTGTCCCACAAGGTTCTGTCTTGTCTCCCCTCCTTTTCAATATCTTTCTGGCTCCTCTCTCCCTTATTATTCAGCAGGCTCGTATTTTGGCATATTATTATGCTGATGACATCATTCTCCTCCATCACACAGATTCATGTTTCCCTGACACTGCCCCTCTGAATTCATGTCTGGCTCGTATCCACTCTTGGTTGTCTACAAACTATTTACATCTCAATCCGTCTAAGTCTACTGCCACTTGGTTTACCTTTGACGCACCTATTTCTCCTCTAGTACCGATGATCTCTAATACCTCTATCCCTCTTGTTTCCTTCTTTCGTACCTGGGTGCCACCTTGGATTCCTCTCTCTCTTTTGTAGAACATATTTCTACTCTGGCGCGTCATGCATTCTATTCCTAATGCCAAATTCATGCACTTCGTCCTTTCCTCTCCACTCTCTCTCTGACAATTCTTCTTGTCCTAGTAACTTCAAGGCTTAATTACTGTAATGTTGCCGTGGCCGGTGTCCCCCAGAATCAACTACAGAGGCTTCAATTGAGAGACATCATTGCGGATGTGAGATGGATCCTTGAAAAGACTAAAGAATACCAAAAGGATATCTATTTGTGCTTTATCGACTATAGCAAGGCTTTTGACTGTGTAAACCATGAGAAACTCTGGGCCACATTAAGAAGCATGGGTATACCAGAACACCTGATCGTTCTCTTGCGTAATCTGTACATTGATCAAGAAGCAACAGTTCAAACGGAACAAGGAGAAACAGAATGGTTTAAAATAAGCAAAGGTGTAAGACAAGGCTGCATACTTTCCCCCTACCTGTTTAATTTATATGCAGAACAAATCATCAGGGAAGCAGGACTGTATGAAGACAACAGAGGTGTGAAGATTGGTGGAAGACTCATCAACAACCTTCGCTATGCTGATGATACCACATTACTGGCTGAAAGCGAAGATGATCTGAAACATTTGCTTCTCACAATCAAAGAACATAGTCTCAAAATGGGCCTGCACCTTAATGTAAAGAAGACAAAGATCATGACAACTGGCATAATCAACAGGTTCATCGTTGAAGGAGAAGAAATTGAAATTGTGAACAACTTTAACCTACTTGGATCAACTATCAATAAAGAAGCAACAAGCAGTCAAGAAATCAGACGACGCATTGCTCTTGGCGGAATGGCTATGAAAGACCTAGATAAGATTCTCAAGAGCAGAGATGTGTCTCTCCATACAAAGATTCGACTTGTTCAAGCCATGGTATTTTCAATAACATCATATGGATGTGAAAGCTGGACAGTGAAAAAGACAGACAGGAAGAAAATTGATGCCTTTGAATTATGGTGCTGGCGGCGAATACTGTGTATACCATGGACTGCCCGAAGAACAAACCAGTCGGTACTAGAGGAGATCAAACCTAAGCTTTCTTTAGAAGCTCAGATGACAAGACTTCGGCTTTCATACTTCGGACACATCATGCGAAGAGAGAGATCATTAGAGAAAGACATCATGCTTGGCAAGATAGAAGGTCAACGCAAAAGAGGAAGGCCAGCAATGAGATGGATCGCTACAATAACAGCAGCTACGGGTACCAGTCTGTCGTCAATGAGCCGCCTGACTGAAGACCGAACACAATTTAGGATAGCTATCCAGAGGGTCGCCATGAGTCGACTCCGACTCGACGGCACTTAACAACAACATAGCCATGCATCTCCTCATTTATTCTTCTAGATTTGACCACATCACCCCACTGTTGACCCATCTACACTGGCTTCCTGTTCCCTTTAGAATGCAGTATAAGATTCTCATTTTGCTCCACAGAACTATTCATATGAGCATTCCTCAATATCTCGCCAATCTGCTCCATTTTCATACTCCTGATTGCCTACTACAACCCATCCATAATCATCGTCTGGTTCTTCCCAGGGGCGGCCCAAGGGGGGTGCGGGGCCATGTGCGGAGACTCGTTGCGGGACCTCATTTGCATAAGTGGCCTTATTTGCATAAATATTTGCATAATGTTACCATACACTAACTTTTAGTAAACATGCCTCTTAATGAGTGTATGGATAAAGAAAGATTAATCTCTCATTGTAGGCCAATCTCAAGTATATCATTCTTAGCAAAAACAATTGAAAAAGCGGTCCAGCAGCAGCTGCAAGATCACATTGACGATAGGAAAGCCCTAGATATGCATCAATATGGGTTCCGTCAGCATCACGGAGTAGAAACCTTACTGCTAGCACTCCTTGACAACCTCCTCAGGGGTCTTGAGAACAAAAATGACATGTTCTTACTTGTATTTATAGACATCTCAGCAGCATTTGATACAGTACATCACAGCACCCTATTAAAGCGACTAGCATCAATAGGTATAACAGGGACCCCCCTAAAGTGGTTTGCATCTTACATATCCAATAGAATGCAACAAGTCCTATTCAACAACAATAAAGCGGATGCCTTCCCCCAGACCCAGGGGATCCCTCAAGGATCTGCTTTATCTTCTCTACTTTTCAACCTGTATATAAAACCAATCTGTGAGATCTTTCAGAAGTGCAACATCAATTACCACATCTATGCTGACGATGTGATGCTGTACACACGCCTAAACACAACACAGCCGGACTTCACTCCACTGGAAAAATGCCTTAACATGCTACAAACGTGGCTTCAACAAAACAACATGTCAATAAACCTCAAGAAAACAGAGGTCATGTTTATCTCCAAAAAAACCAATTTCATCCCACCCACCACAGTCACACTCAACAAAAACATATACCATGCGAAGCCTGCAATAAAGTATCTAGGGGTCCTACTAGACAACAACCTTAAGATGAACAAACACCTCCGAACAATTAACCGAGCCATTTTTTACAAATTGAAAATTCTTCAACCACTTCGCAGTATCCTGGAAAAATCTGACTTCAGGACTGTCGCACAAGCGCTAATCATTCCTCACCTGGACTACTGCAATGCCATTTTACAAGGGCTCCCGAAGAACACCCTAAATATCTTACAAATGGCTCAAAATGTCGCTGCACGAATCATCATGGAAAAACACGTCACAGACCACATAACACCAGTGCTTATGGAACTACATTGGCTCCCGGTAGCCGCCCGTATCATCTTCAAATTACTCATAACAACGTTTAAACTCATTCACAATATTGCTCCCTCCTACCTTGACAACCTAATCACTATGCAACCACACAATAGGAACAGAAGAACCAGGAATCTCAATACTCTCTGTGTCCCAAGCAGCATAAGATCTGTTAAAGCAGAAACAAGCAATAGAGCATTCACCCATGCAGCTCCAATCCACTGGAACCAGCTCCCACATGAGCTTCGAATGTCAAATAGCTTGAATGAATTCAGAAGGAACCTCAAAACACATTTATTTCAGGCCTACTACAACCTGACCTAATTACAGCACCTAACCTCAATAAGTTCTCTCCCGCCCCCCATTATGGCACCCGGAACACACGCAGCATATGATCTACTGATAGGTAATCCTGTATATATGTATATTTTATATCCCCCCCCCCACGCACCTTTCAATCAAATGTTTATTTAAATTTGTGAAAAATATCTAATCACTATTTTTGTGTTATGTAAATCATTGCTCAAATCAAAATTGTATTTTTTAAAAAATTCAATGTATTGTACGATGCATTATGATTCTGTAAAGTAAACCGCGGCTGATCGCAGGAAGCAGCGGTATACAAATGTTTACTAAATAAATAAATAAAAATAAAATAAAAGATTTCTACATTAATATAATCCAGTGCCAACCGCCAGGCACATTAGGAACTACTACAAACGCTGCCCATATAGAACCCATAGCAAACCCGCCGTATCCTGACAGTATTACCAGGACTCACAAAGCACCATACCCTACTTATCAAAAGGCAACACTGCAAATATTAAACCAATACATTTCAGAGAATAACAATACATGACCTACTGGGGAAAGAGAACAAGTGGCAATGCAAATAGGAATTACACAAACAGAATACCTCAGCTCAGTTACACATGCAGAACATAGACCATCACCAAGCAAGGAATCACAATTTAGAAACAGGAAGGCAATAATTAAACTGGGAACCCCAAAAGCCAAACTTGGAATGTACAACAACACTGTAGAAATAAAACTATAAATTAATTTCCTCTTGTACCAAACAAAGCACAGACGTTAATGATGCACATTTCCCAGAGCTTTCATATTACAGTTAATAAATTCAAAATAAAGAGATATCTTTCTACCTTTTGTGCATTTTTTTTCAGTTGCAATTGCTCCAGCCACTTTCTTCTGGTTTCTTCATGTTTTCTGCTAACTCTCCATCGTCTGCTGTCCATTTGTTCTTCCTTCTCTCTTCTAGGTTTTTTTCCATTCTCTCTCTCTACATCTGCTTTAACATACTAATCTTTCTCCTTTTGCTCTTTCCTCATTCCTATTTCATCCACACAAATTTTACCCCTCCATCCTCAATCCCCACTGACTCTCCCAATACCCGGCCAATTGTAGATTTTTCATCCCTCCCACACAAAATATTTTTCCCCTCTCCATTTTACTCTCCCAGCCCCATCCCATTCTAATCCTCCCCCAACATCAGCTCCCTTCTAGTTCTAGTCTCACCCAACATCCATTCCCTTCTAGTCCCTGCATCAGCCCATTTCCAGTCCTAGCCCCCCATCAGCCCATTTCCAGTCCTAGCTCCCCCATCCATTTCCAGTCCGAGTCCCTTCATCAGCTCATTTCCAATCCTAGCCCCCCATCAGCCCATTTCTAGTCATTTCCTAGCCCCACCATCAGCCCATGTCAAATCCTAGCTCCCCTCCACTCAGCCCAATTCCAGTCCAAGCCCCCCCATGGGCCTACTTCCAGTTCTAGCCCCTCCATGAGTCCATTTCAATTCAAGCCCCCACCACAGCCCATTTCCAATCTTAGCTCCCCCCAACAGCCCATTTCCAGTCCTATCCTAGCTGCTCCATCAGCCCATTTTCAGTCCTAGCTCCCTTCCCTCACAGCCCATTTCCATTCCAAGCCCCCTCCCCATCAGCTATTTGCAGTTCAAGCCTCCCCTTCCACTCAGCCCATTTCCAGTCCTAGCAACCCCCCAACCCATTACCAGTCCTAGCCCCCCATCAACCCACTTCCAGTCCTAACCCCCCATCACCCCATTTTCAGTTTAAGCCCCCCTATAACCCATTACCAGTCCTAACCCCCCATCAGCCCACTTCCAGTCCTAACACCATCAGCCCATTTCCAGTCAGCCCCCCCCATAGCCCATTGCCAGTCCTAACCCCCCCATCAGTCCACAGCCCATTACCAGTCCTAACCACATCAGCCCACCTCAAGTCCTAACCACTCCCCATCAGCCCATTTCCTGTCCTTGCCCCCCCATAGCCCATTATCAGTCCTAACCCCCCCATAGCCCATTACCAGTCCTAACCCCCCATCACCCCATTTCCAGAAAGCCCCCATCAGCCCACAGCCCATTACCAGTCTTAACCTCCCCATAGCCCATTACCAGTCCTACCCCCCCCACCAGCCCACAGCCCACAGCCCATTACCAGTCCTAACCCCAACAGCCCACCTCAAGTCCTAACCCCCCTCCCCATCAGCCCATTTCCTGTCCTAGCCCCCCCATAGCCCATTATCCATCCTAACCCCACCATAGCCCATTACCAGTCCTAACCCCCCATCACCCCATTTCCAGACAGCCCCCATCAGCCCACAGCCTATTACCAGTCTTAACCCCCCCATAGCCCATTACCAGTCCTAACCCCCCCACAGCCCACACCCCATCTCAAGTCAAGTCCTAACCCCCTACATAGCCCATTACCAGTCCTATCCCCCCCTCCCCATCGGCTCATGGAAAATTAAAAAAAAAAAAAAGCTGGCTGCTGCCACCACAGCAGCAGCAGAATGGAGTGTCCCGCGGGGCTCCCTCTGCCCGGCTGAGCTCTCCCGGCCCGGCTGAGCCCCTCTGCGCCGGCTTTCAGATATGCGAAGGGAGAGTGTCTCCCTCGCATCTCTGTTAAGCCTGCAGGGGCAGATGGGAAATTTCCCATCAGCCCCTGCTTCCCATCAGCCCCTGCAGGCTTAACAGAGACGCGAGGGAGACACTCTGCCTTCGCGTATCTGAAAGCCGGCTCAGCCGGGCAGAGGGGGCCCCGCGGGACACTCCATTCTGCGGCAGCGGCAGCAGCCAGCTTTTTTTTTTTTAATTTTTAAAAAAGCAGAATGTTCTTTGCGCGGGGCCCCCTGAAACGTGGGGCCCTGTGCAAGAAACATTCTTGCTCAATGGACGGGCTGGCCCTGGTTCTTCCCTCCGTCTCTCATGCCCACCTGGAGCACACTCGGGCATCGATTTTCTTCTGTTTGGGTCTTGCCTTATGGAATTCCCTTCCCTTCACTCTCCACTCTGAACTATCATTTACCAGCTCTAAAGCCACCTTAAAAACTCACCTCTTTCAGTTGGCCTTCAGCCTTTCCAGCCCATCAACTCCATAGGTTGCCTGCTGCCCTTCCCCTCTTTTGCTATTACTGTCACCACCCTCTTCTATTCTTAAGTCCCACTCCCTACCTCTGAGTGCCCCCTCTCTCTTCCTATTTCTTGCTGTCCTGTCAATTAATGGCATTCTATTTCTCTTTCCTTTTTCTATTTCACAATCCATGTAATTTTTGTAAACTGCTCTGATGCTGCTGTTCAAGTGGTCAATCAAGCTTTACAATAAAGATAAAGATAACTGAAGGTTGAGTATTGGTGGGGGCTGGAGATGGAGGACACTGGGGTAAGGAGGAAGCTAGGAAGAATGGGGCTATTCTTTTTACCCTACTCCCTGTTCTCATGACCCTGGTCTTCTATTCCAAGGCTCTCCCCTGAACAATGATTTCCAAAATAGTCCTAGAGCCCTTAAGTCTCATCCCACAATCCCTAGTAGTTCTTGAGCTCACCAGAAAGTTACTAATTCTCCATCCATAGAAGATTGGTCTTCCATGCTACAGTTTTTTACTGAAGAAGATGTGGAGAAGTTACCCATGCCTGAAATGGTATATAAAGGTGATGTAACGGAAGAATTGAAAGAAATATCGATAAATTGGGAGGATGTATTACAATTGTTTGATAAACTAAAGAGTAGCAAATTACCTGGACCAGAGGGTATACATCCAAGGATGCTGAAAGAACTGAAATATGAGATTGCAGACCTTATATTAGTAATCTATGAACTATCATTAAAATAATTTGTAGTACCTGAGGTCTGGAGAGTGGCCAATGTAACTCTCATCTGTAAAAAGGGTTCCAGGGGTGATCCAGGAAACTACAGACTGGTGAGCCTGACTTCAGTACCAGGCAAAATGGTAGAAACCATTATAAAGAATAAATTACTATGTCAATAGCCATGGTTTAATGGAAGAAAGCCAACATGGATTTAGCCAAGGAAAGTCTTGTCTTATTAATCTGTTATATTTTTTTGAAGATGTGAATAAACAGGTAGACAAAGGTGAGCCGGTTGATATAGTGTATCTGGATTTTTAGAAAGTCTTTGACAGGGTCCCTCATGAGAGATTCTTGGTGAAATTA
The DNA here is from genome assembly GCA_033557465.1 of Ichthyophis bannanicus. Classification (NCBI taxonomy): domain Eukaryota; kingdom Metazoa; phylum Chordata; class Amphibia; order Gymnophiona; family Ichthyophiidae; genus Ichthyophis; species Ichthyophis bannanicus. The sequence continues at coordinate 1,017,490,069 of CM066034.1, read as the reverse complement.
AAAAGTCATGGGATTGGAGGCAGTGTAGTATTGTGGATCAGGAACTGGTTAAAAGATAGAAAGCCGAGAGTAGGGCTAAAAGGCCAATTTTCTCAATGGAGAAAGGTGAATAGTGGCGTAACCCAGAGATCTGTGCTGGGCCCACTGCTTTTCAACATTTTAATAAATGACCTGGAAATAGGAATAACAAATGAGGTGGTCACATTTGCAGATGACACAAAATTATTTAAAGTTGTTAAAATGCAAGAAGAGTGTGAAAAATTGCAAGAGGACCTTGAAAAACTGGAAGGCTGGGCATCAAAATGGCAGATTAAATTTAATGTGGACAAGTGCAAAGTTATGCACCTAGGAAAGAACAACCCAAACTATGGTTACACAATGCAAAGTGCCACCTTAGAAACCACCACCCAGGAAAAGGATTTAGGCGTCATCTTGAATAGTATGTTGAAACCTTTCGCTCAGTGTGCAGCAGCAGCCAAGAAAGCAAATAGAATGCTCGGAATCATAAGAAAAGGAATGGAAAATAAAACAAAGGATGACATCATAATGCCTCTGTATCATTCCATGGTGCGACCGCACCTTGAATACTGTGTGCAGTTCTTGTTGTCATATCTTAAAAGGATATAGGTGAATTAGAAAAGGTACAAAGAAGAGCAACAAAAATGGTAAAGAGAATGGAAGGATACCCCTATGAGGAGAGGCTTAAAAAGTTGGGACTCTTAAACTTGGAAAAGAGACGGCTGAGGGGGGATATGATAGAGGTCTATAAATTAATGAATGGAGTGGAATGGGGTAAGGTAGACTGTTTTTTATACCATCAAAAAGTAGAAAGACTAGAGGACACAAAGAAGCTACAATGTAACCCATTTAAGACTAATAAGAACAAATATTTTTTTACTCAAAGTATAATCAAACTCTGGATATAGAAAAAGCTCTTAGTGTAGCTGGGTTTAAAAAAAGATTTGGACAAATTCCTGGAGGAAAGGTCCATAAACCATTATTAAAGGGGACCCAGGAAATCCACTGCTTACTCTGGGACAAGCATTGTGGAACCTGTGGGCCTCTTTGGGAACTTGCCACATACTTGTGGCCTGGACTGGCTACTGTTGAAAACAGGATACTGGGCTTGATGGACCTTGGTCTCACTCAGTAAGGCATTTAAAAAGAATAATACATTTATTTGGCTTCGCAGCAGTTCAGGTACAAGCACCTTATGTTGGTTTACACCATTCTTGGATTAAAGTTACCACCTGAAGCAGGGTCTTATGAATGTTGGACCCAAAACGTGGTAATGTGTCATGTACCTTCTTTTTTTGAATGGATGTTGGAGGACCGTTCAGCTGAGATTAAGCTAAGTATTTTTAAAATGTATTCTGTTAAAGCTTTCTACAGCAAAAATGTGAGTAAAATGGACACTTCACATGGGGGTTGGTTCGTCACATTGAAATCTCCAACAAAAAAAGTGTATTTTCAATGCTCTTATGCAGATTGGTCTTTTTTGGACATACTGATGTTATTTGGCAGGCTACCTTTTTGTTTGGGTTTATTGTATAGCGGATATACTGCATATGAGTCCCAGCATCTTTTTTGCTAGGAAAATGCACTAAATAGATGTGAAGATGTTCTAGGGCCCTCTGCAATATTAATAGTGCTGCTCTTTTCTGGGTAAGCTCCTTGCGTGAGTTTTAGTGTTCTGGTTTGGTAGCTTTTCTCTAGAGGTCCTGATTATGAGTGGGGTGGAATAGGCAGAGTCAGTGCAAGTTCCTCCCCCACCCCTTTGAGATTCTGAGAATTAAACTCAATAATCGTCATCATCCCAACACCATCTCTCCCAAAACAATCCTGTAAAAATGCATACTTGGACATCACAGGGTAGATATTCAAAACCCTTATCTGGATGGCTGACTGGAAACTCTCCGGATAACTACTACTACTACTGAGCATTTGCATAGCGCTACAAGACGTAAGCAGCACTGCACAGAAACATGTAAGAGATGGTCCCTGCTCATCAGAGCTTACAATCTAGTCAAGACAGACAACACTGTAGCTGTAGACATGGGATACCTCTAGGGGGAATGGAAAGGAATCACAAAGGAGATCAGGTGAGTCAAGATCCGAAAGCGGCAGCGAAGAGGTGAGTTTTCAGCGTGGATTTGAAAAGGGCCAGAGAAGGCGCCTGACGTACAGACTCAGGTAGTTTGTTACAGGCATAAGGAGCAGCAAGGTGAAAGGAGCGAAGTCTGGAGTTAACAACAGAAGAAAAGGGCACAGATAGAAGCGATTTGTCAGAAGAGCAGCGTTCCCGAGGAGGGGGTGGGGGGTACTGCCACTACGGAGTCACTGATTGCATTAAACATGGACTGTAGTGCATTGAACCCGTGTATTCATTTTAGTAAAATTAATGCATTGGCCCATATCTTTCTAGTGGTGATGATTTATCAGCCTGCCCTCACCCTGCCCCAAACTCGACCCCTTGGCATGAGGCCATTGAGTTACAGTAGATATTCAGACCAACATTATCCATGTAAGTTTTGAAGATACACAGATAAAAATGTTCAAAGTTCATCAGCCAGCAGTGGCCGTGGATTTTTTTTGAATAGCAGCCCACGTGTTCTTTCAGTGAACATGCAATCAAGTGTTTGGCAAAACATATGGTCAAAGTCTAGTGGTATAGCTGAGTTTAAAAAGGTTTGAACAAGAAGCTAGGTCCATAAATAATTATTGGTCAGCCAGACTTGGGTGTCTCCACATCTTCTCTCAGGAAGACAGTAATATGGAAAAGACTTTCCTACTGAAATCTGCAGGTGCTTCCAAGGTGGACCATTGTTCTGATCCACTTTAGTTCTTATCTGTGCATAAGCCTGTCCATCCTATACCATTAGTATATGTCCAGCTATCCTTCCTGCACCATCAGTGTCTGAATTTTAAAGAGGGGTGGAAGGGAGATCACAGGGGTGGGGGGACTGTTCTCTTCCCTCACTAACATGTTGCTTTTGTGGGGGGTGATGGGGAATCGCAGTAGCCCCTTTCCCACCTTACTGCGATTCCCCATCACCCCCCACAAAAGCAACATGTTAGTGAGGGAAGAGAACAGTCCCCACCCCTGTGATCTCCCATCACCCCTAAATGCCCACTTATCCCTCCCCAAGACAAGCCAAGAGGCGGATGCAGGGCTACTTCCTTTGAGCTTGGCACCATTCTTGTTTTGACAGTGATTCTCACTTGTGCGCTCTCCCTTCCAGGTTCCTAGACTTTGTTCACCAGTACTGTGTGTGATTATTTCACTCTTTGATCTTGTGCCTGTAGATCTTCAGTTTGATGAAGTACGACAGCTACAGTCGCTTCTTGAAGTCCGAGTCCTTCCTGAAATTGCAAAGGATGGAGGACAGTGAGCAGAGTACTGACACTGAAGAAACAGCTGCCAAGCGTGCCTCATACATATACAACACATGAAGAGAGGGTCTGCTCGTCCATGCTCGCTGGGTCTCTGGAGGAACGTCACACGAGTGTCAACGGACACACTAATTCAGCCTATGATTCAACTGTTGCCCTGTACAATACATTTTCTTAACATCAGTGATGCTGGCAGCTTTGGTAGTTTTGCTCATTATGACGACATCAGTGCTTCATGGACTCTACTCATTTGTATCACTTTCATGTTCCAAGGAATAAAGTTACAAGATATTTATATCGTGTGTATACATTTTGTCATGATCAAATTGTACATTATGGGGGTCATTCTGAATCACGAATAGTGGGGATGGATGTTCCAACGGGATGTCCATCTCTGCTATTCATGCTGGCTGCAACCCCCAACTAATTTCCCCGCCGGTTGTGTGGGGAAGTTAGCTGGGGGTGGGGAAGAGGCGTCCCGGGAATGGAGAGTGGGTGGGCAGTGGGCAGTCACCGGCCCTGGACGTACGGGGCCGATTCTAATGTTAGCCCTGTATGTCCAGGGCCAATGAATTGCTGGAATAACTTCCCTGGATGTGTTTTTTTTCACGGCTGAGGGTGTGGAAGGGGCTGGGGGGCCAGGGTTTATTCCTTGTAGTCCGACCTTGGCCTTAGGAGGCCAGATCAGGGGTTGGGCTGCAGGGAATAAACTTTAGTTTCTTGCGGCTGGCATCGCAGCTTTTAAATAGAGCCATGGTGCCACGGCTCCATTTAAAAGCCTGACTGAGTTATCCGGGCAGTGCCTGCACGTACAGGCCTGATCGCGATTCTGATCCCGCGAGGCTAGACGTGCTCCATGGGATCAGAATCGCGCTCCCCTTTGTACATCCGGCTCAGACCGGCCGTACAAAGGGGATGTACGTGCAGGTCAGAATCAGGCTGTATGTCTTTTGGCTTCATCATTACCTAGGTAGCAAAGTAAATCAGGACAGGAGGGGTTAAGTCAGATTGCTCTACCCTCTGATACAGGGCAGCCAAAACCTCTCTCTATGGAAGAGGAGAGACTATCTCTGGAGTACAGGAATTCTGTCACAGCAACTGCTTGGAAACACTCTCCTGTGAGGAAAGGCTGAAGAGGTCAGGGCTCTCCATCCTGGAGAACAGATAACTAAGGAGAGATATGACAGCGGTCTATACAATCCTGAGTGGAGTGGAATTGGTAGATGTGAATTGTTTGTTTATTCTTTTAAAAAGTACAAAGGTCTAGGGGGCACACCATGAAGTTACTAAATAGTACATTTAAAATAAATAGAAATATTTTTTCACTCCATGCCTAGATAAGTTCTGCAACCTGTCACGAGAGGATTTGGTAAAAGCAGTTAGCATAGCTGAGTTTGAAAAAGGTTTTGACAAGTTCCTGGAGAAAATGCCAATAGATTGATTTTAAGGTAGGCCTGGGGATAAGCAGCATGGAATCTACACTTTTAGGGATCGTGCCAGGTACTTGTATCCTGGATTGTCCACTGTTGGGAACGAGATACTAGGCTTGATGTACTTTTGGTCTGATCCAGTATGGCAGTGAAATAAGACTGCAGCCATGTCTTCCAGGATTCTAAATGACTACAATTCTTTGGAGCTCCTACCATCCTACATCCATCACCATGACCATTACCATTACAAATACCTACTACCATCACATCTCCATCCATTACTACCACCCAACAGCATGAAGCACCACTACCACCTGCACTCACCCTCATCACACATCACTCACCAGCCTCACCCACCACTACCCTAATCTACCACCACCATTCACCATCCATGACTAGCACACAACTCTTATCACTACTGGTTCTAGATAAAAGACACCCAAAAGTATAACATGGATAAATGAATTGTAGAGTATCAGCAAGGTGTCATTTTCCTCAATTCGAGGAGTCTTCCTGGTTCTACTGCTTAGGTTCTGCAGTTTGAAAATTAGTGACTCAGCAGCACAGGAACTGACCAGCCTGAGAGTCTAGGAAAAACCAGTCCAAATGTGTAGACAGGGATTACACACACCAAACTTTATTAATCGTCGACAAAGGTAGCCAAACCCAACACAGGCCGTGTTTCGAATAATACTTCGTCAGGGGTTATTGTGGCTCACTACAAAAACCATAAATACATTAAAAAATGAATATACATAAAAACATAAATAAATAAATAACTACAATAAATAAGACATCAAATTAAAACAACCTAATTGAATATATTAATTATAAACAACATATAAAAAATTTAAAGGAGGGTAAGAAGTGTTCATAAAAGCGTAATGATGAAAAAAACAATTAAACCATATGTGCATAAACTAACCTATTTTCATGTATATTAAACATATAAATAAAAAATATATAACTTCAAAATAACCAAAGTTAAAAAAACTGTGCCGTAATGAATAAGATGAAGTGCATAAAAACAATATAAACAGACATTATTAAAAACAGGCATAATGGGAAAACAAGAGAGATTTATTTATTTATTTAACTTTCTTATATATCGCACTATTTAGCATCAACGCGGTTTACAGAGAACATAAAAGACCAGAACAACAGGCTGTTCGGTATTACATATAACAGGAGCATCAACTTGGAAAACATGGGAGAACTATATACATAGAATTTATAATCTGTTAAAGCGATAACATGATAGAACTATTTACATAAATTAGCAGGAGTGCTAGGATCAGGAGAAAACTGTGGTTAAATTTGTGGTGGGACTATTATATTGCACTTCATACAGGGTAGTACCTGATAAATAGGTTAAATTTAAGGGCCTTTCTGAACTGGGCTAGGTCGGTTATTGCACGGATGTCAGGTGGTAGGGAGTTCCAGCATTTTGGAGCGCAAAACATGAAAGCTCTGTTCGCTGTTGATCGGCTGCATGTTGTTATGGCCTTTGGTGTTATTAGAGAGTTTAGTGCTTTGGCTCAATTTTAATTTTTATGGTTAAGTCAACTAACCATTTGTTTACATGGTTTTACACGCATTTGATGTTTATCTTTACAGATGGCAAGGCCCATGGCTTAAGTACTTTATCGTGGTTTCCCCAAGGTGGCCATTTAAATATTTTCATTACAAAGCATTAAGGTACCTTTTTGATTCACTCCTGCTCGTTCTTCTTTTTTATTTCCTCATTTCTTGTTTTCCCATTATGACTGTTTTTAATAATGTCTGTTTATATTGTTTTTATGCACTTCATCTTATTCATTACGGCAGTTTTTTAACTTTGGTTATTTTGATGTTATATATTTTTTATTTATATGTTTAATATGCATGAAAATAGGTTAGTTTATGCACATATGGTTTAATTGTTTTTTTCATCATTACGCTTTTATGAACACTTCTTACCCTCCTTTAAATGTTTTATATGTTGTTTATAATTAATATATTCAATTAGGTTGTTTTAATTTGATGTCTTATTTATTGTATTTATTTATGTTTTTATGTATATTCATTTTTTAATGTATTTATGGTTTTTGTAGTGAGCCACAATAACCCCTGACGAAGTATTATTCGAAACACGGCCTGTGTTGGGTTTGGCTACCTTTGTCGACGATTAATAAAGTTTGGTGTGTGTAATCCCTGTCTACGCATTTGGATTGGTTTTTCCTGTTTCCTGTGTGGCAGTTTGCTGTTTTTGCTTGGCAGCCTGAGAGTCTAGAAACTGAGGATATTGAATAGGAAAGTCAGAACAGGCTGAAAGTAGGGATATAAGGAAAATGATTGGATGAAGGCAGTGGTAAGATCTCAGACCTATGATTGCAGAGTTCTAGAAAGATCGCTGGTGGGTGGTCACCAGCTGAGGATTGGGCTAAAGTAAGGGAAGAGGATAGAAAATAGAAGAGGAAAAGTTTCCGCGTAGTGTTATATGAAAGCTTATAGCGGTGGATCTCAGCCCTGGGTCCAATATAGTTGAAGCACGTCAATCATTAGAAACTGATGGATCCAAAGAATATATGAGGTGTGATCAAAAAAGTATTGAGACTTGTTGTGTAGCTATATAACAGTACGTTGCACCATAATACTATTATGCATGCAGCGACCTAGTTAATGTGCTGTGACTGCAGTACACCTGTGCTTTCTTTAATCACATGATGTTTAGTATCATGTATTTCCGATGAATGAAAAAATTAAACAGTGAATTTGCATTAAATTCTGCCAGAAACTTGGAGATTCGTGCAAAGAAATTTATGACAAGTTACAGCAAGTGTACGGCGATGAATGTATGAGTTGTGCTCGAGTTTATGACTGGTACAAATGTTTTCAAGAGGGTCGTTAAAGTGTTGACAGTTATGAATGTTCTGGAAGGCCATCCACGAGCAGAATGAAGACAAAGTTGAAGCAGTGCTTGTCACAATATGCTGAAATCATCAATTGACTATCAGGGAGCCTGCTGAGGACATGGACAGTTTCGGCTCAGTACAGTCCATTCTTACTGTTGATTTGGGGATGAGACGTGTGTCTGCAAAATTCATGCTGAACCTCCTGTCCCCGACCCAAAAAGATTGACTGTCTGCAGCCAGGGAGTTGTTGGGATGCGTTGAAAATGACTGATTTCATCAAAAAGATTATTACTGATGATGAATCATGGGTTTATGATTATGACTCTCCCAAACCCAAGAAAGCCTGTCAGGTGAGGAGCAATGTCAAGGTCATGCTCACAGTTTTCTTTGATTACCAGGGTATTGTTCATCATGATGCTCCAAAAGGCCAAACCATCAATAAGGAGTACTGTGTCCAAGTTACATAAGAACATAAGATATGCCATACTGGGTCAGACCAAGGTCCATCAAGCCCAGTATTCTGTTTCCAACAGTGGCCAATCTAGGTCATACGTACCTAGCAGTTTCCCCAAGGGACACAGGTTCCACAATGCTTGTATTGGTTCAAGCATTGATATCCTGGGTCCCTTCTTAATAATGGTTTATGGACCTTTCCTCCAGGAACTTGTCCAAACCTTTTTTAAACCCAGCTACACTAACAGCCTTTACTACATCCTCCGGTAACAAATTCCAGAGTTTGATTACACGTTGAGTGAAAAAATATTTTCTTTTATTAGTCTTAAATAGTTTACCCTGTAGCTTCATTGCATGTCCCCTAGTCTTTCTATATTCTGATAAGGTAAACAATCGATCTACGTTTACCCGTTCCACTCCGTTCATTAATTTATAGACTTCTATCATATCTCCCCTCAGCCGTCTCTTTTCCAGGTTAAAGAGCCCCAACCTTGTTAGCCTTTCTTCATAGGAGTAGCCTTCCATCCCCTTTACCATTTTGGTGGCTCTTCTCTGAACCTTTTCTAAAATCGCTATATCCTTTTTAAGATACGGCGACCAGAATTGCACACAATATTCAAGGTGCGGTCTCACCATGGAACGATATAGAGGCATTATAATATCTTTTGTTTTCTTTTCCATTCCTTTCCTTATCATACCTAGCATTCTATTTGCTCTCTTGGCCGCCGCTGCACACTGGGCCGAGGGTTTTAACATGGTATCCACAAGGACGCCTAAATCTTTTTCTTGGGTGGTGGTTCCTAATGTGGAACCTTGCATCGTGTAACCATAGTTTGGGTTGTTCTTCCCTAGGTGCATAACCTTGCACTTCTCCACATTAAATTTCATCTGCCATTTTGATGCCCAGTCTTCCAATTTATCAAGATCCTCTTGCAATTTTCCACAATCCTCCTGGGTTTTAACCACTTTAAATAGTTTTGTGTCATCAGCAAATTTGATAACCTCACTCGTTATTCCACTTTCCAGGTCATTTATGAATATGTCAAAAAGCAGCGGACCCAGCACAGATCCCTGGGGTACACCACTATTCACCTTTCTCCATTGGGAAAATTGGCCATTTAGCCCTACCCTCTGCTTTCTATCTTTTAACCAGTTCCTGATCCACAGTAGTACACTGCCTCCTATCCCATGACTCTTTAGTTTTGCCAAAAGTCTCTGATGAGGGACCTTGTCAAAGGCTTTCTGAAAGTCCAGATACACAATATCAACCGACTCACCTTTGTCCACCTGTTTATTCACTCCTTCAAAAAAACATAACAGATTAGTAAGACAAGATCTTCCTTGCCTAAAGCCATGTTGGCTGTCTCCCATTAGGCCATGACTATCTATATGCTGAGTAATTTTATTCTTTATGATGGTTTCTACCATTTTTCCCGGTACTGATGTCAGGCTCACCGGTCTGTAGTTTCCCGGATCACCCCTCGAACCCTTTTTAAAAATTGGTGTTACATTGGCGATCCTCCAATCCTCAGGTATTAGAGATGATTTTAATGATAGTTCACAGATTACTGATAGCAGGTCTGCAATCTCAAATTTCAGTTCTTTCAACACCCTTGGATGTATACCATCCGGCCCAGGTGATTTGCTACTCTTCAGTTTATCTAATAGTTGTAAGACATCTTCCCGATGTATCGATATTTCCTTCAATTCTTCCACACCTTTAAATACCACTTCAGTCGTGGGTAACATCCCTACATCTTCCTCAGTAAAGACCGAAGCAAAGAATTCATTCAGTCTCTCCGCTATCGCCTTGTCGCCTCTTAGTGCTCCTTTAACCCCTTTATCATCTAATGGACCAACTGACTCTCTCACGGGTTTTTTGCTACGAATGTACTTGAAAAGGTCTTTATTTCGCGTTTTTGCTTCCGCAGCAAGCTTCTTCTCAAATTCTCTCTTTGCCTGCCTTATCAATGCCTTGCATTTGACTTGCCAGTGCTTGTGCTGTTTCCAGGTTTCATCATTTGGCTCTTTTTTCCATTTCTTGAAGGATGCTTTTTTGGCAACAACAGCCTCTCTGACCTCAGCTTTAAACCATGCTGGCAATTTTTTAGACTTCCTTCCACTTTTCTTAAAGCGTGGAATACAGCTGGTCTGGGCTTCCAAGATAGTATTTTTCAACAACACCCAAGCTTGATGTACGTCTTTAACCTTTGCAACTGCTCCTTTTAGTTTTTTCTTAACTGTTTTCCTCATTCTATCATAGTCTCCCTTTCGAAAGTTAAAGGGTAGTACTGTGGATTTCCTTACTATCCCTCCTCCACTAATTAAATCAAAGGCGATCATGCTATGATCACTATTGCCAAGTGGCCCCAACACCCTTATCTCTTGCACTACATCTGGTGTTCCACTAAGGACTAGGTCTAATATTGCTTCCCCTCTGGTCGGTTCATGAACCAGCTGCTCCAAGAAGCAGTCATTTATTTCATCTAGGAACTTTATCTCCCTAGCATGTCCTGTTGTGACACTGACCCAGTCGATGCCGGGGTAATTGAAATCACCCATTATTATTACTGCACTGTAACTTTTGCTAGCTTCCTTGATTTCTTTGAGCATTTCATCATCCATTTGTTCATTCTGGCCAGGCGGACGATAGTACACCCCCACTGCCATCGCCTTCCCCTTTTTACATGGAATTTCAATCCATAGAGATTCTACAGCAAATTTTGTTTCTTGCAAAACTTTAATCCTTTCTGATTCAATGCCCTCTCTAACATAGAGCGCAACCCCTCCACCAATTTGATCAGCTCTATCATTTCGATATAGTTTGTACCCAGGTATCACAGTGTCCCACTGGTTGTCCTCCTTCCACCATGTCTCTGATATTCCAATCATATCTAACCTCTCGTTTAGTGCTATATATTCTAACTCTCCCATCTTGTTTTGTAGACTTCTAGCATTTGCATACAAGCATTTTAGAGACTGTATTTTATTCATATTAATTTGGCTATTGGTAGACATGGGTAATTTGGGATCTTTAAGTTCTGTCTGCTCCATACTCGAGGGCATTTGGGCTACTTTACTCTTTTTTGGAACCTCTCTGCTTTTTGTAGTATCCTTCAAGGATACATTCTTCCGAACCATGCGCTCTTGGGCGACTGTCGGCTTTCCCCTATTATCTAGTTTAAAAGCTGCTCTATCTCCTTTTTAAAGGTTAATGCCAGCAGCCTGGTTCCATCCCGGTTAAGGTGAAGCCCATCCCTTCGGAAGAGCCCCTCCTTTCCCCAGAATGTTCCCCAGTTTCCTAACAAATCCGAACCCCTCATCTCTGCACCATTGTCTCATCCACGCATTGAGACTCCGGAGCTCTGCCTGCCTATTGGGTCCTGCGCGTGGAACGGGAAGCATTTCGGAGAACGCTACCCTGGAAGTTCTGGATTTCAACTTCCTACCTAAAAGCCTAAATTTAGCTTCCAGAACCTCCCTACCACATTTTCCTATGTCATTGGTACCAACATGTACCAAGACAGCAGACTCCTCCCCAGCACTATCTAAGACCTTATCTAGGTGGCGTGTGAGGTCCGCTACCTTCGCACCAGGCAGGCATGTTACCAGGCGATCCTCACGTCCACCAGCCACCCAGCTATCTACATGCCTAATGATCGAATCACCAACTATAACTGCTGTCCTAACCCTTCCCGCATGGGCACTTGGCCCTGGAGAAACCTCCTCGGTGCGAGAGGGGTTTACATCACCTGGAGGACAGGTCCTAGTTACAGGATCACTTCCTGCCACACCAGGGTGATGCTCTCCTGTCACGTGACCTCTCTCCTCCATGGCAACAGGGATGCTGCCAGACTGGAGTTCTGACTCATTTAATGCAGTTTGTCGTAAGAGGCCAGAGTTGCGTAAGAATGGTGAATGATTGCTTCATCACATCTTGTCCAGCAGTTTGAGCAAGTCCGTCAGCCTCCGTACTCACCTGACTTCACAGCCTGTGACTTTTTCTTGTTTCCAAAACTGAAATTACCACTGAAAGGAAGGAGATTCAATGACCTGGAGACCATTAAGCAACATTTATTTATTTATTATTTATTTATTTATATTTCTTATATACCGCGCTATTATAATCAGTGCGGTTTACAGTTACAACAAACATACTACAATGTAATGGTACATTGAGCTTACATAGAACAGGATATTCAAAACATGGAGGAACGAGGGGAACTATATACAGATTATGTACATGTTATAATAATGATTAATCTCAATGGGTATGCAAGGGGTCTATAACGAATACTAGTACACATGGGTCAGGGTGGAGAAGGAGGGAAAGCTGATTAACTATTATCAGTGGGGGGATGTTCAATGGGGGGGGGTTAGGTGGGGGATCAAGGAGGTGGGTGCGTGCTTTTCAAACTTGGAGACCGGGTAGTGCTGTATGAACAGATGGTGTTTTAGGGCTTTTCGGAACAAAACCAGGTTTGGGGTGGCTCGGAGTTCTGCTGGGAGGGCATTCCAGGCAATCGGTGCAAAAATGGAAAATGCTCTGTTGGCTGTTGACTTTGTACATTTTGTTAGAAACTTGGGGACTTCAATTGTGTTCAACTGCGTAGTTCTCCTGACTCTGTTGACTGTGGTGCGGTGGAGAAGTGTGTTGATGGGCATGGGGGGCTGGTTCTTGAGGGCTTTGAAGGTTAGTATCAGAATTTTGTAGGTGATTCTGGCAGGTAGTGGTAGCCAGTGTAGGTTTATCAAGATAGAAGTTATATGGTCCGACCTTGATGCTCCGACTAGAACCCTTGCAGCTGAATTCATGGCAAGTCTGAGTGGGTTTAAGGTTGACTGTGGGAGTCCATGTAGGATGACATTCGCAAAGTCGAGATGCGGGATGATTAGAGCTTGGAATATTGATCGATAGTCAGAGAAATCAAGTAATGGGCGAAGGTGTCTTAGCGTTCGGATCTTGTGGTAAATTGCTTTTGTGGTGTCTGCAACAACACCACAACACATTGTTTCCAGCAGCAGCAGGAATATGGAGGAAGTGTTTTTTATCGGAAGGGGACTACTTTTAAGGAAACTGAGTGCAGTAATTGTCAGTGTTATACTTCTTGTGTTATTGTATTAGCCTCAATACATTTTGATCGCACCTCGTATTTATTTATTAGTACGAAGCTTACGCCTTTCCAGTAGTAGTTCAAGGTAAAGTTACATTCAGGTACAATAGATATTTCCCTGTCTCTGGAGGGCTTACTGTCTAAGTTGGTACCTGAAGCAGTGGAGGGTTAAGTGACTTAACCGACCACAAGGAGCAGCGGTGGGATTTGAACCGTAGTCTTTCTGATCCCAGGCTGCCGCCCTATCCACTAGGTTCCTCCTCCTCCTAAGAAGAGGGAGAATATAAGAAATGGCCTTGGAGTATTTCTGAAAGAGAAATGGATAACGCTGAAAATTAATAAGTAACGAAGTTGGAAAATTATTTTTATTGAACAATTTATGTATCGCATTTTTTAATAGTGACTAGCTGGGGTTAAAACATGTTTTCTGGCAATGGATCTTAATGATAAGAGCATAAGATGTGCTGTGCTGGGTCAGACTAATTGTTCATCAAGTCCAGCAGCCTGTCCCCAACATTGATCTCTTTGGTTCCCTTAAAGTACCCTCAGACCCAAATGGGGAGCTCCCTTTCATATTGATCACTCCCAACAACAAGAAATGGCGTCCCCCACCCTACCTGCTAACAGCTGCTCCTGCAGCTGTCATCTAGAGACCTGTCCAAACCTTTTTTAAACCCAGTATTAATACTGACCTTGGTCACATCCTCCAGTAACAAACTGTAGACTTTAATTGTGCATTAACTGAAAAAAAATACTTTCTCCAATTTGTTTTCAATCTGCTATTTGCTAGATTCATGGAGCATACCCTAGTATTAGTATTACTTGAAAGAGTTAACAATCTTTCTCTAATTACCAGTTCCACTCCCATCAGGATTCAGAGACCTCTGCCATATCTCCCTCAACCTAAGACCAGGGCTACCCAATAGGTGAACTAGGTGGTCAACATTTCCAGGACTGGCCACTGCTACCCCTCTCCAGGACCTGCAACCATGGCAATGCCATTAAAACAGCACTACAGTGCTTGCCCGAAGCCTTCAATGCCTCCATGCAAACAGGAAGGCTGTGTTGGAGAGAGAAGAAGTGGCTGTCAAAGCGAGCATGAACAGCAACACAATTGCAGAGGCTTCAGGAATTGCCACCGGTGCTGGTCCCAAAGAGAGGCAGGGATGGGAGTGGAAGCAGGGGGAGCGGCGAGATTGAGGGTTCACCCAGGGCCTCTCATATCCTTGCACTGGTCCTACCCTCAACCAACTCTTTTGCAAGCTGAAGAGCCCTAACTTCTTCTGCCCTTGCTCATAAGGGATGTTCCATCCCCATTAGCACAAGTACCAGCACCAGCAGTCATATAATCTTCTAGAAATTACCTTTGTCTAAAAGGTCTTCCCTGTAAATCATAGCCTGTGTCCATCATTTACCAAGTATGCTCCTTTACTCACTGATCAAATAACCAGGTTTTTAGCATTTTCCTGAATAAAATATAGCTCTTCTCTAGTCTAATTGGTTGGGATGCTTGTTCCAAACTTGTGGAGTACAGATTAGTTTCTAAGAGATGACTTTGTCATCAAACTATCTTGCTCTGATCTCATACACCGAGGGGAGGGCATGCCACTATATCTTTAATAATATATGCTGGACTACATCCCCAAACCACCATATGAATTGCTATTGAAGGTTTGCATTTCAGTCTTAACTGGATTGGGAGCCAATGAAGCTCTCTCAGTAATGGTGTAGCTCAATTCCATAACGGCAGTGTTTTGGATTAACTGCAACTTGGCATTTGATTTTTTTCACTGTTCCCATATAGGCCACATTGCAGAGTTCAAATATGAATTATTGCTGCTTAAATAATTTGTTATAAACTGGCATCTGTTAGATAATATTGAATTTGATGAACCAACCAAAGCTTCATAAACTATTTCCTAACCACCACAGAAAGCTATTCTTCCATTGCCAAACTTGAGTTCTTTATTATTCGCAGACTGTGAAGGCTGGTGGCCAACACAATGAGAATAGTCCCACTTATTAGACAATTCTCTTTTTTCCACATCTTACTGCCTCCTACCCAAAGTATCTTGGTCTTACCCGCTTAGCCCCTACACCTGAAAGATAGGCGAGGAAAATCAATGCTACCCAGTTAGCCCTTTCCTCCATCTCCGCTCCACCCCGGAATGCCCCTAACACACCATGATGCTAACACGTTAGGGACTTATTCGGGATTTTCGAAGGGCACTATCCATGTAAATGCCTTCAAAAATCGGACCCTATGTTCCTTGATCTTGAGAAGCAAATGTTTCAGATCATCTTCACTTTCAGTCAGTAATGTGGTGTCATCAGCATATCATCTCAGGCCGGAGGGACTGGGGTTTCTAGTCCTATAGGCACTCCTTGTGGCCTTGGGCAAGCCACTTAACCCTCTATTGCCGCAGTTACACATAGATTGTGAGCCCTTGGGGGACGAAGGAATGTATTCAGTACCTGCTTGTAGTAATTGTAAACTGCTCTGATGCCCTTCAGCCTTGAATAAACATAAACATAGCAAAGGTTGTTGATGAGTCTTCCACCAATCTTCACACTTCTGTTGTCTTCATACAGTCCTGCTTCTCTGATGATTTGTTCTGCATATAAATTAAACAGGTAGGGGGGAAGTATGCAGCCTTGTCATACACCGCTGCTGATTTTAAACCATTCTGGTTTTCCTTGTTCCATTCAAACTGTTGCTTCTTGATCAATGCAAAGGTTGTGCAAGAGAACTATCAGGTATTCTAGTATACCCATGCTTCTTAATGTGGCCCAGAGTTTCTCATGGTTTACACAGTCAAAAGCCTTGCTGTAGTCGATAAAACACATATAGATATCCTTTTGGTATTCTTTTGTCTTTTCAAGGCTTCATCTCACATCCGCAAAGATGTCTCTCAATCCTCACCCTTTCCTGAATCCTGCTTGCACTTCAGGTAGTTCTTGTTCCAGGTATGGTTGTAGTCTCTGCCGAATAGTCTTGAGTAGAATCTTGCTGGCATGTGGGATCAGAGCGATTGTGCGATAATTTCCACGGACAGTTGGAATACCTTTCTTTAGTATTGGTATAAACACAGATCTTTTCCAGTCAGTTGGCCATGATGTTGTCTTCCAAATTTCCTGGCAGAGCCTTGTAAGTATGGTAACAGCTGCATCAGATTGCTATAATACTTCAATGGAAATGCCATCAATGCCCAGTGCTTTGTTCTTTGATAAGACTTTCAATGTTGCTTCGATTTCCTTCATCACCAATGGTTCCTGATCATAAGGTATAGGTTGAAACGGCTGGTGGTCCCCTTGATCTTTATTGTATAATGACTCTGTATATTCTTTCCACCTTTTCTTGATATTCTCAGCATCATTCAACATGGATCCTTAAGCATCTTGTAAGATTCGAATTTGAAGCTGGAATTTTTTTATTTAACTCTTGTAGCTTTAGAAAAGCCGATCTTGTTCTTCCTCTAATAGTTTCTGCTTTTATTTTCTAGCATGCATCATTCTAGTACATCTCCTTGTCTTGTCTTGCTGCACGTTGGAAATTTCTGTTGTTCTGCGATTGCCTCTTTTTCTCCTCTGGCTTCAACTTCCTTGCATTTCTGGACAATTTTCAGAGTTTCTTTGGTCATCCATTTTGGCCATTTTTTCTTTTTCACCTTTTTAGAGACTTCTCACTTTCTTCCAACACAGTCTTCTTGATATCATCCCATAACTCTGCAGGAGCTCTGTCATTTGGTTTTCCTTGTTCCATTCAAACTGTTGCTTCTTGATCAATGCAAAGGTTGTGCAAAAGAACTATCAGGTATTCTAGTATACCCATGCTTCTTAATGTGGCCCAGAGTTTCTCATGGTTTACACAGTCAAAAGCCTTGCTGTAGTCGATAAAATACATATAGATATCCTTTTGGTATTCTTTTGTCTTTTCAAGGCTTCATCTCACATCCGCAAAGATGTCACACCAATTTGGATTCCGCCCCTTCCATGGAGTAGAAACTCTATTAATCACCCTAATGGATTTCCTCATCAGAGGTACAGATGACAACAACCAAGGCTTCCTACTTCTTTTCATAGATATTTCTGCCGCCTTCGACAACATCAACTACCCCACACTGATCAACAGACTACAAAGCTTAGGAATAGGCGGGACTGTCCTTGAATGGTTCAAGTCCTACATCACACATAGACTAATACGCGTTCAAATTGACCAAGAGGCATCAGAAACATTCCCCCAAGGCCAAGGAATACCCCAAGGATCAGCCCTTTCCGCCCTCCTATTTAACCTGTACCTACAACCTATAACAAACATATTTAAAAAACACAGGATTAACCACTTTATATATGCTGACGACATCATGCTCACTATCCCCATAACCACTAAAACCCCTTCATATGACACACTATCAGAATGCATGACTGAGACTTCCTCCTGGTTGGAATCTAACTACCTCAGCATCAACCTCAAAAAAACAGAAGCAATGTTCGTAACAAGGTCATCTATGACTGAGAACACCTTCCCAGAAACAATCACAATCAACAAAACATCCATACCTGTTAGAAAAGAGGTAAAATACTTAGGTGTAATAATAGATCACACACTTCCCATGCTACCACACATAAAACAAACCGTAAAAACCATCTACTATAAACTTAAAACTATTCCGCACCTAAGGCCACTCCTTGAAACACAAGATTTTAGATCTGTAGTGAGTACACTAATCACCCCCCACTTCGATTATTGCAATAGTCTCTTAATAGGCCTCCCACAAAAAACACATACCTTCTCCAAAGAGGTCAGAACATCTGTGCAAAAGTAATTGCTAAAGCTCGACTAACTGACCACGTAACCCCAATACTGCTAGAATTACACTGGCTCCCAATAAACAGCCGAATCAGATACAAAATTATCCTAACATCCTTTAAACTCATAAAAGACATAGCCCCCTCACACCTATCCACCCTACTGCATTCACCAACCGAAACTAGATCACACAGACAAAACGCAGCCCACTCCCTTATCACACCAAAAGCTTTCAGGAAGACTAAGAAAACCACTAGCTCCAGAGCATTCACATTCACTGCCCCTACGCTCTGGAACGACCTCCCAATAGACCTTCGCATCATAAAAGACCTCTCTCAGTTCAGGAAAGAACTAAAAACTTACCTATTTACTGAACACTTTGAAATCCCATATTCCCCCAAACCACCTCCATAACAACCATGGACTCACATGCACAAACCCCCGTAATCAAAAATAACTAACTCCCTGTTTGTCCCCCCCCCCCACACTTCTGAATTACGTCATAAAAGGAAATAAATTCCAAAATATATATCTGTCCTACACACCACACACTCCTGACATACGACATAAAAGGAAATAAATTCCAATACCTAACTACACATGCCCTACACACAACACACAGCCACTGTAAATATCCAATGTAAATAGTTTAACGGTTGTTTGTATTAATATATCATAAAGTTGAAGTTTATTGTTCAATGTAAATAGTTGAATCTGACTGTTCAATGTAAATAGTTGAATCCGATTGTTCAATGTAAATGTATACAACTGTGTATAGTTGTTAAGATGTTTCATGTAAACCGCCCTTGATCGCTGGAAGGGGCGGTATAGAAGAAAATAGATAAATAAATAAATAAATAAATAAATTTGTATCTAAAGCAGCAAATCAATTTTGCAGGCAGTCTTTAAATTTTGGTGGTTTATTCTCAAGGTCATATTTTACTACATTCATGAGTGGCTTGCTCTTTTTCAACTTTAGCTTGAGTTTGCATACTAGTAGTTGATGATCTGTACCACAGTCAGCTCCAGGTTTTGTTTTTGTTGATGTTATAGAGCTTTTCCATCATTGTCTTTAACAGATGTAGTCAATTTGATTATTGTACAATCCATTGGGTGAAGTCCATGTGTACAGTCACCGCTTGTGTTGCTGGAAGAAGGTGTTTGAGATGAATAGATCATTGGTCTTGCAGAATTCTATCAGTCTTTCTCCATCTTCATTTCTGTTGCCAAGTCCATATTTTCCAATCACTTTGCCTTCTTCTTTGTTGCCAACCTTTGCATTCCAGTCACCCATGACTATCAGGATATCCTGTTTGCATGTTCTGTCAATTTCAGCTTGTACTTGATCATAGAACTCATCAACTTCATCCTTTTCTGCAGTTGTTGTTGGGCATATACCTGAATTATAGTTGTGTTGATGGGCTTTCCTCATAGATGAATAGAAATTAAATGTTCACTAACTGCATTGTATTTCATTACAGTTCTTGCAAGTTTCTTCTTAATTATTAATGCAAGACCATTTCTTTGTCTTTCATTTCCAGCATAGTAAACCATATGATCATCAGATACAAAGTGCCCAAAGCCAGTCCATTTCAGTTCGCTGACACCCAACAGATCGAGTTGTACACATTCCATTTCATTCTTGACCACCTCCAACTTCCCTTGGTTCATGCTTCGTACGTTCCATGTCCCAATATGTAAGACAACTTTGCAGCTTCTGACTCTCATTTCATGCACAGGTACATAGCTTATAGTTAATTTCATATAATATAATTAGTTTTTTCCCACAAGGAAGTCAGTATTCCAAAGAGTTACCCAAGCAGACCTTAGATTATAAAAATTCCCTCTTAATTGGTGAAAAAAAGGCAGCAATTTGGGTGTTCTGGGGAAATCGCTTTAATTTAACCCAGTGGTAGTCTATATACAGCAGAGCTAAGATTTTATCCCTTATACAGTAGTGGCCAAAAAATTAAGGCAGAGTCCAAAATATCAGAATTTTATTAGAAAAGTACAAGTTATTGTCACTTTCATGGTCAAAAGCTTTAAGAATCAAAGATATATATGCCATTTTCAAAGTTTTATTCAGGAAACAATATATGTGTCAATATTTGATAGGGTGTCCATGACTTTTCAGCACAGCTTGGATTCTTGTAGGCATACTCTTAACTAGCGTTTTACAGTATGCCAGAGTGATTTCGTTGACCCATACATGCTTGAGTATGTCCTTTAAATCTGCTTCTGAAGTTGGACAGTGTGCTGCCACCTTTTTCTTCATAAGATTCCAACAATTTTCAATTACATTGAGATCCGGAGAGTTTGATGGCCAACTTGGTAGCGGTTCGATCTTGTCCATGAACTATTTTTTGACTGTTTTTGCAGTGTGGCACGGTGCCGAGTCCTGCTGAAATATAGTTGTGCCAGAAACATTCATGTGTATTTTAACTTTACTATTCAGCACAGATATGTATTTTGCAGCATTTACTCTTTCACCTTTCTCAAAAATGTGCAGGCCACATCATTCATTCGCTGAGATACCACCCCATACCATAACCGATGGTGGGTGTTTAACAGTCTTGATCGTGTACTTCGGATTTAGTCTCTCACCTGCTGGTCGACGGACGTAGTTGTAACCACTCCCACGTACTTGTTGAAATGTACTTTCATCTGTGAACATTACCCTCTCCCACCATTCAGCAGATTTGTCTCATCTTGCTACAAAACTGTATGCGGGCAGCAATTTGTTTCCTGGTCATCATAGGCTTCTTGGCAGGTCTTCTGGCCATGAGTCTGAATTCATCCACAAGCCGTTGTCGGACAGATCTGGCACTTATCTTTATTCCTTAGCTAATTGAGCCACACATTGAGATGAAGTATGTGGACTAGATGTAATAATGCTTTTGAGGAATCGGTCATCTCATCTAGTAGTTATCCGTCTGTGCCCACATTTCGAACGACGTGTTCGGCCACCTGATTTCAGAACATTCTGAACTGCACACCTTGATATATGCAAATGTTTTGCAATAGCACATTGTGAATATCCTTCAGCATGGAGTGTGACAACTTGTCCCTTTACAAAGTCATTAATATCACACTTTCTACCCATCTTGATTATATATTTTACATGTAATTTTCAATCTTTTCCTAGTTGTAAATATTCAAAACTTCATCCAAGAAACCTACTACAAGAGTGTAAGTAAAGTAAAATGGACGCCAGATACATTGTGTGAGTAATTGCCATGCTGATTAAATAAGTAAGCATGTGTGACATCTCCACAGTACATTATTTAACAATAAATTGTAGAAAAAGATACCTGCCTTACTTTTTTGGCAGCTACTGTAGTTTTCCATACAATCCCTCTCCTCCCCCAAAATTTTGGTATCAACTCACTAACCGCAAAGCAAAATCCCTCCACTGCCAGATATTCTGTGAAAATCTCCACACAAACTACACACCAGCTAAATCCTTTCCCTCAGTCACATACACAGAACACAGACCAACCCTCAGCAATTACAAAATAAAGGAACAAAGTCAGAAATGTAGATCCTGAGAAGCCACAATCTTATGTGTAGAACACAGGAAAAATAAAAATAAAACGCATTTCCTGCTGTACGGAGAAAATTCAAGAATCAGTCCAAAAACTGATATTTTCCCAATCACTAAACATTGAAAATGAAATGCTTTTCCTTTTTTGTTTTCTTTAACCTCTGTTGAGTGGCCAATTAATATTTCTAATAGGGTAGCCCTGGTCTGTTTCAGCACTTTTAGTTGATCTTTCCCTAAATCCTTTTCCAAAATCCCCCAGATATTAATCTGCAAGGTGCCGCTGTGACCTCAGTGAACATAACATCTGAATCTCTGGCAATTGCTGATGATAGAGCCAAGGAGCTCAGTGTGTCAGGTGAGGTGGACTCAATAACTGGTGCAACTGAATATCTTGCTACTAAGTCAACTCCAGGTAAGCACTTTGATCCTAAGGCCTTGATTATTACGGAAACTCTGGAGATTACTCTCCATTCTATCTGTAGCATGTTGGTTAACAGGGGGGCTACCGATATTAACTCATTGCTGTAGACTGTTGGTTCCCTTTTTCAAAAGCAAGATTTGATTGATTAAAGAAGTTAATGACACGATCTCTATTGTAGAAAACAAAGATTCTAAAGAATTGGTGGATACTCAAGTTAGAGACAAGTTGCTGATACATCGTATGCTGGTAAAGTTTGAAAACCAGATGAGGTGTCTTAATTTGTGTATTTTGAATTTCCCAATTGATGTCTTTAGAAAATATATTTTTGAGGTATTAAATTTGCTTGAAGCAATTGTAACTCTTTTAAACAAGTTTTATTTTTTACCTGCGGGAAAGCAACAGGAATCAGTGCGAGAAAGGTCCAAGGATGTCTCAGATTTATTGGATATCAACAACCAATCCACAATCCTGGTCCAAGAGTGCTGATGTATACAGAAAAACTAAATAAAACCCTCTGGAACTATAGGCACACTTCTTCAATAGCATGATTACCCATCAAAAACTGAAAAAATGAAAAAAGGACCATCAAATAAGGATGCGAGTCTTTATATAAACTTCAGACTCATCACATTATTTATTTTATTTACTTAACATTTCTTATATACCGCCTTTCATGATATCAAGGCGGTTTACATTGAACAACCTGAAATTACATTGAACAGGGCATTATAACTTGGAGATAACTATTTTACAGGGAACATGGGCAATGCCCAAGACCACAAGGAGCACCTGTGGGACTAGAAACCCCAGTCCTTCCGGCCCAAGGTTGCTGTCCTCTAGTGGGATATATATTATCCCTTAAATCTCATCAATAGTCCTTAATTCATATATTTTTAAATGTTTTTTAGTATCACTTCAATTTGCTTCAAAAAATATCTACCATTAACCGAGGCAGGCGGACCCGGCGCTTTGGGCCCTACCATTTTCCCCCCCGCCGTCCCACCCAATCCCCCGAACATAAGACATCACACCATAACTTCATGGAACACAACTGGTCGCAGCTTTATTAACCATCAACAATTAGAACAAACCAACATCAAACTTCCTAACCCCCCATTAGCGGAACCCGGCTGCACCAGCCATACCTTAGCAAAGTGCCTGCCACCGCTAATGCCATAACTTGCCACCCGGCAAGTTGCCATGCCCCTCTCCCCGACTTCGCCATGCTATTAGCAAAAGTCGGCCGAGGTTTGACAGGGTCAGGGGCACCCCGCCCCCGCCCAAATGTAGCCTGCTGCTGCGGACCCCAGAAACCTCCGGGATCCCGCCACCGGCACAGAACCCTGTTCATGTGCCGCCCCCCCAACCCCAAGCTGCGACCAGCGCACATCATGGACCGACATATATTCCAAGGCCTCTTGCCAGTCGTTAAGGAGCAGGTCCATACCAACTGGTGACAAATGAACCCCATCAGCCCGATAGAGCCCCGAACACTCCACGTCCACCCAGTCATGCAAGATCTGATAACCTCCCCTCTCACAGACCCATCGACCAATCTGTCGATTAATCTTAGTCAGGCCCCAAGACCACCGTCGCTGGTCTCAGCAAGCCGGCCTTGGAATGATGTCAGACCACAGCAAAATAACACCTGGAAACATCCGAAGCACCACCCCCAGATCATCCTGCACTGCCCGGATCAGCTGCCTGCAGGATCAGTACACCAGGTCATTGCCCCCCAGATGCACAATCAAGGCGGCCGGCCACCGCGACGTCCTCCCGTGGCGCTGTAGTAAAGGCAGCAACTGCGACCAACGAAGTCCTCTCACGCCCAGCCATGTCACAGCCACGGGACGGGTCCAGTCCCAAATTAACTCCGATAGGCCGAGCAGCCGCACGCCAACCCACCCAGTGGACAAAAGAGTGGCCAGCAACCCAACAGCCACCAGGCCCGACACCCCCATCTGCAAAAGAAATAAACAGTTAAAGACCCGACCCACAACCCGAGCCCCTACAGCCGCACATAGCCTTTAAAAGCCTTAGAGTGCCACCTACCTATGCCCTGAATCACCTGCCCAGGCAACCCTGACCCTCACCAGGAGCCCATGCACAATGGGCAACCGCGAGTCCCGCGGTGTAGGCTGAACACGCTCCCAACCTTGCAAGAGCCGACGCGGCAAAAACCCCCCAGCAGGCGAACCCCAACCCACCGCGCTCGCAAAAAAGTTAAACCCTGCTAAGTGCGCACGCACCGCAGATCGAGAGAAGCCGGCGCCCTTGGCCTCCACAATATATTGACCAATCAAGCCAGCTGGAACCCCCTCTCCCAGCTGCCACCCATGAGCCAAAAAGGCGACCACCCGGTCACAGCCCCGCTGATACGCAGACCAAGTCCCTGCAGACACCGAGTTCTTCAGCAGATCTAGCATCTCCCGAGGCCAATGCTCCACAATCTCTCTGGGACCACCGATCCGTCCTTGTCCGCTTCGGGGGCCAGAGCCCGGAACCGCTCCCACTGAAAACGAGAAAGAGCATCGGCGATCTCGTTAGTGCACCCCAGTATATGCCGCGCCTTCACCGACACATTCAACCGCAGACAGGCTAACACCACTTCCCGCATCAAGCCGGCCACCCTCAAGCACCTAGGGGAGTAGCGATTGACCACACTGACCACCGCCGCATTATCACACCACCAGAGAACTCACCGGTTTTGAAGCCGCTCCGGCCATAGCTCCAAAACCACGCAAATCGGAAAGAGCTCCAAAAAGGTGATGTTCTTGGTCCACACCGCAACGTGCCATGACTCCGGCCAACGATCCGCGCACCAGGCCCCACTGAAATAGACACCTAACCCCGCCCCCCCCGCCGCATCTGTGTACAACTGCAAGGCATCACTGGACACCTCGGACTCCATCAAAACAGAAGTACCATTGAAGTCCTCCAAAAAACGACTCCACACCATCAAATCTGCCCTCATCGCCCCCGTGACCCTAATCCGGTGGTGAGGCTTCCGCACCCCGGCCGTGGCGCACGCCAGCCGACGTGAAAACACCCTCCCCATCGGAATCACCCTACACGCGAAATTTAAAGACCCTAAGAGTGAGTGGTGTGGTGGTCACAGCAGGTGCTTTATTATTCAAAAGAAATACCCCAACATATTTCATCCAAAGCCTTCTTCAGGGGGCTTGGAACTGCAAGCAATATAACAATATTGTTATAATGGTAACAAAGAGAAAAAGAACAATAAGTATACATAATAAAAAGAAGGCACAGTATTACTTACATGGATTAGCAGTTTTCAACCAATGTAAGCGGAAGGATCCAAAATTCAAAACTCTTTTATGCAAGCACTAGTGTGTGAAACACAAGTGTGAAATGTTAAAAATGTATAAAACATCATCTTAATATGGTGTGGAGGACAGAGAGTGATACAGGCATAGTATAGTGTAAAACATTCTGAATCATTAGGTAAAATAATCATCTGTAAAGCAGAAAGGCAAAAAAGGCAGAAAAAGCCAAAAGCGCAAGTGAATCAAATAATACTAAAGTTTATGAAACATATTTAAAAGTATAAAACAACGCTGAACAAATGTGTCAGTTAGAAATTAGGGCATTAGACCAACCAAAAAAACGCCAGATGCATCAAAAAACAAAGGGGTTACAGTAAAAAGAATTCCTGTATGTTAAAAGCGCTACAATACAGTACTCTGTAAAAAGACAAGGGAAAAATAAACTAGTGCAGAAAACCTTACCGGCTGACATCTAAACGAACTGTAAGAGCATGAAAAGCCATGGGGATCGCCCGATCTTTCGCGCCTAAAGAAAGAGTGTGAATTTGCATATCATGAAGTCATTAGCAAGAGCGTTGCCTACAAAAATGTATTAAAATAAAACTAAAGAGAATAATTAAGCACATTAAGCATACATTCACCTATTGATAAAATTGTGTTGCTCTCTCTTCTCTGCATTCAAGGCGGCTCGTGGCACTGGAGGCTGGCTGACGGAGGAGTCAAAGGAGGTGCGTGGCTGGCAGGCAGGCAGGCACAAGAGTAGAGCAGCAGAGAGAGGCTGGCAAGCTGGCTGCTCCTCCCTTTTATGTCTCTCTTTAGCCTGTGTCATGTGATCTCAGTCACTGATCATCAGATTCGTCAATCGTCAGTCACATGTGAGAGGAGTGAGAGCAGAGAGGAGAGATTCGGAAGTGACGTCACGAGTCCCAGAATTGCCCAGAAATTACAGAAAAATGGCAGTAGATCGGCGGCACGGCCGCAGCCTTAAAAAACCCAAGGTTTTAATTTGAAATCCCAAGAACCCAAGACACCCTCGAAAAACACTAGATCTTGGGAAAAATCCAAAGGAGTGGTCAGAGCGCACAAAAATTATGGAGGAGAAACAGTTGCTGCAGCAGCAACGGTTTCCACTCCGTAATTTTTGTGCGCTCCTTTGTACGTTATGTGCGCTCGCTCGGCGAGGTATGTGCGCAGGCACACGTGCACAGCTTAGAGGGAACAGTGCTTCCGAACCATCTCAATTGGAGCCAATATTGGAGATTTAGGAAAATGAATAATCCTCAAATTGTTTCTCCAAGTGCTCCAACTTGCAAAACAGGATTGAAGAATCTTTAGC
The DNA here is from genome assembly GCA_033557465.1 of Ichthyophis bannanicus. Lineage (NCBI taxonomy): Eukaryota > Metazoa > Chordata > Amphibia > Gymnophiona > Ichthyophiidae > Ichthyophis > Ichthyophis bannanicus. The sequence continues at coordinate 1,017,463,387 of CM066034.1, read as the reverse complement.
CTGTGCATGGGAAATATCTTGTAGCTCCCCAAACCGTGCTTCTAAAAGAGCCACCTTAGCACCCTGCTATATCTGCTTGTGAAAAATCACCTGCATCAAACTTTTCACCATGGATAAATCATTTTGAAAAGTATCTGTCAAGGTGAGCAGTGGGGCATTCATTACAATAATAGCCTCCTAGAGGGAATCCAAAGTTACCACTGCAGGCTTCTTCAATCTGACGGGGCCTGGGAGTACAGGCACCTCCTTCGCTTCAGCAGCAGGAACAGATTGAATTTCACTCCATTCAGTTGGGAACAACGCTGCTGCTGGAGTCCCCTCCGCACTCTCGATGGAATTCTCCCCACTCTGGGAGCAGATCAACATTGCAGTGAAGCTGCTAGAAAAGTTTTCAGGTCTCGGTGGGGCAGTTCTAGTTTCAGGGCTAAGGGAAACCCATTCAGAGCCAAAAACGATGGTTATACTGGTCCCACTGTAGCGCTTTTCCCAGCTCCTTCCACACTATGTGAGAGTCTTCTGGTCCCCTGACACAGCATGCCCTGAACCAGAGGGTAAGTTCGTGGGTTTTCTCTTCTTTGACCCCATTGGAGCTAGGCCCACAAGAGAAAGAACAGGAAATCTCAACATGCAGGGAGGGAGCAAAGACGGCTTAGTCAGACACCATCATGCCCCCCATCAAAGATTTCTTATATATACTTTTGAAGGTGCGGTTTCCGGAATGGCACACAGTATTCCAAATAAGGTCTCACCAAAGACTTATACAGAGGCAGTATCACATCTTGCTTCCTGTTAGTCATTCCTTTCCCTACGCACCCAAGCATTCTTCTGGCTTTTGCCATCACCTTTTCTGCCTTTTTGACCACTTCAAGATCATCTGATACAAATATGTTAAAAAAACCAGGACCAATGTCTGATACCTGAGGCACATCAGTGATAACGCCCCCTATATTCAGAGTGAACTCCATTTACCGGTACCTTCTGTGACGTCCCACTCAACCAGCTTTTTACCCAGTTAGTCACTTTAGGGTCCATTCCAAGGGCACTCAGTTGATTTATAAGACACTGATGCAGAACAGTGTTGAAATCTAAGTATACCACCCACATTTAGCGCTCTCCCTCGATCTAATTCTCTGGTCACCCAGTCAAAGAAATCAATCAGATTCAAATGACAAGACAAGCTCCAGTAAAGCCATGCTGCTAAAGATCCTGTAACCCTTTGGATTCCAGAAACTGCAATGTTTTCTTTCATTTACTCACCACAGAGGTCAGACTAACCGGTCTGTAGTTTCTAATTTCTTCCTTACTTCAGGTTTTGTGGACAGGAACCACATTTGCTAATCGCCACTCCTTGGGCATCACTCGTGACTCTAAAGAAGCACTGGAAAGGTCGGCCAGGGAGAGAAAAGTCAGCAGAGGAAGCAAATAGGGCCAAGAGTGAGCAGGCAACATATGCACCACTTTGGGGCCTGAATGCAGCAATAGTGGCACCATCCCTGACATCATCGCCAGTGGCGGGGGCACTTTAAAATACTGTGAGCCTTGCAGCATGAGGTTGCACGTGTGCCTGAAGAGGCATGACCTGATCTTTAGCTCATGTCCTTTTGGAGCACCATCGGAGCATGGAGAAGCTGTAAATGTCTTCTTTGAAGTCTCCTTCAACTAATTGTGAGTACACTTGATGTCTAAGGGGAAGCAGAAGAGCAAAGAGAAACATCAGATAGCTTCTAAGATTCAGGGCCTGATGGACAGACACCTCTGCTGTTCTAGAATCATCACTGGAAGGAACTTCATTGAGCTATCCCCCACCACCTCCTTTAGCTTCAAGAATGACTTCACAAGAAGAGTCTGGGAAGGACTATGTTACTTCTCAAGTGTGACAGATGTTTCTTCATTTTTCCTTGTGAAGGATCCTCAGGTTTTGTCTTGTCCTATTTTGTGTCTGCCTCCTCTTTGGAGACTCCTCCATCTAATATTCCCCTTATGGACATTTGGAGAATTGCAGTTAGAACTGAATCTATGCTTAAAGGCACTATACCTCAGTTATGCCCTTTTTCACAGAATGCAGTTAAGAAGTTTCAACAATTTGCTGTAAAATTCGATTTCCGACTGTGTTGCCTTCAATCTTCTTCTGTTTCAACGGTGAAGGATAGCTGATTGCTATATAAGGCAGAGACACTGGAAAATGTGCTTAAGAGTAGGAATGTATGATTCTTGAATTTTCCAGTGTCTCATCTGTTATCTTCAGAAAGTTTGAGGAAATATTTCAAGGACGTTTTAGCTCTTTGTATTATTTTCCTCAAAAGATTCAGAGGGGTAATGCAGTTGAGGGAAAACTGGATAATGTGGTTTCTATTCCCTCAGTTAATTTGGCATGGTTTTTGGAAGACTCCAAGGATGAAATTACTCTTGTGGTTTCAGTTGTAAATTAAAAAGATAAGAGAAGGATCTTTAGGGTTTCTTTAAAAAGAAAGATCTTATCTTTTGTGGTCAAAAGATTTCCTTCTTGCCTGATGTTGTCCTACCAGCTATAGTGTTAGTTGGGTTACATTTTTTCTTAGGTTCCCCTGTAAATGTCTTATTATGTTTTGGGGGAACAATTATGTGTTCTGGGAACTTATGCATTTAGAAAGGTTTCTGTTTGATCATAGCATTACCTAGATTTACTAGGCGGTGGGATTGGAGCCTAATTTTGTTATGCTGCTAGTAATTTCTTTGATTTCTTGATTTTGCTGCCTTGATTGTCAGCCTCTCTCTCCTTGACGTGGCCTTTTTCTCATTATCCATAATTTTTTTTTTTTGTATATTTTTCTTTGTGCCATTATTCTTACTATGGTATTGAGGTTTTTTTTTCCTATTTTGGATTGTTAATCTGAAAATTTCAATTAAAAACAATTAAAAGGTCAGTCAGAAGAGTTGCCAGTACTTCCCTAAGTTCCTCTAATGTATCCTGTTTGGCTGAATTCCTTTGTCCATTTTTAGTTTTGCTAGTTCTTCACGAACACAGTCTTCTGCAAATCATTCTCACTTCAGGACAGGTTTACTAAGTGGCAGCAGTGCTTCATACATGGGAATAACATGGGACCTTGCCGCACATACCATGTCTCACCGCTAACCATGCTTCTTAGTAAATCTACCCTTCCATTGCTGTTTGCTTTCTGATGTCTCATTTCCAGCCCATCATCTGCGAACACAGAACAAAAATATTTAAGCAATTCTGCCTTATCCTCATCAGCCTCTACATATTCGTCCTGTTCACCGTTGAGTCTCACAATGCCACCCTTTTACCTCCAATGTCACTAACATATCTTTAAAAAGTCTCGCCTCCACATTTTACTGTATCAGCTATTTGATCTTCCATTAGTACCTTTGCTTTCCTGACTACTTTAACCACTTCCCTCAGCTTCTACAGATATCGCTGTTTGTCTTCCTCTTTCTGGGTTAGCTTACAAAGACTACCACTTTTGCCTTACCTTTTCATTTACTTCTTTTGCAAACCATAGAATAAGGACATAAAAGATAAGAAATGTCACAGAACATTTTAGTCAAAATGAAACTACAGCTCTCACTGACCCAACATAATTTTCACCCCTCCTCGCCACTAGGCTATCCGACCGATCAAACTGGTCAATAAATCACCCATCCCTTAACCCCATCCTGTACCGACAGATATTATCGATCAACAGAACTGTAAATATGCTGTACATAAGTTAAAGCTATCTTGAATCTTATACATTCTTGATTGCCTGTTATTGCACCATATATTGTTACAATGTTTAATGTATCAGTTATTTTAATTGTAAACCTCTGTGATTACCCGATATAGTGGTATATAAAACACACACACAAATAAATAAATAAACGGGTTACACTGTAGCTTCATTGCCTGTCCCCTAGTCTTTCTACTTTTTAATGCCATAAAAAAAAAATCAATCTACATTTTCCCATTCCACTCCATTCATTAATTTATAGGCCTCTATCATATTTCCCCTCAGCTGTCTCTTTTCCAGGTTGAAAAGCCCTAATCTTTTAAGCCTCTCTTCATAGGAGTATCCTTCCATCCCCTTTACCATTTTTGGTGGCTCTTCTCTGAACCTTTTCTAATTCCGCTATTTCCTTTTTAAGATATGGTGACCAGAATTGCACACAATATTCAAGGTGTGGTCGCACCATGAAATGATACAGAGGTATTATGATGTCATCCTTTGTTTTATTCTCCATTCCTTTCCTTATGATAACTAGCATTCTATTTGCTCTCTTGGCCGCCGCTGCACACTGGGTAGAGGATTTCAACATGTTATCCATGATGATACCTAAATCTTTTTCCTGGGTGGTGGTTCCTAATGTGGAACCTTGCATCGTGTAACCATAGTTTGGGTTTTTCTTTCCTAGATGTATAACTTTGCACTTATCCACATTAAATGTCATCTGCCATTTGAATATCCAGTCTTCCAGTTTATCAAGGTCCTCTTGCAATATTTCACAATCCTCTTGGGTTTTAATAACTTTGAATAACTTTGTGTCATCTGAAATTTAATTATCTTACTTGTTATTCCCATTTCCAAGTCATTAACGAATATGTTAAAAAGAAACCTGGGGTACTCCACTATTCACCTTTCTCCACTGGGAAAATTGGCCATTCAGCCCTACCCTCTGCTTTCTATCTTTTAACCAGTTCCTGATCCACAATAGTACACTGCCTCCTATCCCATGACTTTTTAACTTTGCCAAGAGTCTCTCATGAAGGACCTTGTCAAAGGCTTTCTGAAAATTTAGATACACTACAGTATAGCAACTAGCTCACCTTTGTCTACCTGTTTATTGACACACAAATAAATATAACAGATTAGTAAGACAAGACCTTTCTTGGCTATAGTCATGTTGGCTTTCTCCCATTAAACCATGACTATCTACATGTTCAGAAATTTTGGTTTCTATCATTTTGCCCGGTATTGATGCCAGGCTCCCCAGCCTGTAGTTTCCCGGATCACCTCTGGAACCCTTTTTAAAAATTGGCATTATGTTGGCCATTCGCCAATTTTCAGGTACTGATAGTTCATAGTACCTCCAGTAATCTGGAGTACTGTGACTAGTTAAAATGTTGTAAACTGTTAAATGTAATTAGTTGATATTGTACTGTTCTATGTAATACTTGTTCTGTTTCATTGTAAACCACTTTGATAAGACTGAAAGGTGGTATATAAATAAATGTGAATAAATCACCTGGACCAGATTGTATACCTCCAAAGGTAGTGTACAATCTCATATTTCAGTTCTTTCAATACCTTTGGAGGTATACAATCTGGTCCAGGTGATTTATTCACATTTAGCTTACTTGAAGCAGCATCCTGTTCTGAAAGTGACTGTTGGACAGGGATTTTATTGCTGTGATTGTGTGTTTCCAATGTTGTCAAAGTGCTCAGTAAATAGCTAGGCTTTTAGATATTTTCTGAAGTCAGCGATGTCTGAAATAGCTCTTAGGTGATGCAGGAGCGAGTTCCAAAGCGATGGGGTGTAATATTAGAATATCCCGTGAAGCGATCTTTGAGAGGAGCAAGTTGGTATGGTGTCAGTTGAGACTGTGTTCTAGTGGAGCTTCCTCCTTTATCTTTTGATTATTTCTTTTAGTCATTCGGTGGACTGATTTGCTACTGTTTAGTTTATCAAATAGTTGTAACATATCTTCCTGGTTTATCGATATTTCTTTCAATTCTTCCTATGCATCACCAAACAAAGAAACAAAGATATGGGGAGGGGTGAAGACACAGGGAGGGGTGCACCTGCTCCTGGTGGGTGCACCACTAAGCAAAAACATGGGTAGGGGTGCACCTTCTCCCTAAAAGACATGGGAAGGGGTGCACCTACTCCTGTCATATTGCTGGGCAGACTAGATGGACCATACTGGTCTTTATCTGCCATCATTTACTATGTTACTTTAAGTACCATTTTAGTCATGGGTAACTACATCTTCCTCAGTAAAGACCGAAGCAAAGAATTGATTCAGTCTTTCTACTATGGCCTTGTCCCCTCTTAGTGCCCCTTTTATGAATCTATCATCTAATGGTCCAACTGACTCTCTCACAGGTTTTTTGCTACGAATGTACTTGAAAAAGTCTTTATTATGCGTTTTTGCTTCCACAGCAAGCTGCTTCTCAAATTCTCTCTTTGCCTGCCTTATCAATGCCTTGCATTTAACTTGTCAGTGCTTATGTTGTTTCCAGTTTTCATCATTTGGCTCTTTTTTTCATTTCCTGAAATATGCTTTTTTGGCTACAACAACCTCTCTGACCTCACCCGTAAACCATGCAGGCAGTTTTTTGAGCTTCCTTCCACCTTTCTTAACCTCACTCATGCTTGATGTAAATCTTTAACCTTTGCAGCTGCTCTTTTTAGTTTTTTTCTTAACTAGTTCTTCATTTTATCATAGTCTCTTTTGAAAGTTAAAAGGTAGTACTGTGGATTTCCTTGCCGTCCTTCCTCCATTTATGAAACCAAATGTGATCATGCTATGATCACTATTGCCAAGTGGCCCAAACACCCTTATCTCTTGCATCAGATCTTGTGTACTACTAAGGACTAGGGCCAAAATGGCTTTCCCTCTTGTTGGCTCATGAACCAACTGCTCCAAGCAGCAATCATTTATTTCATCTAGAAAATTTATCTTGCTAGCATGTCTTGCCGTGACACTGGCCCAGTCGATACCGGGGTAATTGAAATCACCCATTATTATTATTACTGTGCTGTAACCTTTGTTAGCTTCCCTGATTTCTTTGAGCATTTCATCATCCGTTTGTTCATTCTGGCCAGGTGGTCGGTAGTACACTCCCACTGCATCACCTTCCCTTTTTTAAGTGGAATTTCAATCCATAGAGATTCTACCATGTATTTTGTTTCCTGCAACACTTTAATCCTGTGTGACTCAATGCTCTCTCTAACATAGAACGCAACTCATCTACCAATTTGATCTACTCTATCAGTACGATATAATTTGTACTTACCTGCCATTCTGCATTCTTTTTTCTAGGCCCCGCACTTTGGAACTCACTATCACATGCCCTCCGCACTAAGCTAGGGGGTTGGGGAGGGGAAGGTCAAAGGTAAGGTGGAAGAGATGGGTTTTGAAGATGGCCTTGAACCAGGGGAATGAGAGCTCGGTGCAGAGGGCATGTGGTAGTGAGTTCCAAAGTACAGGGCCTAGGAAAAAGAATGCGGAATGGCAAGTAAGTACAAATTATATTGCAATGATAGAGAGTAATAGAATTACAGGAGGTGCTGCAGGGCAGGGGTGAGGTGCATCAGCAGGGCTGTGTCTGGAGGATAGCTCAGTACTGGAATTTCAGGAGGAGCTGCAGGGCAGGGGTGAGGTCCATTGGCAGAACTGTGTGTGGAGGATACTCAGTACTGGAATTACAGGAGGTGTTGCAGGGCAGGGGTGAGGTGCATCAGCAGAGCTGTGTGAGGAGGATAGCTTAGTACTAGAATTACAGGAGGTGCTGCAGCGCAGGGGTGAGGTGCAACAGCAGGGCTGTGTGTGGAGGACAGCTCAGTTGGAATTGCAGGAGGTGCTGCAGGGCAGGAGTGAGGTGCATTAGCAGGGCAGGAGTGATGTGCATCGGCAGAGTTGTGTGTGGAGGATAGCTCAGTACTGGAATTACAGGAGGCACAGCAGGGCAGAAGTGAAGTGGATGAGCAGGCTGTGTGTGGAGGATAGCTCAGTACTGGAATTGCAGGAGGTGCTGCAGGGCAAGGGTGAGGTGCATCGGCAGAGCTGTGTGTGGAGGATAGCTCAGTACTGAAATTACAGGAGGGGCTGCAGGGCAGGAGTGATGTGCATCGGCAGGGCTGTGTGTGGAGGATAGCTCAGTACTGGAATTGCAGGAGGTGCTGCAGGGCAAGGGTGAGGTGCATCGGCAGAGCTGTGTGTGGAGGATAGCTCAGTGCTGAAATTACAGGAGGCGCTGCAGGGCAGGAGTGATGTGCATCGGCAGGGCTGTGTGTGGAGGATAGCTCAGTACTGGAATTGCAGGAGGTGCTGCAGGGCAAGGGTGAGGTGCATCGGCAGAGCTGTGTGTGGAGGATAGCTCAGTACTGGAATTACAGGAGGCGCTGCAAAGCAGGAGTGAAGTGGATGAGCAGGCTGTGTGTGGAGGATAGCTCAGTACTGGAATTGCAGGAGGTGCTGCAGGGCAAGGGTGAGGTGCATCGGCAGAGCTGTGTGTGGAGGATAGCTCAGTACTGGAATTACAGGAGGCGCTGCAGGGCAGGAGTGAAGTGGATGAGCAGGCTGTGTGTGGAGGATAGCTCAGTACTGGAATTGCAGGAGGTGCTGCAGGGCAAGGGTGAGGTGCATCGGCAGAGCTGTGTGTGGAGGATAGCTCAGGACTGGAATTGCAGGAGGTGCCGCAGGGCAGGGGTGAGGTGCTTCGGCAGGGCTGTGCCTGGAGGACAGCTCAGTACTGGAATTGCAGGAGGTGCCGCAGGGCAGGGGTGAGGTGCATCGGCAGGGCTGTGTCTGGAGGACAGCTCAGTACTGGAATTGCAGGAGGTGCCGCAGGGCAGGGGTGAGGTGCATCAGCAGGCTGTGTGTGCAGGATAGCTCAGTACTGGAATTGCAGGAGGTGCCGCAGGGCAGGGGTGAGGTGCATCGGCAGGGCTGTGTCTGGAGGATAGCTCAGTACTGGAATTGCAGGAGGTGCCACAGGGCAGGGGTGAGGTGCATCGGCAGGGCTGTGTGTGGAGGACAGCTCAGTACTGGAATTGCAGGAGGTGCCGCAGGGCAGGGGTGAGGTGCATCAGCAGGCTGTGTGTGGAGGATAGCTCAGTACTGGAATTGCAGGAGGTGCTGCAGGGCAGGGGTGAGGTGCATCGGCAGGGCTGTGTCTGGAGGACAGCTCAGTACTGGAATTGCAGGAGGTGCCGCAGGGCAGGGGTGAGGTGCATCGGCAGTGATGTGTGTGGAGGACAGCTCAGTACTGGAATTGCAGGAGGTGCCGCAGGGCAGGGGTGAGGTGCATCGGCAGGGCTGTGTCTGGAGGACAGCTCAGTACTGGAATTGCAGGAGGTGCCGCAGGGCAGGGGTGATGTGCATTGGCAGTGCTGTGTGTGGAGGATAGCTCAGGACTGGAATTACCGAAGGTGCTGCAGGGCAGGGGTGTGTCTGGAGGACAGCTCAGGACTGGAATTGCAGAAGGTGCTGCAGGGCAGGGGTGTGTCTGGAGGACAGCTCCGTACTGGAATTACAGAAGGTTCTGCAGGGCAGGGGTGAGGTGCATCGGCAGTGATGTGTGTGGAGGATAGCTGAGGACTGGAATTGGAGGAGGTGCTGCAGGGCGGGGGTGAGGTGCATTGGCAGGGCCATGTCTGGAGGACAGCTCAGTACTGGAATTGCATGAGGTGCATTGGCAGAGCTGTGTGTGCGTCTCAGTACTAGAACTGCAGAAGGCGTTGCAGGCCAGGAGTGAGGTACATTAATAGCAAGAATGGCAGAAGATGCATTGGGAGAACTGTGTGTGTTTATGCATATTTGGGGGAGTGAAGGATAGCTCAGTAGTGCAATAGCAGGGGGCTGCAACAGTTTGAATGAAGGGGCTCACTACAATGCACTAGAGCAGGGGTGGGCAATTCCGGTCCTGGAGGGCCACAAACAAGTCAGGTTTTCATGATGTCCCTATTGAATATTCATGAAATCTATTTGAATCCACTGCCTTCCATTGTATGGAAATAGGTCCATGAATATTCATTAGGGACATCATGAAAACCTGACTGGTCTGCAGCACTCCAGGACCGGAATTGCCCACCCCTGCACTACAGTATGACTGCAGAGCCTTGGACAGTTTGTGTTATCAGGTAGGCCTGGAAGTGGTGCATAAAAGCTTCCTTAATAAGCCAGGCCTGCATGTGAACGAAACAACGGCATGTAAAAACAGCCGCTTCCGACTCATGTTACCATTTCCTTGCACAAGGTTTCAGGTCATGCGCTGCTCACTGTAACTATAAATTTGAGCGCTTCGCTCATCATGGGTTTGGGGGTGCTGAAAATTCAGGGCCTTGGTGCTAGAGAAAACAAAACCTCATGGCTGTATTTCATGGCCTCACTCAGGGATGGAACTGGGAGGCAAGCCAAAAATGCAGAAGGAGTGGCCTAGTGGTTGGGGCAAGTTACCTTGGGCCAGGGGTTCGAATCCCACTAGAGCACATGAACCTTGGGCTGGAAGTACTGGGGTTTCTAGTCCCACAGGTGGCCTTGGGCAAGCCACTTAACCCTCCCTTGCCTCAGGTAAAAAAATGTAGATTGTGAGCCCTTTGGGACAAGGGAAACATATATACACAGTACCTGAATGTATGCCACTTTGACTGGTAGAAAAGCGGTATATCAGCCTAAATAAATAAATAAAATATATAAATGCCCCCCCCCCCCCCCTGTAAAGAGAGGAAGTATCTGAACGTCAGAACACTGCTAAGAGGAAAACGCGCAGAAAGGCAAAGCAACTGAGCAGACTGAAAAGACCAAGGTGCCGGCATGGGAGAGGTCATGGGCAGATAGGTTTCAAGTCCTTTAGAAAAGAAACCGAGAACAGGATGGCAGGTGAGGCCTATCTTATATGCCCAATTTCCTTCACTATCTGAATCCTCCCCTTCACAGAACAGCCAGGAAAGAAAAGAAGAGAAGCCCTCCCCACCACCCAGGCACAAATCACTCTTGTAAATGACTGAGAACAGATTCATGTAATCTAAAAGAAACGGATGTTTGATCTTTCCGTGCAGATACAAATGAAGGCTGGGCAGGCCTTGTGACTCCCATTTCCGTACTGTAGCTAAACCAAGCTCTTGAGTTGCTAGCCCTGTAGCGTTCTTTGCTAGCCTGTTACTGAACCACCAGACAGATGGCCGGACAGCTCCTGAATATTCTGCTTTGTGAAGGATTCGTGAGCACAGACTCTCATAGCGGGATCTGAAGAGGTGACTGGGGAAATGGGTTTGGCTTTATCTCAGTTTTCTTGCTCCTGTAGAGTTTCTATTGACCCTCTCCAGAGACATTAATACCAGAATTAAAAGCTGCACGGAGCCTGTCCTTGCTTAACTGCCCTTTGTGTACAAAATTTAATTAAAAATATTATCTTCTGCTTATACAAACAGCTCAAGGCAGATTACCCATGAACTGCACTAACAGTTAAAAAAAATAACATTACAATCACATAATGGAACAACCCACAATACAAACTCAATCCCCTTCACAATGAATAGATGAACAATCTGTCCCATAAAGACACATTATAATGCCTAATATAATACTCCAAATCATAATTAATTAGCAATCATAATTCTTAAATAAATTCAATGCCCATAATTCTTAAATAAATCATAATTCTTAAATAAATTCAATGCCCAAGAATTTCCTTGTCTAGTTTTTAGCATCTTCCTGAAACACAAATAGTTAGCAACCTCTCTAATTTCAACTGATAAAACTTTCCGTCCATAAGCACTCTACAATGAAACCATCTGTCAATGGTTAGAAATCATCTTAACGTTACTCATGTATTGCATCCTCGGCTGTCTGGCTTCAGAGCATTGTACAGTCCTGAGACTCTGTTGGTTGCTATGTTTAGTGAAATTGCGCAACATTTGGAGAGGGGGGGGGGGGGATATAGCTATTGCTGTTTCTTTGGATCTCGCTGTGGGTTTTGATTTGGTTGATCACAGTTATCTTCTTTTGTGTCTTATAGATATTGGTCTTTGTGGTACTGTCTTCACTTGGTTTAATTTTTATTTGGAGAATAGGCCATTCAGAATTATGTTACCACCAACAGGTCTAGTTCTTTTGCTCTTCTCCTTACCTATGAGGTACCACAGTGTTCAACATTGGCTCCCTTATTTTTTACCTAGTTTCTTAGCCTGCCGGCCAGCATACTACATTGTATTAGTGTTTTTTAATCTTATTTTTTATTTTTATCTTTATTTTTTTTATGACTTAGTTTTGATTGTAAACTGCATATATTTTATTATGAATTGTAGTACAGCAAGAGTGTAATAAACAAACATAACCCACTTATAAACTGTTTTGATGAGGGGACAACAAAAATATACTTTATTATAGTAGTCGCAGCCTCCCAAGGTTAACCGTAGCCAAAAAAAGACATATGACAAATCTTAAAAGTGAAACACAGCACTTTTAAAACAATTCTAGCTTTGACCAGAAGCCAGTGCAATTGAATGAGAAAGGGGGACACTTCATCCCATCTCTGACCTCTTAATATGAGTTTAACTGCAGGGCAGTTTACAAAAGCAATGACAACATAAATTAAAAATAAACATTACAGACTTCAAATAATAAAGAAACCACACAAACAAGCAACAGACAATCTGCAGGAACCCAAAAGTTTCACTGATTAAGAACAGATATGTCATATACTGGATCAGACCAAGGTCCATCAAGTCCAGTGAACTGTTTCCAACAGAGACCAATCTAGATCAAAAGTACCTAGCAGTTTCCTCAAAAGACACAGCTTCCACAATGCTCGCCCTGGGGTAAAAGGTGGATTTCCCAGGTCCCCTTTAATAAGGCTTTATGGACCTTTCCTCCAGGAACTTATCCAAACCTTTTTTAAGCCCAGCTACATTAATAGCTTTTACTACATCCTCCGGTAACGAATTCCAGAGTTTGATTATTCATTGAATGAAAAAATATTTTCTCTTATTACTCTTATATGGGTTACTCTCCTGTAGCTTCGTTGCATGTCCCCTAGTCTTTCTATATTCTGATAAGGTAAACAATCGATCTACGTTTATCCGTCCCACTCCATTCATTAATTTATAGACCTCTATCATATCTCCCCTCAGCTGTCTCTTTTCCAGGTTAAAGAGCCCTAACCTTTTTAGCCTCTCCTCACAGGGGTACCCTTCCATCCCCTTTACCATTTTGGTGGCTCTTCTCTGTACTTTTTCTAATAATGCTATATCTTTTTTAAGATATGGTGACCAGAACCGCACACAATATTCAAGGTGCGGTCGCACAATGGAACGATACAGAGACATTATAATATCCTTTGTTTTATTCTCCATTCCTTTCCTTATGATGCCTAGCATTCTATTTGCTCTCGTGGCTGCTGCTGCACATTGGGCGGAGGGTTTCAACGTATTATCCATGATGATGCCTAAATCTTTTTCCTGGGTGGTGGTTCCTAAAGTGGAACCTTGCATTGTATAACCATAGTTTGGGTTGTTCTTTCCTAGATGCATAACTTTGCACTTGTCCACATTAAATTTCATCTGCCATTTGGATGCCCAGTCTTCTAATTTATTAAGGTCCTCTTGCAATTTTTCACAGTCCTCTTGGCTTTTAACAATTTTGAATAATTTTGTGTCATCTGCAAATTTGATTACCTCGCTCGTTATTCCTATTTGCAGATCATTTACAAATATGTTAAAAAGCAGCAGACCCAGCACAGATCTCTGGGGTGCTCCACTATTCACCTTTCTGCATTGGGAAAATTGGCCATTTAGCCCTACTCTCTTCTTTTTATCTGATCCACAATAGTACATCACCTCCTATCCCATGACTTTTTAATTTCGCCAAGAGTCTCTCACAGTGAACCTTCTCTAAGGCTTTCTGAAAATCCATATACACTAGATTGACAAACCCACCTTTGCCTACTTGTTTATTTACACTTTTAAAAAAATATAACAGATTATTAAGACAAGACCTTCCTTTGCTAAATCCATGTTGGCTTTCTCCCATTAAACCATGACTATCGACATGTTCAGAAATTTGGTTTTTTGTTTTTTTACAACTTTATTTTCAAAGGCACATCATTAATATGACCAACTGTATAATGGCTCAACAGTGATAACATTTCACTGCAGGTAATATCCCTCCTGCCAACAGATAAAACAAAGTACAAATAACAGTAATATTGAAACATAATTCATATATATGTATATACAAACACATATATATATATCTAAATATATAGATATAGATAGATAGAAATAGATTTATTTATTTAGTATACCGCTACTTCCAGCGATCAGCAGCGGTTTGATTACAGATTGGAAATTGTCAAATCATGACAGGAAATTTTTGAGGTATAAACACATTGATTAGACAGGAAAGCACAGCACACAGGGAACATGGGCTATGGAGGGTTAAGTGGCTTGCCCAAGACCACAAGGAGCACCTGTGGGACTAGAAACCCCAGTCCTTCCGGCCCAAGGTTGCTGTCCTCTAGTGGGATTTGAACCCCCGACCTTCCGGCCCGAAGTACCTTGCCCCAACCACTAGGCCACTCCTCCACAATCTATATACATTCCCAATCTATATACATTCCTCTCTATCTATATACATTCCCAATAACTTTCAGGGTGATCATCCCCACTTTGACTATTCTGATTACTACTATAACCAATTTCCACCCTCCGCCTCTTTTCCAATGAGAGAAGAGAGCAAATCCCATCTGCTCAATGTCTTTCAGTCTCCATCCATCTCTTCATACACACTCACATTCATCCCCCACATACATTCACACTCTCCTTCTCCCCAGCCCTACCTCTTCTTCTTGCATCCTTATCCAAATCAACTCTCTTGCCTTCCCCCCTTTCTATGTCCCTCTTCATGTTGTTCATCCAATTTCTGTATTTCAACTTGCTCCAAAAACGTCTTCCACAAGAAGCAATATTACCTCCACTCTCCCTTTAGGGTGTTGTTCGTATCTTCTCACCTCGCACACGGCAATATCTGCCACCAGGTGCCACCATTGAGTTGTGGTCAGGGCCTGCTGCTCCACCCACAATGCCAAGTATGACTTTCCATGCTGCGAACAGTCCTGTGAATAAGAATTTACGCTGTGCCTTGGAGAGTCCTTTATTATCCAACTCTACCATACTGCCCACTAGCAACATACTATAGGACCATTCAATCTGGTGTTCCACGTTCCCTGCCAGTGCTGCCAGCACCGGCACCCATAATTTCTGTAAATGCGCACACTCCAAAAAGGTGTGTACCAGTGTCCCCCACCTTCTTTTACATTTCCCACATCTATCATCTTCCCACAGGTGCATCTTGGCTCCCCGCTCTTTAGTTATATATGCACGGTGTATTATTCTCTACGGGGTTTCCTGGTGCGTCACATTTGTTAGATATGTATAGATATTATTTAATAGCTCATTAAGTTCTTCCTCAGATATCTGCTGTGCAAGAACTGTGGCCCACATCTCCGCCAGCCCCGTCACCCAGGGCCTCTTGCGCTCCGCTCTGCATTTTCGGTACCATCACGCTACTGTATTGAATTTTGGCCACAATGTTTGGAAGTCTCACTGTAGTGGGTCTGCTTCCAGCAAGCCACACATGGGGCAACAATACTGCCTAACCTGCCCTGCCAATAGGAGAACAAATGTCCCCCTGGCATTGCCCATTTGTCCTGTAGTTCCTCAAATGTGTACCAAGTCTGTGTCTTTGCTGCATATAGATTGCTCACTCAGCAACAGCCCAGCTGTACCCACTCCAGAAGGTTTGTACAACCCACCCCCGGTGGGAACTCCAGATTGCCCACCAAGCTTATGCATGGGAACACATGTGGACAGCTTTGTTCTAATTTTCGCCACTATCACCAGCCTCTTGAAAGATGTTGCAAGATCCCTTCCACATGAGGCATCTCCCTCTCTTTGGTTTTTAACCCGTGCATTAAATTGACAAATTTATATGGGGCGCACAATTCGTCTAGTAGCCCCACTGGTAGATATTGCACCTCTCCCATACATATTTCATGTATCTATTGGAGCATTGTTGCCCCATTATATGTTCTGATGTCCGGTATTCCTAGGCCCCCATGTTCCTTAGAAACATAGAAATATGATGACAGAAAAAGACCACATGGCCTATCTAGTCTGTCCTTCCATATCAACAACTACAACAGTCCCCTATTTACCTTTAGAGATCCTCTGTGTTTGTCCCATGTTTTTTTGAATTTAGTTACTGTCCTCATCTCTACCACCTCCACTGGGAGACTATTCCACGGATCCACTACTCTTTCCGTAAAGAAATATTTCCGCATATCACTCCTGAATCTATCTCCCTTCACCCTCATCCCATGTCCCCCTCGTAGCAGAACTTGCTTTCAATTGAAAGAGGCTCTCTCCCTGAACATTTATGCCACGGAGGTATTTAAACATCTCAATCATATCACCTCTATCCCGCCTTTCCTCTAAGGTGTACATATTAAGATCCTTCAGTCTGTCCTCATATGCTTTATAATGAAGACCACTAATCATTTTAGTAGCCACCCTCTGCACCGACTCCATCCTGTTCACATCCTTTTGAAGGTGCGGTCTCCAGAATTGCACACTATACTCCAAATGAGGTCACACCAAAGACTTATACAGAGGCATTATCACCTCCTTTTTTCTGCTAGCCATTTCCCTCCGAATGCACCCGAGCATCCTTCTAGCTTTTGCCGTCGCCTTTTCTACCTGTTTAGCTACTTTAAGATCATCAGACACAACTACGCCTAGGTCCCGCTCTTCTTTAGTGGACAAAAGTACTTCACCCCTTATACTATATTGCTCCCTTGGATTGCTGCAGCCCAAATGCATGACCTTACATTTTTTAACATTAAATCCCAGCTGTCAAATTCTAGACCATTCTTCAAGCTTAGCTAGATCCCTCCTCATGTTATCCACACCTTCCTGGGTGTCTACTCTATTGCAGATTTTGGTATCATCCGCAAAGAGGCAAACCTTACCCGACAGCCCTCCCGCTATATCACTAACAAAGATGTTAAAAAGAATCGGACCATTCTCTAAACACAGTTTGGCATAGCTCACTCTGGCCCCCTTTCCTCTCCAAAGAAATCGCCACAGCACTCCCTTGAAATTTCTTTCCTCCCCAGCTCGCACCCATAAAGGGAGCATTTGTAAAACATACAAGATTTTGGGGAGTAGGGCCATTTTCACCAGTATCGCACGTCCCGCCAATGACAAAGGTAGATCCTTCCAGCGTTCACATGTACTCCGTATGTCCTCAGTCTAGTCTATGATGTTAGATTTATACAGAGTATTCAGGCTACAGCTCAAGTGTATGCCTAAGTATTTGATGCTATTCTTTGCCCATTTCAAAGGAAACTGGTCATCTGGTCTTCAATAACTCACCCACTCCAATGCCAATGCTTCCGATTTCCCAAAGTTAATCTTAAGGCCAGCAAACATTCCAAATCTCTCCACCAGCTCTATGACCTTCCCTACATCTCTGCGTATATTACCTAGGAATGGCAGCATATCGTCTACGAACATGTTAAGTCGTAGATCCATCCGCCACACCACAATTCTTTGGATATACGGTGCCTCCCTTATCCTAGCTGCCAATGGTTTTGGGGTCAATACAAATAGTAACAGTGATAGGGGACACCCTTGCCTGGTGCCCCTCCTGATGGGAAACTCTGGAGATCGTCTCCTATAGGTTATGATTTGAGCCCATTGCAAAAAGACCTCTCCTGCATTGTACCTCTCGAGAATCCAGAACAGATAAGGCCATAGTACTTTATTAAAGGCCTTCTTGGCATCCAAGCTCACAATGGCTGCTTCTTTCTTATCAATATCTTTTGTCTGAATTGCCGCCAAAGCCTTAATGATATTCACAGTCGCTCTTCGCCCTTTGACAAAGCCCACTTGATCTTCATGCATCAGCTTAGGTAAGAGGTTCTGGAATCTGCCAGACAATACACTGGTTAAGATCTTGATTTATCAATGAAATAGGCCTATAGGAACTAACTTTCAATGGGTCTTTTCCTGCCTTTGGCAATACCACTATGTGCAATTTATTTTCTTCTGGCCGTAGCTTTCTCTCCCTCAATACGGACTCATACATATCTCGTAGGGCCCCTCCTACTAAATCTGGCATAACCTTGTAGAACTATGCTCCCAAACCATCCGGCTTCAGTTTCTTGATAACCCCTTGAATCTCTGCCTGTGTAATCGGCTGATTCATAGCCAGCATTTCTTCTGCATTCAACTTTGGGAGCTGTATGTTTTGGAAAAGCCTCTTGAGTGCTCTCTCGGGTCTCCACATCTGCATATAATGATTGGTAAAAATTGACAAAGCACTGAGCCACCTCCATCGCCTTCGTTTTAAGTTCCCCCCGAGAGTTCCAAATCTGCAAGACATGTTGCTTCCCCTGCCTATTCTTAACCAGATGGGCCAGCATTTTCCCCGCCCTACTGCCCCAGCGATGAAGGCGGTATTTATACATAAATATATCATGCTGTGCTCTTGCCCTTAGTATCTCGTTAATTTGCTTTTTAAACTGGAGGAGCTGCTTCCTCTCTCTGTCCCCAATTGTCTAACATATTGTTGGTAAAGCTCCTGTAGCCTATCCATCAATTCCTTCTATTTTTGGGCTCTGCGCTTCTTATCAGCCCTGAGATAGCACAGTTACTTACCTGTAACAGGTGATCTCTGGGAACAGCAGGAATTAGTCCTCACATATGGGTACGTCGGAACCGACGGAGCCTGCGCGGGAAAGCTCCCCAGCTTCCCAGAAAGGAAGCTTTTGGGGCCTCCCACAGCGCATGCGCGCTGCCTTCCCGCCTTCCTGACCAACTCTCCTCAGTTCGAGTTTAAAGCTGAGACAATAGAGAGAGGAAAGGAAAGAGAGAGAGAGAGAGAGATACAACTCCTAGGGGAGGTGGGTGGGTTGTGAGGACTAATTCCTGCTGTTCCCAGAGATCACCTGTTACAGGTAAGTAACTGTGCTATCTCCAGGAACAAGCAGGAATGAGTCCTCACATATGGGGACTCCCTAGCTAAGATGCAGGGGAGATCCCCTTCCAAGGGTTCCTCATCTTCCTATGGATCTCAGGCATCCATTCAGGGAAGGTGGGCAGGAGTTGTTTAAGAATGGAACAGGTGTCTGAGGACAGCCTGACCAAACAAGGCATCCCGGCGGGAGTCCTTGTCCAAGCAGTAATGGGCTGTGAAGGTATGAACCGAGTCCCAGGTGGCTGCTCGACAGATCTGATCGATGGATACAGAATGAAGATGAGCCATAGATGTGGCCATGGCTCTCACATTGTGAGCTGTGACATGGCCTTCCAGAGAAAGGTTCTTACTCTGGTAAGCAAAAGAAATACACTGAGCAATCCAATTGGACAGTGTTCTTTTTGAGACTGGAAGTCCTAAATGAGAAGGATCAAAAGCAACAAAAAGTTGAGAAGACTTTCGATGTTGCTGTGTCCTGTGGATGTAAAAGGCAAGAGCTCTTTTACAATCTAACGTATGTAGGTTCCTCTCTGCAATGGATGCATGAGGAGCTGGAAAAAAGACAGGTAGATATACCTCTTGATTAAGATGAAAAGGTGAGATCACTTTAGGCATAAAGTGAGGATTTGTCCTAAGGACTACCTTATCATGATGGAACCTTGTATAAGGTGGATTAGCCACTAAAGCCTGTAGTTCACTGATGCGGCGAGCAGAAGTGATTGCAATAAGGAAAATGACATTCCAGGAAAGAAATTTCAAGGAGGTAGTGGCTAAGAGTTCAAAGGGTGGCTTCATAAGCTGACCAAGAACCACGTTTAAGTCCCATGCCACCGGAGGAGGCCGAATGGGAGGTTTAGTTAAAGTTAGACCTCTCATAAATCTTGCAATAAGAGGATGAGAGGAGACAGGTTGTCCATTGATAGGCTGAAGAGATGCTGCAATAGCACTCAAATGGACCCTTACAGAATTTGTTTTAAGTCCTGCATTGGAAAGATGCAGGAGATATTCGAGTAAAGACTTCAAAGGCAGTGCTAGAGGGTTAAGACCCATTCCAGCACACCAAATGGAAAATCTTTTCCATTTAAAAGCATAAGAACGCCTGGTTGAAGGTTTCCTAGAGGAATGGAGGATATCCTTCACCTGTTGAGAAAGATTGAAGTCTTGAAGGTCTAGGCCTTCAGTAACCAAGCTCTGAGGTGAAGGGACTTGGGGTTTGGGTGCCACAAAGTCCCCTCCTCTTGAGACAGAAGGTCTGGAGCAGCTCCCAGATCCAGGGAGGGTGCCTGGGAGAGATGCAGAAGTAGAGGGTACCACACTTGGCGTGGCCAGCGTGGAGCTATGAGGATCATAGATCCTTGATCCCTCTGAAGTTTGAATAGAGTCTTGGGAATCAAAGGAATGGGTGGAAAGGCATACAGGAAGGCCTGACCCCAATGAAGGAGGAAGGCATCCTTGGCCTGAGCTCCCTGACACGGAATTCTGGAACAGAACCGGGGAAGTTTGGCATTGCACGGACTTGCAAACAGGTCTATGTCCGGGGTTCCCCATTTCTGAAAGATTCTGAGTACCTGATCCATGTGCAGGGACCATTCGTGTGGAAGCAGAACTCGACTGAGTCTGTCTGCCCAAGAGTTTTGGATTCCTGGGAGGTATACTGCCAGGAGATGGATTTGATGCTCTCTGGCGAAGGCCCACAATTTTAGAGCTTCGTTGCAAAGCGACAGAAAGCCAGTCCCTCCTTGTTTGTTTATGTAGAACATGGCTACTTGATTGTCGGTATGAACAAGGACTGTCATGTTGATGAGGAGGGTATGAAAGACCTTGAGAGCAAGGAAAATTGCTCGCAGCTCCAAAAGGTTGATATGAAGGGTGGCCTCCTGTGGAGACCAAGTGCCCTGAGTGGAGAGGTCTTGGAGATGAGCTCCCCAACCTGTTTGGGAGGCATCTGTAGTGAGAGTTGTTTGGAGTAACAAAGGTTGGAAGGGGGCCCCCAACAACAGATTTTGAGTGGATATCCACCATTGGAGAGACCAAAAAAGAAGTTTTGAGGTTGCTATTTGGTCTGAGAGAGCTCCTGATGCTTGGGTCCACTGGGAGGACAAGGTCCATTGAGCTGCTCTCATATGTAGGCGAGCATAAGGCACCACATGAACTGTGGATGCCATGTGGCCTAGGAGTTGTAGCATCTCCCTGGCAGTCAAGTGGCTTCTAGACTGAATTTGAGAGGCCAAGTGCACTAGACGGTGGCAACGGGCCTGAGGAAGATAGGCCCTTGCAGTGGTGGTATCTAGCCAGGCCCCTATGAATTCTAGGGACTGAGTAGGGGTGAGTTGAGACTTTGGCAGATTGATGACAAGTCCCAGGTACTGCAGTATGCGTCTGGTGTGGTCCAGGGAAGTCTGAGCCTCGGACTGAGATGGAGCTCGGATGAGCCAGTCGTCCAGGTATGGGAAGACAAAGATTCCCAGAGTGCGTAGAAATGCAGCTACTATTGCCATGCATTTGGTAAATACCCTTGGAGCAGAGGCTAGACCGAAGGGAAGTACTCTGTATTGGAAATGTTTTCCCTGGAACAGAAACCGTAGGAATTTTCTGTGGGATGGATGGATGAGTATATGTGTGTACGCATCCTTGAGATCTAGAGAACAAAGCCAGTCCTGACTCTGTAGGTATGGAAGGAGAGTGCCTAGAGAAAGCATCTTGAATTTCTCCTTGTATAGAAATTTGTTCAATTCTCTGAGATCCAGAATGGGTCTGTATCCCCCTGTTTTCTTGGGAATGAGAAAATAAGGGGAGTAAAAACCTGACCCTTGTTGAGGAAGAGGAACCTCTTCTATTGCCTTTTGGGCGAGAAGAGTGGTCACCTCCTGGCCCAACAGGTACAGGAGAGATGGGGGAGAATTGAATTGTCTCACCATGGTATGGGGAGGAAGGCTGGAGAAATGTAGTTTGTAGCCCTCTCTGATGATAGAGAGGGTCCACTGTTCTGATGTGATTTGTTCCCATCTGGGAGCAAAATGAGTTAACCTTCCTGGAATGGTGACAGGCTCTGGTTGTTGCAGAGCCAGAAAGGTTAAGTTCTCTAGAATCAAGTCAAAAACTCTGAGGGGGTTGGGACTGCTGGACTGTAGCAGCCCCTGTAGACTTTGTTCTGGCCTGTTTAGATTGCTGACGCTTAGGAGCAAAGCAAACTTGGGAAGATTGCTGGCCAGTATTTGTGGAAAATCTGGTCTTTTTATAGAAAGGCTTCTTAAAAGGTTTTTTCTTGGCAGGGGTAGAGGTAGACTTAGAAAGTCTATCTAAAGCAGCATTCTCTGCATCCATTTGAGTGGCTTTGATTTGCCACTCCTTGCCAAACAGATTTTCACCTGTACAGGGCAGATTGCCCAAGCCTTCTTGTACCCAGGGTTCCAAATCAGAGGCCTGGAGCCAAGCAAGTCTGCGAGCAGCTATGGCAATGCCAGAGGCTCTGCTAGCTCCCTCAAAAGAGTCAAAGGCTGCTCTGTTGGAGAACTTTGAAACATCTTGAGTTTGCTTTAGCAAAAGAAGGAACTCCTCCTTCTTATCCTCTGGGATAAAGGGGAGAAAATGACGTATCTTCAGTGCAATCTCTTTCAAAAACATGCCCATATAGAGGCTGTATGAATTGATTCTGGCAATAAGCATGCTAGCTTGGAAGAATTTTCTACCAAAAGCATCCAGAGTCCTACATTCTCTTCCTGGAGGGGTAGAAGAGTGCCTTTTGGTACTCTTTATCCTTTTCATAGCAGACTTCACCACAATAGAGTGGTGAGGGAGCTGAGTTTTTTGAAAACCAGGAGAAGGAGGAACCCGATACATGGTGTCCAAACGTCGAGAATGTGGAGATAAAGTGAGAGGAGCCTCCCACAAGTCCATCATGTGTTCTTGAAGAATTTCATGTATGGGTAAGGTGGCTGCCTCTTTGGGAACCTTAGAGTATCCTAAAATATCTAATTTTTTTGCTCTAGGTTCTTTTTCAGAGGTTACAGATATGGAGAGTCCTTTAGCTACTTCAATAATGAAGTCTTGAAAGGACAAATCCTCTGGAGGAGACATTCTCCTTTTTGGAGAAGAGGGCTCCTCAGGAAGAGTAAAAGAGACATCAGCAGAATCATCTGAGGTATCAGAATCTTCAGAAGATTCAAAGTATCTTCTATTAGCCTCCAGAGATCGATACGTGTACCGACCGGTATCGACATTGGGCGTACCGGGAATCGGATCGGTATCGAGAAAATCTACGGAACCAGAGACCGGAACCGGCATACTACTGGAAGTAGATGCTCTGGGTACCGGTATCGGTTGTGGTACCGGAACCGGCGTCGGAACCGATTGTCTCGGTACCGAGGGCGTTGCAGCATTAATGAAAGCCAGTATGGCTTGCTGCATGGATTGTACCGTAGTACCCATAGACGCCACAGCTGCCTGGATGTCGGTACCGGTGTTAGCCGGTACCCCAGAGCAGTCTAACAGGTGATCGGTCGAGGCCGTGCCATCGATGTCTACCTGTAACCCCATAGGAGGAGCTTTGGAAGCCGGAGCTTCCCGCCGGGGTTGTTTGGCTGGGGCAGGGTCCTCAGGGTCATACTCAAGGGCCTCTCGCTGCTTAGAGGGAGATTTGCCCTTTGAGGACCTGCCTGAAGAATGTTTGGTTACCTGAGATCCATCAGGAGAGGAAGACCTGGAGGATGTTGATGCTGGAGTATCCGCAGAAAACAGCATATGAAATTTGGCTGCTCTGTTCTGTAAACCCCATTTGGACATCAGAGAGCAGGATGGACAATCTGGAATGGAATGGTCAGGCCCCAAACATTTAAGACACCATTCATGGGTATCTGTGACTGAAATAGTACTGGTACACTTGGTGCATTTTTTAAAACCAGAGGCTGGTTTCTCCATGAGGGAGAATCTGAGAAGGCCTAGTGGCCTCACAGAAAAAACACACCAAGTGAAGAAAAAATAATAATAATAATTTTTTTTTTTTTAAGAAATAAAGAAATAAAGACCGGCGGTACTGGTTCGGAATCGGGGAAGGCAGACACGCGGTCAAAGAAAAAAATTAAAATAACAATTTCTTCAGCGGTGACAGGAACACGACCTGCTGGCTCCGCGGAAAAAGAAGAGCCGAGGAGAGTTGGTCAGGAAGGCGGGAAGGCAGCGCGCATGCGCTGTGGGAGGCCCCAAAAGCTTCCTTTCTGGGAAGCTGGGGAGCTTTCCCGCACAGGCTCCGTCGGTTCCGACGTACCCATATGTGAGGACTCATTCCTGCTTGTTCCTGGAGATACCCCATAATGTAGCTCCTCATTACAGCTTTCGCAGCCTCCTAGTAGCTTATATCTGAGTTTACTGATCCCTTATTGAAGGATTCATAATAAGCCATTCCTTCCTAATAAATTCTCTGAATGCCTTCTTAGGATAATATGACGGATTGAGCCTCCAGATAAAATCTTTTCCACTGGGGGTCAGCTCTATTGACATGTGTACCATAGCATGGTCTGAGACGGCTTGTTGCTGTATTTCCACAGCCCTAAGTCTATCCGTCCACCCCTGGGGCAACAACCAGCAATCAAGACATGAATACCTCTTATGCGGGTTTGAGTAAAATGTATAGTCTCATTCCCAAAGATGTAGAAATCTCCATGCATCCACCAGGCCTAACTCCGCAATCCCAAAACCAAGCCCCCTGTTCGCATGACCCTCAGGAATCACCCGTTCAGGTTGGCAATCCATTGCTGGATTGGCCACTATATTAAAATCTCCTCCCAGGAGTAGATTGTAATCTGGGTATTGCATGCATTTAGCTAAAATGCATGAGAATAAGCTATGGCTATAAAGATTGGGCGCGTAGATATTGCACAGCAGAAGTTTGCATCCTCACAGTTCTCCAAGCACCGTTACATATCTTCCCTCTGGATCCTGTAATTGTTTATGCATGTGGAAGCCCACCCCTTTCTTCAAGAGTATGGCCACTCCCCTCTTTCATCCATTAAAGGCAGCAGCATAGATCTCTCCTACCCACAAGCGCTTCAACTTCACATGCTCCGCCATGCTTAGATGTGTCTCCTGTAAAAAGGCAATATCTGCGCGTACGCTCCTTAAACAGTTAAGTATTTTTCTCTTTTCACAGGAGAGTGGATACCATTCACAATCCATGTTACCAACTTAAGCTCAGCCATATTTCCCTGTTCTAATTCTCTCCCAATGCCTTCTATCGTGGCGGCATGTACCACACAGCCCCTCCTCTCAGCCTAGGGGGTGCTGCCGTTCCAAAGGGTTCATTGTTCTCACCCTCTCGGGGTATTCTCCTCATTCTACTTGTAGCATTCCTCTTTTCTGAACATGGATTCCCCCCCCCCCAACCTTCTCATCCCTCCTTGCATACCCCAGCCCATACACTCATCACTCACATCCACATTTGCTCCCCCCTCCCCATGTATTCCCCCCATCCTTCTTCTTTAGTCCATTCCCCGTTTTCTTCACCACCCTGCCTCTACATGTCCAACTTTTTCCTTAAATTCTGGGAGAGGCCCTCCGTTAACCTCCTGTCAGATTTTACTCCCCCTCCCCCCAATATATCGCATGTCATATGTAACAACAGCTCAGTGGATCATGCATCTATCATTTATAATTTCTCCATGTTCCTGATCCACCTGCTGCTTGTTTTGCATGCTTTTAACCAAGGCATCTTGATATTATCCTTCAGTGTTATTTGAGCAACTAGCCACCTCCCCATTCCCCTCCCTCCGTCTTCCTTCAGAACCGCAGCACTTGCTTTTATTGTTCTTTGTATTTTCCATTGTTTATGTCCTTTAGATTTCGCCATATGGGCTCCGATGCACAACTTGTGATTATATAGCACTCTCCTATCACTCTCAGTGGCCGCCGAGGCACCACATGGCCACTGTAAGCACCAGTCCGTTGTACCACTCACTTAGGGAGATTCCTGTCCTCCAGTTCTTCTACAAACTGTCGAATGTTGTCTTCGCCTTCCAATTCTAGAAAGACTCTTAGTTTTGCTGGGTATTTCAGACTGAATTTGATTCTTTTGGTGTGCAGTTGGGAGCAGTATGGCATGACCTCGTCTTTTTGTGGCTACTTGTGCCGAAAAGTCTTGAAATATCAAGATTTTATGTCCTTTAATTTCCAAATCTTGCTGCTTACGATATGCTGCCAGCTACGCCATTTTATCCGTATAATTCAGCAGTTTAAAGATGACTGGACGTAGTCATCCATTCCCTTTGCTGCGCACTCCCAGGTGGTGTGCTCGCTACACTTTTAATGGTATATCTGATTGAAGTATCCCCAAGGCCTGGGGGAGAGTAATTGTGCATATAGCCAGCAGCTCTTTGTCTCCTGTGCCTTCTGGGAGATCTATTAAACGTAAATTATTGCACCAGCTGCATTTTTTTGATGGTCTAGTCTTTCCTCTAGGAAAGTCATTTTTCATTGCATTTGCTGTAACTGCGTACATAGTTCCTCAATCCCCATATCTGCTGCTTGAATTCATTGTGTATTCTCCGTGATCTGTCTGGAGTGACTTACCAGGGCCTCTTTGACCTCATCTATTGAAATTTAGCCAGTTTATCTTCTAGTACAGCCGTCACACTTCTTGTAAGATATTTAGCGATTTCCTCAGACATGAACAAGGCTTGTTGACCCTCGAGAGCTCCCCCTGCTTTCTAGGTCCTCGGCTGTCTTTTTTGCTCCCTCCATGGTGCTCATGTAAGTGGTTTTGTGCATCCTCAGTCCCTTCCGGGTTGTACCTCCTCTGCAAGCAGGACCACTTCCCCTTGGTCTTCTAGGCATGCCCCCCAGGGCTTATTTCATTTGGGCTTCTTCACCGCCAGCGAGGAGAGATCTGTGTCTTCCTGTTGCCCCCACAGTGCAGTACTTTTCTTTTTTTATATTTATTTATTTGGTTTTATATACCATGCTCTTTTAGTTCAGTGCGGTTTACAGTAAACAACTTAATACATACAACAGGTTTACATTGAACAAGTAACAATTAACAGAGCTTACAATTAGAATGGAAGAACAGTATATTTCGTAACAGTATGAACATAGTTTTAGTGATTACTAAAGACATTAACTATTTACATTTATTAAGCGGAGAATGGAAACTGAACCAGAAGGAAAGGTAATAGTCTGCACTAGAAGGCATAGTAGTGGTGGGCTATGTGACGTGGTCAAAGTAAAGCTATGTTTTTATTGCTTTTCTAAAGATGGATAGGTCAGTGATAAGCCAAATTGGAGCAGGGAGGGAGTTCCAGAGTAGAGGTGCAAATAGAGTGAAGGCTCTATGCCTAACATATTGGGAGGTTTTACTGGCCAGAGAGGGAATGACAAGGGTATATGCTATGTTATTTGTATACTGGGCACCCGCCTACTTGGTGCGTTAGCTGCTGTCAGACCACTGTGACGGCAGGGGCCTCCTCACCTTGTATTTTAGCCCCAGGAGCTATCTTCAGCCATTCACCCAGCCTTACTGGCCTTATGATACCACTTCCTCCGCTCTGTTCACAGGAGGAGGGGGGTCTCCTCTCTCTCCTTCAGCAGGTTGTCCCCTCTTGAGTTTCCCCCCCACTACAGTGGCACCTTGAAGGTAGATATGTCACAGTGTCAGTCCTCAGGAGATTCCAGATCCTTAGACCTCCTCTACACTCTCTCTGAGGTTGTTCACTGCCCTTACACTCCACTCACAGACCATGGTTTTTGTACTCTTCCGTTCAAGATGTCATGCCCTTCGTTCACTTCAGTTCTCCGTCTGTTTTTCAGCTCTCTGCATGTTTTTTAGCACTGTGCTGCAGTTCTCCACAGGGGGGGGGGGGAGGAGGGATGGTGCTTACCTCACCACATGTTTGCACGGCCTTCTTCTGACACTGTCATCATCTTGCTTCTCTGAACCTCACCGATCGCTGCCTCACAGGTCCTGCTCTGCACATTCTTGTCTGCAGGGTGGTGATTGGCTTAACGGGGGTGCTCCGCTTTAATGACACGTGGCCATCTTGCCCAGAGCCAGAACCGGAACCTTGCAGAAATTTTGTTATTAATAACGGTTTCTACCATTTTTCCCAGTACTGATACAGGATCACAGATCTATAGTTTCCCGGATCTCTCCTGGAACCCTTTTTAAAATTGTCATTACACTGGCCATCCTCCAATCTTCAGGTATTACTGATGATTTTAATGATAGTTCACAGTAATAGTAATAGAAGGTCTGCAATCTCATATTTCAGTTCTTTTAACAACCTTAAATTTATACCATCCAGTCCAGGTGATTTGCTATTCTTCAGTTTATCAAATAGTTGTAATATATCTTCCCGTTTTATCGCTATTTCTTTTAATTCTTCTGCTGCATCAGCTTTAAATACCATTTCGGGCATGGGTAACTTCCCTACATCTCCTTCAGTAAAGACCGAAGCAAAGAATTCATTCAGTCTCTCTGCTATGGCCTTGTCCTCTCTTAGTGCTCCCTTTACCCCTCTATCATCCAATGGTCCAACTGACTCTCACGGGTTTTTTGCTGCAAATGTACTTGAAGAAGATTTTATTATTTATTTATTCATTTATTTATTTAACATCTTTTATATACCGCACTATTGTCACCAGCGCGGTTTACATGTAACAAACATATACATACAAAGAACTGTAATGCATTTTACAAGTAACAGGGATTTTGAACTTGGGAATAACAAGGTACAACTATATAAGGCTAGTTAACTATATACAGATTATTATGCATTTTAGCTTCCACAGCAAGCTTTGTTTCAAATTCTCTCTTTTTGCCTGCCTTATCAATGCCTGGCATTGAACTTGCCAGTGCTTGTGCTGATTCCGTTTTTTGTCATTTGGCTCCTTTTTCCATTTCATGAAAGATGCTTTTTTGGCTACAACAGCCTCTCTGACCTCACCTTTAAACCATGCTGGCAGTCTTTTGGACTTCTTTCCACTTTTCTTAAAGCATGGAATACAGCTGGTCTGGGATTCCGAAATCATATTTTTTAAATAACACCCATGCTTGCTGTAAATCTTTAACCTTTGCAGCTGCTCCTTTTAGTTTTTTCTTAACTATTTCCCTTATTTTGTCATAGTCTCTCTTGAAAATAAAAAGGTAGTATTGTGGATTTCCTTGCCATTTATTAAATCATACATGATCATGCTATTGCCAAGTGGCCCAAAACACTCTTATTTCTTGCACCAGATCTTGTGTTCAAAAACTTGTAAGAACCACCACACTTTGAAATAATTCTTACATTCATCAAGATTATGTTCTTGCCTCATTGTTAAGGAATTGCATAGGAATGGTGTTAAGAAATGTGAAAGCAGATTGGCATGAGATTTCTATGTGTGTTCTCAAGGGGGAGGGACATAAAAAAAAAGAAGCTTGTGATACATGGAGACTCGGGACTGGAATGTAAGGAAGGAGGTGAACTACTAAAGAGGACAGTTGATCTGAGCAGAGAGACCAATGAGTTAAGATAAGTATCTGAAATTTTGCCTGAAAGATAACCAGCAATGAGGATCCATGATCAGAGATCTTAGCTCCCATCAGGAGCTTCACCATAGTGCCCTGAATATGAGTAAGATACAGGCATTTGAGCTTTAGTATTACAAAGAACACTGCAATAATCCAATTTTAAAATTACTAAAATGGGAAGAAATGTTTTTTAAAGCTTGAGTAGTCAGCCAAGACTTCAGACTGTTTATCCTGTGGAGAGTGAAAAATGATGACTTAAATCCTCAGGTGGCTGCAGCTGTTACAGTCAAGGAATTCTTTAAAAGAAAACAATGTACAGATGAGTTTCAATGGTACCCCTGGAAGAGCCTGTGAGAAGGCAAAGCATGGGATATACTGAAGCTTTGCCACTGATGCCCAACTCCACAGTGGGCTTGTGACTTGTAGGTCACTCTGTGCCAAGACTGCTTTACTCCATGACCCGACTCTGCAGCATTCACTTGACCTCCTCTTTCTAACTAACATATCTGATAAATATGCACCTTTCTTGCATCAATGACCTCTAGCACGTCGCTTATTATTGTAACTTATAGCTTCTTAATCAAACTGATTAAGCCGGTAGGCTCATGGAACTTGAGGAGCACTAAGTTTGATAACGTAGAGGACACATATAACAGAGTGCTTTTAAGAGAACCCCCTGAAGAAACTGGATAACAGTGAAACGCAGAGAAGGCACAGAGTTTTGGCGTTGGGGATTACACATACTGTTAAGCACTGTTTTGTATTTTGGCGCAAGGAAACATTTTGCTCAAGAAATCAGTTTGATTAAGGTGGATTAAGAAGCTATAAGTTACAATATTAAGCGACGTGCTAGAGGTCATTGATGCAAGAAAGGTGCATATTTATCAGATATGTTAAAATCTGAATAAGAGCACCCACACAAGTCGGAGACCTCGTTGTTATAGTTATTGTAATTATTATTGCCATTTTGGATTGGTAAATATCATAAGTTATTGATATAACATCACAATCTTGTAGATAATATTCGAGCACAGAAACTTGAAAAATTAACAGGACACAAATGAAGCCTGATGAAAGCTCTGTCCAAGATTTCAGGCCACACATTAATACAGAATGCAACTAATAGGGAGGGAGTTATTTTGTGCATCACTGATGTTGCTGCCGACATACTTCCTCATAGCAGCCTATCTGCATGGTATCGCTGTTCTGTATCTGATGAGTTGGAATGAATAAACTTATACCAAAGTGAGATGTGTCAGCAGTGACAGCACCAGGTTTCCTAGATCATGGCTGTGCAAATCCCAAAATATACTGCTACTTCGAAACACAGTCCAAGATAAATTATACTTGAACTGGTGATAGTACCCCCTGAAGAAGGGTAAGCGGAACTGGAAAGGTGGATACAGCTGAAGGAAATGTTACAAATACAATGGAAAAGCTTTTGGCTCAATATGGGGTAATGCTGCAGAAAATCTTCCTAACTGCTACGGCATATGGATAGGGGATAATTCTATAACGAGCCATGTAACTTTGTAGAGGTAAATTGTGATATTCTAGTCCTTTATGTGCGAGTGAGCAGTTATTGCATGTAAATCACACAGTCATGATTCTATAAGTATGTGCACTGAGCCCATCACATGTACTTTTCACAGTGGGTGTGCACAGGGGTGGAGTTTTGGCACAAACACTATAGAATACAGGCATATGCGTGTTAAGATATGCGCCATCACTTACGCCAGCTCTAGAACTGATGTAGGTGACCATGGCTTAAATTTACACACGTTCATGGCCACTTGGGCTAGTATTCCAGCAAGTCAAATTGACTTGACAAAATAGACATGATTAATGCATGTAAAAACACATGTTAACTATGCAGAGGCTTGCAGAATTACCCTCCTAGTGCTAGGGCAGAAATAGAGAGAGGACCAAATGTCCAGCAAAGATTTTGCCGCTATCCATACAGCGATGCAGGTTATTTTGCAATGCAATGTTCGACTTCGAGTCAATACAGACTCCTGGTGACCCAGCAGCTCCTGGGTTTTCTTGGCAGTGTGACTGGAACTAGATTGCCAGGATTTTTCTTCTGAGGCAGTGGAGGGTTAAGTGACCACAAAGCCACAAGGATTGATACTGAGAATCAAACCCTGATATCTTAGTTATCATGCCAGTGCTCTAACCACTAGGCTACTCTCCCACTCCTGCAGCTTATTTTAGGAAAAAAGCCACCTTAAATTAAATGGCTTAGCTACACAGATAAGGAGGCAAATTCATAAACTCTTCCCATGCCTAAAACACTCATTTAAGTGTGTAAAAGCATAGTTACTTACCTGTAACAGGTGATCTCCGGGAACAACAGGAATCAGTCTTCACATATGAGTGACATCAGCATCGACAGAACCCTGCACGGGAACACTCCCCATCATCCAATAGGAATGCTTTTGGGAGCATCCCTCCATGCATGAATGCATGTGTGCCTCCTCAGTCAGGTATATAGCATAAGAAAAAACCCTGTAGGAAGAACCGAAAAGGAAAATACAAAAATGTTAGTCACATCTACAACTTGTGATAAGGAAGCTCATCATATTTCAGGAAGGAGCTATAGAAAAGGTGAAGTGACTCTGAACAAGCAACCTGTCAGTTCTGGTAGAAATAAGAAAACAGAATTTTCCCATAAAAGACTACCAGTCCCAGAAGGCACCAGGTTTCCAACAGCCATTAGAGGAGCTGAAGTGGAGAAACGTGTGTTCAATCAGGAGGGCTATGAGGTAATCCCTAAGCACTCATCTCAAAGGGCAGGGCCTGATTCAGCACAGCTGTGCTGTGCTAGGGTGGAGCACTCATCAAAGCAGAATAAAGGTAGAGTTTATTCTACAGAGAATTATCCTCATCCTCAGGATCAGCTTGGAGATCCTCATCTTGGACAGCTTCATCATCTGGAGGATCATCAGAAGCAGAAGCCAGAGCGGACGGACAGAGAGGGCAAGAAACCCTTTGGAAGAAAGAAAAGCATTTGGGAGGTCTAAAGGAGTCCAGAGCAGTACGTATACTGGGAGACATTCAAAAGGCAAGCTTACACCATTGGACTGGGGAAAGCCAGAGGAATGGTGCTGCAGGGCTAGGAATCTCCAGACGGTACCTGTGAGGGAGACGGCTGCACGTGGAAGGGACCCTAAGACCCATTCCAGAAGGTATGTGAAGAGAGATCCAGTGTCCAGGGATCTGGATTGGAAGGCTGGACATAAGAACTGGACTACATACTGGCCAGGCTATTTAGAGAGGAACTCTAACAGCAATGGAAGCTCAGGTATGAACACTGATCTATGCCCTAGCTATAACCTTGAAAGACAGCAGGGAAACAAGTATTCTCCTGAAAGTGTTCCATTGAGAAATTCCTCTGTGCCAATCCCTGATATTGAACCCATGATTGTTGAAGAAGGGGAAGGAGCGGTCTTAGATACAGGCTGTGAATATATGGATTGCTCTCTGTCTAAACTCCTTTGGTAATTTACTGTTACAAAGTACAGCAACCATCACAAAGAAATACAAACTTGTTCTTTAATCTACTCAGAAAAGCTCCTGAGTAGGATTTTGGGCCACGCAGTAGAAAGCAAGCCAGCTAAGGGGTTTCAGCTGGATAACTGCTAGCAATTGAGCCTTACTTAATTGCTTGTGAGCTCTGAGGAAATCACTTCTGAGTCTATGTGTGAAGATATAAGAAGTTAACCTGAAAAGAACAGTTTTTCCCTTCTTTGTGGGTTTTGCTTGTTGTTTGAAACACTGCTAAGAAAATATTAGCTAAAGCCTACAGAAAAGACCAGTTTGTTACCAACCAGGTCTTTATTCTTTTGCTTTGATTGCCTGACAAGTTCATCTGTTGTTTTCCTGATTTTGTTTTTCTAAGTTTAACACTGAAAGCAAGTATCCTGTTTTATGTGCTACCAAGCATATCTGTGTTGGGAGAAATAACCTCATAAATATCTTATTGGCTTTACACTCAAGCACAACTAATTATTGTGAGCAGCTGTGTCTGGTGTGAATGGACTGCATTTCCCACAATCCCTTGCAAATCATATTGATATATGCACTTGCCAAGACTGTGAACATTCTCACCCAGGCAGCCGTCTGACAAACTCCGAGGGGAGATGGGCGGGTTGTGAAGAATGATTCCTGTTGTTCTCAGAGATCACCTGTTACAGGTGAGTAACTACGCTATCTCCAGAAACAAGCATGAATGCAGTCTTCACATATAGGACTCCCCAGCTCCCGATTACCTTGAAGGCACGTGAAAACTTGAGCCCACGAGGAGGGAACCTGAAGCAGCAGGAGGGTAAAGCAGGGATCTTTCAGACTTAGCCCCTCTGACACACTCTCCAGGTAGTCGGCCAAGGATAGTGTGAGGAGGTGTAGTTAAACTCCAAAAAGGTGCCATAAGACGGCTTGGCCAAATTGGGTGTCTATAGTATTGTCTTTGTTGAGGCAGTAATGGGCAGCAAAGGAATGAAGAGAATGTCAGCATACATTTCATGCAGCTGTGGACTCTGGTGAATTCAGTCTCCAAAACTTAAACTCTGACCCCCTGGTGTGTCAGTCTCTAGGACCTGTCTGCAGCCCCTCCTTGCTAAATCAAGAAGGGCAGACCTCAAAGGGAGTGGCCAAAGACAATAGCAGACCTCAAGGGGAAGTGCTGGAGAGGCACTATAAAGGACAGACACACTTCCTGCTTCTCTCCTTCATCGGACAGGTTTGGACACTACCATGAGGCTCTGATCCACATGTTCTGGCCTACCATGAGGCCCTGACCCACATGTTCTCTCTCTCTCTCTCTCTCACACACATGCACATGCACACACAGATTCATTGATGCACACTGAAACAGCTCTGTAACAATCACTATATACCTCTGTTCAATACTTATGTATTAAGCCTATTTGTACATAAAAACCTTTCTCCAAGCCACACCTGTTGGGTTGTCTTATTATAAGCCCTCCTGCGTCTGTGAAGTGAAATGAACCCAGGACCAAGCTGAGACTAGACCAGAAGATTACATATTCAGATGATTACATATGGGGGCTCGTCTGGACCAAGTGGCTGCTTTGCAAATCTCTGAAATGGAGACAGAGCATAGGTTGGTAACTGTGGCGGACATAGCTTGGATATTGTGGGGCGGTGACATGCCCGTGCAGGGAAAGACCGGCCTGTGTATATGCAAAAGAGATGCAGTCAGTAATCCAGCTGGAAAGGGTCCGGCTTAAATGCTGGAAGACCCAGATAACTAGGGTCAAAAGTAGACAAACAGTTGTGAGGATTTACAATGGCCCTTAGTTCTTTCAAGATAGAAGGCGAGAGCTCTTTTGCAATCAAGCGTATGTAACGAGGCTTCTGTCCGAGAAGAATGAGATCTCAGAAAAAATATCGGAAGAGAAATGGATCGATTAAGGTGGAAAGGAGAAACCACTTTTGGTAGGAACTTAGGATGAGTCCGGAGGACTACTCTATCATGATGGAAACAAGTGTAGGGAGCGTAGTCCACGAGAGTTTACAACTCATTAACCCCACGGGCAGATGAGAGAGCAATCAGAAAAATGACTTTCCAGCAGTTGGGTTAGGACAATGTTGAGGTCCCAAGCTACAGGAGGGTAGCGGATTGGCAGTTTTGTTATGAGAGGGCCACGCATAAAACGCATCACAAGTGGATGTGAAGAAACTGGATGATCGGCAATGAGAGGAAGAGACTGCACTTAGATGGACTCTCACCAAATTAGTTTTTAGCCCAGACATGGATAGATGAAGGAAATATTGGAGCAAATTCTCCACGGGACAAGTAAATGTTTGAGAGTTCTCTGGGAGCACCAGAGGGAAAAACTACACCATTTAAAGGCGTATGATCATGCCTAGTAGAATCTTTCCTGGAAGCGAGTTAAGATCTCTGTTACATCCTCTGAGAGGTGTAGGTGAGACAAGATGAAGCATTCAGCAGCCAAGCTGTCAAACTCAACTATTTCAGGTTGGTGTGCAGAAGCGCCCCTTGGTCCTGTAAGAGAAGACTAGGGGCACACTCCAGACAGAGAGGTTGTCCTTGCTTCAATTTAAAGAGTAGGGGAAACCTAGGCTGATGTGGCCAGAATGGGTCTGAATGAGCACTGTCCATCTCGATAAGTGGGGACAGAAGTGGTGAAGGGGTCGCTCTGAGTTCCAACAGATTGATGTGATAAGAGGCTTCTCGTGCAGTCCACTCTCCCTGTGTGGTGAGACCATGGAGATGGGCTCCCCAGCCTTGCTTGGAAGCATCAGTGGTCAGGGTACACTACGGTGTAGACTGTTGAAAAGATAACTCGGCGAGAATGTTTTGGGCGGTGCACAACCAATTGAGGGAGGTCGCAAACTGATGCAAGACAGTGATCTTGTCCGTGAGGCGACCTGTGGACTGTGTCCACTGATCTGAGAGGGTCCACTATCCTGGTCGCATATGGAGATGGGCATATGGGACAAAATGGACCATGGAGGCCACGTGACCCAGGAGACGTAGCATGTTTCTTGCAGTGACATTTGTTTGCTGTTGGCAGTGGGTTGCCAAGGAGATGAGGCATTGAAGGCGGTCCTCTGGCAGGAAGGCCTGAGCCCTTGTGGTGTCCAGAAGAGCCCCTATGAACTCAATGTTTGAGTGGGGTTCAGATGTGGCTTTGGATAGTTGATGACAAAGGCCAGTTGCTGTAGCTCCAGAATAGTATGCTGAAGTGGTGGAAACTACTTGAGGGGTATCTTCCTTTATGATACTTGAGGGGTATCTTCCTTTATGAGCCAGTTGTCTAAGTAAGAGAAGACGAAGATAGGCTTCTAAAACTGCCAGGCACTTTGTGAACACCCTTGGGGTCAAGGCCAGCCTGAAGGGAAGAACATGGTATTGATAGTGCTGCCTCTGAAAAGTAAACTGGAGGTACTTTCTGTTTAAGAGGTGTATTAGGATGTGTATATAGGCATCCTTGAGATCCAGGGAGCAGAGCCAGTCTTTTGCCTTTAGATAAGGAAGGAGAGTCCCCAGCGAGATCATCTTGAACTTTTTTCTCACTAGGAATTTGTTGAGATTTCGTAGGTCTAGGATAGGCCTGAACCCTCCTGGTTTCTTTGGAATGAAAAAGTATCAGGAATAGAACCCTAGGCCTCGCTGTGTGAGTAGGATTTCTTCGATAGCTCCTTGAGTTATTAGAGTGGTGATCTCCTGCTGTAGCAGAGTAGAGTGTAGGGCCGGGGTCTCAAACATGCGGCCCACGACGAAGAGGAAACAAAAAAAAAAAAAAAAAAATCCCTGGCTTCTGCTGCTGCGGTGGCAGAATCAGTTGTCCCGCGGCCCCTTCCCGTCTGCCCGGCAGAGCCCTCAGTCAGCTCCATCAGTGGTGGGCTTTTCAAGACGCGAAGAGAGTATTTCCCTCTCGCGCGGCTGTGTTAAGCCTGCCGGGGCTGAAGGAATTCCCATCAGCCCCGGCAGGCTTAACAGAGCTGCGCGAGAGGGAAATACACTCTTCGCGGGTGGCCCTGAAAACTGCTGCTGATGGAGCTGAGCTGAGGGCTCTACCAGGCAGAGGGGAAGGGGCCGCGGGACAGCTGATTCTGCCGCTGCCACGACGGCAGCAGCAGAAGCCAGGGTTTTTATTTTTTAAAAATTGACAGTTGATTCTGCCGCTGCCACAGCAGCAGCGGCAGCAACAGAAGCCAGGGTTTTTTGCTTTTTTTTAATTTACCTGGGCTGATGGGGGGGGAGGGGGTTAGGACTGGAGGTGGGCTGATGGGGGGGAATTAGGACTGGTAATGGGCTATGGGGGGGCTAAGACTGAAAATGGGGTGATGGGAGGGTTAGGACTGGAAGAGGGCTGTTGGGGGGTTAGGACTGGTAATGGGCTATGGGGGGGGGCTAGGACTGGAAATGGGCTGAGTAGAAGGGGGGGCTTGAACTGCAAATAGCTGATGGGGACGGGGTTTTGGAATGGAAATGGGCTGAGTGGAAGGGGGGGCTTGAACTGGAAATTGCTGATGGGGAGAGGGGCTTGGAATGGAAATGGGCTGTGAGGGGAGGGAGCTAGGACTGGAAATGGGCTTAGTGGGGAGGGAGCTAGGACTGGAAATGGGCTTAGTGGGGGGGAGCTAGGACAGGAAATGGGCTGATGGTGGGGCTAGGATAGGACTGGAAATGGGCTGATGCGGGGACTAGAAGGGAGTGGAGGCTGGGTGGTGCTGGAACTAGAAGGGAGCTGATATTAGGGGAGGATTAGAATGAGATGGGGCTCGGAGAGTGAAATGGAGAGGGGAAAAATATTTTGTGTGGGAGGGAAGAAAAATCTACAATTGGACAGGTATTGGGAGAGTAAGTGGGGATTGAGGATGGAGTGGTAAAATTTGAGTGGATGAAATAGGA
The DNA here is from genome assembly GCA_033557465.1 of Ichthyophis bannanicus. Taxonomy (NCBI): domain Eukaryota; kingdom Metazoa; phylum Chordata; class Amphibia; order Gymnophiona; family Ichthyophiidae; genus Ichthyophis; species Ichthyophis bannanicus. The sequence continues at coordinate 1,017,425,743 of CM066034.1, read as the reverse complement.
ATGAGGAAAGAGCAAAAGGAGAAAGATTAGCATGTTAAAGCAGATGTAGAGAGAGAATGGAAAAAAACTAGAAGAGAGAAGAAAGGACAAATGGACAGCAGATGATGGAGAGTTAGCAGAAGACACGAAGAAACCGGAAGAAAGTGGCTGGAGCAATTGCAACTGAAAAAAATGCACAAAAGATAGAAAAATCTCTCTTTATTTTGAATTTATTAACTGGAATATGTCAACTCTGGGAAATGTGCATCATTAACATCTGCGCTTTGTATGGTTACATTATGCAAATGAGGCCCACGTCTTATGCAGCCCGCAGGTTACTTTACAAGTCCTCATTTGGCCCTCAAAGCAATTTGAGTTTGAGACCCCTGGTGTAGGGGATCCATGGGGAACTCACCCACAAAGAAAGGGGGGGGGGGTGCGCAGATTTTTGAAATTGAGCTGATAGCCTGCACTCACCACTTGCAAGGTCCAGGGTTTGGAGATTATGAGTGTCCATCTGTGGGCGGAGTTAACCTCCCCGGAATGTGGTGGGGACTGGTCATGGATAGACTGGCAATGCACTGGAGGAAGCAGTTAAAAACTAGCTGAAGGTTGTGTTGTGGAACTTAATGGGTTTCACAGTTTTGGGCTTTCTGGGCTGACGAGTTCCTTGTTGTTTCTGATGAAGCTGCTGAGCCTGGTAGGAAGAATAAGAGGGATAAGAAGGGTAAATCTTCCTCTTTTTGGGATAAAAGGGCTTCTTGCCAGAGACCTTTTTCTTAGTAGGGTCAGCTGTTTTCTTGGATAATCTCTTCATAGTGAGATCATTGGTCTCTATTTCTCCTGCTTTCTCTCGCCATCCTTTCCCAAATAGGTTCTCTCCATTACAAGGGATATTTGCCAGCATGTCTTCAACCCACTGTTCAAGATCAAAGGCCTGTAACCAAGCTGTTCGTCCTGCCCCAATACAGGCTGCTGCTGCTGCTCTGCTTCTGGCCTCAAATGCATCAAAAGCTGCTCTGGTCAGAAACTTTGAAGTATTCTCTGCATGAGACACCAGGACCTGGTAACAAAGAAGTGAATTCAGGCAAGACTTGATACATCCCTTAAGAACATGCCCATGTAGAGCATGTAAGAGTTGAACCTGGAACGCAACACAACAGCCTGAAAAGCCTTCCGGCCAAAAGCGTTGGGTGTTCTGGATTCCCTACCTGGGGGAACCGATGAGTGGTTTTTGGAATGCTTAATCCTCCTCATGGCCTACTCTACCACCATAGAATGGTGTGGCAATTGTGGCTTCTGAAAACCTGGGGAAGGAGGAACTCTATATATGGCCATTCTATGGTGGTGGAATCGGCCATAAGGAGGATTAAGCATTCCAAGTACTACTCATCGGTTCCCCCGGGCAGGGAATCCAGAACACCCAATGCTTTTGGAGTGGAGGAGTGGCCTAATGGTTAGAGCACAGGCTTAGGAACCAAGAGACCAGGGATCGATTCCCACCAGTACTCCTTGTGGCCTCCATTGCCTCAGAAAATTTCAAGTTATCAATGTCCCTGTTTAATGTACATTACCAAGTTTAAGTTACAACATAAACCACTTTGATTGAAATGATAAAGCAAACTTGTCAAATAAATAAAATAAACTCTATATAGAGTATTCAGCCTTCTGTTGATAGATGGAACTGTTAGTGGTGCTTCCCACATCCTGAGCATCAAGTTCTGAAGAATATTATGGATGGGAAGTGTAGCAGCTTCTTAGATGCTGAGGGATACTGAAGGATATCAAGTTCCTCAGCCCTCGGTTCCGATTCCGTGGCCACCGATATTGAGAGCCATACACCATGTCCTTGATAAAATCCTGGAAGGACATTATCCTCGGGTGGAGACCAACACCTCTCGAGAGTTGGAAATGGATTCGAGGGAACATCCCAGAGTGGTTCGGAATTGAGAGACTCGGGATCAGAGACCAAAGAAAATTGGCACCAGAACCCGGTCGAAAGTCAAAGTAATGACTATTGGCACCATGGTATCAGCAATGCTTCGATGCAGACATCAAAGCCCGGTGCTGATGTTGTGCGGGATCTGAACTGATGCTGCCGAGTGCACTGGGGTAGGCTAAAGCTCTGTGCATATTGGTGCCTGCTCCCTGCACAACGTCTCCAAAACTCTTGATGCAGCAACCTCAAGAGTCTGTACTGGAGCCGGGGATCCCAAGGGCCTCGAAGGCCCCAGCACTATGGTCGCCAGAATTGTGGCCAGACTCCTCTCGATAGCCTGGACTCGGCTCATCGAGGGAGATTGGAGGTGACCGGATGGAATCAGGCATGGAGCCCTGTGTCACCATTCCAGAGAAGGCATCGGAGGCTCCATTGAGGACAAGGTCCTGGGAGCACCCTCGAGCCCCTCTGAGGCTTTGGTGGAAGGATCCTCTTGCCGGGGCTGTTTGGCCGGTCGGCCAACCTCTGGTCTCCTGAAACCGAGTGTCGATGCCAATGTCGAAAATCGGCATCTGACGCCGAGGATCGTGACCCCTTCGATGCCGGTGCCAAGACCATTGATACCTTTCCTGCCGGTGAAGCCAACTGATACTTTCTGCTGTGTTTGGACTTTGATGAAGCATGCGACAACTGTGATAGAGGCCTCTGAAGAGTGTGCCGAAACGGCTGAGTCTGATTGAAACAGTTTTACCGTTAACTTTTCTCAGTTCTTAAGGCTATGTGGTGTCATCAGTTTATACTGTGCACAAGAAGAGACGTTGTGGTCAGGGCTCCAAAGATTTCAAACACCAATCATGGTGGTCAGTTGCCGAAATGGTACTGCGGCATTTAGTACATTTTATGAAACCACTATGTGGCTTTCTCCATCGTTGAAAAAATGATGGAGGCAAAATCAAATAGGGCAATGGTGGCCCAAATAAAAAAGAAAAATAAAATTAGTAAACGAAGAAAAGAAAAGTACCAGAATTTATTTATTTATTTAATTTATTTAGCTGTATTTATATACCGCTTTTCAACCGGGTCAAAGCGGAATGATGCGGTATCATTCCGCTTTTCACCGGGTCAAAGCGGAATGATGCGGTATCATTACCGAGGCGGGAAGGCAAGCACAGAGTACCAAAAACAAGTTTTAAAAGTATTCTTTCACAGCAGGATTATGACAAGGTCCTGATGGCTCCATGGAACAAAGATGACTGAGGAGAACTGTTGGGAAGGCAAGAAGGCAGTCACACATGCGTGGAGGGATGCTCCAAAAACCATTCCTATTGGATGCTGGGGAGTGTTCTCGCATGGGGCTCTGTTGATGCCGAGGTCACCTATATGTGAAGGCTGTATTCCTGCTTGTTCCTGGAGATGGACTTTTACAAAATTACCTTCGAGGTTATGCAAGGTGACAAGAAGGCAGGTCTTTTTATGCAACTTATGTGTAGCCATGTTCTTAGGCAGAGTTTGGAAGAGGTCGTAGCCTAATTAATGGTTAATGCACTGGCTTGGAACTAAGAGACCAGGGTTTGATTCCCACTAGCACTCCTTGTGGCCTTGGGCAAATCACTTAACCCTGCATTGCCTCAGAAAAATTCAAGTTATTAATGTCCCATTACCAAGTTTAAGTTACAGTGTAAACTGTTTTGACTGAAATGATAAAGCAGTATAAAAAAACCTGTTAAATAAATAAAAATACACTCATTTATATCTGCTCCCAAGTAGGCATAATTATCCATAGTTTCAACTTGGTCGCGATGTCTGATGGCATAATGCTAATATTTTATAAAGACAAATAAATGTCTACTTCCCGTTATAAAATCACTTCTGTAATGGCTCAATATCGCTCCTTCGCATATAGTTTGTGCAGTCACTGCCATTTACATTTATTTTGTGCTGTGGCCCATCTGTATAGAACTAAAAATATGGATTTCTTTTTAAACACCAGTGCCAGCATTTTAGAAACTGTGCTCATCACTGCCTTGAATATTAACCTGTTTATGTTTTGCAGGAGTGAGGATTTAGAGAGAAAGCAGTTCACCACAGAGCCATGTTTCATTTTCTACATTTAATAAAAACAACAACAACAGAAATAAAATTATCACTCGAGGTTTGGGATGTCCTCCAGTGCCGCTTTAAAAATAAGCAAGGGCTCATCTTAAAATGTGCATCTTTACAGCAACTGTTACCTGGAAAATTTACAAGCCCAGTCCAGTGCAAAGTCCCACCTTTAAATACAAATGTACAAAGTGTAAACTGAGACCATAGAGAAATCTACAAAAAAATCTCAAAAAACAATACCTCTCTTTTTCTTTTTTTTCCCCACCTCATTTGTGTTTAAAAATTTTTTAAGAGGGAGGAGTTTGAGCCTCAGAGGATGCTATTTGACTATTTCACATGCAAGCACCCAGGAGCTCCGGTGAGGCTGTTGCCACTGTTCAGCTGGTGAGACAGAAGCTCTCTTGGTACCGCCTCGAGCGTGACGTCCACATGCAGACCTCAGAGGAAAAGTCAGTGGTCGCCAGCGAGGACCCTCCATACCAGCGATGGAGGGAGATTAGAGGACAGAGGCTCCTCCATCTTCGAGGATAGCTCTGCTCTTAGGGTGGGGGAATGTCCTCGCTAGGTGTTCAGCTCCGGCTAGCTGCTTCCCATGGAGTTGGAAGTGATGTGGTTGGAGTTGATGTGATGATAGAACGTGGTCTTGGAACTGGGGGAGCTGTTGGAGTTATTCTGGTGCTGAAGGAGAAAGAAACAGAAGGCTATACCAAAAAAATAATAGATAACAATTATAAGGTATCCCATAGTGCATTACCAATAGGGCTAAAACTATTTTGGAACAGCCATGATGAAAAGAGCTGAAACAAGTTAACAGAAGTGATGAACATGTCTAGAATCAGAACAGACCAATAGCATGGAGAGCAAGTGGCAAGGCGGTTCTCAAGATGTGCAGGGAACCAGAGGAAAAAAACGGGTGAGGAGGCCCCAAAACCCATCTGCAATGTTTCCTTCAGCTCAAGGCAGGCTTCAGGCCCAGGGCAACTTGCCCTGTTTGCTGCCCACTAAGCCAGCCCTGAGAAGCGGCCAGTCTGTGTAACTGTCCCAATAGGAAATTCCCAGCACTGTGCTAATTCTAAGTGTTGTATTGTCCTGAAAGATGCAAGGTCACGCGCACCCTTAAACACACTGGACAGGAACAGTGCTGTTACCGGACAAGCCTTTATGATCAGTGGGAGTGGAGGAAGAGCCTAGTGACCACTCCTTGTGACTAGGAACAAGTCACTTCAGGATCTGTTAATTCGCTGAGTTCTGCTAATAATGCCGCTTAATGAAACACATTTCACCCCTACATGCTTTAAACAATGAGTGACCTATGTACGGAAAGCAGCTCTTTACTTGAAAGAACTGAGCACCCTCATTGCAAGCCTCCGCTAACTTTTATGCTCTATTCAGGCATTTTCTTGTGCCTGTTTAGATTTTAGCTTGTTATTTATTTATACATTCTTTCTATATTTTCAGCGTCTCCTATCTTCTGTCTGTCCTTTACCCAGCTCCTGCTCTCTGCAGTGCTTGTCTCCCTTCGTAACACTACTTTATTACCCACCCATCCACCCCTGGCTTAACTTTCTTTCACAGCCTTCCTCTGAACATTGACACAATTACTCAGGTACTACTGAACTACTGCTACTGAGCATTTGCATGCTGCTACAAGACGTACACAGCGCTAGCATCTATCAGGAACCCATCAGGACCTCTCTCCTCCCTGTCCACCTGTATCGCCTCTGATCTGCTTTCTCTCCACTTCTCCCTCTCCTAAGGCTCCACATCACTTTGTGTTCTTGACGTTCACTCTCCCTAATCTTTTCCCCTCATTCCTGAAGTTCCACGGCCCTTCTTCTCATTAGCCACTCCTTACTGTCCCCGTCTCCCCTGCCATTTTCTTCCTCCTGGCCATCTTCACTCACTGAGGGAACCTCACCCCTTGCTTCTGTTTTGCCGCCTCTTCTCTCCCCCCTTCCCTTCTACTCCTTCTCTCATCTGGAGATGTCAACCCCAACCCTGGCCCCCCCTAGACTTTTTTCACACTCCCAAGGCAGAGCAATATGTAATCTCTCAAATCTGCTTCATCTCCCTTCTCCTTCTTCATGCACCTTGTGGAATACACACTCTGTTTCTAGTTTACATTTAATAGTCACTCAGGGCCTAGCATCAGCAAAGTACTTTTAGCTTAAATTTAAAACACAGAAAAGAGCTTTCTGGTTACATTTAGAACCCAGCAGAGAGTTTGTAGTTTAAATTTCATAAGAAGTTACAGCCTAGCAGCAGCAAAGAGCTATAATTTAAATCAAATCAGAATTTAGCTTAGCACAAAAGGCAAAACAGGGTCTGTACTCTTTGAGCAACAAATAAAGTCTTCTAGAGACCTTTACAAAGAGGCCTTCTACCTAGGGGGCAAGAGACCTGTGACACATTTTCATTAGGTGTTAACACCAGGTGGCAGATCAAAAGGCCATTTTGAAAGACTCCTCCTATCCAAGCAAGGACTGTTAATTACCCAGGAAGTTGGTCACAGCTTACTTCAGCAGCACAGGCATAAATAGCTCAACCAGAGCTCTGTGATCCTCTGTCTTGAAGGACTAGAAAAAGGGACTGTTACTTCTGGAGAGAGATCTGCAACTGTGAGTATACTTCTGGTAATTTTCTAAAAGGAATTCTTTGTATTAAAGCTAATTCATCTGTGAACCCACTATTTTCTGTTAAATCAGTCAGGGCCTAGTAGCAGCAGTTTAAGTTTAAATTTAAAACACAGAGGAGAACTTTCTGGTTATATTTCATACCCAGCAGAGAGCTTGTAGTTTAAATTTAATAGTCACTCAGGGCCTAGTAACAGCAAAGTACTTTTAGTTTAAATTTAAAACACAGAAGAGAGCTTTCTGGTTACATTTGGAACCCAGCAGAGAGCTTGTAGTTTAAATTTCATAAGAAGTTAGAGCCTAGCAGCAGCTAAGAGCTATAATTTAAATCAAATCAGAATTTAGCTTACCTCAGCAGCACAAGACAGGGTACTGTGTAGCAGCCCTCTTTTAATAAGTGCTGGCATTAACCTTTAAAAAGGAGATAGAGCAGCTTTTAAACTAGATATTAGGGGAAAGCCGACAGTCGCCCAAGAGCGGATGGTTCGGAAGAATGTAGCTTTGAAGGATACTACCAAAAGCAGAGAGGTTCCACAAAAGAGTAAAGTAGCCCAGATGCCCTCAAGTATGGAGCAGACAGAGCTTAAAGATCCCAAATTACACATGTCTAACAATAGCCAAATTAATATGAATAAAATACATTCTCTAAAATGCTTGTATGCAAATGCTAGAAGTCTAAAAAATAAGATGGGAGAGTTAGAATATATAGCACTAAATGAAAGGTTAGATATGATTGGAATATCAGAAACATGGTGGAAGGAGGACACCCAGTGGGACACTGTGATACCTGGGTACAAACTATATCGTAATGATAGAGCTGATCAAATTGGTGGAGGGGTTGCTCTCTATGTTAGAGAGGGCATTGAGTCAGAAAGGATTAAAGTTTTGCAGGAAACAAAATCTGCTGTAGAATCTATATGGATTGAAATTCCAAGTAAAAGGGGGAAGGCAATGGCAGTGGGGGTGTACTATCAAGCGCCTGGCCAGAATGACCAAATGGATGATGAAATGCTCAAAGAAATCAAGGAAGCTAACAAACGTTACAGCGCAGTAATAATAATGGGTGATTTCAACTACCCCGGTATCGACTGGGTCAGTGTCACGTCAGGACATGCTAGGGAGATAAAGTTCCTAGATGAAATAAATGACTGCTTCTTGGAGCAGCTGGTTCATGAACCGACCAGAGGGGAAGCCATATTAGACCTAGTCCTTAGTGAAACACCAGATCTAGTGCAAGAGATAAGGTTGTTGGGGCCACTTGGCAATAGTGATCATAGCATGATCGCCTTTGATTTAATTAGTGGAGGAGGGATAGTAAGGAAATCCACAGTACTACCTTTTAACTTTCGAAAGGGAGACTATGATAAAATGAGGAAAACAGTTAAGAAAAAACTAAAAGGAGCAGTTGCAAAGGTTAAAGACGTACATCAGGCTTGGCTGTTGTTGAAAAATACTATCTTGGAAGCCCAGACCAGCTGTATTCCACCCTTTAAGTGGAAGGAAGTCTAAAAAACTGCCAGCATGGTTTAAAGGTGAGGTCAGAGAGGCTGTTGTTGCCAAAAAAGCACCTTTCAGGAAATGGAAAAAAGAGCCAAACGACGAAACCTGGAAACAGCACAAGCACTGACAAGTCAAATGCAAGGCATTAATAAGGCAGGCAAAGGGAGAATTTGAGAAGAAGCTTGCTGCGGAAGCAAAAACGCGAAGTAAAGACCTTTTCAAGTACATTTGTAGCAAAAAACCTGTTAGAGAGTCAGATGGTCCATTATATGATAAAGGGGTTAAAGGAGCACTAAGAGGCGACAAGGCGATAGCGGAGAGACTGAATGAATTCTTTGCTTCAGTCTTTACTGAGGAAGATGTAGGGATGTTACCCATGACTGAAGTGGTATTTAAAGGAGCGGAAGAATTGAAGGAAATATAGATACATCGGGAAGATGTATTACAACTATTAGATAAACTGAAGAGTAGCAAATCACCTGGGCCGGATGGTATACATCCAAGGGTGTTGAAAGAACTGAAATATGAGATTGCAGACCTGCTATTAGTAATCTGTGAACTATCATTAAAATCATCTCTAATACCTGAAGATTGGAGGATCGCCAATGTAACACCAATTTTTAAAAAGGGTTCCAGGGGTGATCCGGGAAACTACAGACCGGTGAGCCCGACGTCAGTACCGGGAAAAATGGTAGAAACCATCATAAAGAATAAAATTACTCAGCATGTAGATAGTCATGACCTAATTGGAGACAGTCAACATGGCTTTAGACAAGGAAGATCTTGTCTTACTAATCTGTTATGTTTTTTTGAAGGAGTGAATAATCAGGTGGACAAAGGTGAGTCGGTTGATATTGTGTATCTGGACTTTCAGAAAGCCTTTGACAATGTCCCTCATGAGAGACTTTTGGCAAAACTAAAGAGTCATGGGATAGGCGGCAGTGTACTATTGTGGATCAGGAACTGGTTAAAAGATAGAAAACAGAGGGTAGGGCTAAATGGCCAATTTTCCCAATGGAGAAAGGTGAATAGTGGTGTACCCCAGGGATCTGTGCTGGGTCCGCTGCTTTTTGACATATTCATAAATGACCTGGAAAGTGGAATAACGAGTGAGGTTATCAAATTTGCAGATGACACAAAACTATTTAAAGTTGTTAAAACCCAAGAGGATTGTGGAAAATTGCAAGAGGATCTTGATAAATTGGAAGACTGGGCATCAAAATGGCAGATGAAATTTAATGTGAACAAGTGCAAGGTTATGCACCTAGGGAAGAACAACCCAAACTATGGTTACACGATGCAAGGTTCCACATTAGGAACCACCACCCATGAAAAAGATTTAGGCGTCATTGTGGATACCATGTTAAAACCCTCGGCCAAGTGTGCAGCAGCGGCCAAGAGAGCAAATAGAATGCTAGGTATGATAAGGAAAGGAAAGGAATGGAAAATAAAACAAAAGATATTATAATGCCTCTATATCGTTCCATGGTGAGACCGCACCTTGAATATTGTGTGTAATTCTGGTCGCCATTTCTTAAAAAGGATATAGCGATTTTAGAAAAGGTTCAGAGAAGAGCCACCAAAATGGTAAAGGGGATGGAAGGATACTCCTATGAAGAAAGGCTAAAAAGGTTAGGGCTCTTTAACCTGGAAAAGACAGCTGAGGGGAGATATGATAGAAGTCTATAAATTAATGAACGGAGTGGAACGGGTAAACGTAGATCGATTGTTTACCTTATCAGAATATAGAAAGACTAGGGGACATGCAATGAAACTACAGGGTAAACTATTTAAGACTAATAAAAGAAAATATTTTTTCACTCAACGTGTAATCAAACTCTGGAATTTGTTACCGGAGGATGTAGTAAAGGCTGTTAGTGTAGCTGGGTTTAAAAAAGGTTTGGACAAGTTCCTGGGGGAAAGGTCCATAAACCATTATTAAGAAGGGACCCAGGATATCAATGCTTGAACCAATACAAGCATTGTGGAACCTGTGTCCCTTGGGGAAACTGCTAGGTACATATGACCTAGATTGGCCACTGTTGGAAACAGAATACTGGGCTTGATGGACCTTGGTCTGACCCAGTATGGCATATCTTATGTTCTTATGTTCCAATAAACCTGCCTTCATTCATGACCTCTTTATCTCTAATACTCTGCATCTCCTGGCTCTGACTGAAACTTGGCTTCTCCCTGAAGACTGCTTCAGTCGCTGCTCTCTGTCATGGTGGCTTATCTATTTTCCCATACACCTTGGCCCATTGGCCGTGGTAGCGGTGTTGGTTTCCTATTCTCTCATTCCTGCCAATTCCAGCCCCTCCTTCTGCCTCCATCTAATCCCTTTGCTTTGATGACCCTTGGGCCTTAAAGCTCCTTTCCCCAATCTCCTCATTCAACCTCCAGTTGTGCTCTATTGCTCCTGCTCACAAGCATGGCCACTGCCTTGACTTTGTCTTCTTCTTCAACTGTTCACTCTCCAACTTCTCCACCTCAGTTCTTTCCTTATCTGACCATCACCTGCTAACACTCACCCTTAACCACCCCCATCCTGGTCTCGCCTGATCTCTACCAACATGCTTAGGAATCTTCACACTATTGATCCTTCAGCTCTCTCCACTGCTGTCCTATCACCTCTTTACTCCACTATGTCATCTAAGTCCATTGATGGGGCAGTATCCTCCTATAACACTACACTCTCCTCTGCTCTGGATGCACGTGCTCCTCCCATTTCACGCCCTGTGAGGCATACCATACTTGAAACCCTGGCTACCCTCAACAACCTGATACCTACATTTCTGTACCTGCTCAGCTGAGCGCTTTGGCTTAAATCACGTACTCTTGCTGACTACCTACATTTCAAATTCAAGCTAACCTCTTTCCAGTCAGCCATCTACTAAGCTCTATCTCTTCCACTGTCATCCATCCCATCTGTCATATCCTTAACCTATCACTTTCTACTGCAACTGTTCCTGTGGTCTTCAAACATGCTCTGGTCACTCTTTCCTCAAAAAGCCCACACTAGACCCTACCTGTCCTTCCAGCTATAGGCCTCTCTCTCCTCCCCTTTGCTTCAAAACTACTTGAACAAGCAGTTTTCCACCACTATCTTGACATTATTTCCTCTCAAGCCCTTCTGGATCCACTGCAGACTGGGCTTTCGTCCTCTACATTCCACAGAAAAGGCTCTTGCCAAAGTCTCCAGCGACTTGTTCTTCGCCAAATCCAAGGGCCTTAACTTTATCCTCATCCTTCTTGACCTTTCTGCCTCCTTTGAAGCTGTTAATCACCACCTTCTCCTCGATACCCTGTCCTCACTTGGATTAAGGGGTTCTGTTCTGTCTTGATTTTCTTCTTATCTATTCCAGTGCATTATTAAGAAGGGACCCAGGATATCAATGCTTGAACCAATACAAGCATTGTGGAACCTGTGTCCCTTGGAGAAATTGTTAGGTACATATGACCTAGACTGGCCACTGTTGGAAACAAATACTGGGCGTGATGGACCTTGGTCTGACCCAGTATGGCATATCTTATGTTCTTATGTTTAATATTACCGATCTAAGGTTCTACCAGGAATTGGCTTCACTTAATTAAACCCTACTCTGGCCCCAACTTTCTCAATCTGTCAGGAATTTAACATTCTCGTACAGGAGACTTTGCAGATTTGCAGGACCTTTTTTGATTTTGGATCCAAACATGTGCCTAGCTTGCCTGTTCATTAATCTTGCTCTGCCCGCCCATACCCTAACTCCCTGCTGGATCTATGCCTGCGATGAGGTAAACTAGGCATCCACCTGGGGATGGGGGAGAGGCACAGCGTGGCCGACAGCATCATTTGAAAGCTGCTATGAATACAGCGGCAGGCCATCTAATACTCTCACAACCGTGCTCAAGGCACTGGAAGGGGCAGGACTCGGCGGGCCTTGAGCATGGCCCTGGGCTACTCAAAGGCCTGCTGCCACACTGATTTGGCTCAGGCAGAGCAAAGAACAGAGGTAGGGCTGCAGCAGTAGCAGGGGAAGGAGAGATGCTGCATTATTGGGGGAGGGAAGGAGACACGTCGGACACCTGGGGAGAGAAGAGAAGGGGAAATAGTGGACATGGGGAGGGGTAAAGAGTTGCTGCACTGTGGGGGAGTAGGGAAGGGGATATGCTGGACGATGGCAATGGGGGAGTGGCATGCAGGGCTGAAGATTTGCCTGCGGCATCAGATACCCTTGGGCTGGCCCTGCCTCATGCACTGGATCTTAAGAAAAGACGACTTGTCATACTGGGCCAGACCAAAAGTTCATCAAGCTCAATATCCTGTTTACAACAGCAGCTAAGGTCGCAAGTAACTGGCATCATAAAAGTAGCTAAATTCTGTGAGTTAAGCAGTGGCTTTTTCTACCTCTATTTTAATAATGGTCTACTGACTTTCTTCAGAAACTTGTCCAAACCTTTTTCAAATCCAGCATGCAAACTGATTTTACCATATCTTTCAGCAATGAATTCCAGAGCTTACTTATGTGTTGAGTAAAGAAATAGTTCTACTCTTTGTCCTACATGTAATTTCATGGCTTGAACCCTAGTCTTCGTACTTTTGAAAGAGTAAACAATCGATTCAGGTTTACTCATTCCATTCCACTCAGGATTTTATAGCCCTTTATCGTATCCCACCGCAGCCGCCTCATCTCCAAGCTTGAGAGCCCTAAGTTCTTTAGTCTTTCCAGCCCCTTTATCATTTTTGTTGCCCTACTCTGTACTTTTTCTAATTCCATTATATATTTTGTGTTGACCAGAACTGCATGCAATACAATACAGAGCCATTATGACATTCAGTGTTTTATTCTCTATTCCTTCCCTTACAATTCCTAACATTCTGTTTGCTTTTTTGACCATTGCTTAACAATGAGCAGAAGATTTCAGCATATCATCCATGATAATATCTAGATCCTTTTCCTGGGTGGTGATTCTGAGGAGATCATTTTTATAAAGTTATTCCTGTGTGTATGTCGCCACATATGCTCAGAAATGGCCTCTTATAAGATATTGATTGGCTCTGGTATGAAGGTGCGTACTTTGCTGATAGGTAGAGCTGGGGACGCAGTTCACATGCACCCCTGTAGATCAGAAAACACCTTAATCTATGTGGGCACACGGCAAAGCACATGTGAGCAGGTGTTAAGTGATCTGACCTGCATCGAAGGCATGTATCACAACTGCACGTCTATATATATCTGGGCCCAATAGTCAAAGGATTTATGCTCATAACTTTGAGAGTAATACTCCTCAATTGGCCTCTCTGAAAACTTGCTAGGACTGAGTACTTAAATATTTTCTTAAAATTTCATTAAACTCCTAAATTTAGGAGCCTAAAAAGTGGGCGGCAACAGGGGCAGATTTAAACATTAGAAGCTTGGCAGTGATTTTCAGCACTAGGCACTTAAATTAGGCTCATAAATTGAGGCAAATGAATGATAGGCCTAAGTGTGGCTGAAAATAGGACATAAATATAGGAGTTCTGCTTTTTTTGAATATTGGGCCCATATAGAAGAAAGCTTTTTTGTTCTTCATGCATTTGGACACAGTATGCACAACACGCAATAGAACTTTCCAGGGACATACTCTCATCCAAGACGAGGTCAACAACTACTTTGAGAAGATGACTTTGGTCCCCCGCTTGCAATATACCCGTCTTTCTGAGCAAAGAATTAAGCTCTGACCCCAGAACGCCACACTGCTAGAACACTGTGACGAGCTGACCCTGCACAATGATGACCCCACGCTCTCACCTGACGCTTGAAGATGCGATGTAACAGCCCCTTCTTGGGCTGCTCGGGGGGGACGCTTCTGTTCAGGTCTGGAGAGAGCGTTCCATTTGGCCCAAACGTATTCAGCTCCTTGAAGCACTCTGTCTCTATCATCTGAGGGAGACCCAGAGATAAAGCAAGGTCAGCAAGATCCCAGCCTGCAGTCTCAAAAGAGACAGAGAACCTAGTGTCACACTCGCACCCTGTGTTGTGACGTCAGCAGGCTAAGGTGACAGGCAACGTCTATGACTGTACAGGAGAGTTTGTTACACGCACACCCACACACAGCTCCTTTGTGATCCCTCTCCTTCTGTCACAAAGTGTGTGTGTGTGTGTGTGTGTGTGTGTGCGTGCGTGCGTGCGTGTGTGCGTGTGTGTGTGTGCGTGCGTGCGTGCGTGCGAAGCAGACGTTCTATGTTGCGTAGTCACAGCACTGCCTCCTGCCTCTTTCCTTCCGGACCAGGATTCTCACCTCATTCTGCCAGGGAATGGAAATGGATCCAGTAGAAAACTTTGTGTAGAAATCGTCATCGGTCTGGTCCAGATTCACCCCTTTCACAGTGGAGAACTGTTCAATGTCCAGCACATCCTTACAGTAAACGGCTCTAGGCTTTGGCATCAAGGGAGGGAGGGGAGGGAAGAGTGAAGCGAGGAGACAGGAACATGAGATTCTAAAGTTCAAGCTTTAAATATTTCTGCATACACCATTTCAGGAAATACAACAGTAAAAGGTAATATAGAAGACAGGTAGAGGCCCAATCTACAGTGTGCCTTAACCTCTACCTAGCCTACATATAGCTATCTCCCCTCCCACACTGCACTCATCCTCCTCTATCAATGCTCCAGTGAGTCAAGACAAGAGATGGCAGGGAGCACAAGTGTGTGTACAGTGAAGGAATATTAACCGGACAGGACGAGTGAACGCAATAAAGCAGTATTAACAAGACAGGACAGGGGGGTGCAATAAAAGAGCAGTAACTTGAAAAGTGGTGCAATGAATCTTAACAGGGCAGGACAGGGGGACACAACGAGCAAGTCTTAACAAGACAGGACAGGCGAGAAAGTGAGTAAGTATTAACAGGATAGGGAGTGCAATGAGTATTGACAGGAGTGGGGGCACAGTGAGAAATTAACAGGGCTGGTTAGGGGATGCAGTGAGAGAATGAGTCTTAATGGCATGACAGGGAAGCAGCGAATGAGTCAACAAGATGGGACAGACAGAAGTGAGTGAGTATTAACGGGGTGGGGGTGTGTGTTGTGGGGCTGATACTTACGTCGGGAACAAATGGGGGTTGCAGTATTCCAGCCTCTAAGCGCTTGAAGTTCATGCTCTTGAAGAAGGAATGTCTCTTCACCTCTGCGGCCTGCTCCCCCCGGCAGCCCAGCCGCTGCTTCACATCTTTGGTTAACAGCTGTAAAACACAGATGCTACATTACTGCGACATGCCGCTTCCCTGACCATGCTGTTCACTGCAGCAGCCAGCAAGGTAATGTGAGAGAAATCCCCCACCCCCGTACGTTTTCTCACATTAACAGAACACCAGAAGAGTATGTGGAAAAGACATTGCCCGGCTGAAGGTATGAAATATGGTATCAGAGTCTTCCAGTATGGTCATGCCCAGTCCCCCAAGTCCTGCATGGTCACAACTTGCCAGCAATTTAGCCATTTTGTTTTTTAAATTTCAAATTTATATTAACTTTAGTCATCCATACAAACAATACACCACTCAACTACAAAGACGCAGTCAAGTCAGTATACATAGTCAGCACTAAGCAACCTTTTCTCTACACAACAATCGTCAACTGACAAGTTTATTTCAGGGTGGCGAAACTCAGAGAAACACCTGATGTACAATTGCCCAGTGTTCCTTTAACACAGTCCATTAACTAATTTCTTTTAAGCTATATCAAACCCCTTGCTCCCTCTCGTTCCTTCCCTCCCTCTCTCCCTCTCACTGTCTTGGGTACTGAGCTTGAAACTGAGACCATAACCACCTGTAACACACCCATCTGGGCGGGGCCCATGCAGCCATAGCATAAAGCTCTACAAAAGCCAGACTATACATCACATTGACCCATTGCTGGAAAGTGGGCGCTTGATCTCCCACCTAGTGACACAGCCTGCCCCCAGCAGAAGAAACCGCCCTTCGCCAACCCTTAGCCTTTGAGCTTGCAACGTCCTCCCATCCCTTAGAAGGAACAGTCCATAAGTCCATTCTATAGACTTCCTTAACGTTTCTATACAGTTCAGAGCCCTTCCCCACACCTCTGCAAGCTTTAACATGCCAAAAAGTGCTTTACATTTGGTTCAGTCACCCTGTGCCCACAATCCGAGTCGGACCCACTCCTTTCCTTTGCTAAGTAGCCCCAATGCAGAATTTGGTATTGCATTTCCTGATAGCATGTGGATGCGTAAACCTTTGGGAGTTGCAGAAAACAATGTTCAATCTGTTCCTCCTTTATGTCTTCCCCCAATTCCTCCGCCTATTGCCTACCCAATTGAGCCAAATGGGTGCCGGCAGGGTCACCTAGAGCATGCGGTATCAATTCCCCATCCTATTCCAATGTGGTGACATGTTACAAAAGTCCTGATCACTATCCCGGAGCCCCCCTCTCATTGAGAGCACTTAAGTCAAGGGCCCGCCAGTAGTAATGGAGCTGCACATAATGAAAGCGATGGCTATATGGAAGTCCTAGCTTTTGTTGAAGACATTCAAAGGTGGGTAGGATCCCCCAACCCCACTCTATAAGGCAGAATCTACTTTTATCCAGCCCTTGAACAAATCCTGGTTTACTGGTCACTTGCAAGAAGGGGGTGACTCACCAACTCCAGTGATATACACTCGCCCACCATTGCCAAGTCCGCCTAAGGGGGTCCAACAACTCAAAGTCTGCACAGGCCAATTTCACCTTGGGGTAATGAAGTAGACTTAACAGCCCATAGGGCCGGCTCAAGGTGTCCATAAGGCCACCAGGTGTATACTGTGATGACCTGTGTAGGCTGCATGTATCCACCGCAGCAGCACTGCCACATTGGAGTGGAGGAGTGGCCTAGTGGTTGGGGCAAGGTACCTCAGGCCAGAAGGTCAGGGGTTCAAATCCCACTAGAGAACAGCAACCTTGGGCTGGAAGGACTGGGGTTTCTAGTCCCACAGGTACTCCTTGTGGTCTTGGGCAAGCCACTTAACCCTCCATTGCCCATAATCCCTGTAAAATAGTTATCTCCAAGTTATAATGCCCTGTTCTATGTAATTCCAGTATGTTCAACGTAAACCGCCTTGATATCATGAAAGGCAGATATAAGAAATGTTAAATAAATAAATAACTAAAATTGTAAGTGCGTAGATCCAGTAACCCTTCCCCCCTCCAGATCCAAAAAGAGTTTTGCATAACTAACACAGACACGTTTATTCCACCACAAGAATTTCTGCATAAACATAGAATCATAATGGCAGAAAAAGACCACATGGCCAATCTAGTCTGTCCTTCCATATCAACCACTACAACAGTCCCCATTTTTCCTTTAGAGATCCTCTGTGTTTGTCCCATGCCTTTTTGAATTCAAATACTGTCTTCATCTCTACTATCTGCACTGGGGGGCTATTCCACACATCTACCACTCCTTTCATAAAGAAATATTTCCGCGTATCACTCCTGAATCTAGCCCTTTCACCCTCATCCCATGTCCCCTCATAGCAGAAGTCGCTTTCAATTGAAAGAGGCTCTCCTCCTGTGCATTTGTGTCATGAGGTAAACGTCTCAATCATATCACCTCTATCCTGCCTTTCCTCTAAGGTGTCCATATTAAGATCCTTAAGTCTGTCCTCATATGCTTTATAATGAAGACCACTAACCATTTTAGTAGCCATCTTCTGTACCGATTCCAACTTGTTTATATCCTTTTGAAGGTGCGGTCTCCAAAATTGCATACAATACTCCAAATGAGGTCGCACCAAAGACTTTTACAGAGGTACTATCACCTCCTTTCTTCTGCTGGCCATTCCTCTCCCTATGCACCCAAGCATCCTTCTAGCTTTCACTGTTGCCTTTTCTACCTGTTCAGCTACTTTAAGATCAGACAAAATGACGCCCAGGTCCCGCTCATCTTTTGTGGACAGAAGTATTTCGCGCCCTTGGATTGCTGCAGCCCAAATGCATGATCTTGCATTTTTTAACATTAAATCTTTGCTGCCAAATTCTAGTCCATTCTTCAAGCTTAGCTAGATCCTTCCTCATGTTATCTACACCTTCCTGTCTACTCTATTGCAGATTTTGGTATCATCCGCAAAGAGGCAAACCTTAACTGACAGCCCTTCTGCAATATCACTAACAAAGATGTGAAAAAGAATCGGACCAAGGACAGAACCCTGAGGCACACCACTGGTAACCTCCGATAATATTGCTCATCCACTCGGTGGACGCTTATGGGTAGCATTTGCAGTTGATAAAGGATTTTTGGTAGGATGACCATACAAGCCAGCACGACTCGCCCATACAGGGAAAGTGGGAAATCTGCCCACTTATCACAGAGATTATGCATCTGCCACAGCTTACCTTGTATGTTTAGCTGGTAAACTACCCGCAAATCTCTGTGCAAATAAATGCCAAGATATTTCAAAGGCCCTATTGATCAACGAAAAGCTGCACCCTCCCCCAGAAGCAGGGTCTCAGTTTTGTCCAAATGTATCTGAAGTCCTGAGAATCTGCCAAACTGTCAGAGCATGCCCGTCAGCTTCTCCCAACACTCACGAATGTGCCACATACTGATAAGCATGTCATCTGCAAAGAGACTAATCCTGTGTTTAGGTGCACCCACATACCCACATGAGGGAGGAGTGGTCTAGTGGTTAGGACAAGGTACTTCAGGCCGGAGGGCCGGGGGTTCAAGTCCCACCTGGGGACAGCAATCTCAGGCCGGAGGGACTGGGATTTCTAGTCCTATAGGCACTTCCTTGTGGTCTTGGGCAAGCCACTTAACCCTCCATTGCCCATGTTCCCTGTAAGTATTAGCGTATGTGTGTCATATCCCCTCGTGTTAAATGTATCCCCCAATTGACCGCTTTGACCTGGTGAAAAGCGGAATATAAATACAGCTAAATAAATAAATAAATACACTATTGCCACCAGTACCTTTTGTGCAAAGGTTCGAAAGACAAGATAAATAACAATAGGGACAGCGGACACCCTGAACTTAACTTCTGTATAGGGCTACAAGATGTACAAAGTGCTGCATCAACATATGTAAAAGATGGCCTCTGCTTATCAGATCTTACAATCTAGTCACCCTACCTCGTGCCCCGGTGCAACCCAAAATGGTCAGTGAACCCCCATTAACTAGTATTTGCGCCTTTGGATCTCTATAAAGGGTCCAAATCCAGTGAGCAAAATACCCCTCTATCCTAAAACATAGTAATAACCAGAACAGGTAGTCCCATAGAACCCAGTCAAATGCTTTCTCAGCATCTAAGCTCACCACTGTTGCAGGTGGCCCCCCCCCCCCCCCCCGCTTCCACCCTACTTGTTGTTGTTAAGTGCTGTCGAGTCGGTGTCGACTCATGGCGACCATCTGGATAGTTGTCCTAAATTGTGTTCGGTCTTCAGTCAGGCGGCTCATTGTTGACAGACTGGTACCCGTAGCTGCTGTTATTGTATCTATCCATCTCATTGCTGGCCTTCCTCTTTTGCGCTGACCTTCTATCTTGCCAAGCATGATGTCTTTCTCTAATGATCTCTCTCTTCGCATGATGTGTCCAAAGTATGAAAGTCGAAGTCTTATACATTGCTTATACATTGTCAATGCCCACAAAATATGTCCCACTGCACTCCACCCCTTGACAAAGCCCACTTGGTCATGATGAATGAAATCTGGCAACACCCCATTCAATCGGTTGGCCAAGACCATAGTCAGGATCTTGAGATCTTGGTTCAACAAAGAAATTGGTCTGTTCGATTCTGCCTGTTCCAGATCCAACCCTGGTTTGGGCAACAGTACACCCACCGCCTCCGTAGCATGGTCTCCCAAAGTGTCGGCCGCCACTGCTGTCTCCCCCATGGCTGCTAGGGACCAGCTCACTCAAGATTTTATAAAACTCAGGCCCTAGCCCATCAGACCCTGGAGCCTTTGCAAGTGCTAGTCGTTTACTAACTGCCTGAATTTCTGCCGGCTGTAGGGGTCTATTCAACATCTCCTTCTGTGCCCCAGTGAGCCTAGGCAAGGGCAACCCCCTAAAAAATGCCTCCCGAGCCTCCTCTGCGCTAGGCTCTGCTTGGTAGAAAAAATTCTTGGAAGCGCTGGCGAATCTCTCCATCATCCACCACAACCGACCTTCCGACATACGCAACCATGTAATAGTGATTTTAACTCTGACCGGCCTTACCAAATTGGCTTACAACTTCCCTGTCTTATCTCCCCATTTATACAACCTATGTTTGTAAATCTGAATACTTCTCATGACCCCATGTTGTAAGACAGCATGTACCTTGTTCTTCCCTTCTTGCAATCGCTGTTTGGTGGCGTCAGTCCGATCACACATATATGCATCCCAAAGAGCTTGGATATCTCGAAGGCCCTTCTGCAAAAGCAGATTACATTCATGTTGATGTGCCGAAATATAACCAATTATCCGCCCATGAAGAATGGCTTTGGCCGCTTCCCAATACGTAACCAGGCCTAGATCTTCTACACAGTTTTCATTTTCATACTCTACCCAAGCTTTACGAAGCGGTCTGGCTTCATTTTCATACTCTACCCAAGCGGTTTGGCTCCAGACTGGATTCATTCTCCACACTCTCTCCCCCATTTGGCCCGTTGGGTGTAAGTGCACTTGCACTGCCGCATGATCTGATACCACTTGTGGCTGGATTTCAGCACCTCCTAGACGGGAGAAAAAACACTCGTGAAGCAAAATGTAATTGATATGGAAATGAACCTTGTGCGGCCTGGAATAATGCATCAATTTATGATCCAACGGGTGCAATGTGGGCCAGCCATTGATTAATTCCATTTCAGTGCACAGCAGATTTATTCACTTATTTTTCATCCCCTTTACCCCTGCTCGAGGAGGTTGGCTGTCAATAGACGCGTCGGCCACCATATTAAAGTCCCCCCCATCACCACTTGATATTCTAACCTGGTTCGCAAGCTGGGTAACAACATCCAAGAAAAAACTATGTTGATAGGATTTGGGGGCATACACACTCTCCAAGACCACCCTAGTGTGGTTCAGTTCATCCCACACAAAGACATACCATCCCTCTGGATTTCAAATTAATTTATGTAGCTCAAAAGATGTCTTTTTCCTCACCAGTATGGCCAGTCTGTATTGTCTGGAATTATAATGAGTAACATACACTTCTCCCACCCATTGGCACTTAGGTTTATTGTGTTCAGCCACAATCAAGCGTTTCTCCTGCAGGAGGGTGATATGGTCCCCCAGCACTCATAGATATGTCAGCATGCACCCCCGTTTAATGGGAGAGTGCAGACCCCCTACATCAGTGGTTTTCATCCCAGTCCTCTAGGACTCCAGGCCAGTTAGGTTTTTAAGGATATCCATAATGAATATGCATGAGATACAATTGAAGCAGTGCATGCAGATCTATGTATCAATAAATAAATAAATATGCAGATCTATCTCATGCATATTCATTGTGGATATCCTGAAAACCTGGCTGGCCTGGGGGTCCCAGAGGACTGGGTTCAGAACCACTGCTCTACATTCAAGGAGATGAGACAAGTGTCATCCAACATCTCTCCCAGGTTCCAGACATAGAAACATTTGTGAGCTCATTGTGACCCCCTGGGCCACCCAGTTCGGCCCTGGTGAGTATCGCTTCCTCCTTAAAAACGTCTCTCCCCTCAGTGATATGGTCTCTCACTTTCATCCAAGACACCCCAAAGCAGTGTAAACCTTCCCCATGCCAGAAGTAGTTACCTCTCACCAAACCTGCCCCCCATCCCCCCCCCTGCTTCTTCCCAGACACTCCAAAAATCACACTCCCCAATCATACTCACCCAACAAGACACCCACCCCAACCAAGAACCTTCTCTTCCCCTCCACTCATCCCATAAATCCCTCAAAGTGCCCTCATAGTCAACCCCCATCACTACCTACCCCTCTTAAAATGCCTACATATACAGTAGAATATCCCCCTTCCCCATGCCTAGTCAAACCAACCCTCGGTACATGTCTAAACAAACATACAGAAACAATGTCACCCAGTTCCCACCTCCCCAACCCGCCCCTCCAAAAACCTAAGCCAGAAAGCAGAACCATATGTATATCATGCCGGCTAATGTTCAGCAGTGCACATAGGCCCTCAAGTGTGGCCGCACAAGTTCATCTGCATGGAACATTGTAGTACGGTCTATTCGCTGCAGTCCCTGCTCACCACAAGGTCCTTCAGCCTCCAGCTAAGTCCATCTCACCGGGCACAGTTACCACTCTTTGGGTGCAAAAACCAATTTGTCGCTCCACGAGGGTGCTCTCCAAACTGTACGGTTGTTGTGCTTTAAATACGCACCACCAAGGGGCCTCCATCAGTACCATCACCAGGCATCCAGACCCATGATCAAGCAAGGTCCTGTTGACTGTCCTAAAGGGGCCACCATCTGTAAGCCAACAGGTGGGGAAGGCAGAAAGCCAGTCAAATGGTTCACCGTCCTCCAATATGAGGTACTGTCATGACCACACAGTCCACCTTCTGACATGGTCCCCCCAGTTCTCAATGCTGCTTCCCTGCAGCCTCCTGCTCTAATCTGAGTTTAAGTCCAACACAAAAGCACGAATCCACGTGAAGCAAAAAGAACCAGTCCAAGACGTGGATAGCAGAAGGATGAATGATTTTATTAAACAAAAAGGTAGCCAATGGCCTGACACAGGCTGTGTTTCGTTATGTCTTCATCAGGGGCTTATTTGGCTGGGCTACAAGTAGAAAATCATATAAATTGTCAACAATACAAATATAAATAATTAAAATAAACAAACACCCCATCAAAATTAAAAAACTATACACATATAGTGAAATATCACCAATAATCAGCATAAAAAAAGTCGGTAAACACAATAAATAATATTAAAACAGATAAAACACCGTGACGGATTATACCCATTAAACAATTTAAAATTGTGACTATAAATAAATATATTAAAATGTATAACAAACAAATCAATAACTGAAAAACCACACAAATACACAAGTATTAAAAAGCAAAAAACAAGGGTGTGACTAATAACAAGATGGGAGCATACCTCTGTGGTCTTATGAACTTCTCAAACGCATCTATATCGCTACAGAAAGTGGATGAAAGCATGAAACTTTATGAGAGATGGTACAATAAAAACGCAGCACTAGAAGAGATCAGCAGAACAAAAAGAAAAAGAAAAACATTCTTGACCATACTATATATTTCATAGATTCATATTTCTAGAGGAACTATTGACCCCGTTCAAAAAAGGAGAATATCTATTTAATAACCATAATAAAATTGATTTAAATATAAAAAAAAACTTATGAAACAATCATCTAAAAATGTATATCACTAAAAAATGTGTAATTAAATGACAAATACAAAAAAGTAAAAATGAGGCTATAATCCGGCATGAGAAAGTAACGAAATCTTATATAAATGAAACAAACAATTGTGCCAAACAACACTGACCATAAACATAAACGCCTGGAGACCAGCTACCAAACCTTAACTACGTAACATCAACCACAGCAAGCTCACCAATACCAACGGCTACACCACATAGGAAGACACCAGTACTGTTAGCCAGCCTTCCACATCAGGAAAGAAACAGCAGACAACTAACTATCTACCATACTAAACTGTAAGCTGAAATGATACCTAGCGTGTCTACGATATACTGTTGTACATTGTGATACTCTGTTGATACACCGGGATACATTGTACCTCACTGTGAAACATCTCTATTTAATTTTAACTGTTGCTCTTCATTGCTTTGACTTGCTATCTCTCATGCCTCATGTCCTGCTCCCCTCATGCCTTGCTAGTGCTTACTCTGATCCCATATAGCGTATTGAGCTACGTTCTATGCTCCACATAGGCAATCTCATTTGTTGATCATAGTCTGGGCTAACCTATAATCCAGCTAAGTCAATGATATGAAGTATTAACTGCCCTGATATCTTATACCATCTAATCTTATTATCCCGTACCTTTCCTCTGAAATCAGAGCTTGTCCTGTAGAAGCAGGCAGAACAACCACCTTAAGAGTCCTACCCAATAGTTGTTCTAGGTCACCCTATTGAGCATCATTTTGACAACTCATATTGCCCTTCCTTATCCCTCTAACACAAATCTCTCGCCCTACTAAGATGGGCCTCCCCATCTCCACCATATTTGGATGCTATATCATCCTCACTAGCTGGTTCTCTGGCTATCTAGCCTTAACGCCCGCCAACCAAATCCCAATATTGCAGAGCCATGGAAGAAGATGGTCTGGTTCATCTCGTAACAACCTACACTGGGACACATGCCCTCGTCACTCCCATCTCCTCCACATAATTCCCCAACACTCTGCCAGAGTCAAACAATCTGAAAAACCTTACCCCAACAATCTAAAATGTGCTCTCATCAATGCAAGATCCATTCGGAAGAAATGGCCTGTTGTCACAGACTTAATCTGCACTCACAAACTTGACATACTCATGGTTACAGAGACCTGGTTATCTGAGGAAGACAATGTCATAATCAACCAGCTCCTTCCCCCAAATTTTACAATACACACCAGCCACAGGCAAGATAAAAGAGGGGGTGGTGTCCTCATTCTTACCAGATCCGACCTTAAGTTCAAGACGATACACTCCACAAGTACAAGCCACATGGAAACCATTACCATCTCCAACAGACGCTGCTCTATCAGCCTACTCTACAGAGCACCCTCGATGTCATTTGATGATCTAGCCTCCATCCTTGAGTTCGCCTCCAATACACATAGCCCACACACCCCAATATGGATCTTAGGGGACTTCAAACTACCAACACTACAGGATAACCAAGCAACTTCCTTCCTAGACGCCCTTGAGAACCTAGGATTCAAGCAACTGGTGAAAGTTCCTACTCATACTAAAGGCAACATTCTAGATCTGGTATTTGCCCCACAGTCATCCCTCAACCAGCCTCTTGATCCTATTACATCCATAACCCCTGTTCCCTGGTCTGATCACAAACTGATCATCCTCCAGATTCCATCAAGCAAAATCCTCACCAAGAACATCAAGACACCAGCTGACATGACGAGACCTAACTCTAGATCTTTTAAGCCATTTAACAGAGAGATCATCCTTGCTGAAACGCAACAGCTCATCAATACCACTACCACAAACCTCGATGACCTAATCTCTCACTGGAACAACAGTCTCAGTGCTATCGCTGTGCGTCCTTCATCAATAAAGCAGTTAAGAAAAAGAGAAAATGCTCCTTGGTACACAAAGGACCTCAGAGACTCCCTCATCCTATTACGGAAACTTGAAAAACGCTGGCGTCGCTCCCATGCCTCTGTAGACCTGACAACATTCAACAGCCACCTAGCTGCTCACCGCAAGGCAATCTCCGAATCAATGAAACGGTACCACTCTGATACCTTGATGAGATCCCTCAATAAACCACATGACCTCTTTGACCTAGTTAAGTCCCTATCCAAGGAGCCAGCCTCAGGACCTCAAGTGGAGATACACCCTCAAGACTTCGCAACGCACCTACAATCCAAGATGTGCCTTATCAACAAATCCTCTGTACCAACCGCTACACCTGTGCAGGTCATCCCTGGCACTCTTTCTGCATTCTCAATCCCCTCCAAGAAAGGAATTGAAGACACCATTACAGCCCTCAACATTACCACATCCCAGTCCGATCCATGCCCTGCCTTCTGGATCAAGGAGCTTCGCAGTCACTTTAGCCCAGTTATCGCCAACATAATGAACCTCTCCTTTTCAACTGGATTATTCCCCACAGCCCTTAAGCATACCTCAATTAGACCCCTGTTGAAAAACTGCAAGCTCGACCCCCTAAAGGTAGAATCCTATAGACCCATCTCCAGCATACCTCTACTTGCTAAGATCATAGAAAAAGTGGTCCAACGACAGCTACAGGACCATATTGACTGTGTTGCACCACTAGACCCATGCCAACATGGCTTCAGAGAACTCCATGGAGTCGAAACTCTCCTCACCATACTCTTCAGTAAGTTGATCTCTGGCATAGATAACATCCGCCAAGGTTTTGCCCTCATATTTCTGGACATCGCCGCAGCGTTTGATTCAGTAGATCACGAACTCCTTTTAGCGAGACTAACTGAGAAGGGCATCACTGGAACAGCGCTTGAATGGTGCAGGTCCTATCTATCCGGAAGATGGCAGCATGTCCGCTCAGGAGGCAGAACTTCTGAACCCTTCCACCTAAATCAGGGAGTCCCTCAAGGCTCCTCACTTTCTGCCCTCCTATTTAACATCTACATGCAACCACTCTGTGAGATCATACGGTCATTTAAGGTTGACTACATGCTCTACGCCGATGATGTTCTTCTTTACACCCCAATCTCCACTGAACATTTGGATCTCTCCCCTCTAATAAACTGTTTCAATGCGGTTTCTGACTGGCTTCTCTCTCAAACCTCCGTATACAACATAAGAAAACGGAGGTCCTCTTTATCACAAGGAATCCCAACTTCAACCCACCTCAACATCTCAAGACTAAGGAAGCTGAATTGCAATCCAAACCCTCAATACGTTACCTTGGAATCATTCTGGATCAACGCCTAGATATGAAATCCCACATAGGAAACACCGTCAGAACCATATACTACAAGATCCGCTCGTTGAGACATCTACGATCCATGCTGGAACCAAAAGATTTCAGGACAATATACCAAGCACTGATTATCCCCCACTTTGATTTTGCTAACGTCATTCTTCAAGGTCTTCCTCAATCCACCTTAAACCCGCTACAGCTGGCAATGAATGCCGCAGCCAGGGTACTTCAGGGAGCCTCCAGAACTGACCACGTTACCCCTCTGCTGATTCAATTACATTGGCTACCCACTCAGGCCAGAATTATCTTCAAAACCCTATTGCTCACTTTCAAAGCTCTTAATAACCTCTCTGCTACATCCTTATCTGACCTTATTCACTCTACTGTACCAAACAGAGCGAGAAGATCCTCAACCATCAACTCCCTAAAGCTCCCTAAGGCCCTTACAAGCTGTGCATCCTCTACGGCCAACAGAGCTTTTATCCTTTGTGCCCCTAGGTGCTGGAATGCACTACCCCCTGGCATCCGGGCTATCAACAGCTTATTACAATTCAAGAAAGCCCTCAAATTCTTTCTCTTCAACAAGTTCCTTATAGAGTCATCCACACCTATTGACCTCTGTGACCTCACCCAATTACCCAATCCCATGATACCTCAATAGCATGCTTGGCTGATTCCATATAACAAGTGAATATATTCCTAGCACTTGTTACTAGTAACATGTTACTATTTAGTTATACCACATCTGTAAATAGTCTGTATATAGTTTCCCCGTTTGATCCAAGTTCCTTCCCTTGTTATCTGTAAACTCATGCATGTTGATTGTACTGAGATTTTTGTTCGATGTGAACCGCGCTGATGCCGAATAGTGCGGTATATAAGAGAATGTAAATAAATAAATAAAATAAACCTAATAACTCCGCTGAAAAAAAATTTTAAACCGCAGAAATCCCTGCATCTCTAGGCAATTTTTATTTTGCATTTTTATTGTACCATCTCTCAAAGTTTCATGCTCTTTCATTCACTTTCTGTAGCAATATAGATGCGTTTGAGAAGTTCATAAGACCACAGAGGTACGCTCCCATCTTGTTATTAGTCACACCCTTGTTTTTTGCTTTTTAATACTTGTTTATTTATTTGTGTGGTTTTTCAATTATTGATTTGTTTGTTAAACATTTTAATATATTTATTTATAGTCACAATTTTAAATTGTTTAATGGATATAATCCATCACGGTGTTTTATCTGTTTTAATATCATTTATTGTGTTTACCGACTTTTTTATGCTGGTTATGGGTGATATTTCACTATATGTGTAAAGTTTTTTTCATTTTGATGGTGTTTTTGTTTATTTTAATTATTTATATTTGTATTTTATTGTTGACAATTTATATGATTTTCTACTTGTAGCCCAGCCAAATAAGCCCCTGATGAAGGCATAACGAAACACGGCCTGTGTCGGGCCATTGGCTACCTTTTCGTTTAATAAAATCATTCATCCTTCCCCAATCTGAGTTTAATCCATTTGTCCACAAATTGCTACCCTCCAGCGCTGTATTAAGAAAAAGGGTTTTACCACCATGGAACCCTTTCAACTTAGAAGGGGAACAGCAGAGCAAAACGTATCCCATGTCAAAAAAGTGCTCCCCACGTGGCCAAAACCTTGCTGGAATAATTGCTGAACAGAGCACACTAGTTATTGTATTCAAGGGCTTTCCTCTGGCAAAACTCCCATAAGATCTTTTCCTTCTTGGACCAAATCAAGTATCTGCTAATAGCTGTCCTAGGGTGGCGACTGTTATCAAGTTTGGGGCCTATTCAGTGTGCCTGCCCACATCGCCATGCTCCTGGCGAGGCCTGCAAATCCCAGCTGCGTTGGAAGCTACTCCTGGAAGAAGTGGTACAGTCCATCATTTGAAACACTTTCTGGCAAACCAATCACCCGCAAATTATTCCTCCATGAGCGATTTTCTTGCTCCTCTAAACGTTCACTTAACTGGGCATGCTCACGCGTTAGACGGGCCATAGCCGCTTTCAACTCTGCCGTTGTGGTCTCCTGGGCTGCCACACAGTGCTAACCTCGGCGAGCCAGACCAGCTGAGCCTCAAAGGCATCTTTTATGCTGTCGACAGTAGATTGGAGCTTATTTAGATGATCCTCCAACGCCGCTGTGACGACCTTTGAGATTTCTGCGGCCAGGTCGCCTGCCCCATCAGGCTTTTGCAGGTCAGCAGCCATCTTAATGGCAGCATGGCTTTTCCCTTCCTGGCTTTTACCTGGGGTCTTGTGGGGCACAACCCTCGCTGTTCCAGCCTTTAACCCCTGCACCGCAGGCTGTGAATATTGCGGACTCTCTGCAGATGATAGGCAGCTCTTTCGGGGCTGTTAACAGCAGATTTCAGGGACTCATGTCGGGCGCTCTCCCCTCACGCAGCTGCCCTCCAGCCATGCATACTCGGAAGTGATCTAATCATTTTAAGAAAAGGCATCATGCACAAATCCGACTTAGAGTCCGCCCAACCATCACGCAAGACCAGGAAGCTATCTACGGCAGCAGCTTCTGAGGGGCCGCAGAGAGCAGCAGCAGTCAAAACAACACACTAGATCCTGCCAGACAAACGCAAAGAGCCTCAGCACATTCTGTTACCTGCAGGGAAAGTGGAGGAGCAGCCTAGTGGTTAGAGCAGCAGCCTGGTGACCAAAGAGAGAGGATCAAATCCCAGGGCTGCTCCTCGTGGCCTTGGGCAAGTCATTTAACCCTCCCTTGCCTCTCGCACAAACTGAGATTGTAAGATCCTCCAAGAAGGGGGAAGAAAAAGCATGAGCTAAATACTAAATACAAATAAAAATACATACGGAATCTAAGTTTAATATTTAGAAGTATGATGCCCAGTAATGCATTTTTCAGGACTGTTACGGTAGGGGTGGTGCTTCAATGATTTTTTTTCGAGAGCTGTTTTGGTTATTCCACGTAATCTTTATGTTTTTTGCTGCGCTGAATCCGAAAATTACCTCCCATTTTGTCATAGGACATCACGTTTCCTGACAATTTAGGTAACTATGTTAAATAAGGCAATACCTCAAAATAAATGGAAATAGACTTATAAAATTAAAGTTTTATTACAATATTTTCATGAAAATCCTTTTTTGAACTGAAATGAGCTCACCTACACACACTAAACTCGATTCTTCTTCCTTGTGAGGCTCCTCTTGGTGCATTTACGCTTGTGAGTAGCATCTGGAATGTCTCTCTGAAGCATCCAACAGTAGTCTGCCATCATTGTAATGCTCCATTTTCCCTGGTATCTCCTTTCCATCTCTTTAATGTCTTGGTGGAATCGTTCACCTTGTTCCTCACTCACAGCTCCCAAATTTTCAGGAAAGTAGTCAAGGTGGGACTGGAGGAAATGCACTTTCAAACTCATCAGGCAACCTAAAGCTTGAAATGCTTTCAGCATTCGTCCGACGATCGTTTTGTAGTGAGGATCTTTGTTATTGCCTAAAAATTTCTGTACGACTTCTTTAAATGCAATCCACCCTTCTTTTTGAGGATCCGTCATGGTATTGACAAACTCTTGATCAACTATAAGCCTTCTAATGTCTGGTCCGACGAACACACCTTTCTTCAATTTTGCCTCCGACAGGCCTGGAAACTTGGTGACCAAGTATTTGAAGCATTCTCCATCTCCTGGAAGTGATTTTACGAATTGCTTCATCAATCCCAATTTTATGTGGAGAGGTGGTAGAAGAACTTTATGGGAAGGTACCAAAGTTTCTTGGAGGACATTTTTTTCACCGACTGTTAGCACCCTCGGCTGCCAACTCTTCTTGGTCCAGTGATTTTGTCGGTCTCGACTGTCCCATAGACACAGAAAACAAGGATATTTGGTATACCCAGCTTGTTGCCCAAGCAGCATGCACAAGACCTTCAAGTCCCCACACACTTGCCAACCATGGTCTTCATATTTAAGTTTACGAAGAACCAATTCCAAGTTCTCGTAGGTTTCCTTCAAGTGTACGGAATGACCTACAGGTATGGAAGCATAAAAACTGTTGTGGAGTAAAACTGCTTTGAGACTTCTTTTTGAAGCATCTATAAAAAGACGCCATTGCTCTGAATCATATTGGATTTTAAAATGACCCATCAGACCTTCAACATCGATGCAATAAACCAACTTGTCTTCCTGGGCGAAGTAAGGAACAAACTCCTTTTCACGATGTCTGAACCATGAAGATGACGCTCCTGGCAACAATAAATTCCTGCTTTTCAGCCTTGATCCGAGTAACTCAGCGGCATCTTTGGGAAAATTCAAGTCTCTTACCAAATCATTCATCTCCTCCTGAGAAAACAATTTTGGTCTTGTATCATCTTCAAAGTCAGAACTTGATTCGTCATCTGGTTCAGGTATGACTTCACCTTCATCGGAGCTAGGTATCTTTTCCAAGGTAGCAGGGGGCTTGGGTACTGGTATATCTGTGCCTTGGGGGATGGGACGAATTGCCGAGTGAAGATTGGGGTATGAAATGGAATGCTTCCATTTGGAATTAAACCCTTTCACATCGCATGAACAAAAGTAACAGTCGTCACTATGGTTCTTTTGCTCTCGCCATACCATAGGAATCCCATAACGGAAAGATTTTTTCTTACCCTTGAACCAGTTTCGGAGGTCCTCAACACACCGTTTGCACACTTTATGAAGCGCCCAGACTTTATCTTGATCTCCAATTTTTAGTCCAAAGTATGCAAAGTATACTTGTTTCACAAAGTCTGTAATATTCTGCTGCTGCTTCAACACTGTATATTCACCACAGATGAAACAAACTGTCTGGCAAATTAATACACTTTCACGGAGCCATAACATAACGGTTGAAGAATGACGAGCTAACACGAATTGCGATGAAAAAGTGTGAACAGCCTAGAACCAAGAACCCGATGATTCGTGCACAAGTGTGGCATGCAGGAGAGAGCAGCTCTGTGTCTGTACACGAGACGTCACAGTGCTGGCCATGCCCCCCTGCACTGACCGGAGCTGCTGCTATCTGCCCTGTGTCTCCCTCCCACTGAATTCTTCAGGAAAGATTAACCCCTTCTACCATTAGAAGCACGGACTTAAAACTTGCTTAGCTTATGTATATATTGCTGACCGTCAGATTTACAGTGCTATATTTTTTTTACATAACTCAGACAACCCCTTTAAGTTTTTTTTGGCATTTTATATCTTAAATGCACTTATGTGAATTAATTAATAGTAATTTGAAAAAATTTGATAAATTTGAAGACAATTTTGCATGTTGTGGCAAATCATGACGTCTAGGAGTTTTTTCAATATTTTATTTGTTTTCCAGCACACCAAAATACATGGAAATTTGATGAAAATAATCAAACAGCTTTTTAGTCGCAGACCTGTGACAGTGGAGTTTAAATTATACTCGGGGGGGGGGGGGGGCGTGTAAGGCTGACCACCTCAGTTACTGCTCCCTTTTCCACTTCATTAATAAATATATTAAAAAGCACCCTGTAAAGAAACCAGACCACCATTTAATACTACTCTCTGTGTCCTATCTTAACCACATACTGCTCCACTCTAGGGCCTTGCCTTTTTTTCCATGACATTTTAATTTCCTAAGAAGATGGGACTGGATGGTTGCAATGGTGGCTCTTAGTAAGATCGGCGGCTATGTCAAGAGATCCCACTGCATGGGAGGATGAGGTGGTGATGAGTATAGATTTTTGTAATTCCATTCTGTAATTACTAAAGAGATCAATCAATAGATTGGTCAGCTTGGTAAAGGTAGTGGCGACCTGGATCCTTGTCTGGAACCATTAAAAAGCCCTCCAGAGAAACTTTATTGGCCAATTCAGTTCATTCATTCTACCCTTCAAAAAGATATTTCCCCCACAAAACAAACTAATTTTGTTACATCCCAAGCGTAAAGGACAGGAAGGGAGAGTTGGCTAATTGTTCAAATTATTGACCAATAGGCTCCTTGCCCTATCTAGAAGCAACAGTGATTAATGACTGCAATATTATTTTTGAAGATTTCAATATACTTGGTCCACTGCAATGCAAATTTAGATCCAGATTTAGCATAGAGACAGGTGGGGCTGTTGGAGCACCTACGAGTATATCATTTATGTGACAAAGGGCAATCTGGGCTGGTTTAATTGAAGCATTTGATTTTGTAAATTTATTGCTGCTATTCTCTGTAATGGGCAAAGCAGGGCAATGTCACCATGGCTGACTCTGTAGGGTACCCAATGGCTCAGTCTAACGGAATGAGAGTTGGATTGTGGAACGCACGGTTCCCTTCATCCCCTATTCTTTTCAATGTGTATGTGCAATCCTTAGCACACTCATCCAGTCAGGTTTTCAGGATATCCACACTGAATTTGCATGAAACAGATTTGCCTGACAAGCAGCCAGATCATGCAGATCTATCTCAACCTTGTTCATTGTGATATCCTAAAAACCCGACTGGCTGTGGAGCCCCAGGACTGGGTTGAGAACCACTGACTTAGGATACCTTATTGGAAGCCTTGGTGTTCCCGTTATATACTTGTGCAGATGCTATACAGTGATCCAACTGAGGGCTCCATGGATCCGACTCACGTATTATTTACTACCTGCCTGGCAGCCATCCAACTGTGCACAGATGAAAACTATTTATTGGTAAATCCTCCTCCTTCTTGACCTTTCTGTTACTTTTGACACTGTTGATCAGCACCTTCTCCTCGATGCCCTGTCCTTGCTTGGATTTAGGGGCTCTGTTCTGTCCTGGTTATTGTTTATTTACATTTGATATACCGCCCCCCATTACATCGGGGCGGTTTACAATAAATAAAATAAAACAGAAAAAGGAAAAGAAGTTACAATAACTTAATAAAACAGAAAGAGAAAACCAGAAGAAAATAAAGGAAAATAAAGACAGGATTAAGTAAAAGTAGGAGCAGAAAGATTAAGAATCAAGGAGGAAGGTTAAAAGCCAAGGAAAAAAGGTGAGTTTTGAGAAGAGAGTGGAATTTAGAATAAGACTCTTCTAGTCGGAGGGTGGTGGGTAGGGAATTCCACAGGGAGGGACCAAGGTAGAAAAATGCTGACTGTCTGGTTGATTGGAGGTGAGCCTGAGAGGGGGAGGGAAGGTGCAGACGATTAACATGAACAGATTGGAGACTACGGGTGGGAGTGTGGAAAGTGAGTAGATCGGATAGATATTGAGGTCTATGAAGATAAATTGCCCGATGAACTAAAGAAAGAATTTTGAATTGGATACGGAAATTTAACGGTAACCAATAGAGGTGTTGCAGAATTGGAGTGATATGATCACGGGGGGAAGCATGTAGGATCATCCGAGCTGCGGTGTTCTGCAATAGCTGTAACCGGTGACATTGATATTGAGGAATGCCAGCATAAATGACATTACAGAAGTCCAGTCTAGTGATGACCAAGGAGAGGAGAAGAGTGGTAAGGGCTTGAGATGATAGAAAAGGTCTGATGGCACGAATCTGGCTAAGGCAGAAGAAAGAGCGTTGAGTGACCAGGGAAATATGATCATTGAAAGTAAGGTTGCTGTCAAGAAGGACGCCTAAGTAGCGAAGCCTAGAGACCAGAGAAATTGGGGTGCCTGAAAGGGAAGGAATAGGCAACGGGATAGTGGAACTGTGAGAAAACCAGATGGCAGCCGTCTTGGAAATATTGAGAATGAGACAGCTTGAGGAGAGCCATGAAAAAACCAAGGACAAACAGTTATTGAGAGGAGTGATGTCAGGATGAGAAGAGGAAGTATGATATAGAAGGAAAATATCGTCGGCGTAGTAATGTCCTGAGATGCCAGATTGTTGGATTAATAGCGCTAAAGGGGCCAAAAATATGTTGAATAGTGGGGGGGGGGCCAGTATTGAGCCCTGTGGGACACCGCAGGTGAGAGAGAACTTATCTGTGGTAGAGGAGGCAGAGGTGACAGCAAATGACCGGGAGTATAGGAAAGAGTGGAACCAGTGATAGACAGTACCTCGAAGACCTGCGTCCCGTAATCTGGAGAGGAGGAGAGAATGATCCACGAGGTCAAAAGCGGCCGACAGATCTAGAGATACCACCACCGTGATATCACCACGATTGTGAGAAGAGTGAATTTCATTCATAACAGCAGTAATAGTGGTTTCAACGCTGTGGTCAGGCCGGAAACCAGATTGCCGGGGATGGAGAAAATGTGTTGAGTCAAGGTAATGAGAAAGTTGGGAGAAGACCGTTTTTTCCAAGAGTTTAGAAGCAAATGAGAGGTTAGATACTGGTCGGTAATTTGCTGGTACAGATGGATCTAAAGAGGGATTCTTTAGAAGGGGACGGACCAAAGTGTGCTTCCATGAGTGGGGAAAGGATCCGGATGACAGACTAGAGTTGATGATGGTGAGGAGTGGCTGAAATAAGTCAACAGAATGTTCAAAGAACCAGGTGGATGGTATGGGATCTAATGGACAGGTGGTTTTACGTGTAGTGGACAGAAGCTTGATAAGTTCTGAGGATGTAATGGGGTAAAAGTTGGCCCAGGAGTGACAGAGTGACAGGGACGCTGAGGGTGAAATGGGGGGAGGCGAAGAAAGGGGTTGAGGACAAAAGGAAAGAGATGAGCACAGGTCTTGGACTTTGGAGGAAAAAAAGGAGGCCAATTTAGTGGGACTGGGGGCTAGCGCAGAGATGGAGGGCTGATGCGAGGAATGTGATTGTAATCGGGAAAGAGTTTTAAGGGTGGTGAATAGATGCCAGGGTCTATTAGGGGTTGAGATGATTGATTCAGAATAGAAACAGTGCTTAGCGTGATGAATACTGGAACGATATTGTGCATGACAAGATTTGAAATGTTGATAAGAGGCTGCCGATTTAGTTTTTCTCCAGAGATGTTCCGCTCTCCGTAACTGGGAGCGTTGTAATTTGAGTCCTGGATGGAACCAAGGGTGTCAAACAGTATGATGAGGATAATGGGGTCGTAGAGGTGCAACCTGGTCTAAAGCACGAGATAGTTCTGTGTTCCAGGAGGTAACCTGGGATGAAGGTGATAAGGAAGAGAAATTAGAGGGAGGAGGGTGGTAGACAGTGGAGAAAGTTTGCAGGGTTGCTGAATTAATATGGCGGGAGGAACGAACTGGCATGGGGGAAGGATTAGGAGGAAAAGGTACGGATAGAAGGGAAAAGCGTAGTTACTCACCTGTAACAGGTGTTCTCCAGGAGCAGCAGGAATCAGTCCTCACATATGGGTGACGTCGGCGCCGACGGAGCCCTCGCGGAGCAATTTTCCCCAGCTTTCAAAGAAAGCCTTTGGGAATTGCAGCGCGCATGCGCGGTCGCCTTCCCGCCCAAGGGTGCCATCTTAGCCAGTCAGATGACATAGCTAAAAAAGACAGCATAAAAATTTGCAAAAAAACTTAAGCAGATGATTGCAACTCCAAGGGGAGGAGGGAGGGTTGTGAGGACTGATTCCTGCTGCTCCTGGAGAACACCTGTTACAGGTGAGTAACTACGCTTTCTCCAGGACCAAGCAGGAAGTCAGTCCTCACATATGGGACTCCCAAGCTTAAGGCTACCGGAGACCCTAAGCACAAAAATGAGCTCCCTCTAGCTCAGCAGCACAGAAGGAAGGAATCTTCGCTGAATTATTACCCACTGGTAGCCCACATCCGGGATGGAGGGTAGGAGTTGCTCAAACCTCAAAGAGATTACGGAGGACTGCCTGTCCGAAAGCACTGTCCCTGCGGGACTCCCTCTCGAGACAGTAATGGACCGCAAATGTCTGGCTCGAAGACCAAGTAGCGGCCCGGCAGATGTCTGCCAGCGGAACAGAGCGGAGGTAAGCCACTGACGTAGCCTTTGCCCGAACACAATGAGCCGTGACTCGACCATCCAAGGAGAGCCCGGCTGCCCCATAAGCCCAAGTGATACAGTCCGCAACCCAGATGGACAGAGTACGCTTGGAGACCGGGAGCCCCAATTTATTGGGATCAAAAGACACAAAAAGCTGAGCAGCTTTACGGTGCTCCCGCGTACGGTCAAGGTAGAAGTTCAATGCCCTTCTACAGTCCAGGGTATGGAGGACCATTTCAGCTCGGCTGGAGTGTGGTCTGGGAAAGAAGGTCGGAAGTACCACCTCCTGATTGATGTGAAAAGGGGAGACCACTTTTGGAAGAAATTTTGGGTGAGTCCGTAGGACTACCCTATTTTTGTAGAACCGAGTGTAAGGGGGATCAGACACGAGGGCCTGCAATTCACTTACGCGTCTAGCGGAAGTGAGGGCTATCAAGAACAATGTTTTCCAAGAAAGAAAACGGAGAGAACAGGTAGCCATAGGTTCAAAAGGCGGACAGGTGATCCGCTGTAAAACCACATTCAGATCCCAGTCAGGCGCTGGCGGGCGCAGAGGCGGTTTAAGTAGAAGGAGACCTCGGAGAAACCTCGCTACGAGAGGGTCGCTGGAAAGAGGTCTGCCGTCCACCGGTACATGATGTGCTGAAAGAGCACTGAGGTGAACTTTGACGGAGTTGGACTTAAGTCCCAGATTAGAGAGGTAGAGCAAGTACTGCAAGATCACCGACACCGAGCAGGAGAAGGGATCCTGAGACTGCTGGGTACACCAAACGGAAAAGCGACGCCATTTAAGGGCGTAGCATTTGCGGGTAGAAGGTCGCCGAGAAGCTAGGACGACCTCTTCCACCTCTGCCGGCAGGAGAAGGGGAGCAAGGACTACCCTCTCAGCAGCCAGGCCATTAGATTGAGAGATCTGAGGTTGGGGTGTAGCAGAGACCCCTGATCCTGAGTGAGGAGATCCGGTTGAAACCCCAGAGGGAATGGATCCTCTACCGCTAATTGCAGCAGGAGTGGAAACCACGGCTGTCTGGGCCAGCGAGGGGCCACCAGGATCATGGAAGCCTTGTCTCGGAGAACCTTGAAAAGAGTTCGAGAGACTAGCGGGATGGGAGGAAAAGCATACAGAAGGCTCTCCGACCATGAGAGTAGAAAAGCGTCTGCCGCAACTCGAAGGGGATGTGGCTGACGAGAGCAGAAGCGAGGAAGTTGCCGGTTGTGAGGACTGGCAAATAGATCCATCGTGGGGAGGCCCCACTTTAGAAAGAGCTTCTGAACTACCAAGGGATCCAGGCGCCACTCGTGCGGCTGGAGGATCCTGCTGAGTTTGTCCGCCAGGCAATTTTCTTGGCCTGGGAGATAAACTGCCTTGAGGAGAACGCCGTGACTGACGGCCCAAGAGCAGAGCTTCTGTGCTTCCCGACAGAGAAGGAGCGAGCCCGTGCCCCCCTGTTTGTTCACGTAGAACATGGCAACTTGATTGTCCGTCTGGACAAGGACGGACTGGTGAGAGGTCAGGTGGGAGAAAGCCTTGAGAGCCAGGCGGATCGCTCTGAGCTCCAGGAAGTTGATCTGCTGAGCAGACTCCCACGTGGTCCAGAGGCCCTGAGTACGTGCCCCTTGGCAATGTGCTCCCCAACCCAGGAGGGACGCATCTGTCGTCAGCACCTGGGCCGGCTGAGGTGACTGAAAAGGCATGCCGAGTACCAGGTTCGGCCGATGAAGCCACCACTGGAGAGACGAGGCCAGCGGCTCGGAGATGCGCACTAGGTCTGCTAGGCCGCCTGTGGCTTGTTGCCACTGCTTGCGAAGACACCATTGAGCAGGCCGCATATTCAGACGGGCATTGGGGGTCACATGGACGGTGGAAGCCATATGGCCGAGCAGTCTCAGGAAGCGCCTGGCGGAGACCAGGGACTGGCTGTGAAAACGGTCGGCTAGGTCCATGAGCCGTTGAGCCCTGTCGAGAGGCAGGAAAGCTCGCGCCTGAGGAGTGTGCAGTCTTGCGCCGATGAACTCGAGATCCTGTGAGGGGAGCAAAGTGGACTTTGCGAAGTTTATGACAAAGCCCAAGTACTGCAGAAGAGTCACCGTGCGGTGTGTGGCGTTGGTGACCTCCGGAGCGGACACTGCTCTGATGAGCCAGTCGTCGAGGTACGGAAAGACATAGAGGCCGTGAAGCCGGAGATGGGCCGCCACCACCGCGAGACATTTTGTGAAGACTCGCGGTGCGGAGGACAGGCCAAAGGGCAGTACCCTGTACTGGTAATGATTTCCTGCCACCACAAACCGTAGGTATTGGCGGTGGCTTGGGTGGATGAGGATGTGCGTGTAGGCATCCTTTAGATCCAAGGAGCATAGCCAATCTCCCTGCTGGAGGTAGGGCAGAAGGATTCCAAGGGTAAGCATTTTGAACTTTTCCCGCACGAGGAACCTGTTGAGGTTGCGCAAGTCCAGGATGGGTCTGAGGCCTCCTGTTCTTTTTGGTACTAGAAAATACCTGGAATAAAAGCCTTGACCTCTCAGGTGGTGGGGCACCGGTTCCACCGCCTGTTCCTGTAGAAGACCTGCTAACTCCTGAAGGAGTAAGTCCCTGTGCAGAGGGAGTCGTGGAGGTTCTCCCGGGAAATAGGAGGGAGGGACCTGGTGGAAGTGGAGAAGATAGCCTTCTCTTACGACTTGAAGCACCCAGGCATCTGAAGTGATGTTGGACCACCTGTGGGCGAAGTGAACCAGCCGGCCTCCGGTGCTGGGAGGGGCCAGCGGAGGGGGAGAGGCTATGCTGAAGGAGTCAAAAGCCCCCACCCTGCTGAGCAGGGGCTGGTGGTGCAGGCTTGGGGGCTTGCTGCCTACGGGACCCGTTACCCCGTCCCTTGGCCTGCTGGCCCTGTTGGGGAGCTGCGGGGGCCTGATATTGGGGGTAGTGTTTATAGGCAGCCGCCTTTCTCGGGTAAAAGGACTTCTTTCCCGAGCCCTTCTTTTTCTGGGAAGGGGCGGAGGTCTTCCTAGAAAGCCTAGTCCTGGTGAGAGTCTCTGTCTCTAGTTGTGCAGCCTTCTCGTCCATAGGTTTGCCAAAGAGGTTTTCACCTCGGCAGGGGACATCGACCAACTTGTCCTGCACCCAGGGCTCAAGGTCAGACGACTGAAGCCAAGCCTATCGGCGGGCACCGATGCCGGCTGCGGCCACTCGAGCCGAAGCTTCAAAGCCATCATAGGCTGCTCGGGATATGAATTTTGAGCATTCCCGAATGCCAGTGGACAAGGCTAGGAACCTCCGCAAAGGTTCCTCGGACAATCCAGCGGAGAATCCGGCTAGCTCTTTAGCCAGGTCTCGGAGATACATGCCCATGTATAGCTGGTAGGTCTGGACACGACACGCAAGCATAGAGCCCTGGAAACACTTCTTACCAAGGCCATCCAGGTTACGGGCCTCCCTGCCAGGAGGCACCGAGGAGTGCATCTTCTGGCTCTTAAGACGATGCATGGCCGATTCCACTACCATGGAATGGTGTGGTAGCTGTGCTTTTTGGAAGCCAGGGCTCTTGCGGACTCGATAGATAGAATTGACCCGCTTGCTCCGGACCGGCGAGGAGGCCGGACTCTCCCACATGCGGAAGAGTAGTCGTTCCAGCATGGGAGGAACCGGTACAGTAAAGTGTTCCCTGGCGGGAGAGTCATACTGGAGGGCGTCGAGCTCTTCGGCTCGAGGCTCCTCCTCGGGATCCGCAGGGAAGGCCAAAGCCTTGGCCATATCCCTGACGAAGTCCGAGAACCGGGCAGCCTCCGGAGGGGACTGCTTCCGAGGTTCGGACTCAGGTGAGTCCGAGGGGACACACCGAGTCCGAAAAGAATCAGGCGACTCTTCCTCTTCAGACTCCCAGACCGACTCCGAGGAGGAATCGGTGGGGTCGGCCCGGGCAGGCTGCGGCGCCGGCCGCCCCGACGCCGAGGGAGTCGGCGTCAACGACCTCGGTCCCGAACGGGAGGCCGAGGGTGACCTCGACCGAGGATCGACTCGAGTTCGCATGGACTCGAGGATCGGCTCGGTCTCCGGGGTCGACTTAGACGTCGACGTCCCGGCGGTCGGGGCAGCGGCGCCAGCGAGGCTAGCGAGCAGTGCCCGCTGCTGGTCCATGAAGGCAGACAGTCTGCTCTCCAAGGCCGTCAACCTGAGTCCGACCTCAGGTGACCCAGCAGCCCCCGACTCGGGGCCCGACGTCGGCGGTCTCGGAGGCGAGTCCAGGAGGACCACAGGACTTACCCGAGCAGGCAGCTCCGACTCCATGCGAGGTCGCTTCGAGAGGTGCTCCTTCTCCAAGGACCCGGGACGGCTATCGGGGCTATGCGACCTGGCCCTCGCGGAGCCAGGAGCGTCCACCGACGCCGCCCTCGCGGGTTTCACCTTCCGTTGATGGTCCCCGGAGGGAGAACCCCTGTCGGAGGAACTCCGGCGACGGTCAGAGCTGGAACCTCTGGACGCCGAGGCCTCCGACGAGGTCCGGGTACGGCTGGGGTCAGCGAAGATCCTATCCCGCTGATGCCGCCGACTTCTCAACGCTTTGGAGGACATTTTGCCACAGGCCCCACAGATCATTTCTTCATGATCCGGGCCCAGGCAGCGGAGGCAATTATCATGTGTGTCAGTTAGTGACATATTTCGGTCACACTGACCACACCGCTTGAAACCACTGGCAGCCATCGGGGGAAAAAGGGCCCCTGCGAGGTCAAAAGACCGGGCTGCCAGTGAAAAAACCGAAAACGAAACTGACTAAATCAGAAAAACCGAAAAAGAAGAAGAGGACTCGCGACCGGCGTCGCGAGTCCGGGCGGGAAGAAGACCGGCGTCAAACCGAAGGAAAAAAGAGAATATTACGAATAAAATCAACTTTTTCGCGGGGACACGACGGGTACGTCTGTAGGGCTCCGCGGAAAAAAGAAGACTGGCTAAGATGGCACCCTTGGGCGGGAAGGCGACCGCGCATGCGCGCTGCAATTCCCAAAGGCTTTCTTTGAAAGCTGGGGAAAATTGCTCCGCGAGGGCTCCGTCGGCGCCGACGTCACCCATATGTGAGGACTGACTTCCTGCTTGGTCCTGGAGAAAGGTAAGGTACAAGTGATCAGACCACGGAACAGATTTGGAGATAGGTGATGAGATCTGAGTTGGGAGGTTTGACGGGGAAATGACCAAATCTAAGGTATGACCAGCGGCATGAGTCGGGAGGTTCACATGCTGAATCAAAGAAAGGTCTCGAATAAGTGCGCAAAAGGACACGTCTCTAGTTGAAGTGGGTGAATCAAAATGTACATTAAAATCCCCTAGCATAATTAGCTGAGGAAATTGTAAGGTCAAATCAGAGACAGAGGAAAGGAGGGTATCCCATAGGGAGGGAGAGGATGATGGAGGGGAGTAGAACAACAGAAATTGGAGAGCTGGTTGGGCATTCAGCTGGAGAAGGAGAGATTCTGGATAGCGTAAGGATGCGGAGATTTGAGAAATCGGGCCAAAGGAGCGATATATAATCGCAACTCCACCGCCTGTCTGCGCAATGCGTGGGACAGAGATGGCATCATAGCTCGGAGGGAGGCATCGTGCAAGAAGAGGATCGTCCCCTCTTTTTATCTCTCCCACTGCACGTTTACTGTTTGTTCTGGTGCACCTTCCTCTACTGCTATCCTGCTTTCGGCTGGTGTACCCCAGGGCTCTGTCTTGGGACGTCTCCTTTTCTCTCTCTACACTCAGTCCCTTGGTGCAATCATCTCCTCCCCTTGTTTTCAGTACCATCTCTACAATGACGACTCTCAGATCTACCTCTCCGCACCTGAAATCTCTCCAGGAATCCAGTCCCAGATCTCTGCCTGCTTATCTGAAATTGCTGCCGGATATATCACCGCCGTCTGAAAGTGACCATGGCCAATACTGACTCCTTATCTTTCCCCTAAACCCACCTCCTCCCTTCCTTGCTTCTCTATTTCTGTGATGAACACTCTACTCCTCCCCATTTCCTTGGCTCACAATCTTGGGGTCATCTTTGACTCTTCTCTTTTTTTTCTGCACTGATCCAATAGATAGCTAAAACCCATCAACGCTCAATTGGATATTAAGTAGAATATCCCCCATTTCAGATCCTAAGTGCTAGCATCGGGGCGTTCTGGGGGTGAGGCAGAAGTAGCACCCAGGGAAACCGGCGAGAGGCGATGTTCAGCTGCTTAAATGGTTATCCTAAAGCAGCTAAAGTTAGGCACTTGAAGGCTCCTCTGACTTTAGAACTTCAGCCAACCAGCCAGTGGCTGAATATCCCCCCCCACCCCCGGTCGTTTCTCTCTCTATATCATCAGTAAAATTTGTCCCTGCCTTTCTGAGCACACTACTAAGACCCCTATCCATTCTCTAGTCACTTCTCGTCTGGACTACTGCAACCTCCTCCTCGCTGGTCTCCCTCTGAATCATCTCTCCCCCTTCAATCTCTTCAACACTCAGCCGTGTGGCTAACCTTCTGCCAGCCCCGATATGCTCATGTAACCCCTCTTCTCAAGTCACTTCACTGGCTCCCTAGCCGTTTCCACATCAAACGTCTCCTACGTACCTACAAGTGCATTCATTCTGCAGCTCCTCACTACCTTTCCTCTCATCACTCATTGTGGGAGGAATGGCCTAGTGGTTAGGACAAGGTACTTCAGGCTGGAGGGCTGGGGGTTCAAGTCCCACCTGGGGACAGCAATCTCAGGCCGGAGGGACTGGGATTTCTAGTCCTATAGGCACTCCTTGTGGTCTTGGGCAAGCCACTTAACCCTCCATTGCCCATGTTCCCTGTAAGTATTTAGCGTATGTGTGTCATATCCCCTCGTGTTAAATGTATCTCCCAATTGACCGCTTTGACCCGGTGAAAAGCGGGATATAAATACAGCTAAATAAATAAATAAATAAAATAAATCACTCCTTTCACCCCTTACTGGGAACTCCAGACTGTCCATTCCACCTTGCTGCTCCTTATGACTAGAACAAACTACCTGAATCAGTGTGTCGGACTCCTTCTCGATCCCTATTCAAATTCAGAGTTAAAACCCAACTCTTCAAGGATGCTTTTAGATCCCCTTGTTCACCTGCTCACTATCTATGTGTATCTTTATCATTCCCCTAAACTTACCTTAGTCCCTAGTTGGTTGTGTTGTCTGTCTGTACAGTGCTGTGTACCCGTTCAGCGCTACACAAATGATAAGTAGTATTACGTATTCATAGGAGATGCTGAACTAGAGTGAAGTAGGGGTGGGGAGATGGAATGAGAATCTGCACATGGAGGGAGTCTGCAAGGGAAGGGGAGAAGAAGAGCATACTGGGAGTAGGGAGGGGAGGGGGAGATGCTGGATAAGACGGGATAAAGATAGAGAGACGGGATAAAATTATGGACATACTAGTCCCTATTATTTATCAATTGTGTAGCACATCATGGCGTACACAGCACTGTACAGACACATGGAAGAGACGGTCCCTTACAGTCTAGTCAAGACAGACAACAACTTGGGACTAGGATAGATCTAGGAGAATAGTAAGGAAACACATAGGACGTGAACAGGAGACTGAGGGGACCAGCAGAGGCAAGGTTTTAGCCTGGATTTGAACAGGGTCAGAGATGGAGCCTGGGGGAGGAGTATGCAACAAAGGGAATATGCTGGACTATGTGAGGGGTAGGGCACTGAGCCGCTCTTGGTGAAGGGGGGAGGGGCACACTGCTGAAGATTTGTCTTATGTGCCTTCTTATTTACCATATGAGGTCCTGCTTCCCATGTTTTTAAGGGATGGCTTGCTGAATTTAATGTCCTCTTTCACAGCACCATTTAGATATGTACAATAGAAGCATGCCTATGACCTCAACACAACGTATTCCACGATACATAGTACTCACAGCTGAACCGCACATCCCTGTACGAAAACCAGGACTGGTTCAGAGTCCAGCATGACCTAGAGTGAGTGCCCTTTGTCCGGAAACTGGAACTTCCTTTACCAAGAACAACTGTGCCGCTACCTCCCCTTCCTCAC
Source organism: Ichthyophis bannanicus (assembly GCA_033557465.1). NCBI lineage: Eukaryota > Metazoa > Chordata > Amphibia > Gymnophiona > Ichthyophiidae > Ichthyophis > Ichthyophis bannanicus. The sequence goes on along the minus strand of CM066034.1, from coordinate 1,017,381,137 downwards.
CCCCTCCCCTGCTGGATACTTTTACTCCTCCTTTATCCCTCTTCCTCTCCACCCTCCAGGATGCTAGTCCCACATCCCTCACCCCCCAGAATGCTGTCTCTCCTTCCACCCCCCTCTTCTCCACCCTGAGGATTCTGACCCCACCTCTCTCCCAGCCACTGGTCGCCATTACCGTTTTACAGACGGACTTGGCCTCTTCAGAAAACTTTGAGGAATATACTTCTTCTGTCTCCAGGACTCTCCTGTCTACCTCTTCTCTCTTCACCTTCTCCTTCCTTCCTCGGAAGGGTGACTGGCCAGCAATCATCTCGTAGATCAGGCAGCCCAGACCCCAGTAATCAGGGCTGAAGGTGTACCTCTGATTGTTCAGGACTTCAGGAGCTGGAAGCAGGGCACAGACAAACCTTATAATCAGAGCGAACCCAGGGCAAACCACAAAATGTTATGCAGAAGCTGCACGGCTAGCAATCCTTCCCGCTTGTTTGCAGATTCAACAGCCAAGAAAATATTGGACTTGCTCTTTAACTGTGTTACTAACACCAAAATTGCACAATGAAAAAAATAAAAATCAGACACACTTTCATGAACCAAGGATTTGTTTTAATTACAATTTATGTATCTAAATTACCATATTTTGCTTCTAAATGAACTTGCATCATTTCCCTGGTTGAATTTTGCTACAACTTTGGTATTTTTTGTTTTTAGGTGCTATAATAGACCTATTTTTTATTATTATAAAAGAGCAGTCATAATGAGAATAATCTGCAAGGAGTGTTTGTCTGTGTCTGTGTGTGGCTGTCTGTGTCTGTGTGTGGCATGGGCAACTGCTCAATTCCAGAAGCTCCCTGCCCCACATTGCGAGAGCTGCTGCTAAACATGCTGGCACAGAGGACAGAAATGTGAAAGGAGGTCCCAGAGCCCACCAGCAGGCTGCATCTCTTTCAGATTCAGGCGTGCTGGGACCTCCTGTGGTATGGGCGCCCAGGGTAACTGCCTATTTACACCCCACTAACGCCAGTCCTCCCTACCTCACCAAGCAGCCAGCACAGAACAAAACTGAAAGACTGTCCCAAACTGCTTGTTACCATAAAACAGTCTAGTGTAAACTCTCATTTTAGAAAGCAAATCAGGAAGAGTGAGGTACATATGAGCACACACAAAGGTGTGAACAGCAATAAACGTCTAATGTGAGAGTCTAATGTGATGCGGATTTATACTCTACCTTCCCAATGGTTTCAAAGGGGATCACAAAATAAACAGAATTATTTTATTCCGAATCTCATATTGCAATAAAACCTAACCCTTCATACATACATAAACCAAATCACACTGCAAATCACAATATTCTTAATCCCTCCCCAAACAGAATAATAAAAGGTAAACCTTGTAAATAAAAGTCCTTTTAAAGCAACTGTTAGAGACTCAGAGGGGTATTTTCAGTTGTGGCAGCTATAATTTAAACATCGATATTTAGTGCTGGGGCATATGCAGCGACCTGCACGGGATATCCGGATTCTGCAGTCCAGTTAGTGGTGATATTCAGCTGCTTACCAGATTGCAAAACCAGAAAGACAGCGCGGTTTTTCACCAGTCCTAACCAGGGCTCGCTAATGGTACCACCCTGCTCTATGCAAGGATTTTCCCCTTTGCTAAATGGATAGCAACAGGGCATTTAAATCACTGGGGGGGGGGACGGGACGGCGGGATATTCAACGGCACTAAATGAAGCCACATATATCCCTTTGAATTTGCCCCCCTTTGACTTCTGAAATAAACAACCTTGGTCATAACTGTTAGTTTATTCTAGATCATCGGTACGTTTCCCAGAAGGGGATGTTCGAGTAACTACAAGTCTACAATCTTTGACTGATGGAAGCATCAATTTACCTTCCTCTTGGGTGCGTAAGACATGAGAAAGTACATATTATACTACCTATTTTCCCAGATATTTGGGAGCCCTCCCCATCTCACCCTGTGAACAAATAGCACAGGTTTAGAGAGAATGCGACAACAGATTGAGAACCAATATAACTGAACCAGGGCAGGCTTAGCTCAATTTCACCGCTGTCCCTCACCACTGGTTCAGGTGCCGTATTATGAATTGAAAATGGCCAAGCAGTTTCTTCAGTAACTCCAGGCTACAGCAATCCAGGCATGATATCACCACTGTCTGGATTACTTCCAGCTCCAGAAAAACCGTTATCTAACAAACCACGAGCAGATACAAAATGCTTTTCTGCTCCACTGAGGAAACGTTGACTCTCTATAGCCAAAGTGGACTTTGTGCCCAGCTGTGTCTGGCAGAGGGTATGTGGGATGAATGTGCAGGGCTGTGAGGGGGGCTATGCATGTGGAGAGGATGGAAATTGTGATGCGAGGGGTGCCATCCGTCCCCGGCTGCTGCGGAGGGCCCTGGGGCTTGTTAGGAAGCTGTAGCTGCTAACACGCCACAAGCTCTAAGTGCTTCCCGTGAAAAACAAGGAGGATTTCATTTTTGACCTGATCCAAGATATTCTCATTTGGTGACCTTAAATTCCTTCTTGCAAGAGTTATTTTTCCCTTTAACATTCTCCCTTCCAGCCTTCCATCTACTGGAAGCGTAAAAGGCAGAGATGAGTCCCAGTCAGATGGCTGGATTTGGTCACCTGGTAACTGTGCACTGTACGACATGGTGGCCCTGGATTTTTCCACTGCACTGAGTGGGGGAGGTTACTGTGACTTATTCAATTCTTGTAATTGCTACAAAAGCCTCAGAGTAACAGCAAAAGATTTAGAAGGGAACCTTTCTTATACAAATGAATTAATTAGAAGGTGTCACAAAGAGTCGTAACTGCTATACAACAGGACAGAGAGAAGAGATGAGAATTATGCAGCCACGGAGGGAGGAGAGTGATAGTGCAGTGCGTGGGACTCACCCATATATCCCACAGTGCCCACGCGACCACGTATTGTCTCCCCATCAGGGATCTTCACAGCAAGACCTAGATCTGAAATTCTAATGTGACCTGTGGAGAGCAAAGCATGGAAGAGGCTTCAGAGAGGGGTGCTCAAAAGCAGAGGTCCACTGCAGTTAGCGCTGTGTGCGCGAGGTTACATGAGATAAGAAACCAGGAGAAGACCCACTGCAGCCCGTGCAGTGTATCAGATTATAGTGGCAATTCTGTCTTTCGCCACTAGAGGGAGCATCTCACACACTCTTCCACGGACAGTTCCAGACTCTTCTCCTGCGCAGATTCTGCATCACCAGTTAGAGAATTCTGTGCAGTTTCTGAAAATCCGTGGCACATTTGCATGATTTTAAATCATTTTGTATATTATATATTAAATAATGCAAATATATTTTACACAATAAAATAGGAGTTTTGCAAACCTGCAGGCCGTTGCAGAAAACCAATGAGGCCTTTATGAGCAGATAACGCAACTGAAGCACAATTACCAACAGAGGTAAATGCAGAAAAGAGACGGACACACATGTAAACAGTAAAGGAAAAGCTAGTGCACACAATGCCAAGAGTATTTAAAATGAGCTGCGCGTATTAAAATAACTGTGTGTAAGTGTACCTCGGTGTGACTGAAGACACACAACACACTAAAAAATGAAGTCATCAGTCAAAAATAACCCCCACTACCAAAACCGCAATGAATGTCAGGCCGAACGGACTGGAGCAGCGAGAGAAAACCTCTCTGCACAATGGTCCGTAAAGCCCTTTTTTTTACTTTTTTTTTTGTAAACTTGAAAGACTTATCTGTTGTCTGAGTCCACGACGATCCCAGGCCGTCCTTCGTGAGCTGGCTTATAAATGCACGACATGCATGTTTCGGGTCCCAGGAAGACCCTGCTTCAAGTGTTCACCCTCTAAAGAATTGAAGGAGTAAACGCCGGGAACTCATAAAACTTCAACGGTTCTTTAAATGGCAAGCTCCAGAAGCTGAATGGCTGCTCAATTGTATTGCGCTTTAGAGGTCTAATGGTCCTGCCAATGTAAAGTAGAGAACAGGGGCACTGAAGCTGGTTGTCATGGTGGCAGCCCCTAGTGGCCAAGGGCGGTAAGGGCATGCTCCACGATATATTTATTTTCAAGGAGCGTGGTGCAATGTAAGGCCAAAAATGGAGTTTGGTCTTATCTATTTTCAGCTCCTTGTGTGCACATAATAATTCAGCCAAGAGTGTAGGGAAACAAGGCTTTTATTACCCGTCTGTGCAAGGGTTCAATTAAGACAGTGGAAATCAAAGAATGTCCTTTGTTTGAAAAGGTTCCAGTAATAAACAGGTGGGCTAGCTGTTAGTAGCTTCACAATTAGTGCCAAGGAAAATGGAGGAATTCAGTTCATTCCAAACAAAACAATTAAACAAGTTTTCTTCTTATTTACACGGTGGCTATAGACTCTAGGCTAGTAGCCATACACAACACACAATCCATATCTTCTTCCTGAGGCATGGGAATAGCGTTTATATCTTCTACGTCCATAGATTCTGCCTCACTAATTTCCCCCGTGAAGTAAATACTATCCCTGGCTGTTACAGCATTACATGGACTGTCTCCGCTGACCTGCCTCCAATAAGACTGGGTTTTAAGTTTTCTTGGTAATTCTTGAAACCACTCTGGTTTCTTTCTTCTTCTTACAAAGTGAGTATTTGCTTTAGCAGTGCTTCTAGGAGTTAAGCATTCTTTAGGAGGAATAAATCTTTCATACCTTGAGTTTCTGTAGCTGGACTCCCTGGAGCCTTCTCTCCCAAGAGCATCTCTTTTGCAACAGTTTTTCTGCCGGTAGCTTCTGGGCAGAGCTGTGCTTCCTGGCAGCTTAGCAAAACCTGGTATGGATTCAGCTCTATGCTTCAGTGGTAAAGTAGCTTTGCTAAAAACTCCTTTTCCTCGAGTACCTGGTAAAACTTGTCCAGCAGGTTCCAGTGACTGCAGGTCTTCCTCCAAACCTGGTTCTCTGGATATGTCTCTCAGCTTTGGACTCAGGAACGTTGCTTGAGCAGGGAGTGGCACACTCTCCACCCTGACTGCTTTCCCCAGCAGACTCCCTCTGAACAGCTGCTCTGGTAGCTTGGCCCCTCTGAACTCCATCTCTGTGAATTCCGTTCCCTTGGGCTTGCTCAAGGAGGATTCCTTCCTTCAGGTCTCTCCTTCTTTCCTTAGCCGTGCTCCTTGTTCCTTCTCCAAGTCCTTCTGCTCCTTGTTCTGCTGCTTCACTTTCGGCAGCCGTGCTCCTTACTGCTTGGCTTTTTCTCTCCCACTCTGCTTTGCTAGAATTAAACTTCTGCTTATAAAGGGATTTTCTCTTTGAATCTCCCGGGCTCATTCCCAGGTGCAACTGGTTAGATCTCCTAGCCTCATTAGCTTCTGTATGATCACTCCTGCCCCCTCTAGCTGTGCTTTGAGGTAATTGCACATCTAGATCTCTGAGAAACAGGGTTTCTTTTCAACTTTGCATCTTTATTAGTACCAGCCTCATGACATGATATACGACATGACTAGACAGGCATGTGGTAGACCCCAAAAAGCGATGAGTCTGTCCTGTCCTGGGATGCTGCCACGTAATGCCCTCCAGGGTGTTCTGACAAAAACTACAATGTTGGCAGGCCTAGTGCCCCTGATTTAACTGTGATTTTAAGGGACTATAAAACGGTAACGCGGAATGTACCAAATGGTCCCTAAGATTCGTACCCCATGTGTAAGCCAACGAGAGAGGTTTTTGAAAGCAAGGATAAAGGTGGAGTACATGCCAATATTTCTTCAACAGGCAAGTTATGGCCGATGTATGGCTCATGAAAGGTGCTACCCCTATAACACAATCATTGATGGTTTTCTCTGAAAATGTCTCTGGTTCCATAGACGAATCCCTAAGTAGCCATTCACGGTGGGAAAACCGTGCCCGGACATAGGCATTCCGAATAACGTTTCTCGGGTAACCGCGAGCCAAAAGGCGAGCTCGAAAATCGCCAGCATGCGTCTTAAATTCTTCCATTGTGGAACAAAATCGAAAGTCTTAGGAACCCCTAAGGGAGCCCCCTTCGGAGAGGAAGTGGGTGATGACTATGGTATCTCAACAAACTATTCCATTGACTAGGTTTTCGGAATAGTGTGGTAGAAAACACTCCTCCCCGCTTGCTAACAAACATCCAAGAACTCGATCTCATGAGTATGGATGTGGGCAGTGAATTGTATATTGGTTTTGATGGTGTTTAACCATCCAATAAAGGCTTGTAAATCCACAATTTTCAAGTGCTGTAGCTGACTTTCTCTTCACTTGCTCCTGCGGTTCTATAGCAGTGGCAAATGCCTCTCCTTTGACAGAAGGGTTTTACAAAAGGTTTGCTCCCTCAATATATTTCCCCCTGAAGAAGGCCAGGAGGCCGAAACGCATAGGGGACAATAAAAGGGGTTTTTTAAACCTGAAATTACTGCCAGTCTTGGTATCTGTTCTTTTGTTCTCACCATCCCAGGACAGGACAGACTCATCGTTTTTTGGAATCTACCACATGCCTGTCTAGTCATGTCGTATACCTGCTTCAGTGCCCCTGTTCTCTACTCTACATTGGCAATGACCATTAGACCTGTAAAGATCCGCATGCGTGAACATGCATCTCGCATTAGGTCTTCTATTCTCTCAGCCCCGGTTGTTGAACATTGCATTATCCCAAAATGTACAATAAACTCTGTATAGCAACTCGAAAGTAAATTTAGTCAGATTCTAGACTGATAATATTTTATACTATATAAACTTAAATTTTTCTCTTCAGGTAGCCGCGTGGACTCAGTATCATCGGGTTAGCGTCAATGATCTGACATATCACCCAAACTGTAACATCAAGGACCACCTCTGTGCAACCACCCTATTTTTGAAACAATATTGAACTATAAAAATTGCTCTATTATAAACAACTCTCTCAATATTGAGCAATTAGCAAAAATTAGCAAAAATGCTTAGCTTTGGATGTCGTCGTCTTTTTCAATGCTTAGCTTGAAGTGTCGTTCCCAACGCTATCAGGCACTAAGCGTTTCACCATTCGAGGCTTCATCAGGGGAGATAGCTAAGCTCTGAAGTATAAAAACAGTTCTTTCAGACTTTACTTTCATTACTAAAAAGCTTACCCTCATATAAATAAACAATTGCTAGCAACGTGAAAACTAAAGCCATACCTCTTGTACACGCTGGCGTTCCATTCACAGTAAATTGCTGAACTGCTAAGTGGTTGTAAAAAAACGCCACGCATGCGCTTCTTAAATAGAAGGAACTATCAATGAATGTAGCAGACAAAAACTGACGTCATACGCAAGCTTCCCACTCTATCCGGGCATTTAAACCTGATGGAATGACAGTCTGAAGGGTATGAATCCATCGTTGTTCCGTGTATAGTAAAGTCTGTTCCTTAGTTCGGCCCTGCTGAGGTTTCAATACTTGAGCTATGCAAAAACAGCGCAGGTCCTCGAAGTTATGATGCAAGGACAGGCAATGCTCAACAATAGGAGCTTCTAATCGTTGACACTTTAGTTTACTTTTGTGTTCGTTCATACGAATTCTAAATGATTAGTTTTACCTACATATAGCAAGGAACAGGGACATCTTATACAATAGACTACATTTGAAGATCCGCAGGAGGTATTAATACGTAGATGGTAAATATGTCCCTCATGTGAGAAACTGCTACACTCTTGAGTAATGGAGCAGATCGTACATTCTCCACAACATCTATGACCATCAAAACAAACACTCTCTACAGAAGGACGTAGAACTGTCGGACTGAGGATGTCTTTCAAGTTTTTTTGGCGTTGCCATACACATCGTGTGCGGTATTGTTGCAAGCCTGGAATGGTAGATAAAATATTCTTATGTCGGTTTAGGCTGTTCTGAAGCCTCTTACTGAATGGAGAGTGGACCGTTATCAAATTTACACAATCTGCCTCTTGCGGCTTGTGACCAGGGGGGTGTAACAGCATATCTCTATTAACATAGCGTGTTAATAGAGATATGCTATGTTAATAGAGATATGCTGTAGAGAGTGTTTGTTTTGATGGTCATAGACGTTGTGGAGAATGTACGATCTGCTCCATTACTCAAGAGTATAGCAGTTTCTCACATGAGAGACGTATTTACCATCTACGTATTAATACCTCCTGCGGATCTTCAAATGTAGTCTATTGTATAAGATGTCCCTGTTCCTTGCTATATGTAGGCAAAACTAATCGTTCATTTAGAATTCGTCTGAACGAACACAAAAGTAAACTAAAGTGTCAACGATTAGAAGCTCCTATTGTTGAGCATTGCCTGTCCTTGCATCATAACTTCGAGGACCTGCGCTGTTTTTGCATAGCTCAAGTATTGAAACCTCAACAGGGCCGAACTAAGGAACAGACTTTACTATACACAGAACAACGATGGATTCATACCCTTCAGACTGTCATTCCATCAGGTTTAAATGCCCGGATAGAGTGGGAAGCTTGCGTATGACGTCAGTTTTTGACTGCTACATTCATTGATAGTTCCTTCTATTTAAGAAGCGCATGCGTGGCGTTTTTTTACAACCACTTAGCAGTTCAGCAATTTACTGTGAATGGAACGCCAGCGTGTACAAGAGGTATGGCTTTAGTTTTCACGTTGCTAGCAATTGTTTATTTATATGAGGGTAAGCTTTTTAGTAACGAAAGTCTGAAAGAACTGTTTTTATACTTCAGAACATTGCATTATGACAGGTCATACTTTTTGGGACCTGAAGTGGCGTGTGATTGATTTTGCTCCCATGGACCCCAGGGGAGGCAACCGGTTGCTCCATTTACAATGGCTGGAACAACAGTTGATTTTTCACCTTGGTACTGTGATACCGGGAGGTTTAAATCTCGAACAGGAATGGTGGAGTCTGCTATAAATATCTCTTTATGATTTCTTTGAAATGGATTCACTAAGAGACATTTCTTCTCTTTACTTTTAACAATAACAATTTTTTCTGAATATGAATGGTGGAGCTTGCCTTATTATCCAGTTTACAAGGAATTTATTATGGAATACCTCTTCATGCATATTCATCACATTCACCATCTGAGCCGCCTCCAGCGCAATACAATTGATGAAGTTATCTGAGCAGCCATTCAGCTTCCGGGGCTTGCCATTTAAAGAACCGTTGAAGTTTTATGAGTTCCCGATGTTTACTCCTTCAATTCTTTGGCGGGTGAACACTTGAAGCAGGGTCTTCCTGGGATCCGAAACATGCATGTCGTGCATTTATAAGCCAGCTCACGAAGGACGGTCTGGGATCGTCGTGAACTCAGACAACAGATAAGTCTTTCAAAGTTTACAAAGAAACCCCAAAAACGTAAAAAAAAGGGCTTTACGGACCATTGTGCAGAGAGGTTTTCTCTCGCTGCTCCAGTCCGTTCGGCCCGACATTCATTGTGGTTTTGGTAGCGGGGGTTATTTTTGACTGATGACTTGATTTATTAGCGTGTATTAAAATGGCATGCTAATACGGTCTGCATCTGACGCAGAGAAACGCGTAGAGGTTTTGTAACCAGCCTTAGCCCCAATATCTCTACACCTGGTCTTGAGGTGGCTTAAACATCTAGCACATGTCCCCAACAGTATTTTGATGGCATCGGGGTCTTTCCCCGATGCTTGGATCATCCGAAGGGAAATGGGAAAAGCCCCCGATGCCATCGAAATAGTCAGGGGGCTGGTGCCCTCGACAGAAAGCAAATTCCTGGTGGCCCAGTGGCCCCGACCCCCCCCCCCACCTACCCAACCAAAAATAACTCTAGTGACCCAGTGGCCCCGAATCCCCTACCCCTTCCCAGTACCTTTACAAAGGAGCGAAAGCGTTGCCCACACTCTCCTACTCAGTCTTGAAAAATGGCGGCACCTGGCCCCACATGGTGCATCTAGGGACTCATTGGGCAGCGCAGACTGTCATATGAGATAGGTGAGGGGGGGGGACTCAGGATTGCTGGGCCACAAATTTTATCTTTAGTTGGATGGGTGGGGGGAGGGGAATCAGGACCGCTGGGCCACCAGGGTCATTTTTGGTTGGGTGAGTGGGGGGGAAATCAGGGCCACTGGACCCAGAGGTTTATTTTTAGTTGGGGGGGGGGACAGGGTCTCTGAGCCACCGGGCCACGAGAGCTATTTTTAGTTGGGTGGGGGGGGGGGGGTTGGGGCTGCTGGGCCACCAGGTTTATTTTTAGTTGGGTGGGGGGTGGAGAATCAGGGCCGCGGGGTCACCAGGGTTATTTTCAGTTGGGCAGGGGGGAATCAGAGCAGCTGGGCCACCAGGGATTTGCTTTCTGTTGTGGGCACCGGCCCCGCGACAGTATTTTGATGGCAGAGGGCCTTCCCCGATGCCTGGATCATCTAAGGCAGGGGTGACCAATTCTGGTCCTAGTGTACCACATCCAACCTGGTTTCGAGATGTCCCTAATGAATATTCATGAAGTATATTTGCATCCACGGCCTTCGTGTATGCAAATATACTTCATGCATATTCATTAGGGACATCCTGAAAACCAGGCTGGATTATGGTGCACCAGGATCGGAGTTGGCCACCCCTAATCTAAGGGGAATTTTGAAACGTCCCCTCAGATGATCCAGGCATCAGGGAAAGCCCCCATTGCCATCAAAATACTGTTGCAAATTAGCCCTGCGGTGCCCCTGTTTCTCTGGGAGAGCATGCCAAACTTGCGCCTTCTGTGCCCATTGCGTTTGGCTTGCTTCCCCAGTTTAACACTGCCATTTGCGCCAAGTTTAAAGTGTGGCTACTTTGCATCTGCGCCCCTTTCTGCACGCCGGCGCTGAAGTCGTGAGCTATTGGTGCACGGCAAAGAAGTGTATGGAGATGATAGCGTGCGGCTTCAGTGCCGGCTTTCTGCATTGGCCTGATGATTTGTATTTGACGGGGAATCATTTTTAATTTTTGGATTTTTATCATGCTTTTCCTAATAATGCTGTAAGTCACCTTGAGCATTAGTATTTGAGTACAATACTTTCCTGACACAGAGAGCTTACAATTTAAGGTAATGGGTGATGCAGCAGCTTGCCCGAGGACACAAAGGTCAATAGAAGTGGGATTTGAACTCTGGTTTCCCTAGTTCTTAGCCCACTGCTCTACTATTAGTGATTTTCAACCCAGTTCTCAGGACGCGCACAGGCAGTTGGCTTTTCAGGATATCCACAATGAATATGCAAGAAAGAGATCCTGCATACAGTAGAACCCCACAAGCTGGAACCACCACTGCAACCAGCCAGCCATCTCCACCCCACTCCCCTGACCCTGATCAGCCACAGAGTTACCAAGCTGCCCAGTTTCAGGAGGGAGATTTTAGGCCAGATCTGAATTTCTGATCACCCCATTCTGATGAACTGTGGTACCTGCAGCGCCGACTTCAACGACTAGAACTGGGGGCCACAAACCGTTGCTTTAGGGTGCAAATTCTGAGCTAAGGCTGCCAAAAAACATCTCCCTCCTAGAATGAGGTAACGTGTCAGCTCTGCAGCCTCCAATCTCCTGCATGCATTACACAGAGACCCAGCAATTCTTCACTACAAGCTGTATCTCAAGGCCTCTCCCTCAGCTGGAAATCACGGCATCCTGCCTGTAGGTTGTGAGGTGCCTCTTGTCAGTCAGGTGGCAGTAAAGAGCTCACAGAGCTCAGCTGAGGTCTCTGGGTTCTCTCCCCTCTCATCGAGGGACTTGGACTTAAAACGGATGAAAGGTTTCAACCCATTCAGAACCCGGCGAGCTGCTACCACTAATAACCCTTTTCCCAGGTGCACTGGGTGCTTCAGCATCCCCAGTATTGAACAGACTCGGGATTATGCATCATAAAACAGGGAAGTGCCGCTACTTACCATAATCATCTAGGAGAATGTTCTCTGGCTTCAGGTCTCTGTGAAGCAAAACAGAGGCTGTTAGCGCTTGGAAGAAACACAGAAAATGGCAGTTCAAGACCAGAGGGCTTACCTAGTTTGCCCATCCTACTACTACTGAGCTTTTGTATAGCGCTACAAGTCGTACGCAGCGCTGCACAGACATGTAAGAGACAGTCCCTGCTCATCAGAGCTTACAATCTAATCAAGAAAGACAACACAGAAGGTGTAGGCAGGGGACAAAACAAGGGGGAAAGGTAAAGAAACAAGGAGATCAGGTGAATCAAGATCCAAAAGCATCTGTACCAGTTACTTAAGTTCTACAACCCCTTCCCCTCCCTCGGGGAACCTCTGTGCCTGTCCCCTGCTTTCCTGAATTAAGATACAGTCCTCATCTCCACCACCTCCACTGGGAAGCTACCCCATGCATCCACCACCTTTTCGCTATCTTTATCTTTATTAATGCACTCGATATATGCGCTACCTTTACACAGGTATCAGAGCGGTATACAATAACGGTGATGGCTGCATGAAGGAAAGGAAAAGAACTCCAGTTATTGACAGGAAAGGCAAAGCCACCCTTACAGGGAGAGAACAAAGAGACAGTATGCGCCTAGGCATAGGGGGGAGGGAGATCGGAAGCTAGTTGAAATAGATTTATTGATTTATTTAACAGTTTTTCTATACTGTTTTATCCTACAGTCAAAGCGGATTACATTGCAACATTATACATTAAACGGGGAAGTCAACTTGGAGGCAATATTTAACATTAGCTTAGGCTTGTGAGTCTAGGGTATCATTAATGATGTATGGTGGTCAAGGGAGGGAAGAGTATGAGGGAGGAGAGGGGGATTGTGTAGTTGAATTGGTGGCTGGCTAAGTGACGTTGTCAGAGCAGCAGTCTTTGAATATTATTAATTATTTTATTGTATTTATCTTCATATATCACCTTTTCCTTCAATCAAATTGGTTTACAGAGTGGGGTTAGGTGCATATTAAGGTGGGAGGGGGGGATGAGTAAATATATGAACAATACAAGTGTAGGAGGCGTTGGGTGGTTATGGGCTTTGTGTGGATCTGTAGTGTTCATGGAAGAATAGTGCCTTCAGCATCTTCCGGAAACCTTTGATGTCATTTGTGGTTCTCGTTGGTTCAGGAAGTGTATTCCATAGTGCAGGTGCAGCAAAAGAATGGTGCTCTTTTGGTTGTAGATTGGTTTATTTATTTATCAGCTTTTATATACTGCACTATTTAGTATCACAGCGGTTTACAAGGAACATTAACAGACAAGCAACAAGCAACTTTACAGAGAACAAATAAAGAACAGGCATAAATCATCAGAACTGGTATCTTAACTTTAACAGGCAAAAACAACAATTCTTGGTAACAAGGCAGGGCACTAAATAACAAGTAAATGGGTAAAACTAAACAAAGGGAAAGGGTGGAGGGAAAAGAGGTTGGATCGTTGATATGCAGCAGGTGTGATGAGTGTTCACCATGTTGCTTTGCCTGGGTCTTGTGCTGGAGTCCTTGGTAAGTATGCTCTGAAAAGCAGTGGCTGAGAGATTATGGAAGATTTTCAAGATATTTAAGGTTGCTTTGTGAGTCTTTAGGGATTTTCTGAAAGTTACTGTGTCCGTTGTGTTCCATAGTTTGTCAGGAGTACAGTTCCATAATTGTGGAGTGTAAAGCTCTCTTTGAAGTGGTAGAGCTGTTTTTTGTAATTAGTGATGGTATGCATAGTATGATCTGTGAGCCAGTTTGTTGTTTTCTGTAGCGAGGAAGAGTTGTTGAGAATCTTGAAGGACGTGAGAATAGATTTATATTTCATGCGTTCTATTATTGGTAGCCAGTGAAGTTCTTTGAGTAGAGGTATTGTGTGTTGTTTTTTGTGAGTTTAAGAGGGCTCATGCTACTGTGTTGAGTGCGAGTTGGATTGGGTGGATAGCTGCTTTTGGAAGGCCTTGAAAGATATTACAATAGTCAAAATGCAGAAAGGTAGTTGCTTTGAGGGCTGAGCAAAAGTCATGGTTGGTTAAAAGAAATTTAAGGTACTTGATTGTTTTGAGTTTGAAGTAAATGCTCCTTGTGATGTTCCGTATGTGTCCCGTGAAGGTGAGGTGTTGATCCAGTGTAATTTCAAGGTATCGTACATCCTGTTTTACTTGGGATTTGGCTCCCATTGATGGGTATGGAGCTCGATGATTTAAAGCTATTGTCTTTGGTGATGTACCGGGCCTCTGTCTTCTTGACGTTAATGGCCATATTGTGTCTTCTGAACCACTCGCTGACCAAGGAGAAGCATTTTGTTATGGGCGTGATATCCAGGTTTGATGTACTGATAGGGGTGTAGATCATTATGTGATATAGATGTGGTATAGGATGCTAACTGCTTTTACGGCAATGCAAATTGGTTGGAGAAAAATGTTGAATAATAGTGAAGAGAGGGTAGAGCCTTGTGGGACTCCTTGAGATTGGGGTGGATTTTGTAGTGTCTGATCTTACTTGTAAATTGTCGGTCTGTTATTTATTTATTTAGACAGTTTTGTATACCACCTTATCCTTCAATCAAAGTGGTCACAACACAATTGGGGGATACATTTAACATGAGGGGATATGAGACACATACACTAATACTTACAGGGAACATGGGCAATGGAGGGTTAAGTGGCTTGCCCAAGACCACAAGGAGCACCTGTGGGACTAGAAACCCCAGTCCTTCCGGCCCAAGGTTGCTGTCCTCTAGTGGGATTTGAACCCCCGACCTTCCGGCCTGAAGTACCTTGCCCCAACCACTAGGCCACTCCTCCCTCCTCCCCCTATCCTGTTAGGTAGGATTTAAACCAGGCGAGGGGTGTGTCTGATAGTTCAAGAGTTTGCAGTCACTGGATGATCAGGTTGTGCGGTATGGAGTCAAATGCTGCCTTTATGTTTAGAAAGATGAGTATGAAGCCAGTTTTGGGTTTGTCAGTGCCCTTAATTAGATTGTCTAGAAGGGCGGTCATTAGGGATTCAACTCCATGGTGCAGTCTGAATCCGTATTGTTGGTGGTCAAGTGGGTGATGTGTTTCTATGTGATCCTGGAGCTGTTGGTAGACGACTTTTTCTAGTATTTTGTCCATGAAGGGAAGGCTGGCTATGGGCCTGTAGGAGGTTGGATGTTTGGTTGATGTCGTTTGAGGTCCCTTGCCTTACAGGGTGGATGGAGGCAGTTTTGAGTTTGGGGGATGTGTCCCCTTGTTGCACTGATAGCTGAATGATCTTCAGTATTGTGAGAATGAGTTCTTGTTTTGCTAGCTTGATCCAGCTTATTGGACAAGGGTCAAGTGGTGAGATGGTAGTGTTGATTCTTGTAATGATTTTCTCTAGGTATTCAGGTATATATTTATATGTTTAACTAGACATATATCACTTTTCTATCAATCAAAGCAGTGTACATTCAGGTACTGTATATATACTTTTCTCTCGTCTCCGAAGAGCTCACAATCTATGTTGCTTTTTTTGTACCTGAGGCAACGAAGGGTTACGTGCTTGCCTAAGGCTACAAAGGAGCACCTATGGGACTAGAAACCCCAGTTCTTCTGGCCCAAGCGCCCTCTAGTGGGATTCGAAGCCCTGGCCCTCCAGCCCGAGGTACCCAACCACTAGGCCACTCCTCCCTTAATGAACTCCATGTGCGCAGGTACAGTGGTGTGCAAAAGTCTGGAATCACTTGTGAGTTTTGCGTTTTTCATACTTTCTAACGTTTTCTTTTTAAATTTTGCATTAGCCCAGGATATTCATCTTTCTACCACGTTAAAAGGGATACATTTGGCTATTAAAGTTAACTTTTTTGCATTCCTTGCTTCCAATTTAAATACTTTACAGACACTGGGGGATAGCTACTGCGATTTTTGTGGATCCTGCGTCAAAACTGGATCAAGATTATCCAGTATGCACATGTTATTTCTGACCAATCAGGAGGCTGGTTTCACTAACCAATCACAATGCAGATATCTAGCCAACAGTGCAGCTATAAAAACACGTGGAATTTTTGAATTTCATATGCTTTCTGGATCGACCATGAAGATGACTCGGAACCTGACGTTGGAGGAGCGTGTTCGTATGTCCTTTATGACTGAGGAAGGATTTTCAAGCCATCAAATAGCCAGGAAAATTGGCTGCAGTCAGAGCGCTGCTGTTAAGATTGTACAGAAGAAAGAAATGGGTTCAGTGGTGGACAAGCCTCATTCAGGTCGTCCATGTGCATCAACATCACGCCAGGACAGCGCACTACGATGCATTTCACTGACTAATCGCAAGTTGACCTCTCCTCAGCTACTTCGAGAGTGGTCAGACAAGAGTGAGGTCAGTGTCAGCTCATCAACAGTTCGTCGCCGGTGCCTGCAGTTTGGTCTCCGGGGCTGCAAAGCATGGAATAAGCCACTGATGACCGACATACAAAGGTGCAACCAGATTGTGTGGGCGAGAAAGCACTCAACCTGGTAGACTGAAATGTGGGAAAAGGTGCTATTCAGCGATGAAAGCACTTTCTGCCTGCTTGGTAACCAGGCCCACACCTATGTGAGGAGATTTCCTGGAGAGGAATTCAAGCCTGAGTGTCTCAACCTCACTGTGAAGCATCCTTTGAAGTTCATGGTCTGAGGCTGCATGGCTGCCAGTGGCATTGGACGTCTTCACATCGTCGATGGAATGGTCAACAGGGCCAAGTGCATCACCATACTGAAAAAGTGCATGGTGCCATCAGCACACCAGCTGTTTCCTGGCCAGTTCCTGTTCCAAGATGACAATGCACCCTGCCATCGCTCCAGACAGGTGATCAACTGGAAGCAGCGGAACATCAAGTCTCCAGATCTGAATCCAATTGAGAACCTGTGGCACAAGGTGGCCTTGGAAATATCCAAGAAGCATCAGACATCAAAGCGTGAGCTGATTGAGTCACTCATTGCAGCTTGGAACCGCGTTGTCACCAACGATCATCTTGTCAGACTGGTTCATTCAATGCTGACAAGGTGCAGTCAGGTGATCAAGAACAAAGGGTGGCCCATCAAATACTGACCCATCACTGACCCATAAAAACGGCCTTTTTCAAGGCCACATACATTAATTTGAAGGAAACCTGGCATGCGTTCATAATACATTTTTTAAAGCATACTTACAATAATATATCCTTGGCCAACGATGTACATTACGCGATTTTCACAGAAAATCTATCAACAGGACAACTATGGGGAACAAACTCAGAAACTAAAGGTCAAACCAATACTAAAAGTTGGCCCTAATAGCCAAATCTATCACTTATCATGAGATTTATTTATTTATTTATTTAACATCTTTTATATACCGCACTATTTATAATCAGCGCGGTTTACATAGAACAAGAAAACATCAGACAGAATACAATATCTGAGTATTTTACATATAACAGGAACAAAAACTTGGGTAAACCGGGGTAATTAATTAAAACAAATAGTAATTATTTAGAACATTTAGAAACATTGTATATAAAGGAGCAGTATTGGTAAGGGAGAGAGGTGTGAAGAGTTGTTGGGATAGCAGAGGTTACATGGAAAGAATGGGATTGTTGCTATTTGAGTGTGATAAGTTGTGAATGGAGTGTGCCTGTGTTACTATGTTCTCTGGGAAGTATTTGGTGAAAAGGTGATGTTTCAAGGCCTTTTTGAACTGGAGGAGATCAGAGATGGACCTAATGTGTGGTGGGAGGGTGTTCCAAAGTTTCGGAGCGCATAAACTGAAGGCTCGATTTACTGTTGAAGAGTTGTATCTTAAGGACTCTTTTGGTATCATTAGCAAGTTTAATTCAGTAGATACGCAGAAAAAGCCACTGGGAGGAAAAAGAAATTTTTATTTATTTATTTACATTCTCTTATATACCGTGCTATTCTGCATCAGTGCGGTTTACATTGAACAAACTGAAATTACATTGAACAGGGCATTATAACTTGGAGATAACTATTTTATAGGGAACATGGGCTATGGAGGGTTAAGTGGCTTGCCCAAGACCACAAGGAGCACCCGTGGGACTAGAAACCCCAGTCCTTCCGGCCCAAGGTTGCTGTCCTCTAGTGAGATTTGAACCCCCGACCTTCTGGCCTGAAGTACCTTGCCCCAACCACTAGGCCACTCCTCCACTCCTTAAGATATAGATATAAGGTCACGAAGTTGAAAAAACGTCAAATTTACAAGTGATTCCAGACTTTTGCACACCACTGTATATGGTTTCTTGCTTTTCCGTTGTGGTAATGAACGAGTTGGTACCATTAGCGTGGACTGAAGTCAGGGTTTGGAAGTAGTCTGTCATTATTTGTGGAGAGAGGTTGGTTTTTCTGGTTTGCTGTGTTGTATCTTTACTTAGTGATTTCATTATTTTGAAGAGCTCTCGTGGGCGACTGAGAGAGATTTGGATGATCTTTGTATAGTAGTCTTTCTTTGTTCGAGGCTTGGTATGCCTGTAGTGATTTCATTATGTTGAAGAGCTCTCGTGGGCGATTGAGAGAGATTTGGATTATGTTTGTATAGTAGTCTTTCTTTGCTCGAGACTTGGTATGCCTGTAGTGATTTCATTATGTTGAAGAGCTCTCGTGGGCGATTGAGAGAGATTTGGATTATGTTTGTATAGTAGTCTTTCTTTGCTCGAGACTTGGTATGCCTGTAGTGATTTCATTATGTTGAAGAGCTCTCGTGGGCGATTGAGAGAGATTTGGATTATGTTTGTATAGTAGTCTTTCTTTGCTCGAGACTTGGTATTCCTGTAGTGATTTCATTATGTTGAAGAGCTCTCGTGGGCGATTGAGAGAGATTTGGATTATGTTTGTATAGTAGTCTTTCTTTGCTCGAGACTTGGTATTCCTGTAGTGATTTCATTATGTTGAAGAGCTCTCGTGGGCGATGAGAGAGATTTGGATGATCTTTGTATAGTAGTCTTTCTTTGCTTGAGATTTGGATGATCTTTGTATAGTAGTCTTTCTTTGCTTGAGACTTGGTATTCCTGTAGTGATTTCATTATGTTGAAGAGCTCTCGTGGGCGACTGAGAGAGATTTGGATTATGTTTGTATAGTAGTCTTTCTTTGCTTGAGACTTGGTGTTCCTGTAGTTTGTGCTTGTAGGTGTTGAGGTTGTCACTTGATCTGGTGCTTCTTCATTTTCTCTCTGTGATTCATAGGTTTCGCTTCATGTCCTTCAGTTGAGGCGTGTACCAGGTTGCTGTTCTTTGTCTTGTGCGATGGCTGGATGTAGGTGGTTTCACTGCAAAAAGATAATTGCAATCTGAGATTATAGGGAAAGGTATTCCAGAGTGCTGGTCCAAGGAAGAATGCAGAATTGTGGGTGCGTGAAGACGGGCTTGTGTGACAGAGGGTAAATGCAATCCATTGGAGTGAACAGAACAGAGAACCCGGTGCGGAGCGTGGAGAAGATCTGAAAGGTAGATGGGAGCGCCGGTGTGCAAAGCCTTATGGATCATACTGGGCATTTTATATTGGATAGGAAACCAAGTTCAATGAGCAGGGGAGTGATATGATCAGAGCGGGAAACATGAGTGATCGTACAGCCAGCTGTGTTCTGAAGGAGCTGAAGATGATGGATTTGGCATTGGGGAGACCTGCGAGCACCACATTACAACAATCAACTCGTGAAATGACAAGGGAAAGCAGAAGGGTGGTAAAGGAAGAGGGGGAAAGGAACAGACGGACATCTTGAATATGGCGAAGAGAATAGAAAGAACATTGGATTAGATAAAAAGACGACCGCGAAAGGGATGAGTCAAGGGTGACACCAAGGTTCCGAAGAGATGTGACCAAGGGAATAAGAATGCCAAGAAGCAGAGGAGTGACTGAAGGAAGAGGGCCACTAGCAGCAAACCAAACACCAGTAGTCTTAGAAGGATTAAGATGAAGAAAATTAGAAGACAACCCGGAAGTGACCTGTAAGAGACAGGAGTTAAGGGGAGACAGATCAGGGGTGGAAGGGCTAGTGTGATGTAATAGAATGATATCGCCTGCGTAGTAATATGCTGAAATAGTGTGCTGCTGGATAAAGAGTCTCAAAGGTGCTAGGAAAATACTGAAGAGTAGTGGGGAACACTGCAGGGAAGAGGAGTGAACAGGGAAGAGGAATTGCTGAGAAGAATCAAAAAGGATCCAGAGGAGAGAAACGAGTGAAACCAGCGATGAACAAAGCCGTGGAGACGAGAGTGACATGATCAACAAAGGTCAAGGGCAGAGGAAAGGTCTAGGGAAACGGCAAGGGAGACATCACCGTGATAGAGAGCAGAGTGCAATTCACTGAGAAGGAAGAGAAGGATGGTCCCAGTGCTGTGCCCAGGGTGGGACCTGGATTGACGCGGGTGAAGGGCATGCGTAGTTGAGGTACATGGAAAGTTGAAAGAAAACCAATTTTTCCAGAAGCTTAGAGAGAAAAGGCAGATTTGAGATGGGCCTACAGTGTGCTGGAATAGAGGGGTCCAGAGCAGGCTTCTTTAGTGTGGGACAGATAAGAGCATTTTTGCAAGGAGCAGAGAAAGTACTGGAAGAGAGGCTAGTGTTAAAAATGGTGAGTATCGAAGGGAGGAGAGCCAGAGAGAGTTCAGATAGCTATTGTGAGGGAACGTGATCAGAGAGGGCAAGTTGTTTTAAAGGAAGAAGAAAGCACCTTGAGTAGCTCAGCAGAGGAAACAGGGTGGAAGGTAGACCAAGTATGCATGAGAGAAGTAAAGGGGGGGGGGGGTCTGGTGATGGCGCGTGACTTGGGGAGAGGAGGAATCAGTAAAGGTGGAGCGAAGCATTTGAATTTCATCAACTAAAATCTTTATTTATGTTTAACAATGATTCTTTTAAATTAATATTTATTTTATAGGTGTCTGGTTTTTGAAAGTTATTGTAAACTATCATGTTGTCACTTGTTTGTTCGAATAGTGGTATAACATACGCTTATTAATAAATCTAATCTGTGCTGTAAAAGAATTCAAGCATGCTTGGTAGAGATGCAATACAGAGGGCTACAGGAGAGACAAGGGTGAGGGTGGGAACTGAGAAGACAGTCAGGGTCTGCAACGACGCTGTAGAGGGGTCAAGAGGTCTTTATCTGATGACTAGGATCAAGAAGCATCTGCCAGTCTCCACGCCTGCTTTTAAGCTAGAATTGACTGCACGGCCCTCATGTCATCATGACCACCAATCATTCACCGCTATTCTTCTCAGGTTCAAGAAAGCTGAGTCACTGTGGGCCCTCAGTAATTATTTAAATTAGAAATTGGATTTTAAAACAAAATTCTTCTTGCATAAATGCCAAGCAAATGCATGGTAAGCATACAGCCAACAGCACAAATGCTAAAGTCCTTTAAGGGCACAGACCGAGACTAACAGCTTCCGATCTCCTTCCATGTAAGGACTCATCCAGTCTTCCTCTGCTAATTTCATCCCAGGATGTAACTCTTAACCAGCTGTTACTGTGCGGCGTACAATCTCAGATTTTGTAATTTAGGACCATCATGAAGTCCTCTCCATTTGATTTGGGGCAGAGTGCACTCAGGGGTATTTTATGCTTTGCAAAACTGCTCCCATACAATCTTTTATCAGAGGTGTGTCACTCATTTCTTATAAACTCACACGAAACCTTGCCACGGGCCAGCGGCTCTTGCGGTCCTGGTAACATTGCTTGGAAAAGGCTTTAGTAGCTGAAATGCTCTCACCTGTACACAATACCCTCTTTGTGCAGGTCACCCAGGCCACAAAGGATCTCGGCCGCATAGAAGAGGGCTCTCTCCTCCTCGAATCCTGGGGTCCCCATGTTATAGATGTGGAACTTAAGGTCGCCGCCGTTCATTATGGTGAGGACCAGGCACAGGGCGTCCTTTGTTTCATAGGCATAGGCTAAATTAACCTGCACACACACAGAGGAAAAAATCCAAACTATCCACAATCGCTTAGACAGAAAAGTCACCAGCTTCAGAGGTCGGCATCATCTCCACATGCACACATTGCCAGTACCGCTCTCACTGACGGCATCGGAGCTCGTCTTACCCCGCGAAAAGTACAGCACGAGCTGGGCAAGAAGGCAGAGTCCATACTCACTACAAAGCGGCTCATTACTTTTTCCAGGATCTGCTTCTCGTTCAGAGCCATCGACTCCCCTTTCCGCTTCTTTATTCTCTTCTTCTCCAAGCGCTTGCAGGCGTACATCTTTCCTGTGGCTCGAACCTGGCAAGCGCAGACCTGCAGTCCGAAAAAGACAGAGAGAAAGACATAGCCTCATGGACCAGGCCTGGGCCAGATAACAAGCAACGCCTCCCCCTCCACCCTTTCTTCACACACACAACCTAGGCTCCTTCGTTTATTGATGAACATTAGACAGACTGCCTTTTGGACAGAGGAGCACGTCGAAGCAGTTTACAGCTTATGAGACAGCAAGAAGGAAGGGGGGAGGGGGGGAGTGTCACCTGTCAGTCCTGTGGTCCCCGTGGAAAGCAAGCTGAAAACATTGGGATTTGAGGGAATTCTTTAATTTGGTAAAGGATGTTTCTAATCAGATGTAGGACAGCAATGAGCTCCAGAGGGTCCTAAACAGGAAAAAGCAGGGGCATGAAAGGATTCAAAGGTGGAGGAAGGCAGGGAACAGGCAGGGCCGGCCCAACCATTAGGTAAACTAGGTGGTCACCTAGGGCGGCAGCTTCTGGGGGGCAGCAAAAAGCAGGGCATTCAAAGATAAGCAATAGATTCAGACAGTCAGGTGAGGCATAAGGCTTAAAGTTCGCCTAGTGCCAACAGCTTGAACCAACTCTGGGGCTGGCCCTGGCCCTGGGAAAGGGAGGGCATATATGGGGTAAGGTAATGAGATACTGGTTGGGGGAGGGGGTGGAATGTCTGTGAACAGCTCACAAAGAACTAGAATAAGAAGTCTGAACTTAATATGTGCAGAAACAGGGAGCCACTTTTTGGAGAAGAGCTAAGAAGAGATATGAACCTAGTGACAAGCACCCAGCAAACGTTTAATAGTGGTGGACTGAAAACATTGAAGGCATCTAAAGAAAGATCATTATAAAGAGTGTTACAGAAGTCAATGCGAGAAACAACAAGAACCAAAATCAGAATATGAAGAGGTGAAAAGGGGTGCTAGGCATAACTGACCCTCTTCTCTTGTCAAGCACCTGACGTGACAGCGGGGCGAGAGGTTGTTGTGCCCGGACCAGGAGAAGGACCTCGGAGTGATTGTTTCTGAGGATCTCAAGGTGGCGAAACAGTGTGACAAGGTGGTGGCAAAAGCTAGAAGGATGCTGGGTTGCATACAGAGAGGAATTACCAGCAGAAAGGAAGAGGTATTACTGTCACTGTACAAATCACTGGTGAGGCCTCACTTGGAATACTGTGTTCCGTTTTGGAGACCGTATCTCACAAAGGATATAGAAAGACTGGAAACGGTTCAGAGGAAGACGACCAAAATGACTGGAGCCTGCGTCAGAAGACTTATGAGAAGAGACTTAAAGACCTAAATATGTACACTCTGGAGGAAAGGAGGGACAGGGGAGATATGATTCAGACCTTTAAATATTGAGTATTATTGAACAAACAAACCTCTTCCAAAGACGGGGAAGCTGTAAAACTAGAGGGCATAACATGAAGCTGCAAGGGGGTAAATTGAAAGGCAATGTCAGGAAATACTTTTTCACTGAAAGGGTGGTGGATGCTTGGAATGCCCTCCCGATGGACGTGGTGGGGGCAAATACAGTGACAGAATTCAAAATGGCATGGGACAGACACAGTGGATCCCTTTATAGAAAAAGGATAAAATCAAATAAACTTAACTGTCTCTGATGTCTTAACAAGTAGAGGTGACCTGCGCGGAGCGGTGGGTTCACCCCTAAACAAAGGCATGGGGAGGGGTGACCTGCGCGGAGTGGTGGGTACACCCCTAAACAAAGGCATGGGGAGGGGTGACCTGTGCGGAGCGGTGGGTACACCCCTAAACAAAGGCATGGGGAGGGGTGACCTGCACGGAGCGGTGGTTACACCCCTAAACAAAGGCATGGGGAGGGGCGACCTGCACGAAGCGGTGGGTACACCCCTAAACAAAGGCATGGGGAGGGGTGACCTGCACGGAGCGGTGGGTTCACCCCTAAACAAAGGCATGGGGAGGGGCGACCTGCACAGAGCGGCAGGTGCATCTACTCTTGCCGCCTTGCTGGATAGACTAGATAGATCATACCGGTCTTTATCTGCCGTCATTTACTATGTTAACTTTCCTCTGCTCCCTCTACACACAGTAGATTCATCTTTTTGCTCACCCCCTCCTCTGCCTCACTCTCCACCATATCACCTCTCTTCTCTCTACAAATTTACTCTCCCCCCCCAAAAAAAACACTTATTCTGCTCCCCTTCCTATATACCTGATGTTCTCTCCCCTCACATCTAACTTTGCCTGTCCCTCTTGCAGACATTTCTCTTGCTTTCCTACCTCATGCCCTTATACCGCCTCTTCCACCACAAGCCCCCTTCTCTCCACTGCATCGCTTCTCTCTGTTCTTTCACACAGCTTACCCACCTTTCCACACATTCTTCTGCCCCTTCCCTCCACGTATGGACTTTGCTCCCCCAGCATCCCCCAAACCTCACCCATGCTCTTCCCACATATGCTTGTTCTACCTCCCCAACGCTTCTTTTAATGTTCTCCAAAATTCTCGGGAATATCATTAAAGTTCAGGAAAAAGCACCCATCTCCTTCCTGATTTTGGAGCCACTTTGACCTCGGTGTTATGAACCTGCCACTGTGACCGATGAAACAAATGACCAGGACTGCGAGAGCCTCCCAGCAGCCGGATACTTCATTTCAACTAGTTCTAGCCTTCTGGGCTATGTCTAAGGCATCTGAGGCTCCTTGAAAGCAAAGACAAAGAAACACATTTCATGTGACTCCCAAAAACGAAACTCCCGTCTATTTCTTACCTCCTTTCCGATGCAACTCTTTGAACGAACACTAGGTGTCACTATCTACTACTACTACTGAGCATTTGTATAGCGTTACAAGACATATGCAGCACTGCACAGACACATGTGAAAGACCGTCCCTGCTCATCAGAGCTTACAATGTAATCAAGACAGACAACACGATAGCTGCAGACACAGGATATATCTAGGGAGAATGGTAAGAAAACACAAAGGAGATCGGGTGAGTCAAGATCTGAAAACGGCAGTGAAAAGGCGAGTTGTCAGCCTGGATTTGTAAAGGGTCAGAGAAGGCGCCTGACGTTCAGTCTCAGGTAGTTTTCCCAGGTATAAGGAGCAGCAAGGTGAAAGGAGTGAAGTCTGGAGTTAGCAATAGAAGAGAAGGGCACAGATATTTATTTATTTAACCATTTTTTTATACCGCCTTTCTACGTCAAGATGGTTTACAAGTAGTTATTAACTCAGTGTAGTAACAAGAAACAGGTCAAACAGTAGTGCAGGATACATTGAACATATTGAATATATTGTAACAAATGCTATTAACAAACTCTCAAACAAGTAGCCGAACAATGTACATATTATGATGCCATCTGACAGAAGAGCGGAGTTCCCGAGAGGGGTTGTAAGGAGAGATAAGAGAAGAAAGGTAGTGAGGAGCCGCAGAGTGAGTGAATGCATTTATAGGTCAGCAGGAGAAGTTCGAACTGGATGTGGAAATGGATAGGAAGCCAATGAAATTACTTGAGAAGAGGGATAATATGAGCATGATGAGGCTGGCGGAAGATTAGCCGCGCAGCAGAGTGTTGAACAGATTGAAGGGGAGAGAGATGATTTAGCAGGAGACCAGCAAGGAGCAGGTTACAATAGTCTAGACGGGAGGTGATTACGGAGTGAATAAGTGTCTTAGTAGTGTGTTCAGAAAGGAATGGGTGGATTTTGTTAATGTTATAGAGAAAGAAATGGCAGGTTTAGTTAACAGATAGATGTGTATGGAGAAGGAGAGAGAGGAATCAAAGACAACCCTGAGGTTGTGAGCTGAGGAGACAGGGAGTAGAAAGTTATCCAGAGTCTGAGAAAGGTGGAAGAGGAGAGGAGGGTTTGGGGAAAAAATAAGCAGCTCAGTTTTGGCCATGTTCAATTTCAAGCGGCGGTGAGACATCCAAGCAGCAATGTCAGAAAGGCAGCCAGAGATCCAGGTCTGGATTGCCGGAGAGATTTCAGGTGTAGAGAGGTAGATCTGGGAGTTATCAGCGTAAAGATGGAACTGAAAGCCATGGGAAGAGATGAGTTCACCAAGGGACTGGGTATAGAGAAGAAAAGGAGTGGACCCAAGACAGACCCTTGCAGTACACCAACTGAGAATGGGATAGTAGTAGAGGAGGATCCACCAGGACAAACACTAAAGGAGTGAACGGAAAGATAAGAAGAGAATCAGGATAGTAGAGAGACCTTAAAACCACGCGAGGACAGAGTACTGAGAAGGTGGTTGTGGTCAACAGTATCAAAAGCAACAGAGAGGTCAAAAAGGATGAGGATTGAGTAAGGCCCTTGGATTTTGCCAGGACGGGTCACTGGAGACTTTAGCAAGAGCCATTTTAGTAAAATGTAAAGGACGAAAGCCAGATTGTAAAGGATCCAGGAGGGCTTGAGAGGAGAGAAAGTCAAGGGAAAGGCAGCGAACTGCACGTTCAAGCAGTTAGAAATGAAGGGGAGGAGGGAGATGGGTTGATAGTGAGAAAGACAGGTAGGGTCTAGTGAGGGTTTCTTGAGGAGAGAAGTGACCACAGCATGCTTGAAGGCTGCAGGTATAGTTGCATTGGAGAGCGATAGGTTGGGAATATGAGTTTTGCTGGGTACTTGTGGCCATCCTGAATTGGTCACTGTCAGATAGGATGCTGGGCTTGATGGACTTTTGATCTGACCCAGTATTGCTCAAATCGCCTTTCGTTGCTGTTATAACAATTCCCAGCACAGGCACGGGAAAGAAGAAGGGGCCTGAGTCAAGAATGGAGGTCAAGACCTTTGTTCATCACTGGCCCATTGGGCAGCTCAGGAACTTCGCCTTAAAGACAACATTTTGGCTATTGCCAGGAGAGTTCAGTGCAAAAGCTGAAGAATGTGCACAAAGCAGAAGATCTTGATGAAGGCTAGAAGCAGGAACTTGTGTTTTTAAAGAGGACTGAACAAAGCTCTGGCAATCTACTTCTGGTCACAGTACCAGAATACCCAGGAGCTGCTGGGTCGCCAGGAGTCAGGACTGACTCGAAAGCACACATTGCATTGTTGTTAACGGTTGCAGACTAACCTATGGGTCCCCTAACTGTGAAGTCCCACTAGCCACATATTGCCGGGGCTCAGCCATGTGGAATATCAGCGAGATTCAGCTGCTGTCCATATTCTTGTTGATAAAGAGTTTTTAAGTGAGGACAGAAAAATTTCTGTGCTAACTTTAATCGTTTAGCTCTGCTAATAGCGGCTGAATATCACCATTATACACACAGCAGTCATGACGAATGTGGTCCACATATATTCAGAATGACCGCCTGGTTAGTCGTGCTGAATATACCTGGATTAAACCTAACAGCTGATGTTTTAAAGAAAAGTTCACCTCAGTGTTTAAATATTGATCCGTAAAGAGTAGTTACTCACCTGTAACAGGTGTTCTCCAGGAGCAGCAGGAATCAGTCCTCACTTATGGGTGACGTCGGCGCCGACGGAGCCCTTGCGGAGCAATTTTCCCCAGCTTTCGCAGAAAGCCTTTGGGAATTGCAGCGCGCATGCGCGGTCCCCTTCCCGCCTAGGGATGCCATCTTGCTCAGTCTGATGATATAGCGGCAAGACAGCAAAAGTTAGCAAAAAGAATGACTGCAACTCCGAGGGGAGGAGGGAGGGTTGTGAGGACTGATTCCTGCTGCTCCTGGAGAACACCTGTTACAGGTGAGTAACTACTCTTTCTCCAGGACCAAGCAGGAAGTCAGTCCTCACTTATGGGACTCCCAAGCTTAAGGCTACCGGAGACCTCAAGCCTAAAAAGAGCTCCCTGAGGCTCAACAGTACAGAAGGAAGGAATCTTCTCTGAATACGCATCCGGCCGGTAGCCAACACCGGGGCCGGAGGGTAGGAGTTGCCTAAACCTCAAAGAGATTGTGGAGGACTGCCTGACCGAAAGCACTGTCCCTGCGGGACTCCCTTTCCAGGCAGTAATGAGCCGCAAAGGTCTGACCTGAAGACCAAGTAGCGGCCCGGCAGATGTCTGCCAATGGAACAGAGCGGAGGTGAGCCACAGACGCGGCCTTCGCCCTGACCCGATGCGCCGTGACACGACTTTCCAAGGAGAGACCGGCTGCCCTGTAAGTCCAGGCGATACAGTCGGCTACCCAGATGGACAGAGTACGCTTAGAGACAGGTACCTCCAACCGATTGGGGTCAAACGAGACAAAAAGCTGGACCGCTTTTCTATGCTCTCGCGTACTGTCAAGGTAGAAGGATAAGGCTCTTCTACAGTCCAGGGTATGCAGCACCGTTTCAGCTCGGCTGGTGTGCGGCCTGGGAAAGAAGGTCTGAAGAACCACCTCCTGGTTGATGTGAAAGTGGGAGACCACCTTTGGAAGAAACTTGGGGTGGGTCCGCAGGACTACCCTATTCCTGCAGAACCTAGTGTACGGGGGCTCCGACACTAGGGCTTGTAGCTCACTTACTCGCCTCGCAGAAGTGAGGGCTACCAAGAAGAGAGTTTTCCAGGAGAGGAAACGAAGAGGGCAGGTAGCCATGGGCTCAAAAGGTGGGCAGGTAAGCCTTTGCAGAACCACGTTGAGGTCCCAGTCAGGGGCTGGGGGGCGCAACGGAGGCTTAAGTAGAAGGAGGCCTCTGAGAAAACGCGCCACCAAGGGGTGCGAAGAGAGAGGCTGGCCTTCAACCGGTGAATGATATGCGGAGAGAGCACTGAGGTGAACTCTGACAGAGTTGGATTTGAGACCTAGATCGGAGAGGTGAAGCAAATATTGCAGTACCACCGATACTAAACAAGCGAAGGGGTCCTCAGATCGCTGAGAACACCAGACCGAGAAACGATGCCATTTGAGGGCGTAAGATTTCCGGGTGGAAGGTCGCCGAGATGCTAGGACGACGGCTTCCACCTCCGGGGGTAGCAGAAGCGGAGCTAGGACTACCCTTTCAGCAGCCAGGCCATCAGGTGCAGAGCCCGGAGGTTGGGGTGCAGAAGAGTTCCCTGATCCTGGGTCAGGAGATCGGGCTGAAACCCCAGAGGGAGAGGGGTGTCCACCGCCAGCTGTAGAAGCAGAGGGAACCACGGTTGTCTCGGCCACCGGGGCGCTACCAGGATCACGGAGGCCCTGTCCTGGACAACTTTGAACAATGTTCGGGACACCAGTGGCGTGGGAGGGAAGGCATACAGCAGACCCGTGGACCACGAGATGAGGAAAGCATCCGGCGCTACTCGAAGAGGATGAGGGTGCCGGGAGCAGAACCTGGGGAGCTGCCTGTTCAGGGGACTGGCAAACAGGTCCACGGTGGGAGAGCCCCACCGGAGGAAGATCTGCTGAACCACCGCGGGGTTCAACTTCCATTCGTGTGGTAGCAGGATCCGGCTCAGCTTGTCCGCCAGGCAGTTGTCCTGCCCTGGCAGGTAAACCGCCTTGAGGAGGATGTCGTGATCGACCGCCCAAGAGCACAGCCTCTGGGCTTCCTGACATAGAAGGAGGGAGCCCGTGCCCCCCTGTTTGTTCACGTAGAACATTGCCACCTGATTGTCCGTCTGCACCAGTACGGACTGACCGAATGTTAGGTGAGAGAAGATCCGCAGAGCTAGGCGGATCGCCCGGAGCTCCAGGAAGTTTATCTGCTGGGCGGCTTCCCAAGGCGTCCAAAGGCCTTGAGTGCATGTCCCCCAACAATGCGCCCCCCAACCCAGGAGGAAAGCATCTGTCGTGAGCACCCGGGACGGCGGTGGAGACTGAAAGGGCATGCCGAGCACTAGATTGGGCAGGTGAAGCCACCATTGCAGGGAGGAGACCAGACGGTCGGAAACCTGTAACAGGTCTGACAGCCTCCCTGTGGCCTGATGCCACTGAGAGCGAAGGCTCCACTGGGCAGGTCTCATATGTAGACGGGCGTTCGGAGTGACATGGACCGTGGAGGCCATGTGCCCGAGCAACTGCAAGAACTGTCTGGCAGGGGCTGGCGACTCGCCGCTGAACCTGCCAGCTAGGGCCATGAGCCTGTTGGCCCGTTCCAGAGGCAAGAAGGCACGAGCCCGCCGAGTGTCCAGCCGTGCCCCTATGAACTCGAGGTCCTGAGAGGGGAGCAAAGCGGACTTTTCGAAGTTTATGACGAAGCCCAAGTGCTGAAGCAGAGCCACCGTACGTTGGGCGGCCTGGGCGACCTCTGGAGCCGACGACGCCCAGATGAGCCAGTCGTCCAGGTATGGGAAGACGAAGAGGCCTTGAAGCCTTAGGAAGGCTGCCACCACTGCCAGGCACTTCGTGAACATCCTGGGAACGGAGGACAGGCCAAAAGGCAGCACTCGGTACTGATAATGATTCCCTGCCACCACAAACCTTAGGTATTGTCGGTGGTCCGGATGAATAAGGATGTGGGTATAAGCATCCTTTAGATCCAAGGAGCATAGCCAATCTCCCCGCTGGAGGTAGGGCAGTAGGGTTCCAAGGGTAAGCATCTTGAACCTTTCCCGCTGCAGGAACTTGTTGAGGTTGCGCAAGTCTAGAATGGGCCTGAGGCCTCCTGTTCTCTTTGGAACCAGGAAGTACCTCGAGTAAAACCCGTGACCCCACAAGTGTTGGGGCACTGGCTCCACCACCCGTCCTTGAAGCAGGCTTTGCAACTCCTGAAGGAGTACGTCCTCGTGCAGCGGGTGTCTGGAAGGCTCCCCTGGGAAGTAGAAGGGGGGCACCTGGTGAAAACGCAGGAGGTAGCCCTTGTGGACCACCTGCAACACCCAGGCATCGGAAGTAATGGCTGACCACCTGTGAGCAAAGTGGGTCAGCCGACCCCCCGTGCTGGCATAGTCAAAAACCTCCACCCTGCTGGGCCGGGGCCTGCGTGGTGGGTTTGGGGGCTTTTTGCTTCCGGGAACCGTTACCCTGTCCCCTAGGCCGCTGCCCCTGAAGGGGGGTAGTGGCCTGATATTGTGGTGGGTGATGCGTTTAAGCAAACACCTTTCTCGGGTAAAAAGGCTTTTTGCCCGAGCCCTTCTTCTTCTGTGAAGGGGCAGAGGGCTTCCTGGAGAGGCGAATCCTGGTGAGAGTCTCTGACTCGAGCTCCGCCGCCTTTTCGGCCATGGGTTTGCCGAAGAGGTTTTCCACTCGGCAAGGAACATCGACAAACTTGTCCTGCACCCATGGCTCGAGGTCGGATGATTGAAGTCAAGCCTGGCGGCGAGCCCCGATGCCGGCTCCGGCTACCCGAGCCGATGCCTCGAAGCCATCATAGGCCGCTCGAGAAATGAACTTCGAACATTCTTGAATCCCTGAGGACAAGGCCTGGAACCGCTGCAAGGGTTCCTCGGAGAGACCAGCAGAGAAACCCTCAATTTCTTTCGCCAGGTCTCGGAGGTACATACCCATATACCGCTGATATGTCTGGACCCGACAAGCAAGCATAGAGCCCTGGAAGCACTTCCTACCGAGGGCGTCCAGGTTCCGGGCCTCCTTACCCGGGGGCACCGAGGAGTGCATCTTCTGACTCTTAAGTCGATGCATGGCCGACTCCACCACCATGGAGTGGTGCGGAAGCTGCGCCTTCTGGAACCCGGGGCTCTTGCGGACTCGATACATGGAATCGACCCGCTTGCTCAACACTGGCGTAGAGGCTGGGCTCTCCCACATGCGGAAGAGAAGCCGCTCCAGCATCGGGGAACCGGTACAGTGAAGGCCTCCCTTGGGGGGGAGTCGTATTGAAGGGCCTCGAGCTCCTCGGCTCGGGGTTCCTCCTCCGGATCCGCGGGGAAGGCCAAAGCCTTGGCCATGCCCCTCACAAAGTCGGAGAACCGGGTATCCTCCGGGGGGGGGGGACCGCCTCCGAGGGGACGCACCGAGTCTGGAAAGAACCAGGTGACTCGTCCTCCTCAGTGTCCCAGCCCGACTCCTCCAAGGAGGAATCGAGCGGTTCCGCGCGGGCGGGGCCCGGGGACCGCCGCCGAGGCCGGCGTTGAGGACCTCGGTCCCGAACGGGAAGCCGAGGGAGACCTAGGCCGAGGATCGACTCGAGCTCGCATGGACTCAAGGATCAACTCGGCCTCCGGGGTCGACTGGAGCGTCGACGTCCCGGTGGTCGGGGCAGATGCACTGGCGAGGCCGGTGATCCATGCCCGCTGCTGGTCCATGAAGGCAGATATACTGCGCTCCAAGGACGTCAGTCTGAGATCAAGCTCAGAAGACCCAGCAGCCGCCGACTCGGGCCCCGACGGCGTCGGGCCCGACGTCGGTTCATCCGTGGGGGAGTCCAGGAGGACTATAGCACTCACGTGTCTAGGAGACTCCACTTCGAGACGAGGAAGCTTCGAAGGCCTTTCCCCCTCCGACGGCCCGGGCTAGGTGACCTGGCCCTCGAAGGCTTCTTCTCCTGCCGGTGTTCCCGGCCGGGGGAGCCCCGCTCAGAAGAACTCCGACGATGCTCCGAGCCGGAGCCATGAGGCGTCGAGGCCTCTGACGAGGTCCGCGCGGAGTCAGAGAAGATCCGATCCCTTTGCGACTGCCGGCTCCTGAGCGCCTTCGAGGACATCTTGCTGCACGGGCCGCAGCTCATAGGGTCATGCTCGGCCCCGAGGCAGCGGAGGCAGCAGTCATGCGTGTCGGTGAGAGACATGAGTCTGATACAACGATCACACTTTTTAAAACCGCTGGCGGCCATCGGGGGAAAAAGAACCCCGGCAAGGTCGAAAGACCGCGCTGCCAGGGATGAAGGAAAAATGTGGCGGGAACGCCAGTTGGAATAAAATAAATAATAAAAACGTAGACGGGCCCAATATTTTATTTATTTATTTTATCTATTTAGCTGTATTTATATACCGCTTTTCACCGGGTCAAAGCGGTATATAAATATAGGATATCGAAATAAATATAAATAGAGGATATCGAGGCCCGGCGGGAAGAGGAACACACGAACCGAGAAAATTTAACGTAAAAACAAATCAAAGAAATCAACTTTTCTGCGGCGGTAACAGACTACGTCTGTAGGGCTCCGCGGAAAAAAGAAGACTGAGCAAGATGGCATCCCTAGGCGGGAAGGGGACCACGCATGCGTGCTGCAATTCCCAAAGGCTTTCTGCGAAAGCTGGGGAAAATTGCTCCGCGAGGGCTCCGTCGGCGCCGACGTCACCCATAAGTGAGGACTGACTTCCTGCTTGGTCCTGGAGAAATTATTGCTGCATCTTTTTTGTTGGCGAATATTTCATATTAGTTATTTATTTTATTTATTTAAAAGGATTTATATCCCGCTTTATCCTTGAATCGGAGGGGCAGGCTCGGGTATGTACAATTTGTAGAAACAATGGAAATGGCCCAACTCAAAACACAAGTGTTGGTCTTCAGCTGGTTTGGTCACCGGCTTACGTTAAACGCTGGTGCTGCTAATGCCTACAAACAGCGCCATTGCATACAACATTACCTATGGGCTGATGTCTCTGCTGGCACTGTACGTTTTAAGCCTAAACTCTGCAGATAATCTTTCGGCCGCCTGCCGCCAACTTGACACATCTTTACACAGATAGCATTAGGCATTTAACCACTAAACGGCTCTATTCTGTGTAACATTTAAACATACATGGCTAGGCTCATTATGCATTCGTTGCCTGCCAGCAAACACATAATTGGTTTTGAATATCAGCCTGATAATAAAGAAAATATTATGGCAGATGATGGGCCTTGTGGTCCCATAATCACCCATTAATGCTCAGTACATAATGCTCAGCTAGTCTCTCTTTCCCGCATGCTCTCTGCAGATCGGCTGTATCTAAATCACGCTTTCTTGAATTCTGCAACTGTTTTCTGATGTTACTCAAGTCTTAAGGGCTTAATATCGTGTTCTCTTGTTCTAGAGAGTTCTACGGTTTGCTTCTTGTGTATTTATTATATGTTTGATGGATCTGAACAACTTTGTCTTATCACGCCTCTTTCTCCTCTCCTCTAGGACACACGTCAGGAGAAAAAAAGGGGACCTGGGATGGAGATATAGCTCGGAAGGGCACAAACAGATATTTTGCCCAGAGTACGGAAGGTTCAGGGAGCAGAGGAGAAACTTTATGGATAAGCAGTCTTCATGTTCTGTAAACACTGTTATTCAAGACATCTTTAAAGGACATGGGAAAATCTAAATAGCATTCGAGGTAAAAAGCAAAATCACATGTATGAAAGGAATTATCATGGAGGTAACAGATTCACCTGCCCCAGCCAAAGGACAAAGCAAAATTACAGGATCATATTAGGGAAAACGCCAGAGTGTAGAGAACTACAGAAAGCCCCCATCCCTCCTTTCCACTGCAAGCACTCTGCTTCAGAGAACGAGCTAAACACTGTGTAACTTGGAAATACCGGCACATGTTTCCAATTGCCGGTCGAGCTTACCTCACCAAAACCTCCTTTTCCCAAAACACGGTACTGTCGGAAAGTGTTCTTAGTGACCGGCTGCCTGAAAGAAAACAATCAAATGACTGAAGGGAAATGTTCAGCAGGGCCATGTTCTATATCCTTTCTACCGGCCCTTCGCCTTCTACAGCGTTTACAACAAAGAAATATTAAAAAATGTTAATTTGGAGGTGGGGAGAAATCCACGTTAACTCTGGATGCCACACTCTGCTCTTTTCCAATTTGCACACGAGACAGTGAATAACTATTATTAAATGTCTTAATTTATTTAACCTGTTTTCTATACTGCCTTATCCTTCAATCAAAGTGGTCTACATTGTAACGTCACTGTGTATAATAAACTCTGAGTAGGGGTGGGAGGGGGGAGTAGGCATGCAGGACCTGATAACAAGTTAACTTATGCACATTACAACATCTAAGTCATAACATATATACAAATTAGAACTGTGGCACTGGATAGTTGTAAAAGGTCCCAAGGTATTATGTAGAGTTGGCCATCTTCGCAAGAGAACCTCAGGCCTTCTGGACCAGAACATCCCTCTGTGCTCCAGCACCAGCGTCCCGCCTGTACCCTGCAATCACGAGTGGTCATCACTTCTTGTGGTAAGACAGCTCTTCTATAGCCCCCATAGTACCAGGTGATTTCAGCTAATTACATTATAGTGGATTATGTCCTTGCACCACAATTAAACATCCCATCTGTGGACAAAGTCTACATGTAGAGAGTAATTCTGTAAATGGCACCTAGATTCTTCCCAAGTCTACGCACATTGAGGCCTATTCTATAAATTCAAATCTACGTGGGTTCTACTTTATAGAATACTAGTGGAAGTGGCCACAGATGTGCATCTATATCATTGCGGTCACTTACACCAGCTCTAGAGCATCTATGCTCCATCCAAACTCCACCCCTGCGCTCACCTACAGTGAATGTATGCGCCATTGGTCTGTGGTACATACTTTCAGAATAGCGCGCCTCACGGAAATACCATGATTTACACACATAGTCTCATGCAGGACTCTAGCTGCGTCACACCGGGTTATCCTCATAATGTCAATGTGTCTCCAAGGGACACATCTCGTCTGCATGCTCTGCCACGAGAGACAGGAAAGGAACCACCATAATGGCGAAAATCTGCAAAAATGCAGAAAGGACAGTCCACAGAACGGATGCAGAAAATCACTAATATCCATTTATTACCTGCTGCAGCAGCAAAGATCTAAAACTTACTGATTCTGCCAAGCTGCTGCCCTGTCTTGCCGAGCCAAGGCCAAGCCTTCCTTCTTCAGCCTGGCTGTCATCGAGCTCTTCCACCGGTTGCCAATGAAGTCTAGATTCCCCACCACCTGTACGGACTTGTAACCTTGCTTTTCTTAGGAAGATCAGCAGGAACATCGGAACAACAAGTTTCTGCATGCAGTGAGGTAAATCCAGGACTGGAACAGCCAGCCCTGAGAGCATGGAGCCAGCTGGCAACTGTAGCTGCAGCTAAATCTGGCTTACTTCACAGCTGCAGATCTCTGCTCCTGCCCCAAAGGCTGTAAACCATGGCCAGGACTGTGTTTCAGCATATGTAGACATTTCCATGCACTTGGTCTGATTAGTACTAAGCATTCTGAGGAGTG
The DNA here is from genome assembly GCA_033557465.1 of Ichthyophis bannanicus. Taxonomy (NCBI): domain Eukaryota; kingdom Metazoa; phylum Chordata; class Amphibia; order Gymnophiona; family Ichthyophiidae; genus Ichthyophis; species Ichthyophis bannanicus. The sequence continues at coordinate 1,017,345,072 of CM066034.1, read as the reverse complement.
GCTCAGTGGTTGGGACAGGTTACCTCAGGCCAGGGGTTCAATTCCTGCATGGGGACAAGCAACCTCAGGCCGGAGGGACTGGGGTCTCCAGTCTCATGGCCACGCCTTGTGGCCTTGGGCAAGCCACTTAACCCTCCATTGCCTCAGGTTCACTTAGATTGTGAGCCCTTCGGGGAACAAGGGAATAAAAAGTACCTTAGTATACATGTAAACCGCTCTGATGCGCAAGTAAAGGGCGGTATATCAAGTGCCTAAAACCATAACCATAAAACCATAGCATTCTAGTTCTCCTGAAAACCAGTCAATGGTCAAGTTTGGGAGATGCCAGCCTGTTTCACTCAAAGGCTGGTAACATCTTGCCTCGTAACAAGGCAGTCCTGAGGACTAAGAAAGCTGGTTTGTCGAGGTTCTTCAACCCTGCAGCCTGCACCATCTGTGCTTTTGTGCTACAGACACCTGTGGGGGAAAAAAACCAGGAAAAAACACTACAAAGAAGTTATGGGGGTGGGGAAAAGAAGGGAAGTAGCATCTCCTGGTACCTCACCTTTCCAACCACTTCCACTGCAGGAATCTATCGAAGTATATGCTGTCGAGGTACTCCTGGAAAGGGTCCCCACTCAGGTAGTCCGAGATCTGCCTATCTCACAAGGACAAAAGGAGAGACATTTTAGTACCCAAAACTCACAGGACGACGGCCATAATGTCCAAGTGACACTTGGCAGGGAAGGGCAAAGCTTTGGCGGAGAGAGAGGATCCTACACTGGCAGCAATACCACCACACAGTATTACAGGTGCTGTGAGTAATGCTCCTTTGGTATTTATTTTATTTATTTAAGTGGTTTTATATACCGCCTAATCTTATAGCCGAGGCGGTCTACCAAATTAACATAACTTATACACAAAACACAAGTGAAGTAAAAACGTTACTTAACTTAGGGAGGTGCAGCATATTTATATGAAACATCAGTATACCAGGGCATAACTTAGTTGCATAATGAACATAGCTTAGGTCACTTGTTACTTAGTCAGCAGGGTCCTTGAGCTGTCAGGGTTTAAAGGTTTTCGATTGTGGAAGGAGTCATCTGCTAGTGGGGTATGTTGGTACATATTAGTGTATGTTTGGTGTGGGAGAATATAACCATGCTTTTAATTCAGGGAGTAGTTAATAGTTTGAGAGAGGGGATAGGTTAACTATTAAGGGAATGTCTGAGGGGTGTTGAATTCACAGGGAGGTCCATGGTTCAATGGCGAGGTCAATCTTCACATCCAAAGTGTTCATGGAATAGATGAGTTTTTAACTTTTCCCTGAAGTCTGTTAGATCGGTTATTACACAAAAGGCGGCCAAGTTGGATGTGGTTTTGTTACTCTTCGAGTTTATGGTAGGTTTTGGAAGTGTGTTCTTCTGGATCTGCTGTTGGGCGTTTTTTGAAATAGCGAGTGAAGGCAGACTGAGGAGAGACCTTGGGATACTTTGAAAGTTGCATGACTTGAAATTTTGATCTTTCTTTGACAGGACAACCAGGGTAGTTATTGGCATATTGGAGTTATGTGGTTGGTTCGGGTGCACTGCAGAGGATGCAGGCAGCAGAGTTTTGGGCTCATTGCAATGGATGAAGTAAGTAATTCGTTAGGCCTTGTAGGAGGATGCTGCAGTAGTCGAGGTGTAGTAGGACTAATGATTGGAAGACTGTGCGGTAGTCTTGGAAGTCCAGTAATGGTCGGGGGTGCTGCACTGTTTTTATTTTATGGTATATAGTTTTGGTGATGTTGTTGATGTACGGATGTAAGGTAAGGTGTTGGTCTATGGTTATGTCCAGGTACTGTACTTTGGATTTTACCTTTGTGTCCCTGCAACAGTTATGGTAGATGGTGAGCTGTAGTTTGGAGATGAAGAGAGCTTCTGTCTTGTGGTTTATGACGAGACTGTGCTCTTATAGTCATCGTGTGACGGTGTTGAAGGGAGGTGTAAATTGGTTTGTCAGTGGAGAATGGTATATACAGCATGACATCTGCATAGATATGGTAGAGCATGTTGTGAGATTAGATGATTGTGCAGATGAGTTGGAGAAAAATGTTGAATAGGAGCAATGAGAGGACTGACCCCTGGGGGACTCCTTGTTATTGCGTGAATGGGGCTGAGTGTTCACCTCCTATTGTAACTTATTGTTTATGGTTGGATAGATAAGATTTAAACCATTTTAGGGTTGTGTTGGACAGTCCTAGCGACTGTAGGCGTTGTAGTAATATATTATGTAGCACTAAGTAAAATGCTGCCTTGATGTCCAGGAATATCATAAAGCCCCAATGTGGTTTCTCGGTACCCCTTATAAGTTTGCCCATGAGAGCTGTTAAGAGTGTCTACACATCATGGTTAGGCCTGAATCCATATTGGTAAGAGGCGAGTGGAGTATGTGTGCTGATATGGCCCTAGAGTTGCAGCAATACAGCTTTTGCAATGATCTTTGTGAGGAACGGTCAACTAGAGATGGGCCTATATGAACTAGGTTGTTTTGGGTCTAATCCTGTGCCTTTTCTTATGGGACGGACGGATGCTTTTTTGCGTTCCGGAGGCATATATCCTTGTGTAATGAAGAGCTGTGTGATCTTGTGTATGATAGGGAGCAATTCAGTACAGGCTATTTTGATCCAGCTGACAGGGCATGGATCAAGCGAGGAGGTTGTGGTGTTGAAGTTGTTCATAATACTTTCCAAGTTTTCAGGAGATATAGTCGTAAATGGTTTCCAGGTGGTATGGTGGAGCTGTTGCCTTGTCAGGTTGTGGTAGTTTGTGTGTTGCTTCTGGAGGGATACTTAGCTTTGGAAGTGGTTGGCTAGGGTTTGTGGGGATTGGCACATTGTCTGTATTGTCTTGCGTGGGGGTTTTAAGAAAAGATTTTACTATTTCAAATAGTTCTCTGGGACGGTTTAGCAAGTTCAAAATGAGTTTGGTGTGTTATTCCTTTTTTTTTTGTTTCTTAATGTTTGCTGTTCATGTAATTTGGATGTGCGGCTGTCGAGGTTGCTTGTGCTCTTTAAACGTCTCCATTTTCTCTCTAGCTGGTTGAACTTGCGTTTAGTGTTCTTTTAGCTCTCCAGAGTACCGAGCTGCAGCAGTACGAGGCCTGTAGGTTGCGTGTGTTTGCGGCTTTATGGAGATTTCGCTTATTGTTCGATTCCAGTTATGGATTATCGGGTCAACGCTATAGTCGATATGTGGTATGATGCTGTCTACAAAGGTCTTCTTGTCTAGCTGTAGGAACCTGCGAATTGGGGCTTGATGTTGTGTGCCTCTCATTGAGAGTGATTCGTGGGATGTAGAATGCAATTGTTTTATGCTCCAACCAAGGTAGTGAATCTATTGTCAGTGGTGGAAAGTGTCTGTCTCCGATCATCTTCTGTGGGACAAACATGAGGTCTAAAATGTTTCCTTTTGTGTGTGTTGGCTCATTAACTATTTGACTGTATTCTAGGGCTTCCATGAAGGATTTTGACATTCTGGGGTTGGCTGAAGAAAGGTTTAAATCTCCAAATAGCAGGAGGTGATTGTTTAGGTTGTGAGTGCATATGGCTTCTAACAGGGCTGGTGGTTCTTCTATTCTTGAGTTAGGGGATCTATACGTTAGGTAGAGAGTTGAGTGATTATTTGAGATGGTGATTGTATCCAGTCCTCCCTCCTGTATTGGTGGCAATGTTGTGGAAATCCCACTTGTTCCTGGCCAGAATGAATACTCCTGCCACCTCAGGATCTCACAAAGAGTCAATACTAAAGTCAGAATAAGAACCGAGACACAGAGAGAGGGAGAGGGGCATTTTCCCTAAAGTCGCACAGTCACAGGCAGAGCTGAGATAAAACCTGGGGTACAGGAAGATACACGGATTTACCTAAGGTCACAAAGAGTCAGTGACAGAGGCAGGGATTAAAAGCAAGTGGAGATAATGGGACATGTACAGAGCTCAGATCAGAAATGAAGCAGAAAGAGAAAAGGCAACTCCCCCAGGGACACAGACTCGGTGACAACAGCCCAGCACCACTGGGATTAAAAGAGCACTTTCATAATGGACTTTTTCCTGTAAATGACAGAGCACATGTGTAAAATACCTCTTAGAGAATTTCCTTGCATGCATGAGCGACGCCAAAAAGCCACGTTCTTGTATGCAACTTTGGCTCGGAAGCCTACCATAAACTGCAGTTGGTGAAACTACTTAGACTGGTTTAGACCTTAAGAGTTTTTGCAGTGGGTAAATCCAGTTTTAGTTATTCGTCTCTAGATTATTACAATGAGTTTTATATGGATCAACTGGCAAAAGCAATGAAGAGCTTGTACATAATGCCACTGGAGTGCAAATAGGGGGCAAGTGCCCATCCTTTCCTGTCTAAACTTCCTTGGCTCCCAGCCTCTGCTTAAACCACAAGTGTCAGAACGTCGTGCTCCATAGGGGGCCGGCCAGCTGAACTCCATGCGGCTGTGATCGCAGCATTCCCCTCCTGTCTGCCTGCAGGGATCCGGTTTCCTGCGAGCACACAGGAGATGATCAGTGGCGTGATAGCAGCATTCCCCTCCTGTCTGCCTGCAGGGATCCGGTTTCCTGCGAGCACACAGTAGATGATCAGTGGCGTGATCGCAGCATTCTTCGGCCCGTGGGAGATGGGATCGCGGGTGGCCTTCTGCTAGCCGGGTCATGATCGCCAGACTTTCCCTACTTCTGCCTGCAGATCGGATCCCCACGGGCCGAAGTAGACGGAAGCCCCAATTGCAGCAGCAAAGTTTGTTGGGCCAAGGCCCGTCCCGCCCCCCCCTTTCCGATGCCTATGGCTCGAACAATATTGTAGCTTTCCAGGGTCTGAGACGGAATAAGCTACTGGATTCATTGGGTGACCTGAAATTATATTTGCCAGCTAGGGCATTATAGACACACTTGGGGGGTTATAGACACACTTGGGGGGGGGGGGAGGGTATCCCCAGTGCAAGTCATGAGTTTGCACTGCTAAAGCATGTTCAGTAGTGTCAGAGTGTGGGACAGCGAACCCTGTAAGAGACAGTCCCTTAGGGGGCACGCTGCTTCTCACCAGGGGGCTACGGCTTTTCATTTTGTCTTTACTGGACTGTGCATACCTTTGTGGAGGTTATAAATACGGTGTTTTTGCTTACATCTACCCCTGGTGCTCACCTGTGTCATTTAGACATTAACATCTTTTACATCCCTGCCCGCTTAGATCTTGAGCCGTGCCTCTGTCAGCCAAGATGCTTTACCCTTTGTAGGCACGCTGGTTTGCCATTTCCTATTTTTTCCCTATTTGAGCCCCTGTCACCCCTTAAAATTTTTTTGTGTATGACCTCCGGGATCACCCTCACCCCCTAGCGACAGGGCAGCCACGGTTAAGTTTACATTTCAAATACTGCATCCTAACGGACCAGCTTTTCTGGTAGTTCCCAGTACAGGCCCTTAGGCTACCTCATTGCACATGTTTCTTTGTTTTTAAGAGCGCCAGTTCTTAGAAGAGCCAGGCTCCGCACACACCTCAACAAGAATTTCCTGTTTCCTCTCCCTTCTGTACCACAAAAGCTACCATGACTGATGGTCTGTTTTCCAAAGCAAGCCTCTGGAGCAAGGTCTGAACTGGTCGATGCTTCTTTTCTTGATTTTTGGCTGTTATACATACAAATTGATAGAACTAGCCTATGAACTAATAATTTTTTTTATATTGTATTTATTATCGTTATAGTCAGATGTTTGGTGTTCGAATTATAGTATTTTATTAATCCTAATGTTTCTATTAATTCTTTGCTTTTTGATTTCAGATGTTAATTTTAGTGTGTTTTTTTTTTGATAAAGAATGAACAAAATAGTTTTTGATGATTTTGATTGGTAATCGATCAGGCCAGTTTTCGAAGGAATCTATGTTTACTGATGGCAGGTAAAAGGATCCTTTATCGGCCCATATTCAATGCACGATATGGAGAGTCCTGGCTGAAAATCGCTTTAACCGGGCTCAGTACTAACCACATAAAGACACAGTTCAGATAGAATCTGAAGATCAAACTTGAGACGTTGAGGTTGGCATGTTCACATTTTTGACAGTATTTTAGAAACACATCTCCACTAAATATAGAACGATTTCTAAAGTACACATCCAGAAACTATGGGGAGGAGCAATATCAGAAAAATACAAGTGGGAAAAATCGATGGGGGGAGACCCAACAACCTACACATGGAAATGTTGGCACTTATATGTACATCTGGGCCATGCTGCAGGCACAGACAAAGATTCTGTTAATGACTTACACAGGACACTTTCTTGCCTCTATCTGAATTCAAAGACAGAAATAAACATTGGGCGATTAAGGGGGCAATCCCCCTAATTCCCCCTGTAAAGGGAGGGCCAAAAGGAGCGCTTTTTAAATCCATACCTGTGCCAGGAAGAAGGTAAGAACATAAGATATGCCATACTGGGTCAGACCAAGGTCCATCAAGCCCAGTATCCTGTTTCCAACAGTGGCCAATCTAGGTCACAAGTACCTAGCAGTTTCCCCAAAAGACACAAGGTCCACAATGCTTGTATTGGGTCAAGCATTGATATCCTGGGTCCCTTCTTAATAATGGTTTATGGACCTTTCCTCCAGGAACTTGCCCAAACCTTTTTTAAACCCAGCTACACTAACAGCCTTTACTACATCCTCCGGTAACAAATTCCAGAGTTTGATTACACGTTGACTGAAAAAATATTTTCTTTTATTAGTCTTAAATAGTTTACCCTGTAGCTTCATTGCATGTCCCCTAGTCTTTCTATATTCTGATAAGGTAAACAATCTATCTACGTTTACCCGTTCCACTCCGTTCATCAATTTATAGACTTCTATCATATCTCCCCTCAGCCGTCTCTTTTCCAGAGCCCTAACCTTTTTAGCCTTTCTTCATAGGAGTATCCTTCCATCCCCTTTACCATTTTGGTGGCTCTTCTCTGAACCTTTTCTAAAATCGCTATATCCTTTTTAAGATACGGCAACCAGAATTGCACACAATATTCAAGGTGCGGTCTCACCATGGAACGATATAGAGGCATTATAATATCTTTTGTTTTATTTTCCATTGCTTTCCTTATCATACCTAGCATTCTATTTGCTCTCTTGGCCACTTCTGCACACTGAGCCGAGGGTTTTAACATGGTATCCACAATGACGCCTAAATCTTTTTCCTGGGTGGTGGTTCCTAATGTGGAACCTTGCATCGTGTAACCATAGTTTGGGTTGTTCTTCCCTAGGTGCATAACCTTGCACTTGTCCACATTAAATTTCATCTGCCATTTTGATGCCCAGTCTTCCAATTTATCAAGATCCACTTGCAATTTTCCACAATCCTCTTGGGTTTTAACAACTGTAAATAGTTTTGTGTCATCTGCAAATTTGATAAGCTCACTCGTTATTCCACTTTCCAGGTCATTTATGAATATGTCAAAAAGCAGCGGACCCAGCACAGATCCCTGGGGTACACCACTATTCACCTTTCACCATTGGGAAAATTGGCCATTTAGCCCTACCCTCTGCTTTCTATCTTTTAACCAGTTCCTGATCCACAATAGTACACTGCCTCCTATCCCATGACTCTTTAGTTTTGCCAAAAGCCTCTCATGAGGGACTTTGTGAAAGGCTATCTGAAAGTCCAGATACACAATATCAACTGACTCACCTTTGTCCACCTGATTATTCATTCCTTCAAAAAAACATAACAGATTAGTAAGACAAGATCTTCCTTGTCTAAAGCCATGTTGGCTGTCTCCCATTAGGTCATGACTATCTACATGCTGAGTAATTTTATTCTTTATGATGGTTTCTACCATTTTTCCTAGTTCCGATGTCAGGCTCACCGCTCTGTAGTTTCCCGGATCACCCCGGGAACCCTTTTAAAAAATTGGTGATACATTGGCGATCTTCCAATCTTCAGGTATTAGAGATGATTTTAATGATAGTTCACAGATTACTAATAGCAGGACTGCAATCTCATATTTCAGTTCTTTCAACACCCTTGGATGTATACCATCCGGCCCAGGTGATTTGCTACTCTTCAGTTTATCTAATAGTTGTAAGACATCTTCCCGATGTATCGATATTTCCTTAAATTCTTCCGCACCTTTAAATACCACTTCAGTCATGGGTAACATCCCTACATCTTCCTCAGTAAAGACTGAAGCAAAGAATTCAGTCAGTCTCTCCGCTATCACCTTGTCGCCTCTTAGTGCTCCTTTAACCCCTTTATCATCTAATGGACCAACTGACTCTCTCACAGGTTTTTTGCTACGAATGTACTTGAAAAGGTCTTTACTTCGTGTTTTTGCTTCCGCAGCAAGCTTCTTCTCAAACTCTCCCTTTGCCTGCCTTATCAATGCCTTGCATTTGACTTGCCAGTGCTTGTGCTGTTTCCAGGTTTCATCGTTTGGCTCTTTTTTCCATTTCCTGAAAGATGCATTTTTGGCAACAACAGCCTCTCTGACCTCACCTTTAAACCATGCTGGCAGTTTTTTGGACTTCCTTCCATTTTTCTTAAAGCGTGGAATACAGCTGGTCTGGGCTTCCAAGATAGTATTTTTCAACAACAGCCAAGCCTGATGTACGTCTTTAACCTTTGCAACTGCTCCTTTTAGTTTTTTCTTAACTGTTTTAATCATTTTATCATAGTCTCCATTTCGAAAGTTAAAAGGTAGTACTGTGGATTTCCTTACTATCCCTCCTCCACTAATTAAATCAAAGGCGATCATGCTATGATCACTATTGCCAAGCGGCCCCAACAACCTTATCTCTTGCACTAGATCTGGTGTTCCACTAAGGACTAGGTCTAATATGGCTTCCCCTCTGGTCGGTTCATGAACCAGCTGCTCCAAGAAGCAGTCATTTATTTCATCTAGGAACTTTATCTCCCTAGCATGTCCTGACGTGACACTGACCCAGTCGATACCGGGGTAGTTGAAATCACCCATTATTATTACTGCGCTGTAACTTTTGTTAGCTTCCTTGATTTCTTTGAGCATTTCATCATTCATTTGTTCATTCTGGCCAGGCGCTCGATAGTACACCCCCACTGCCATTGCCTTCTCCCTTTTACATGGAATTTCAATCCATATAGATTCTACAGCAGATTTTGTTTCCTGCAAAACGTTAATCCTTTCTGACTCAATGCCCTCTCTATCATAGAGAGCAACCCCCTCCACCAATTTGATCAGCTCTATCATTACGATATAGTTTGTACCCAGGTATCACAGTGTCCCACTGGTTGTCCTCCTTCCACCATGTCTCTGATATTCCAATCATATCTAACCTTTCATTTAGTGCTATATATTCTAACTCTCCCATCTTATTTTTTAGACTTCTAGCATTTGCATACAAGCATTTTAGAGAATGTATTTTATTCATATTAATTTGGCTATTGTTAGACATGGGTAATTTGGGATCTTTAAGCTCTGTCTGCTCCATACTTGAGGGCATTTGGGCTACTTTTCTCTTTTGTGGAACCTCTCTGCTTTTGATAGTATCCTTCAAAGATACATTCTTCCGAACCATCCGTTGTTGGGCGACTGTCGGCTTTCCCCTAATATCTAGTTTAAAAGCTGCTCTATCTCCTTTTTAAAGGTTAATGCCAGCAGCCTGGTTCCATCCCGGTTAAGGTGAAGCCCATCCCTTCGGCAGAGCCCCTCCTTTCCCCAGAATGTTCCCCAGTTCCTTATTTATTTATTTATTTATTTAACTGTATTTATATGCCGCTTTTCACCGGGTCAAAGCGGTGGGACACACAACAAATCCAAAACCCTCATCTCTGCACCATTGTCTCATCCACGCATTGAGACTCCGGAGCTCTGCCTGCCTTTTTTGGGTCCTGCGCATGGAACAGGAAGCATTTCGGAGAATGCTACCCTGGAAGTTCTGGATTTCAACTTCCTACCTAAAAGCCTAAATTTAGCCTCCAGAACCTCCCTACCACATTTTCTATGTCATTGGTACCGACATGTACCAAGATAGCAGACTCCTCCCCAGCACTATCTAAGACCTTATCTAGGTGGCGCATGAGGTCCGCTATCTTCGCACCAGGCAGGCATGTTACCAGGCGATCCTCACGTCCACCAGCCACCCAGCTATCTACATGCCTAATGATCGAATCACCAACTATAATGGCTGTCCTAACTCTTCCCTCATGGGCACATGGCCCTGGAGAAACTTCCTCGGTGCGAGAGGGTTTTACATCACCTGGAGGACAGGTCCTAGTTACAGGATCACTTCCTGCCACACCAGGGTGATGCTCTCCTGTCACCTGACCTCTCTCCTCCATGGCAACAGGGATGCTGCCAGACTGGAGGTGGGACTTCAGGACTATATCCCTGTAGGTCTCGTCTATGTACCTCTCTGTCTTATGCTTTCCAAGTCTGCTACTTTAGCCTCTAGAGAACGGACTCGTTCCCTGAGAGCAAAGAACTCCTTGCACCTAGTGCACACGTAAGACCTCTCACCAACTGGGAGAAAATCGTACATGTGACACTCAATGCAAAAGACTGGAAAGCCCCCATCCCGCTGCTGGACTGTTATCTGCATCTTAGTTTTAAGTTTGTGTTTAGATCTAAGTTCTTTACTTAGTAAGGGTTGCTATGGATATTTATACTAATAAAACTGTACCTAATACGTGTAATATACCTTGTTCACCTGAAGCTTAACTAATCTCAGGTCCTTAGTGTATGACTGATTTGGGTAATGAGCTTCACCTGAGAGCACCTCCTGCCTTTTAAGATGTGTAAGTACCTATAAAGCTACGATTATCCCAGGGGTGGGTGGGTGGGTGTGGGGAGGGAGGGAGGGAAATAACACTTATTAAAAGAGGGCTGCTACACAGTACCCTGTCTTGTGCTGCTGAGGTAAGCTATATTCTGATTTGATTTAAATTATAGCTCTTAGCTGCTTCTAGGCTCTAACTTCTTATGAAATTTAAACTACAAGCTCTCTGCTGGGTTCCCAATGTAACCAGAAAGCTCTCTTCTTTGTCTTAAATTTAAACTAAAAGTACTTTGCTGTTACTAGGCCCCGAGTGACTTAAATTTAAACTACAAGCTCTCTGCTGGGTATGAAATGTAACCAGAAAGTTCTCCTCTGTGTTTTAAATTTAAACTTAAACTGCTGCTACTAGGCCCTGAATGATTAACAAAAATAGTGGGTTCACAGATTAATTAGCTTTAATACAAAGAATTCCTTTTAGAAAATTACCAGAAGTATATACTCACAGTTGCAGATCTCTCTCCAGAAGTAACAGTCCCTTTTTCTAGTCCTTCTAGGTGTAACTGAGTGTGGTTGATTTTGGGCTTAAATATGCGCAACACCAGGTCACTGTCAAGAAATCGACTCCTGACAACCTAACCACCAAAAAACAATCTGCTCCATGGTTCTCCCCTGAACTCCGTACATCACTTATACACCTTAGAAAACTAGAGAGAAAATGGAGAACTACACGTAAATCCTCCGACCAAGTCACCTATTTAGAACATCTTAAACTACATCGTGAGTCAACTTGGGCCAAGAGGAAGGAATTCCACGCTGAGATCCTCAACCGCTCACTGAACAAGCCAAGGGAACTATTCAACTTAGTAAAATCCTATACCAACCAACCATCCCCACCTCAACAAGATGTTATTCAGCCCTAGGCCTATGCAAACTATATACAATCAAAAGCAATAAAAATAACAAATGCAACACCACAAGAACCCTCCCAGTCTTCTCTCCTGCAGTCCCCAATCACCAAACTTGTCCCACCCTCTGCAAAGACCATAGAGAATGGAATCGCCTCCATTAACAAGACAACGGCCCCAACCGACCCATGCCCGGCACACTGGATTAGAACCATGCGCACAGAACTCAGTCCAGTCATAGCCAACATCACAAAGATGTCATTTGAATCTGGTGTCTTCCCAGACGCTCTCAAGTAATCCTCCATCCATCCACTTCTAAAAAACAATCAGCTGGACCTAAAGAGAGGACTCTTACCATCCAATTTCTAGTATTCCATTACTAGCTAAAGTTCTAGAGAAGCTAACACAGAGACAGATCCAGCAGCATATAGACTCCTCTTCCCCATTAGATCCTTGTCAACATGGATTCAGGGAGGCCCACGGTGTAGAAACTCTACTAACAACTCTAATTAATACTCTTATCAACGGCATTGACAGTCTCAAGATGGGCTTTGCTTTAATCTTTCTGGATATAGCAGCTGCGTTCGACTCCGTAGATCACACACAGCTTCTGAAGCGTCTTCACGAGAAAGGAATCCATGACCGAGCATGGGAATGGTGCAAATCTTACCTGGAAAGCCGACTGCAACACATACGTATTGGTAACGCCACATCTGATCCCTTCCAGCAGACAATGGGTGTGTCCCAAGGCTCCTACCTGTCTGCACTTCTGTTCAATATCTACATGCCTGTATTTAAGCCTGTATATAGTTTTTAACTCTGTTACTCTGTACATAGTTCACAAATTGTTAAATGTAAGTTACAACTTGTTATCTGTAAAAACAGTTCACTGTTTTATTGTTGTTCTATGTAAACCGCACCTGATCAATGGAAGGAGCGGTATATAAAAAATCTGTAAATTAAAATTAATTAAATTACATGCAGCCAATTTGCGACATCACACGCTCCTTTGGCATATCCTGCCTCATGTACGCAGATGATGTACTGCTATTCTCACCCATATCGGTCGCATGCCCAGACTACACAGTGCTAATCAACTGCTTTAATGCAATAACTGATTGGCTTCTCACTCAGAACCTCCGCATCAACTTCAAAAAGACGGAAGTCCTAATAATTACAAGAAACAAATGTTTCTCCCCTCCACCTACTCTAAAACTCAGAGATGCTGAGCTCCCGGTCAAATCCAATATACGCTATTTGGGAGGGATATTGGATCAACAACTTGACTTCAAGGAACATATAAGACGCACCGTAAAGTCGATATACTTCAAGATTAAAACCCCAAGGCACCTTAAACCTATGTTGGAACCTGACGACTTCTGTACCATCTTCCAAGCTCTAGTCACACCGCACTTCGATGACGCTAATATAATACTCCACGGCCTCCCTAAGATCACCATCAACCCCCTACAGTTGGCCATGAATGCAGCAGCACGTATCCTCCATGGAGCCTCAAGGAGTGACCACATCTCCCCCATTCTAGAAAAACTTCATTGGCTTCCAATAAGCTCTAGGATCCTATATAAGGCCCTCCTTATGACCTTCAAGGCCTTCAATAAACTATCTCCTGCAGCCATCTCGGACCCTCATCACACACACAGAAAACAGGCCCAGATGATCTTCTGCTGTTGACATGCTAATCATACCAAGTGACTCCATAAAGTCTAACCAATCAACTATCAACAGAGCGTTTGTTAATTTCGCCCCCAGATGCTGGAATAAACTCCCTCCCGGCATTAGAGCGATCAGGGACCTTAGACACTTTAGAAAAGCCCTCAAACACCACCTTTTTACCACTCACTTTAAGCTTCTGGACATACCTCCCCCCCTCCCACCCTTACCCTCTCAACCCCATACCTTTCCTATATGAATGCATAAAGCTGATATATATCCCAACAGGTAGTTTCTAAGATTGTATTTAGTTCCCCTGGTTTACCTCCATGTTAATTTCCCTGTTATCTGTAAACGAAGGCCAAATTATCTGGCCTATGTGTTTTATTGCTACAATGTAAACCATACTGACAACAAATAGCGCGGTATATAAGAAATGTTAAATAAATAAACGTGCATGGCCTATATGAAACGGGGGGATACATGTATAGATTTGTGTCTTCCCAGGCCACACCCCCATGGTGCAGTCATCCGCATGTATATTTCACCCTTTCTGCGAACAGCCCTTTAGCGTGACCGCGATATATGTGTGTATATGGCTAGCTTACACATGTTTATCGCAAATAAGGGCTCTGAATTAACCCCCATAGAGTAGAAGTGGATCAAGGCCAGGACCACATGTTACCCATATAGTGGGCCCTTACACAGATAGGCTGGCTGCTTTACTTAAGGCCTGCTATACGGACAGTGGCTAGTGGTCAGCAGTGAATATGGGTGTTAAGCTCCAGTTTATATATATATATATATATATATATATATCTCAATAAAACGAAATATAATGGAACCCAAGTGCTTATGCCATTTTTTTTATTCCGGCTGAATGTTACATTTTTATGACGTCTGATGTTCTTCCCAACTTTGAGCATCCGATGGGAAAAACTGAAGTCTTACAAGCTGACCCTGGAAGTGTCCTGCCTCCGACGACTGACTGCACTAGTGGGGCAGATGTAGGCGTGTGCCTCTCGCAGCCCTGGAGTCTTTGACAGGATAGTGTTTTCTTTGGACTTTTCATTGTTGCTTCACTCGCAGGCTGTGAGGTCGACGGCCGGCTGCATTGGCTGGAAGGCTGTGTCAATACCTGAGCTATTACAGTGAGTGCCTGTGTGCAACTGTGGAGCGGGGCCTGAAAATATTTATGACACCTAATCAGAAGGCCTCAAGCACTTGTTGGATGCTGGGCCTGATTTCATGCCCGGGAAGGCTGAAAAGCAAAGTAAAACGGTGGAAGTTGCATTTCATAAGATGCTGCAAGGCAATGGCGCAGGAGGGGGTCTTCCTGCACCGGAGGACACTTACTTGGCACAGTGAGAGAAGAGTTCTTTGTAAGGGCTCATTTCAAGCTTTTCCTCCGTTTGATGCACCAAGTCTTGACCAACTTCAGAGACATAAACGGGAGACTAGAAAAACAGACGGGCAAAGTTACTTTCAGCACAAGCAGAGGCAGAATAACTGGAAGGAGTCTAGGGAACTTGCACGGGCCCCTCCCCCCCCCCCCATCTTTCAGGAATAAGAATGCTAAGTCCCCACTCATTGACTCAGACCAAGAGCAGAACTACAGACCAGCCCCCAAATATATCCCAGCCCTATTCCATAAATCTCTTTTCCTTTTCTTTCAAAAATGAATTTAGTTTTCATACTTTTATTTATTTATTTTTATTTATACATTTTTCTATACCGCCTCTTCCAGAGATCAGAGGCGGTTTACATAAAAACAATAATGTTAATAATAGAGAACTATCATTATACTTTTACAGTTTTTTTAAGCTATTCATTATGGTAAGGATCTGTTTAAAAAAAATAAAAGTTTCTTCGAGTTACTTTCTTCGGCTGTCCGTGCTGACAGACTGTCAGTGTTTTGCAGTTCTATTAGTACAGATCCAATACATAGATTCCCCTTTGATGTCATGACCTTAAAATATTTTCTGTGTTTTGAACGAAAACAGAAACTACATGTTTCAAGAGTGAAGAGTGAGAGGGGAACAAGTTCTGGAAGCAGCACTGACAGTAGGTGTGAGAGAGCTGAGTTCTGCCCAAGACAAGGATCTCTTGTGCTCTTCTGCAGTACCCCAGCCACGCTGTTTAAAAACAAATTTTAATAAAAATGCATCAAGTCAAACAATTTCACCCAGGCCTCATTCTGTACCCAAGAGAGGCAGCTGTGTATTTCCATCCATCTTGGTAGGGCTTCAAAAAGAAAGGAAAGAATATGGGGTTCGCCGTCTGTTTCGAGCACTCATTTCATCTCAGGAACTAGGCAGAGATCAGAACAAAGAGAGAGCGCCACAAAACACTATCCCGTTCTCTCTGGACACTGCCGTACCAGTGGACTGGCATGAATCAGGCCATTGCTATGATGTCACTAAGTAAGGGGAAAGCAGAGCACATGACAGCTATCGCTCGCTAAACCAGAAAGCGTAGTTACTCACCTGTAACAGGTGATCTCCAGGAACAGCAGGAATTTAGTCTTCACATATGGGTGACGTTGGCACCGACTGAGTCCGCATGGGAACGCACCCCTGCGTCTTATAGAAAAGTCTTTGGGAGCACTCCACTGTACCTGTGCGACTGCCTTTCCGCTCTTCTGACTCCCTCTCCTCAGTTGGGTTTGCAACAGAGAAGGAAGAGTAAAAATAACTCTACAACTCCATGGGGAGGAGGGTGGGTTGTGAAGACTAAATTCCTGCTATTCCCGGAGATCACCTGTTACAGATGAGTAACTACACTATCTCCAGGAACAAGCAGGAATATAGTCTTCACATATAGGACTCCCCAGCTCCCAGATCTACAAGAGAGTTGGAAACCAGGTCAGAGATGTCAGACTGAGTCAACTGAACATAGACATGCCCGCCATGGAGAACTGGACAACAGTGTGGGCAGGGTAGGGAGTTGTAGCTATGTTCCAAAGCAATGCTGGAGGACTGTCAGGCTGAAGGTCGCATCCCGGCGGGTGGCAAAGGTGTTGATATAGGACTAGGTTGCTGCCCGGCATATTTCATCAACGGCTACAGAGCGTAGGTTAGTTACAGGCTACCGTAAAACTAGGCAAGCTACAAGTAACAGAGCATTTTTACTTGTGGCCCCCACTCTTTGGAATGCTCTCCCCAACACATTGATAGCCATTAAAGACCTACAAACCTTTAGAAAAAAATTAACACACACCTATTCACTGAACATTACGGCAATGACAGTAACACCCCCACACCCTCGCAAAACACCCGCTTTCCAGACATCCCACACCACACACAATGAGCAACAAGTCATCCAGAATTCTAAGTAAAGCTATGATCTGTATATTTTTAACCTTGTACATAGTTGTCAAATGTATATAATTAACCCCAGTTGCCAATCACTCTTATTTGTTATTCTCCTCAAAATGTTCAATGTAAAAGGTTCAGTTCTCTGTAAACCACCCCTGATCTTTGGAAGGGGTGGTATATAGAAACTTTTGAAATAAATAAAAAATAAAATAAACAGAAGTCACCATTGCTCGGACGTTGTGAGCTGTGACATGTCCTCTGAGGGAAAGTTCTGCTTTATCATAAGCAAAAGCAATGCAGTCTGATATCCATCTGGAGAACATTCGCTTAGTTACCAGAAGCCCCAAATGAGTGGGGGTCAAATGACACGAATAGTGAGGATTTGCAGAGATCCTGAGTTCTCTGGAGGTAGAAGACTATGGCCTTCTTACAATCCTGAGTTCTCTGGAGGCAGAAGACTACGGCCTGCTTAAAATCCTGAGTTCTCTGGAGGTAGAAGACTATGGCCTGCTTACAATCAAGTGCGTGCAGGATGGCCTCTGCATGGGAGATGAGATCTTGGAAAGAAGACTGGATTTATGTGGAATGGCGATACCACCTTTGGTAGGAAGTGGGGAAGTGTCCTGAGGACAACCTTGTCATGATGGAATCTGGTGTATGGTGGATGCACCACCAATGTCTGTAATTCACTAATGCACCTGGCGGAGGCGAGGGCAATGAAGAATATGACCTTTGAAGACAAGTAGCGCAGGTGGGTTGATCTCAGGGGTTCAAATGGGGTTTGAGAAGCTGAGCCAAGACGACGTCGAGATCCCATGCCACCGAAAGTGGTTGAATGGGTGGCTTAGAAAGGAGGATGCCTCTCATGAAACATGCCATTAAAGGGTGCACGGAGATGGGTTGGCCATCAATTGGTTTATGAAAAGTTGCAATGGCACTGAGGTGAACTCGAACAGAATTGGTTTTGAGTCCTGAAGAGGACAAGTGCAGTAGATATTGCAGGAGTGCAGATACTGGTGCATCAAATGGATTAAGATTGTCTCTCGAGACCATGATCTAAACCTGTGCCATTTGCAGGAGTAAGCCCTTCTGGTGGAGGGTTTCCTGTAAGCCAGGAGAATGATCTTTACTTCACTAGACAGGTTGAGATGCTGAAACACTACGCTTTCAGCAGCCACGCAGTCAGACAGAGATATCTCAGATTGGGATGTTCCATCTTCCTGGGATAGAAGGTTCGGACCGCAGCCTAGATGGATTAGATTTGTCTGTTGTAGTCGAAGAAGAGGAGGAAACCATGGTTGCCGAGGCCAGAAGGGGGCTATGAGTATCATAGTGCTGCCATCCAGCTGGCGTTTGAAGAGAGTTTTTGGTATTAGAGGTGTGGAGGGAAATGCACAAAGCAGTCCCCGACCCCAATGTAGATGAAAGGAATTATTTGCTTGGCTGAGTTTGGACGGAACTCTGGAGCAGAAGTGTGGAAGTTTGGTGTTTTGTGGGGTAGCGATAGGTCGATGAATGGTGTTCCCCAGGCTTTGAATATCTGAGCCACCCTGTTCGCATGTAGACTCCACTCATGTGGGTGAAGAATCTGACTGAGTCTGTCCGCTAGTTGATTCTGCTCAAATGGAATATATATTGTACGAATGTGTATGTGGTGAGAGATGACAAAGTTCCACAGGCAACAGGCCTCTTCACAAAGGGGAAGTGAACCTGTTCCACCTTGCTTGTTCAGATAGAACATTGCCACTTGGTTGTCTGTCCTTACAAGAAAGCACAGTTACTTACCTGTAACAGGTGATCTCTGGGAACAGCAGGAATTAGTCCTCACATATGGGGTACGTCGGTACCGACGGAGCCCGTGCGGGAAAGCTCCCCAGCTTCTTAGAATAGAAGCTTTTGGGACCTCCCACTGCACATGCGCACTGCCTTCCCGCCTTCCTGAACAGCTCTCCTCAGTTTCGAGTTTATAGCTGAGTCAACAGAGAGAGGACAGGAAGATAGATAGATAAAAAGATACAAACTCCTAGGGGAGGTGGGTGGGTTGTGAGGACTAATTCCTGCTGTTCCCAGAGATCACCTGTTATCAGGTAAGTAAACTGTGCTATCTCCAGGAACAAGCAGGAATAAGTCCTCACATATGGGGACTCCCTAGCTTAGATGCATGGATCCCCTGTAAAGGTTCGCCATCTTCGTATGGATCTCAGGCATCCATTCTGGCAAGGTGGGCAGGAGTTGGTTAGGAATGGAACAGGTGCTTGAGGACAGCCTGGCCAAACAAGGCATCCCGGCGGGAGTCCTTGTACAAACAGTAATGGGCTGTGAAGGTATGAACCGAGGCCCAGGTAGCGGCTCGACAGATCTGATCTATGGAAACAGAGTGCAGATGAGCCATAGAAGTTGCCATGGCCCTCACATTGTGAGCAGTGACATGGCCTTTCAGAGAAATGTTTTTGCTCTGGTAAGCAAAAGAAATACCCTGAGCAATCCAATTGGAAAGTGGTACGCTTGGAGACTGGAAGTCCCAAATGGGAAGGATCAAAGGCCACAAAAAAGTTGAGAAGACTTTCGATGTGGCTGAGTCCTATTAAGTAAAAAGCGAGAGCTCTTTACAATCCAGAGTATGAAGGTTCCTCTCTGCATTGGATGCATGAGGAGCTGGAAAAAAAGACAGGTAGATATACCTCTTGATTAAGATGAAAAGGCGAGACCACTTTAGGCATAAAGTGGGGATTCGTCCTAAGGACCACCTATCATGATGAAATCTTGGTAAGGTGGATTAGCCACTAAAGCCTGCAGCTCACTGATGCGGCGAGCCGAAGTGACTGCAATGAGGGAAGATGACCTTCCAGGAAAGAAATTTCAAGGAGGTGGAAAACATTGGCTCAAAAGGTGGCTTCATAAGTTGACCGAGCACTAGATTCAAATCCCATGCGACCGGGGGTGGTGATGGGAGGTTTAGTGAGAGTCAGGCCTCTCATGAATCTTGCAACAAGAGGATGAGAGGAGATAGGTTGTCCATTTATATGTTTTCAAGGATGCTGCAATAGCACTTAAATGGACTCTTACCGAATTCGTCTGAGGGCCTGCATTGGATAGATGCAGGAGATAATCAAGAAGAGAATTCAAAGGAAGTGCCAGGGGTCAAGACCCTGCTGAGCACACCAAATGGAAAAACGTTTCCATTTGAAAGCATAGGACGCATGGTAGAGGGGTTTCCTAGAGGCAGAAAAGGATATCTTTCACTGGTTGGAAAGATGAAAGTCTAGAAGGCTTAAGCCTACAGTAACAAAGCACTGAGGTGAAGGGATTTTGGGTTTGGTTGCAACAAAGTCCCCTCCTCCTGAGACAGGAGGTCTGGCGCAGCTCCCAGATCCAAGTAGGATCCCTGGGAGAGCTGTAGAAGTAGAGGGAACCACACTTGGCGTGGCCAGCGTGGAGCTATGAGGATCATAGGTCCATGATCCCTCTGGAGTTTGAACAGAGTCTTGGGAATCAAAGGAATGGGTGGAAAGGCATATAGGAATGCCTGATTCCAATTCAGGAGAAAGGCGTCCGTAGCCTGAGCTCCCTGACACGGAGTTCTGGAACAGAACCGGAAGTTTTGGCATTCCACGGACTTGCAAAGAGGTCTATGTCCGGGGTCCCCCATTCCTGAAAGATTCGGTTTATTTGGTCCAATGTAGGGACCATTCGTGTGGCAGCAGAACTCGACTGAGCCTGTCTGCCCGAGAGTTTTGAACTCCTGGGAGATACACTGCTAGCAGGTGATCTGATGCTCTCTGGCGAAGGCCCATAGTCTTAGAGCTTCGTTGCAAAGCGACAGAGAGCCCGTCCCTCCTTGTTTGTTTATGTAAAACATGGCCACCGGATTGTCCGTCTGAAACTAGGACAGTGAGGTGGCTAGGGAGTGGAGGGAAGACCTTGAGGGGCAAGGTAATTGCTCGCAGTTCCAGAAGATTGATATGAAGGGTGGTCTCCTGTAGAGACCAGTGCCCTGAGTGGAGAGAGTTTGCAGATGGGCTCCCCACCCTGTTTGGGAGGGCATCTGTTGTGAGGGTGCTTGGGGTAGCAATGGTTGAAATGGAGCCCCCAACAACAGATTCTTGGTGGAAGTCCACCAGTGGAGGGACCAAAACAGACGATCGGAGGTTTGTATTTGGTCTGAGAGCGCTCCTGACGCCTGAGTCCACTGAGTGGCCAGGTCCATTGAGCTGCTCTCATATGAAGACGAGCATAGGGCACCACATGCACTGTGGAGGCCATATGACCCAGTAGGCGTAGCATTTCCCTGGCTGTCAAGTGAGTGCTGGGACTGAGCTTGGGAGGCCAAACTCAGGAGGCGCTGGCCTCGAACATGTGGAAAAAGGTAGGCCCTTGCAGTGATGGTGTCCAACTGGGCCCCTATGAATTCTAGAGATTGAGTAGGGATGAGTTGGGACTTGGGAAGGTTTACTACCAGTCCCGATACTGCAAAGGCTCCTTGTGTGGTCCAGGGAAATCTGGGCCTGGTGACTGAGTGGAGCTCGGATGAGCCAGTCGTCCCAGATATGGGAAGACAAAGATTCCCATGCCTCTTAGAAATGCGGCTACGACTGCCATGCATTTTGTGAATACTCTTGGAGCAGAGGCTATACCGAAGGGGAGTACTCTGTATTGGAAATGTTTTCCCTGAAACAGAAAGCGAATATACTTTCAGAGGGATTTATGGATCAGTATATGAGTATACGCATCCAGTAGGTCTAGAGAACAAAGCCAGTCCTCACCCTGGAGGAAAGGAATGAGAATGCCGAGAGACAGCATTTTGAATTTCTCCTTGAAGAGAAATTTGTTCAATTCTCTCAGATCTAGGATTGGTCTGAATCCCCCTGTCTTCTTTGGAATGAGAAAATAAGGGGAGTAGAAACCGGACCCTTGTTGAGGAAGAGGAACCTCTTCTATGGCCCCTTGGGCAAGAAGAGAGGAAACCTCTTGACCCAACAGGGTTAGGAGAGATGGGGGAGAATTGAATGGTCTCACCATATGATGGGGAGGAAGGCTGGAGAAATGAAGTTTGTAACGCTCTCGATGATAGAGGGTCCATTGTTCTGTTGTGATTTGTTCCCATCTGGGAGCAAAGTGAACCAACCTTCCGGGTATGGTGAGAGGTTCTGGTTGTGTTAGAACCAGAAGTGGCAAGTTCCCTAGGAGCAAGTCAAAAACCCTGAGGGGTTGGAGCCTGCTGAGCTACAGTAGCTGCTGCAGGCTTAGCTCGTGCTTGTTTGGATTGCTGACGCTTAGCAGTATAGCGAGGTTGAGAAGACTGCTGGCAAGTATTTTAAGCAACTCTGGCCTTCTTATAGTAAGGCCTTTTAAAAGACTTTTTCTTAGTAGGAATTGAAGTGGACTTTGAAAGTCTTTCCAAGGTGGCATTTTCAGCATCCATCTGGGTGGCTTTGATTTGCCACTCTTCCCCAAATAAGTTCTCACCTGTACAGGGCAGATTCCGTAAGCCATCTAGAACCCAAGGTTCCAGATCAGAGGCCTGGAGCCAAGCAAGACGTCGGGCTGCAATAGCAATGCCCGAAGCCCTACTGGCTCCCTCAAAGGAATCATATGCTGCCCTATGAGCGAACTTAGAAAACCTCTAAGAGTTGTTTCACTAGGGAAAGGATCCCTGCTTTTTATCCTCAGGATAAAGGGGGCAAAATGCCGCACCTTTTTGGCAAGTTCCTCCAGGAACATGCCCATATAGAGGACTGTAGGAATTAATCCTGGCTATAAGCATACTAGCCTGGAAAATTTTCCTACCAAAAGAGTCCAAAGTCTTACATTCCCGTCCTGGAGGGGTGAAGAGTGCCTTTTGGTACTCCTAATCTTCTTCATTGCAGACTTCACCACAATAGAGTGGTGGGGCAATTGAGTCTTTTGGAAACCAGGAGAAGGAGGGACCCTATACATGGTGTCCAACCTACGGGAATAAGGAGACAAAAGTCAAATGATTTTCCCAGAAATCCATAAGTTGTACTTGAAGGATTTCATTGATAGGCAGGGTAACTGCCTCCATAGGGGCCTGTGAGTCTCCCAAAAGATCCAGGTATTTGGATCGGGGTTCCATTTCAGAGGATGTGGTAATAGACAGGGCGGTAGCCATAACTAAAACAAATTACTGGAAGGACAAATCCTCTGGAGGGGAAATTCTCCTTTTAGGAGAAGAGTGCACCTCAGGTAAGTTGAGGTAAAACTCAGCAGAATCATCAGAGGAGTGAAAATCCACAGAGGAATCGGTGCTTTCATCTAACGCACGAAACGCGTACCGATCGGTATAGACGACCCGCGTATCGGGTATGGAAACGGTATGGAGAGAAAGCACATACGGTAACGACTTGCGTTTATAGGTGGACGGCCTCGAGACCGGCATGGCTGACGATACCGGTATCGGGCCCGGAACCGCTGAAAGCGGAACCGATGGCGTTTGCAGCTTTTATGAATGACATGACGTCCTGCTGCATTGACTGTACAGTTTCGCCCATGGAAGACATAGCTGACTGGATGTCGTTACCGTAGTGACCCGGTACCCCATATCAGGCTAACAGGTGATCTGTCGAGGACGTAGCATCGATATCAACCTGAGAACCCTGAATTGGCTATTTTGGAAGGTGGACTTCCCGACGGGGTTGTTTGGCTGGGGCAGGGTCCTCAAGTTCTAAGCTAAGAGACTCTCGATGCTTTGAAGGAGATTTGCTCTTTGAGGACTTGCCCACAGAAGGTTTGGTTACCTGAGATCCATCCGGAGAAGAAGACCTGGATGACTGTGATGCTGTATCCTCTGAAGCAAACAGCACATGGAATTTGTTGGCCCGGTTCTGCAGCCCACGTTTAGACATGTGGGAGCAAGATGGGCAGTCCGGTATGGAATGGTCAGGCCCCAAACATTTCAGGACACCAGTCATGGGTGTCTGTGACTGAAATAACAGCATTACATTTGGTACACTTCTTAAATCCAGGGGCTGGCTTCTCCATGAGGAGAAATTGAGTAGGCCGAGAGGCCTCTCTGAAGTGACCAAAAAGCTAAAAAATAAGAAAAAAAGAATTATAATTTTTTTAAAGAAAGAAAGAAAAGACGGCGATACCGGTATCGGTATGGGGAAGGCAGGTACGCGGTCTAAAGAAAACAAATAAAATAACAATTTCTTCAGCGGTGACAGGAACACGGACCTGCTGGCTCCGCGGAAAAAGAGAAACTGAGGAGAGCTGTTCAGGAAGGCGGGAAGGCAGTGCGCATGTGCAGTGGGA
Organism: Ichthyophis bannanicus; assembly: GCA_033557465.1. Lineage (NCBI taxonomy): Eukaryota > Metazoa > Chordata > Amphibia > Gymnophiona > Ichthyophiidae > Ichthyophis > Ichthyophis bannanicus. The sequence continues at coordinate 1,017,321,155 of CM066034.1, read as the reverse complement.
GGTCCCAAAAGCTTCTATTCTAAGAAGCTGGGGAGCTTTCCCGCACGGGCTCCGTCGGTACCGACGTACCCCATATGTGAGGACTTATTCCTGCTTGTTCCTGGAGATCATGGCTGTTGGCAAGGTGATGGTGAAAAACCTGTACAGCTTTTGAGGTTGCACAAAGCTCCAACTAGTTGATCTGTAGGGATGACTCCTGGGTTGTCACAGTCCCTAAGTGGAAAGTGACTCTTCGAGCAGGTTTGTTGATGTGCACCAACATAGTAGGGAGTGGACTAGTGGGTTGGTGGTCTGAATGATGCCCCTTGTCCCATGGGTTGTGTTAATTGGGATGATAGGGTCCATTGTGCTAGGTGCATATGTAGTCGTGCATATGGTACTACATGCACTGTGGACGCCATATGGTCTAGGAGCGAAGGAAGTCCCGAGCCATTGAAGTTGTTTGTTGCCACATGTGGGTGACTAGATTGAACAGTTGGCCCATACGGTCTAGTGGTAGAAAAGTTCTGGATAGCTGAGTGTCGAGCACTGCTCCTACAAACTCCTACCTTTGAGTTGCGGTTAGCTGGGACTTTGGGAAGTTTATTATAAATCCGAGTTGCTGCAGCAATGCTATGGTTGTCTGGTATGAAGAGCAGAGTTCTCTTGCAAGTCTGCCTTTATCAACCAGTCATCCAAGTAGGGGAAGACAAAAATGCCCTTGCTTTGCAGATGGACAACAACTGACATACATTTTGTGAAAACTCTGGGAGGTGATGCCAGGCCGAAGGGGAGGACTCGGTACTGATAGTGGGCCCCCTGAAAGGTGAAGCGGAGATATCCCCCTGTGTCCTGGATGTATTAGGATATGAGTATATGCGTCTTTTAGATCTAGAGAACATAGTCAGTCTTGTTCCTGCAGATAGAGTAGGAGAGTTCCCAGGGAGATCATTTTGAACTTTTCCTTTAACAAGAATTTGTTGATATTTCAGAGGTTGAGAATAGGCCTGTAACCACCTGACTTCCTTAAGATGAAGAAGTAAGGAAAGTAGAAGCCTTCGTGTAATTCTTGTTGTGGAACCTCCTCTATGGCTTCTTGGATGAGCAGGTTAGAGATTTCCTCCTTGAATAGGGCCCCGAGCCCGGATTAGAGGGAGATATTCACCTTTGAAGTGAGACAGAGGAAGTTGTCTGAAGTTTAACTGATATCCATCCCCAGTGATGTTCCGCATAGGAAGAAAGTTAACCTGCTATTTTTATTTGATTGGGGCCGTGCAGGAGCAGGATGAGCAGGTTCCCCAGGACGGAGTCAAAGACTGGGCGTAACTTATGTTTGAGTTGGTGGCTGCTGTTTGGTACTTCAGGACTTTTTAGCCCGTTTGGTCCCCTGCTGCTTGCCCTGCTGCTGGTAAGGTGGCTGTCAGTAAGAAGGGTAGAACCTCTTCTTTTTAGGGTAGGACTTTTTTGCTGCTGGTCTCTGTTTTGAGAGGCCAGTAGTTTTCTTGGAGAGTCTTTTTAGGGTAGTATCATCAGTTTCAAGCTCTCTAGCCTTTTCTTTCCAATTCTTACCAAAAAGGGCTTGATGGACCTTGGTCTGAGCCAGTATGGCATATCTTGTTCTTATGTTCCCAAAAGCTTTCCTATAGGACGCTGGGGAGAGATCCTGCACAGGCTCCATCGGTGCCGATGTCACCCATATGTGAAGACTAAATTCCTGCTGTTCCCGGAGATATACGATGTCATATCACTGCGCTTAAGTCCGCTCGAGGACTTTGTCTTTAAAATAAAATCTCTAATTCCTGACCCTCACCGCCACAGTTCTCCCCTTTGGTGCTCAAACTGCTTGAACTTGTGTCACTGGCGCTAGAGCACATTGTGATGTCATCTGTCACTGTTCACACTGATTCCTCATTGGCTAGTGCCACGTGATGTGCCAATTGGACATTAAAGGGGGCTGAAGCATGGTCATGTGATGCTGCCTGTTAAGTTCGAGGGCTCAGGTTCTCTCACCTGTTTCATAACCTGGTGCAGCACACTGGACCTCCCTCACAGAGACCCACTGTCAGCAAATCAAGCCAGCCTTTAGGTGATCCATTGGCAGGTAAAGCGTAGTTACTCACCTGTAACAGGTGATCTCCGGGAACAGTAGGAATTAAGTCTTCACATATGGGTATCGTCGGTTCTGTGATCCTCAGTCTTGAAGGACTAGAAAAGGGGATTGCTACTTCTGCAGAGAGATCTGCAATTGTGAGTATACACTTCTGGGAATTTTTCTGAAGGGACTTCTTTGGATTAAAGCTAATTAATCTGTGAACCCACTGTAATTGTTAAAAACGTCAGGGCCTAGTAACAGCAGTTTAAGTTTAAATTTAAAACACAGAAAAGAGCTTTCTGGTCAGATTTCATACCCAGCAGAGAGCTTTTAGTTTAAATTTGATAAGTCAGAACCTAGCAGCAGCAAAGAGCTTTAATTTAAATCAAATCAGAATATAACTTAGCATAAAAGGCAAAACAGTCAGTATTCTTTGAGCAACAAAAGGTTTTCTAGAGACCTTTACAAAGAGACCTTCTACCTAGGAGGCAAGAGACCTGTGAAACATTTTCAATAGGTGTTAACGTCAGGTGGCAGGTCAAAAGGCCATTTTGAAAGACTCCTTCTATCCAAGCAAGGACTGTTAAGAACATAAGATATGCCATACTTGGTCAGACCAAGGTCCATCAAGCCCAGTATCCTGTTTCCAACAGTGGCAAATCTAGGTCATACGTACCTAGCAGTTTCCCCAAAAGAAACAGGTTCCACAATGCTTGTACTGGGTCAAGCATTGATATCCTGGGTCCCTTCTTAATAATGGTATATGGACCTTTCCTCCAGGAACTCATCCAAACCTTTTTTAAACCCAGCTACACTAAGAGCCTTTACTACATCCTCCGGTAACAAATTCCAGAGTTTGATTACACGTTGAGTGAAAAAATATTTTCTTTTATTAGTCTTAAATAGTTTACCCTGTAGCTTCATTGCATGTCCCCTAGTCTTTCTATATTCTGTTAACGTAAACAATTGATCTACCCGTTCCACTCTGTTCATTAATTTATAGACTTCTATCATATCTCCCCTCAGCCGTCTCTTTTCCAGGTTAAAGAGCCCTAACCTTTAAGCTTTTCTTCATAGGAGTATCCTTCCATCCCCTTTACCATTTTGGTGGCTCTTCTCTGAACCTTTTCTAATAACGCTATATCCTTTTTAAGATACGGCAACCAGAATTGCACACAATATTCAAGGTGCGGTCTCACCATGGAATGATATAGAGGCATTATAGTATCTTTTGTTTAATTTTCCATTCCTTTCCCTATGATACCTAGCATTCTATTTGCTCTCTTGGCCGCCGCTGCACACTGGGCCGAGGGTTTTAACATGTTAACCATAATGACGCCTAAATCTTTTTCCTGGGTGATGGTTCCTAATGTGGAACCTTGCATCGTGTAACCATAGTTTGGGTTGTTCTTCCCTAGGTGCATAACTTTGCACTTGTCCACATTAAAGTTCATCTGCCATTTTGATGCCCAGTCTTTCAATTTATCAAGATCCTCTTGCAATTTTCCACAATCCTCTTGGGTTTTAACAATTTTAAATAGTTTTGTGTCATCTGCAAATTTGATAAGCTCACTAGTTATTCCACTTTCCAGGTCATTTATGAATATGTCAAAAAGCAGCGGACCCAGCACAGATCCCTGGGGTACACCACTATTCGCCTTTCTCCATTGGGAAAATTGGCCATTTAGCCCTACCCTCTGCTTTCTATCTTTTAACCAGTTCTTGATCCACAGTAGTAAACTGCCTCCTATCCCATGACTTTAGTTTTGCCAAAAGTCTCTGATGAGGGACCTTGTCAAAAGCTTTCTGAAAGTCCAGATACACTATGTCAACCGACTCACCTTTGTCCACCTGTTTATTCAGACCTTCAAAAAAACATAACAGATTAGTAAGACAAGAACTTCCTTGTTTAAAGCCATGATGGCTGTCTCCCATTAGGTCATGAGTAAATTTTACATGCTGAGTAATTTTATTCTTTATGATGGTTTCTACCATTTTTCCTGGTACTGACGTCAGGCTCACCGGTCTGTAGTTTCCCAGATCACCCCTGGAACCCTTTTTAAAAATTGGCGTTACATTGGCTATCTTCCAATCTTCAGGTATTACAGAAGATTTTAATGAAAATTCACAGATTACTAATAACGGGTCTTCAATCTCATATTTCAGTTCTTTCAACACCCTTGGATGTATACCATCCGGCCCAAGTGATTTGCTACTCTTCAGTTTATCTAATAGTTGTAATACATCTTCCTGATGTATCGATATTTCCTTCAATTCTTCTGCACTTTTAAATACCACTTCAGTCATGGGTAACATCCCTACATCTTCCTCAGTAAAGACCGAAGCAAAGAATTCATTCAGTCTCTCCGCTATCGCCTTGTCACCTCTTAGTGCTCCTTTAACCCCTTTATCATCTAATGGACCAACTGACTCTCTCAAAGGTTTTTTGCTACGAATGTACTTGAAAAGGTCTTTATTTCGCGTTTTTACTTCCGCAAGCAAGCTTCTTCTCAAATCCTCCCTTTGCCTGCCTTATCAATGACTTGCATTTGACTTGCTAGTGCTTGTGCTGTTTCCAGGTTTCGTCGTTTGGCTTTTTTTTCCATTTCCTGAGAGATGCTTTTTTGGCAACAGCCTCTCTGACCTCACCTTTAAAACCATGCTGGCAGTTTTTTGGACTTCCTTCCACTTTTCTTAAAGTGTGGAATACAGCTGGTCTGGGCTTCCAAGATAGTATTTTTCAACACCCAAGCTTGATGTAAGTCTTTAACCTTTGCGACTGCTCCTTTTAGTCTTTTCTTAATTATTTCCCTCATTTTATCATAGTCTCCCTTTCGAAAGTTAAAAGGTAGTACTGTGGATTTCCTTACTATCCCTCCTCCACTAATTAAATCAAATGCGATCATGCTATGATCACTATTGCTAAGTGGCCCCAACACCCTTATTTCTTGCACTATATCTGGTGTTCCACTAAGGACTAGGTCCAATAAGGCTTTCCCTCTGGTCGGTTCATGAACCAGCTGCTCCAAGAATCAGTCATTTATTTCACCTAGAAACTCTATCTCCCTAGCATGTTCTGCCGTGACACTGACCCAGTCGATATCGGGGTAATTGAAATCACCCATTATTATTACTGTGCTGTAACTTTTGTTAGCTTCCTTGATTTCATCATCCATTTGTTCATTCTGGCCAGGCGGTCGATAGTACACCCCCATTGCGATCGCCTTCCCCTTTTTACATGGAATTTCAATCCATAGAGATTCTACAGCAAATTTTGTTTCCTGCACAACTTCAATCCTTTCTGACTCAATGTCCTCTCTAACATGGAGCGCAACCCCTCCACCAATTTGATCAGCTCTATCATTACGATATAGTTTGTACCCAGGTATCACAGTGTCCCACTGGTTGTCCTCCTTCCACCATGTCTCTGATATTCCAATAATATCTAACCTCTCATTTAGTGCTATATATTCTAACTCTACCATCTTATTTTTTAGACTTCTAGCATTTGCATACAAGCATTTTAGAGAATGTATTTTATTCATATTAATCTGGCTATTTGTGGACGTGGGTAATTTGGGATCTTTAAGCTCTGTCTGCTCCATACTCGAGGGCATTTGGGCTACTTTACTCTTTTTTGGAACCTCTCTGTTTTTGGTAGTATCCTTCAAGGATACATTCTTCCGAACCATGTGCTCTTGGGCGACTGTCGGCTTTCCCCTATTATCTAGTTTAAAAGCTGCTCTATCTCCTTTTTAAACGTTAATGCCAGCAGCCTGGTTCCTTCCTGGTTAAGGTGAAGCCCATCCCTTTGGAAGAGCCCCTCCTTTCCCCAGAATGTTCCCCAGTACCTAACAAATCCAAAACCCTCATCTCTGCACCATTGTCTCATCCACGCATTGAGACTCCGGAGCTCTGCCTGCCTTTTGGGTCCTGCGCATGGAACAGGAAGCATTTCGGAAAATGCTACCCTGGAAGTTCTGGATTTCAACTTCCTACCTAAAAGCCTAAATTTAGCCTCCAGAACCTCCCTACCACATTTTCCTATGTCATTGGTACCGACATGTACCAAGACAGCAGACTCCTCCCTAGCACTATCTAAGACCTTGCAAAGAGGTTTATATCTGGGGTTCCCCAGATTCGAAACACTCGAGCAATCTAGTCTGAGTGAAGAGTCCATTTGTGTGGCAGCAGTATTTGACTTAGTTTGTCTGCCCAAAGGAATTTGAATGCCCGGAAGATATACCACTAGGAGGTGGATTTGAAGCTCTCTGGCGAGGGCCCGCAGTCCAAAGCTTCATTGCATAACGACAGAGAGCCCATTCCGCCCTGCTTGTTCACATATTACACTGATGCAGAATAGAGCGGTATATAAGAGAATGTAACTAAATAAATAAATAAATAAATAAATAAAAACAAACATGGCTACTTGATTGTCAGTTTGAACCAGGACTGACTTGTAGCGAAGCTGGGCCTGGAATACTTGAAAAGCTTGGTGGATGGCTCTGAGTTCTAGGAGGTTTATGTGAAGACAAGCCTCATGTGGGGTCCAGAGACTCTGAGTAGAGAGATTGTGCAAGTGAGCTCCCCAACCCAACTTGGACGCATCCGTTGTTAGAGTGGCCTGGAAAAGAGGCTGCAGAAAAGGAGCGCCTACTAGAAGGTTTTCTAGAGACTGCCACCATTGACGGGACGAAATGAGACGTGTGGAGTTTCTGATTTTGTCCGACAGGTGACCTGAGGCCTGTGTCCACTGAGAGGAGAGGGTCCACTGGGCTGCTCGCATGTGAAGGCGAGCATAGGGAATCACATGGATAGTGGATGCCATATGCCCTAGAAGCTGAAGCATTTCCCGAGCAGTCAGGAAGACTTTCATAGCTGCTTGGGATGCCAGCTGCAGTTTACGAAGACAGCGGGGCTGTGGTAGGAAAGCCCTTGACTGTCTGGTATCTAGACGAGCCCCTATGAACTCCAGGGACTGAGAAGGGGTGAGCTGAGATTTTGGGAGGTTTATGACCAGTACCAAGTAGCGAAGAATTTGTATCATGCGAGAAAGAGCGAAGCTGGCTTCTGGAGCTGTTGGTGCCAGAATGAGCCAGTCGTCTAAGTAGGGGGAAGATGAATATTCCCAGAGTTCTCAAGAATGCTGCTATTACTGCCATGCACTTTGTGAAGACTCTTGCGGCAGAAGCCAGCCCGAAGGGAAGAACCCTGTATTCGAAGTGTCTTCCCTGGAAAAGGAATCGAAGGAATTTCCTGTGATCTGTATGGATGAGAATATGAGTATATGCATCCTTTAGATCTAGAGAACATAGCCAATCCTGACTCTGAAGGTATGGCAAGAGTGTTCCAAGGGAAATCATTTTGAATTTTTCTCGGAACAGATATTTGTTTAATTCTCTGAGGTCCAGAATAGGTTCTATTGCTCCTTGAGCAAGAAGTGATGTGACCTCCTGACCCAAGAGACTGGTGACAGGGACCTGAGGATTGAACTGCTTTATGATTGTAGGAGGGGACAGGCTGTGGAAATGGAGTCTGTACCCCTCTCGTACAATGGACAAAGTCCAGTTTTCTGATGTTATTTCTTGCCATCTGCTGGCAAAATGGCATAACCTTCCTGGAATGGTGAGGGGGTTCTGGACCTTTCAGGGGCAGAAAGGCTAAGTTCTCTAGGAAGGAGTCAAAGCCCCTGAGAAGGCTGAACTTGTGGAACCGATTGAGTTCTTGGAACTTGTGGCTTCCTCTGCTGTCTGTTCTGTTGTTGTCACTTTTGGGGAACATGAACTGGACATTTTGGCTGACTTTTTCTTTGCTGGGTTGGCTGTAGACTTAGATAGTCTATTCAAGGTAGTATTTTCAGATTCAAGCTGATTTTCCTTGCCCTGCCAATCCTTGCCAAAGAGATTTTCTCCTGTGCAAGGAATATTTCCCAGTTTCTCTTGTACCCATTGTTCTAAGTCCAATGCCTGGAGCCAGGCAATACGACGTGCATCGATTGAAATAACAGAAGTTCTGCTAATATATTCAAAGCAATCGAAGGATGCACGGTTCACAAATTTAGAGACATCCTGGGCATGTTTGACCAGAGTAAGAAAATCCCCTCTTTTGTCCTCAGGAAGAAGAGGGCTCATAAGCTCTAAGTCTCCTGTAACTTCTTTGAGGAACATTCCCATATAGAGAATGTAAGAGCTGATCCTGGCTGCCAACATTGAGGATTGGAAGCATTGACGTCCAAAAGCATCGAGAGTCCTCAACTCCCGGCCCAGAGGATTAGAGGAATGCGTCTTAGCACTCTTAATCCTATGCATTGCCGATTCCACTACCATTGAATGGTGTGGTAACTGAGTCTTTTGAAAACCAGGACAGCTTGGAACTCGGTACATAGTATCGAATCGTCGGGAGTGTGGAGACACTGTTAAAGGGGTTTCCCATATTCTGAACATAAGATCCTGCAAGATCCTATGAATGGGCAGAGTAGCTGCCTCTTTAGGAGCTTTAGGGTATTGAAGAATTTCTAATTCTTCTGTCCTGGGTTCCTTCTCTGGAGTCACCGTGATTGCAAGACCTCGAGTTACTTCACGTATGAAATCCTGGAAGGACACGTCTTCTGGAGGAGACATTCTGCGTTGAGGAGAAGGAGATGGATCCTCTGGAAGGTTTGCTCTGGTACCAGCAGAGTCATCAGCATCATCGGAATAGGAAGATTCGAAGTATCTCGGTGACCGGTGTTCGTGCAACGCTCGGTACCGGTACCGCTCGAAGTCGGTATCGGGGTGTCTCGGTACTGGCCCTTCGATGCCCGAGATAGACTCGAGGCTCGGCATGGGCGGAAGCATACCTGCCAAGGCAGGTGCACTCGGTACCGGTACCGATGTTGGTACCTGTGGAACCATCTGTAGCGGTCTTAGCATTACCGAAGCTGTTAAGAGAGCCACTAGACTGCATTCGATAGCGAGAAATCTCTGATCCACCGCTTCTGCCGATGTCTGGGTGTCGGTACTGGTGGAAGCGGCTACGACCCCAGAACATGGCACCAGTAGTTCTGCAGAGGTTGAAGCCTCTGGATCATTCTGGAGTCCCGTTAATTCTTTGGAGACAGAGGTCTCCCACCGGGAATGTTTTGCCGGTGAACTTTCTTCGAGGGCAACACCAATGGCATCTCGATGCTTGGAAGGAGATCTACCCTTTGAGGACCGGCCAGTCTTAAAAGACTTAGGTTTAGTTACTTGAGATACATGGAAGGAAGATGAAGCCCTGGAAGACGTCGATGCAATGGACATCGTGTCAGCGGCAAAAAGGGTACCGAGTTTTGCAGCTCTATTCTGCAGGCCCCTCTTGGTCATCTTTCTACAGGAAAGACACTCCGAAGGAGAATGGTCAGGACCTAAACATTTAAGACACCATTCATGGGTGCTGGTGATGGATATGGTACTGCCACATTTAGAACATTTTTTTTTCCAAAACTCTGTTTATTAAATATGTCAAGGTACAAATAACAACCAACAATCAACAGGTACCATTTTCACTTTTACAATTAGAAAACGCATCCCAGGTAGGGCTGTATCTTGTCCACCACCCGGGACCCAACCAGAACAGAGCACCGACAACACTAAAAGGCGCTAAGTTCTTAACACCCCCCTCCCCCCCCCCCTCCCTCCGCGGGAAGCACAGCAACACCAGCAACTCAAATCCAATCTGTTGTCCGGGGATGTAGGTCCCTGATTATCATTATCCCACCTTAAGTACTTCGCTGCGTACCCTGGGGCCCAAGTGTTGGATATAGGGCAGCCAAATCAGTAAGAAAGAGGCCCAGGCCCGGGGGTGCCGCAAGGCCGCTCTCCGCTCCAAGAGCATGAGCTGATGCAGGCTATTGCGCCATTCGCAAAAGGTGGGGGCCGCTGGCTCCCTCCAATGGCTAAGAATGGGGCCCTTACCCACTAGACAGGCTTTTCGCACCAACACCCTATCCCATCTACCCTTCGGGTGGAGTGGTCCCAAATGATCCAGCACTACCAGAGTCCCTGACCAACACATCTGTTGACCCAACAGCCCACTCATATAGGTCTCAATAGATCGCCAATACCTCCGAATAAGTGGGCAACCCCACCACATATGACCCAGATCGGCCAGGGTACACGGACACTTGGGGCATCCGCCATGAAGGGCAAGTTGGACCACTGTGTCCAAGAAGATTATCCTGTATATATGTATTTATGTATATATGTAAATGAACTCCCCCATAGCTAAGAAGTGTTAACTCTGTATGATGTGCTTTTCTGACAATCTGTATGTAAACAAAATTTGTACCTGCCTTGATTCGGCAGTTTCACAATAGTAATCCTACCCGCTTCTGATCGCTGGAAGGAGCGGGCTACAAATGCTTGCTAAATAAAATAAAATAAAAGGTGGCTCCGAAATGCCCGCCGTGGGGAAAAGTGGGCCCGAAGGATACATTTGAATTGTACCTCTCGCCAGCGAGCACCAGCCACAAGCTGCGCGATCCTACCAAGGGCCACCCGGACAGACCCACCGGCAACCCCTCCACCCAGCTCTCTCGCCCAAAGGCTTTCAACCCTTGAATAATCTGGGGGTGTGTCCAACTGATCCAAGCGCTTCTTTAACTCAGCAATTGACGGCGGAGTGTCCTCCCCCAGCGCAAAAAACTCCAGAATACGCCTCGAATGCTCTACCATGAGCTCCCTCCGTGGCAAAGATCCGATATAATGGGAGATCTGCGCGTACGCAAACATCAAGGGTCCCGCAGACCACTCGTATTCCCTACATTAGAACATTTTTTAAAACCACTAGCTAGTTTTTCCATGTCTGAGGAAAAATGGGCCTAGTGCCCAAAATGGTGCCTAACCCCGAGGGGGGGAAAAGGCTCCTAAGAAAGATTTTAGAAGCTAGGTTTTTTTTTTTTCGGGGGGTGGGGTTAAAAAGAAAGAAAAGAGAACCGACGGTACTGGTAGGCGTTGAAAGAAGGCAGACGATTACAAAAAAACAAAATAAGAATAGTTTTTCTGTGGTGACAGGGGTATGTCCTGTCGGCTCCACGGAAAACGAAAAACTGACAAAGGAGAGTTGGAAAGGCAGGAAGGCAGCATGCAGGCGCTGTGGGATGCTCCCAAAAGCTTTCCGATTGGACGCTGGGGAGCGTTTCCATGCAGGCTCCGTCAGTACCGACGATACCCATATGTGAAGACTTAATTCCTGTTTGTTCCTGGAGATAGTGTTTAATATTTTATTTCTAAGGCATTTTTGCTTTTGTTCTTTAATCAGAAATATTTTGCTACCGACAGTCATGAGGAAAAATAAAAACATTCCATTTACTTTTCCCTGGCCCTTACATATTTTCATCTGGCTCTTTTTGGTAACTCTTCACATTTCTTCTTACTCGCTTGTCTCTTGCCATCACTCAGCTCTCATTCCCGCCTCTAACTGCCTCCCATCCAGCTCTCATCAGGGAACGATCATAGGCAACATGTAGCCCAACTTTCTCATCCAGCTCCTCTCTGCGCATAGAGTGACTCCATTTCCAAAAGAAAAGGCCAGTCCAGGTCTGACAAACTTTTGATTCTGATCTCATGGATGCCAACAGGCAAATTGAATGACTAAAAAGCCATCCACGCAGAGGTGTAAAAAGCAAGAGAGGTAAAGAACAGATCCCCCTCCCGTTTTATCCCCCGAAATAAAAACAAAATTTTCTGATGGAATAAACTGGTCAAGAAAAAAATGGGAATTTGATGAGCATATATTTAAAATTCTTCTTAAATATCAAATTAATTGGTATACATATCTCCATTTCCTTAAATTCAGCAGTATGGCCTCAGAAGAATCTAATGGCAATTCAGATTGCTCTTAAGAGATGAGTGCTTAAGAGAGTGGAACAACGGTCTACCGCCAGCACCACCACCAACCCAAGCTCCGTCTGTCTCCTCATCAGCTTCCAATTCTCCTGCCTTCACTGGTATCTTGTTAGAACATAAGAACATAAGACATACCATACTGGGTCAGACCGAGGTCCATCAAGCCCAGTATCCTGTTTCCAACAGTGGCCAATCTAGGTTATACGTACCTAGCAATATCCCCAAAGACACAGGTTCCACAATGCTTGTACTGGGTCAAGCATTGATATCCTGGGTCCCTTTTTAATAGTGGTTTATGGACCTTTCCTCCAGGAACTTGTCCAAACCTTTTTTAAACCCAGCTATACTAACAGCCCTTACTACATCCTCCGGTAACAGATTCCAGAGTTTGATTACACGTTGAGTGAAAAAATATTTTCTCTTATTTGTCTTAAATAGTTTACCCTGTAGCTTCATTACATGTCCCCTAGTCTTTCTATACTCTGATAGCGTAAACAATTGATCCACGTTTATCCGTTCCACTCCATTCATTAATTTATAGACCTCTATCATATCTCCCCTCAGCCGTCTCTTCTCCAGGCTAAAGAGCCCTAACCTTCTTAGCCTCTCTTCATAGGAGTAGCCTTCCATCCCCTTCACCAATTTGGTGGCTCTTCTCTGTACTTTTTCTAATAACGCTATGTCCTTTTTAAGATACGGTGACCAGAATTGCACACAATATTCAAGGTGCGATCGTACCATGGAGCGATACAGAGGCATTATAATATCCTTTGTTTTGTTCTCCATCCCTTTCCTTATGATACCTAGCATTCTATTTGCTTTCTTGGCCGCCGCTGCACACTGGGCGGAGGGTTTTAACATGTTATCCACAATGACTCCTAAATCTTTTTCCTGGGTGGTGGTTTCTAATGTGGAGCCTTGCATCGTGTAACTATAGTGTGGGTTGTTCTTTCCTAGGTGCATAACTTTGCACTTGTCCACATTAAATTTCATCTGCCATTTGGATGCCCAGTCTTCCAATTTATCCAGATCCTCCTGCAGTTTTCCACAATCCTCTTGGGTTTTAACAACTTTAAACAGTTTTGTGTCATCTGCAAATTTGATAATCTCACTAGTTATTCCCTTTTCCAGGTCATTTATGAATATGTCAAAAAGCAGCGGACCCAGTACAGATCCCTGGGGTACTCCACTATTCACCTTTTTCCATTGGGAATATTGGCCATTTAGCCCTACCCTCTGCTTTCTATCTTTTAACCAGTTCCCGATCCACAATAGTACACTGCCTCCTATCCCATGACTTTTTAGCTTCGCCAAAAGTCTCTGATGGGGGACTTTGTCAAAAGCTTTCTGAAAGTCCAGATACACTATATCAACCGACTCACCTTTGTCTACCTGTTTATGCACACCTTCAAAAAAACATATCAGATTAGTAAGACAAGATCTTCCTTGTCTAAAGCCATGTTGGCTGTCTCCCATTAGGCCATGACTATCTACATGCTGTGTAATTTTGTTCTTTATGATGGTTTCTACCATTTTCCCTGGTACTGACATCAGGCTCACCGGTCTGTAATTTCCTGGGTCACCCCTGGAACCCTTTTTAAAAATTGGTGTTACGTTGGCGACCCTCCAATCTTCAGGTATTACAGATGATTTTAATGAATGTTCACAGATTACCAACACTCTGGGATGTATACCATCCGGTCCAGGTGATTTGCTACTATTCAGTTTATCAAATAGCTGTAATATATCTTCCCGGTGTAGCGATATTTCTCTCAATTCCTCTGCAGTATCATCTTTAAATACCACTTCAGTCTTGGGTAACATCCCTACATCTTCCTCAGTAAAGACCGAAGCAAAGAATTCATTCAGTCTCTCTGCTATAGCCTTGTTTCCTCTTACTGCCCCTTTTACCTCTCTATCATCTAATGGTCCAATTGACTCTCTCACAGGCCACATGCAAGCTGCAAGATGTTCCACATCTTGCAGCTTGCTCAGGTCCCTCCTCCAATGCCGTCTTCTTATGTTCCTGTGTCCCTCATCCCGTCAACGGCTACTTCCTGCTCATCCAGCCTCACATCTTCCCTCATCTCATCCCTTGCCTACATCAGTTCCCCAACATCTATCCTCCTTTCAGCCTTCCTGCTGCCACTTTTTCCTTGCTGTCCTTCTGCCCCTCTCTGGCCAGCGAGAGCTCATTTCTCAGCTGCTGACCACCGTATTCAATCTGTGCCAGTCCGGCAAGCCTTTTCTTATCTCACAGGCCGACATTTCCTGCCTGTTAATCTTCTGACCTAGATCTTCTTTAATTTGGTCTTCCTGTTGTCAGTACCTCTCCTGCCCATAGGGCTCACAGCTCAGATCAGCTGTTTGGCATGCTTGATGCTCTGCAGATTTTTATGAGTTGTGGACATGGGCTATAGTTGCAGGATACTTTACAAGCAATGTGACGCTCTGAGAACTGTGCATAATCGTCACATACATCATATGCAACGCTGAGCTCCGAAAGTGGTACACAATTGCAGTATACTTTCCCCCAGGAGCAGTGACCCTCTTTATCAGAGAGTTACATAGCTCCAGATTCACTACTCCCTCCTTCTGGTACACATTAAAACCAAGGAATGGCAACATGATCCCCATGGGGTAGGGAACGTGATACAGCACTACAGAATATATTACCAGCATTCTTACCAAGATTTCTTAAAGGGATTGCCCTAAACTGCTCTGGAAAATAAAGAAATCAAGCCCCCATTCTTCCTCAAAAGTGGCACCGGAGGAGCTCTTTCAGCAGAAGAAAACAGATGCCACACCTGGAGAAACGCTCTTATCCCAGCAGAGTAGCAGAGTCTCCCATCTTTCTGCTCCCTGTGCGGCTCAGCTGAAGTTTCTTTGAAGGTTTTTGCCTCCTGGTGCATTTTCAGTCTTGATAGACTTATACTGGTCTGTGCCACTGTAGTGGGTCTTCACTGCCACCCCAACCCCACGTTTTTCCCTGGAAAACCCCAGCGCAAGTCTCACCCCAACTTCCAACCTGTTCTGACTGCAAACACTATCAATTACCGCATATCCAATCAGCAATTAAAGTTAGTGTGTACGTATCTGAGTGGAAGGGAAACAGATGAACCAGTGGGTGTCCGCTGCTTTCCCTATCTCTCACTAAGATTTGGGGACCACAGAGAGGTCCCAGCTGTTTCACAGAGCACTGGTTCATGATGCACAGAGAATGAAGATCATTGCTTGTGCCCATGCCTGTAAATCTTTGTATCTGCCTGTAGAACAGAGATGGATAAAGGGGCTCCAATCTCATGCACAGTTACATCTCCCTTTCTGCCAGTCTCCTGGGTTGTCCCCTACCTCAGGGGTAAGGTATTTGAGTATAATCTCTTTTCCTTTCTCGCCCAGCTTCTCATCAGGAGTGACTTCATACTCTGCCTGTAACAAGGAGAAAGAACAGAATCAAATAACTTTATTGTCATGACAATGTGCACAATCTGTAGCAGTCGCAGGCAGCAAAGACCACTAGGATTCACAATTCAGACAATTTTATTGACATGACAAGTTTACATGTGTTGGCAAAGTTATATTTAATGTGATTAAAATAAAAATGGAAAAATAATTTACAAGAATGGTAACAGTAGGATAAAATTACAGGTAGAGACAGAACAAGGAGGAAAACTGCGAAGTTCTGGTTCTGCTCGATATTGTTTCCTGATTAGACCTCATGCAATGTTATTCTTCTTTACAAGACTTTCTCAACATCTGTTCATCTTTTAAGCCTGGCTTCTACAAGCACCACTAAACATCCTCATCATGAAGATGATACAACAGATCAACGGGCTTCTTATGGACTCAGGGAGATTGTTTAAGAGAGCAATTTCAGTAAAATAAAATCCTATTGGAAATGCAATGCAGAATTCTAGACTGTGTGAGAACACAAATGAGTTCTAGATCTCTGGGTTCGAGTGACGTGACACAGTTATCCTTGCAATGCAGAATATTAGACTGTATGAGAACGGAGATGAGTTCTAGATCTCTGAGCCTGGATGTGAGTGACATGAGATAGTAATTCTGTGTAATGCAGAATGCTAGACTGTGAGAGAACATAGATGAGCTCTAGGTCTCTGAGCCTGGATGTGAGCGACATGAGATAGTAATTCTGTGCCATTCAGAATGCTAGACTGTGAGAGAACATAGATGAGCTCTAGATCTCGGAGCCTGGATGTGAGTGACATGAACAAACATAACCTATTCATCAAATACTACCCCACATAAAGTGCATAATATTTACCACAAACTTAACAGAATTCCCTCCTTTTCCAAACATTATTGATAATATTACATAAATACTTCTCTCATGTGATCGAATTAGCAGATCAATATTCTATGTATATAGTTCAATGTATATAGTTTTACCCCCATATTATCTATGTTTATCTTATCCAAGTTTATTTTCCTGTTTTATGTAATACCGAGCAGCCTGTTGTTCTGGTCTTTGGTTCTCTGTAAACCGCGCTGATTGTAAATAGCACGGTATATAAAAAATTGAAATAAATAAATAAATAAATAAAATAAATGAGCAATGTTCCCTCTAATATTCTGTAGGCTGTGTGCGCATAAAATATCAGCTGTGCAGCTTTTGAAGGAAGGTTAAATTTTTGTGCGCCACATAACGACACTGGGAGTTATATACTTTAAAATTTGACTACACGTGAGAATACAGTATGTACACCACATTGATTTTAATCAAATTAAATGAAAATAGACGATTACTAAATGAAGCAGAAAATTTCTAGTAATTACAATCACAACTTTAAAATTTTAAGATGTCTGTGTTGTTTTCTATCAGAATTAGAACCGTAATTTTTGTGCGCTCTGTTGTAAAGTATGTGCGCTTGCTCAGCGAGGTGTGTGCGCGCACACACGCGCACAGCTTAGAGGGAACAGTGGACATGAGATAGTAATTCTGTCTAATGCAGACTGCTAGACTGTGAGAGAACATAGACGAGTTCTAGATCTCGGAGCCTGGATGTGAGTGACATGAGATAGTAATTCTGTGCAATGCAGAATGCTAGACTGTGAGAGAACATAGATGAGCTCTAGATCTCGGAGCCTGGATGTGAGTGACATGAGATAGTAATTCTGTGCAATGCAGAATGCTAGACTGTGAGAGAACACAGATCAGTTCGAGGTCCCTGAGCCTGGGTACAAGTGATGCGAGACATTAATCCATGCAGAAACAGATTTACAACTTCAATCCTACAATCAGTGTTTGAAAGCAGCATCAACTACTGGCTTGGTTTTTGTTAATTCCGAATGATCAGCTGAAGCAACCTGCTAGAAATGTGGTAATGAGTATTAACAAATGACGATGTGACAATGGGAACTGACATTATAGAGATGCTCCCGCCTGGTGCGGGCTCTGTGTTTACCACATTAAGGTCACTGAGTGGGTGTCGGACGATGTTGAGCAAATATGGTAAAGTGGAGACTAAGAAGGATCAGAAAAATGTGACTGAGCATAAAGAGATGGTGCAGCATCTATTACATTGCCCGTTGCCGCCACCCCATGTACAGCTGCTGACTTGGCAATGGCTAATCGGTCTGCCCTATTGACCACACAGAGATACAGTAACATCATTCCCTTTTAAACCAACAGATGGAGAGGAGTCACGTGACACATGAGCAAGTGAAGACGTCTTTTCACTTGCTCCGGGGCCGCCTCGGCGATATTGATATAAAATCAGCATTTTAAGAGCCCGACAGCTGGTGCTGGTGGTGGGAGTATCTACCCCAACATAGTGCTTCCTCCTACTGGAAGGAAAGCCACAACTGACACCCTCAGCACCCCAAGTAGCTACTCTAAAGTCTGTAAATTCACCTCACAAAGAGCTCTTTCCTTATCGGCCCCTCTAATATGGAACTCTCTCCCCCCCAACCTACGATCAATTGAGGAACTGAAGGAATTCCGAAAACAACTAAAGTTTGTTCTTTTCATTGAGCACTATGGCTATGACACCTAACTAACTCATATTAATTGTAATCTCTCAATATTGTGTTTTTTGTAATTGTTCACCATGTTATGTTTCCCTTCTTTCACTTCCCTTGCCTATGTTTAGCCTTTGTATGTCTTTGTAACCGCTTTGATTTAAGGAAAAGGCGGTATAAAAAACCTGTTAAATAAATAAATACTGTTGTACTGTGCTTCGGATGCCGCCTCCGGTTCGACGGGAGAAGGAGAAAGAGAAGGCGCCAAAGCTGCGGGCCCCAGCCTCGGCGGCGATGCAACCCTCGTCGCCGGGAACGGAGAGTGGGGACTCGGCGTCAGAGGAGCTAGCGAGGGAGGTGGCTCGGCATTTGGACCCTAAGTTAGACCAGATTCTCTCCAAGTTGGAGGTGATGGGGGAAACGTTGGCAGCACAAGGCCAAAGAATCGAAGAGCTAGAACACCGTGTGTCTGCCATAGAAGACGATGAGGGACGGCAGGAGAGAGTGCATGCAGATACACGTGCGCAACTTGCGGCCTTGCAGAGTAAGCTGGACGATTTGGAAAATCGTTCCCGGCGGAACAATATCCGTCTGGTGGGCATTCCGGAGACAACGACCGATCAACAGCTTCTACCTCTCATTGAGAAATGGCTCCCGGAAGAGCTGGGCTTACCTACTTTGGTCGGCGACCTTAAGGTGGAGCGGGCCCACTGGACTGGACCGAGGCAGGAAAATCGATCAAGGCCCCGAGTGGTGATCGCCCGTGTACTGAACTTTGCCCATAAAGAGCGCCTGTTACGAGCTTACCGGCAGCACGAGGGACTTTTGTTGCAGAACACCAAAATCCTCCTGTTCCAGGACTACTCCACAGCAGTATCGACGAAGCGTAAGGAATTTTCCCCTGTCTGTACGGCCCTTTTTCAGAAGAGGATCCGATTTACCCTGGCCTTCCCGGCAACGCTACGCGTCCATCATCTGGGGAAAAGTTTGGTCTTTGACTCAGCGGGAGCGGCCAAGGCCTACTTGGAGCGGCTGAATTCGGACCTGCCTGCGCGAGCTGATGAGAAGACCGGGACCGCTGTGCCGTGAGTGCTGCCTGGCCCGCTGAGACAGACTCTGGACGCTGTGCAGCTGCTGTGAGGCCTGCGGAGTTGGGGGATTCCCCATACGATACTGCGGGTGTAGATGGTGGGGGTTTAGATGGCCTAACCACTGGCTCCGTGGAGACTTGCGGTGTAGCTGGACTGTGTGAGCTATGCCCTCTGTTGATAAGCATTTCTATTTTATTTTATCTCTGTTAAAGTGTTTTATGTTGAGGGGCTTAGAAGAGTTGCTTTGGGGCAGGGGTTCTGCTATTGCTCTGCTTTGTGGAGCAGAGTTTATAGTTTATTGTTTATTGGGCTGGGATGTTTTCTTTATCTCTTCCCCTTCTCTTTTCCTATTCTGAGCGAGGGGCCTGGGCTTTCTTGCGGCGGAACAGCATGTCCCCCGCAGTGCTGCGGCCTAGGTAGGTCGGAGAGAATAGCAGAGGGGGAGCATGCGGGGAGGGGGTTTAGTCGCTGGTGGTGGCACTGGCGCTGGGCGGGAGTTCGAGGTGGCCCCGTGGTGCACATTAGTGACTTCTGCTCAGCTTTTGGGCTGAGGTGGGATGTGTGATTTTAAAGGGGTTGGGACGCAGAAGGGTGCAGGGAGCAGGGGGAAGGGGTGTAGGAGTAGCTGGGGGGAGGGGGTGGGGGGGGGAGGGGAGGTGGGAATAGACAAGGGGGGGGGTGCCTAGGGACCTTTGGACCTCAAGGTTGGCTAGCGGGTGGGGTAGAGTCTCTCCCTGGGGCCGAGGCTGGGCGGTTCCGGGAGTGAATTTGGGTTCTCTTGCAGTGAAAGGTCATAGCCTCGGAATAACTTAATCAAAGTGTTAAACTAATCTCCTGGAATGTGGGCGGCATAAGCTCTCCTGTCAAGCGCACAAAAATTTTGCAGGCGCTAAAAAGGAAAGGAGCTCACTTAGCTTTACTGCAGGAGACCCATTTGAGCGAGCAAGAACATAAAAAGCTGGTGAGGGACTGGGTGGCATGCATGTACGGGGCTTCCTCGGGGGGCCACAAGGCGGGAGTGGTGGTTTTGGTGAAAAAGGGTATCCCATTTGAAGTGACGAGGATTGAATCGGATCCGCAGGGGCGTTATGTTTTTCTCCAAGCCAAACTGTGTAATGAAGAGATATGGATAGGCAATGTATATGCCCCCAATGTTTATGACCATGCTTTTTTAAAGTTTTTGTTGGGCTTTGTGCAGAGGGTGGGGGATGGTAAATTAGTGCTGGCCGGGGATTTTAACTGCCCTTGCGACCCACGCCTGGATAAATCGGTGGCGAGCAAAGGGGGGGCTTGGAATAAAAAAGGGGTGGGTTATTTGTGTAGATTGGGGGGCCTCTTGGATGTGTGGTGTACTTTGCATCCGGGGGAGCGTGCTTACACCCACCAGTCGAGGGCCCACCTTACATGGTCCCGGATAGATTACATTCTGGTGAGTGAGCAAGCGATCTCAAGGGTGGAACGGGCGGACATAGAACCAGTAGCCGTATCTGACCATGAAATGGTTTGGATGACCTGGGAGTGCCAGGGGGTGGGTAGGGGGGGATGGCGCTTTCCGGCCTACTTATGGGAAGACAAAGATTTTCGATGTTTCCTAGAGAAGCATTGGGATGAATACGTCCTTTTCAATGATACTCCCGACTGTTCCCCTATTTTATTTTGGGAAGCTAGTAAAGCGGTTATGAGAGGGGTAATTATTGCCTTCACTGCCCAAAGGCGTCGACATTTGGATCATAGCATTGTGGTTTTGGAACGTAATCTTCAGGCCTTGCAGTCCAAGTTAAGTACCTTACATGGAAGGGGGGCTAGGGTTAGTCAACAGGGTTTTGTTAAGGCCCAGTTGGCCCTCAATGAGCTCCTTCAGAGAAGAGCTAAGATGTCCCTACAGTATTACCAGCACAAGCTGTATAGATATGGGAATCGGTCTGGCAAGCTCTTAGCACGGTTGGTCCGGGATCCGGGCGGGGCACGTTTTGTCCCGGTTCTTAAAGATGGGGAGGGACAGTTGCAGTACCAACCACAGCATATTGCCGAAATCTTTAGAAGGTTTTACGCCCGCTTGTATAAGGAGGAAGACCGTGCCGCTACCCAAAGCAGAGCGTTCCTGGATAAAGTGGCTTTGCCACAATTAACGGAGGGGGAATTGCGGGAGCTTAATGCTCCACTGACAGGGACGGAAATCCAAGCTGCTATTAAGCGAGGGAAACCGCATAAGGCCCCAGGCCCTGATGGGTTTTGGAGGAGAGTACTATAAACTGCTGTCCCCTCGGCTAGTCCCTAGTATGATAGCTATGTATAACGAGGCGCTGCAGCGGGGATGCCTCCCTAGAGATATGCGGTGTGCAAACATTACTGTAATTCCGAAGCCGGGTAAGGACCCGCTTGACCCCGCGTCGTTTCGGCCCATCTCGCTAATTAATACTGATGTTAAGATTCTGGCCTCGATATTAGCCAACCGTCTGAACCCCCTCTTACCATCTTTGATAGGGGACAGACAGGTGGGTTTTGTTGTGGGGAGAGACGCAACTAAGAATATTGCTAAGCTCCTCTTAGGAATGGAGTATTGTCTTGCACAGGATTCACCATTATTATTAGTTAGTCTGGATGCTGAAAAGGCGTTTGATAGGGTTGCATGGGCGTATCTGTGGGATGCTTTGAGTAGGTTCGGGATTCGAGGGGAGTTTGCCCAGTGGATCCAGGTTCTATACAAGCTTCCAGCGGCGAGGGTTGGTGTGAATGGGGTCTACTCGGAGCCCTTTATTTTAGAAAGGGGTACGCGACAAGGCTGCCTGCTATCTCCGCTTTTATTTCTGTTTGCGCTGGAACCCCTACTGCAGGCTATCCAGCAGGAGGCCCGTGTGGTGGGGATCCGGATGGGGACGGAGGAAATGAAAATAAGTGCGTTTGCTGACGACATGCTTCTTTGTTTGGCTGATCCGCAGGACTCACTGCAGGGGGTTTTGCTCCTTATTCAAGAATATGGTAGTTTCTCCGGGCTGAAAATCAATATGTCAAAATCTATGGCTTTAGATGTGGGGGGGAAGGTGCAACCTGTTTGGCGGGGAGCCTTCCCTCTGGCATGGGCAGCAGGCTCTATCAAGTATTTGGGTATACAGTTGCCGGCGAGCCCGGCTAGGCTGTACCAAGAGAATGTGGAGGGTATGCTTGGCAGGGCGAAGCTCACGTTTCAGCGTTGGCGAGCCTTCCCGTTGTCCTTACGTGGCCGCATCGCCTTGTTCTCTATGGTGGAACTTCCTCGATGGCTATATATGCTACGTTTGTTGCCGATCTGGGTCCTCGCGAAGGACTGGAGATTGTTCGATAGATATTTGACTGGTTTTCTTTGGGGGGGTCGTCGTCCTCGAATTCCGCTTCGGGGTCTATGGCTGAGGAAGGAAGAAGGGGGGTTGGAACTCCCCTCGCTGAGACATTACAATCTCCGATATTTGGTGCGGCATATTTGGGGTTTAATCGCGGTCGAGGGTGGATGTGCTCCCGTCCAGCAGTTGCAGGAAATATCCTCTCCTTGCCATAGTTTGTATTTACTTCATAACGTGCGTTCTCACAGCCTGGGGAGCGGGAGGGACAATACATATTTGAGAACTCTGAGGTTGGCCTGGCGGGAGGTTTGCCGGAGAGTTGGGTGGGATTCGACGTGCTCTCTTCTTTTACCTTTGGTGGGGAACCCGGACTTTTTGCCGGGCTACATGGACTCTTCGCTCTTCCATGTTTGGCAGCAGAAAGGGATAGTGTGTTTGGGGGATGTGGGTAGAACCGAGGGGGGAGCTTTGGAGAGCTTCCAGGCCCTGAGTCATACTTATCGGTTGGGCCCCAGGGATTTTTATGGCTATCTCCAACTTCGACACTATGTTGATCAGTTGCGGAAAAGAGTCCCAACCTTATTGCTCACGACGGATCCGCGTAAGTTGTTTGGGGGTTGGGTGGAGAAAGACCTCCTAGACTGGGCGGAGCGGAGGCAGCTGCTCTGCCCGCTGGTTGACTCTGCCTATCTCCAGACTCTCGCCCACCATTGGACTGCAGATGGCCTGCTAGACTTGACAGTGGAGATCTTACGGTCTGCTTTTGAGCGGATCCCAAGGGGTGCAGTGTGGATGTACTTGCAGGAGATGCAGTACAAGTTTCTATGGAGAGCCTATGCTAGTGATAAGTGGGCTTATAAGGTGGGTTTACGGGATACCTCTCTGTGTGGTTGGTGTCAGAGGGATGAGGGGACATTGTTCCACAAGTTCTGGCTGTGCCCTAGAGTTCAGTGTTTATGGCAGCAAGTGACTGATAAATTGGGAGAGATGTTGGGTTTGGGGGCTTTTGGGCAATGGCAAGTGTGTCTCTTTCATTGCTGGGTGGGGGCAGGTTATGTGCATACAGCACACCACCGAGCTTTGATTGACCGGGGTCTCCTGCTGGTCAAGAGGGTTTTGCTGGGTAGCTGGCTCGAATGTACCCCTCCGCTTTTTGAGGTTTGGAGGAAATCCCTGATAAACTTGATGTATATGGAAAAGCTCACGGCTAAGCAGTTAGGGGGGAGTCAGTGGGAGTGATTCCTTGAGCTTTGGCTGCCGCTCATTAACACCCTATCCGCCCAAGAGCGTAGCGCAGTGTTGAATATCTAACTTTCTGGCCCCTGCTGTAGGTAGGTAGCTATATATACGTATTGTTATGTTGGTCGAATAGGAGGGGGAGGGGGGTCTCTTTCCCCTGGGCTCGTGTCTTAGTATAAGGCAGTTTTGGGTCTGGGCACCTGGGTGGGCTGTGGGGGGGGGGAGGGTGGGGGGGGGTACAGTGTTATTGCAAATGTTTGGCACAGCTGGAGTTTTTCCAAGTGCACTGTTGGTTTTCTTTTGCGTTTACTGTTCTATCCAGTCCACTGTTACTCTGTCGATATTTTGCTTATATATCTTTGGGACTGGGCTTGCCGTGGTGGGGATGGGGTGAGCACATTTTGAAAGGTTTTCGGGCAACTCTGGGATGCTCCAGTTGTCCTTGCTGTTCTGTTTTGTATCCATTGCTTGTTTTGTATCTAATGCTGGTGTAGTGTGTCTTGAATGTGTTTAATGTCTGCACTAATAATAAAAAAAACAATTTTGCAGTAAACCAACAGATGACCCAGCAAACAATGTCTGCCTCTATGCTGGCTGGGTTGTGCGTCACTTAAAATCTTGTAAAGGGATGGCTAATTTTAGTTTCGTTACACTGTAAGTATCTGGAAGGCAATGGCAATATGAACAGATGGTGACTGTCCTTTTTAAAGTGGATTGCCACTAAGAGTCTGCTGGACCCAGGCAGTGTGCCGAGTTGATACTGTGAATACAGCTCTGGGTATTCCTGGTTGTTCCTTACTCAGGATTATCATCAAATCGTGTCGCTGTTCAATCTGCTTTTCATTCTTGCCCAGGTTGCTTTCCTTGTACAGAAGTGACAGGGAAACTAAATCCATTTATCTTAAAAGATTTTGTAGTGAACTGGAAGAGAGTAGAGCTTTAGTGATGTCACTAGACGTTATAGGGATAACAGAGGGCCTAGATTTAGACAGCAAGTCAGTGTATACCTAAATGTCAACATTTTAGTCATTTATGCATGTAGGTGGCGTTTGCTGCCCATTGACCTTTTACAGAAAGCTGACTAAATGTATGTGCAGATATTCAAAACTGTTAGCCTATGGGAGGGTGCTGACCGCAATATTCAGCACCACTCTGAGTGTGATGTCTCAGAAGCTAAGCAAGGTCAGGCCTGGTAAGTATTTGGATGGGAGACCACCTTAGAATACCAGATGCTGTAGGCTTGGCAATCTACTTCTGGTCACACATTGCCAAGAAAACCCAGGGGACAGTCACAACATGGAGAATTATCCACAGGGTCGCCAGACGTCAACATCAACTTGACAGCATTTAACAACAACAATCCCCATAGTGCTGTTGAAATTTCCGACAGACCGCCCTGACAGTTTATCAGGAAGCAGGATTTTCAGTCGCACCGATCCAGGCAACTAAGAATAAAAACATAAGAAATGCCATACTGGGTCAGACCAAGGTCCATCAAGCCCAGTATCCTGTTTACAACAGTGGCCAATCTATGTCACAAGTACCTAGCAGTTTCCCCAAAAGATACAGGTTCCGCAATGCTTGTATTGGGGCAAGCAGTGGATTTCCCGGGTCCCTTTTAATAATGGTTTATGGATCTTTCCTCCGAGAACTTGTCCAAACGTTTTTTAAACCCAGCTATACTAACAGCTTTTACTACATCCTCCAGTAACGAATTCCAGAGTTTGATCACATGTCGAGTGAAAAATATTTTCTCATATTAGTCTTAAATGGGTTACCGTGTAGCTTGATTCCATGTCCCCTAGTCTTTCTATATTTTGATGGTGTAAACAATTGATCTATGTTTACCCGTTCCATGCCATTCATTAATTTATAGACCTCTATCATATCATATCATACCTCAGCCATCTCTTTTCCAGGTTGAAGAGCCCTAACCTTTTTAGTCTCTCTTCATAGGGGTATCCTCCCATTCCTTTTACCTTTTTGGTGGCTCTTCTCTGAACCTTTTTTAATAACGTTATATCCTTTTTAAGATACGGCGACCAGAATTGCACACAATATTCAAGGTGTGGTCGCACCATGGAATGATACAGAGGCATTATAATATCCTTTGTTTTATTCTCCATTCCTTTCGTTATGATATCTTGCATTCTATTTGCTCTCTTGGCCACCGCTGCACACTAGGCGGAGGTTTTTAACATGTTATCCACGATGACGCCTAAATCATTTTCCTGGGTGGTGGTTCCTAACGTGGAACCTTGCATTGTGTAAACATAATTTGCGTTGTTCTTTCCTAGGTGCATAACTCTGCACTTGTCCACATTAAATTTCATCTGCCATTTGGATGCCCAGTCTTCCAATTTATCAAGGTCCTCTTGTGATTTTTTACAATCCTCATGGGTTTTAACAACTTTGAATAATTTTGTGTCATCTGCAAATTTGATTATCTCACTCGTTATTCCCATTTCCAGGTCATTTGTGAATATGTTAAAAAGCAGCAGACCCAGCACAGATCCCTGGGGTACTCCACTATTTACCTTTCTCCATTGGGAAAGCTGGCCATTTAGCCCTACCCTCTGCTTTCTATCTTTTAACTAGTTCCTGATCCACAATAGTACACTGCCTCCTATCCCATTACTTTTTAATTTCGCCAAGTGTCTCTCATGAGGGACCTTGTCAAAGGCTTTCTGAAAATCCAGATACACGAAATCAACCAACTCATCTTTGTCTCCCTGTTTATTCATACCTTCAAAAAACACATAACATATTAGTAAGACAAGACCTTCCTTGGCTAAAGCCATGTTGGTTGTCTCCCATTAAGCCATGATTATCTACATGTTCAGTAATTTTATTCTTTATAATGGTTTCTACCATTTCTCCCGGTACGGACGTCAGGCTCACTGGTCTGTAGAGTTTCCCGGATCACCCCCAGAACCTTTTTTAAAAATTGGCATTACATTGATCATTCTCCAGTCTTCAGGTATTACAGATGATTTTAATGATAGTTCACACATTAGCAATAGTAGGTCTGCAATCTCATATTTCAGTTCTTTCAACACCCTTGGATGTATACCATCTGGTCCAGGTGATTTGCTACTCTTCAGTTTATCAAATAGTTGTAATACATCTTCCTGGTATATCAATATTTCTTTAAATTCTTCTGCGGCATCACCTTTAAAATACCATTTGTATGAAAACTATCCTAAGTTGCAAGCCAGATAAGTGCCGTTAACCTGATAAGTTTTGACCCGGTGAAAAGCGGTATATAAATACAGCTAA
The DNA here is from genome assembly GCA_033557465.1 of Ichthyophis bannanicus. Taxonomy (NCBI): domain Eukaryota; kingdom Metazoa; phylum Chordata; class Amphibia; order Gymnophiona; family Ichthyophiidae; genus Ichthyophis; species Ichthyophis bannanicus. The sequence goes on along the minus strand of CM066034.1, from coordinate 1,017,294,310 downwards.
ATAAAAATAAATAAGTGTCAGCACTATCTGGATTGCGCTGCTCAGCCCAAATCTTCAGCGGGAGTTCCTGTCTGGCCACTGCCGCTGAATATCGCACGGATACATAAGTGCCATGGCTGACCGCTATGGTATTTAAATATTGGCCCTTTTGAGAATCAGTTCTATGGTGTATACTTTCACTGTAGGCATGCACAAGGGCAGAATTTGGGAAAAGCCTGGGCACAAGAACAGATTACAGAATAATATAATTTACGCACATTCTTGAATGATCTAGGCAGAGACATTAACAGCAGCTCCAGAACTGGCGCAATGTCCACACCTGAATTTAAGGCAAGCTTTCAGCCACTTATGCTAGTATTTTCTAACGTAAAGCAGGTGCCTACTTTTATTTTATTTTATTTATTTATTTATTTATTTAACGTTCTTATATACCGCACTTTTATCATCAGCGCGGTTTACAGTAAACATAAAATACTCACCGATAGCAACAGGCTGTCGTGAGTTTACATATAACAGGAAATCTAATTGGATACAACATAGGGGTGCATTTTGGTGCATTTTGGGTGCCTTAAACTTGGCGCCCAGTTTTACCCGCTAGATAGTTAATTTCACAACAGGCTGCCTAGGTAAGGCGATGGAGATGGCTGGACAAAATCATGCCTAGAATGCAGGTATGGACATTATATATTTTGCCGCTTGCCCTAACTCTGCCTCTATGCATTCCTACTGTATAAGTTTGTACCAGCTTGCACTTTATGCCGCTTTACATCTGACCTAATTTTAGAAGAGCCCACCAAAGCACCTAAACAGCATTTAAGGCACAAAATTGGTTTATAAAATTATCTTTTTCGAGGGCAGCTTTCGAATAGCCTACACAGCTGAAAGGCTTGTGGGTAGGACATGTTATTAATTTCCCAAATTCCATGGACAGTTTCCATCTGAAGAGTGCCATGAGCCTAAAGGACTTGCAGACTTTGCACCAGAAATTAGCACTGGCAAAGACTTGTGGGAAAATTATTTGACTAGATCTGAAAATCCAATATTTATCATTTGGCTTTCTATCCTGAGCCCCCAGGGAGTATCTCCTCTCATTCCAGCTAAAAACCGGCCTGCTGTGGGAATCGGCACAAACACATACCCAGGCAGAAAGGGCAACTTTGAACCAAGCCATTTACCTCCGTAATTCAGTATTTACCCAATTAAATGACTTTAAAAATTGCCTCTGAAATGCTGCTCTCTATAGCTGGGGTATAAATTAAGATTTAAATCTGTGTTGTAGGATAGGCCCCATTCAAGCGGTCAGCAACTGTTCTCTGCGTCTGTTCTGCAGCTCAGAAGCCTGCGGCCATTTCAGCTTCAGTCCAAGGGAGTGGATGTAGCGATAAAAGCTGAAACTTTCCGCCCCTCCTACCTCACCGCAAAACAGGAGCTCCATGTTGCAATGTCAATGGTGTTTTATATCCGAGTGGTTTCCACCTGCACCTGTGCTATTAGTGACGATGGGCGTGGGAAAGAAGAACAGTCTGTTGATTATTGCTGGAGGCTCTTGATACTGAAACACAGCACCAGCATCTTTCTGGCTCAGATTTCAGAGACTGAAGATAGCCCAGAGTGCATTTCTTATTTATACTATCTGAGTATCGATCAAAGAATCCATGGAAATGCTAGTGGCAAAGAATCTACCTGCTGGTGGTCAGCTGTGTCGCGTGCCTGGTCAGGGTGTTCTAGTCCCATAGTGCGTGAAAGTTAGGGAGACTGATGGACCCAGGGAGATAATTTTGCCCCCACCAGTGATGTCATGTACTGGACGTTTTAAAATTTAACCAGCTGGTTTGCTGGTGAGAAAGCAGCTACCATCTGATGGTCAGTTGTATTGGGTGCCTGGTCAGTGTGCTCTGACCTGCAATGAGCAGAAACTGGGGAGACCAGTGGACCTGGGGAGCTAACTCCACCCCCACCAGTGATGTCATCTGCTGGACCTTTAAAAATCAAGCTGTCCTGCAACAGCCACAGGAGCGTGACCAAAGGGGCTGGTCTGGTGCCAATTAGGTGCTTGATTAGCTTTGGTGAACTCTGGAAATTTTTGAAATTAGGAAGCAGAAGAACAAGCCAAAGGAGAAAAAAAACCCCGACTGAGGTGGTGTCCTCGGGTCCTAGGGATAAACATCTTAAAATGGCAATGGCAAAATCAAATCCTGGCTTATAGCAAGAGTAGGAAACTTTCTCCTATAAATTCTGGAGCGTCTCTAAACTTCATTGAGAGACCTCCGCTGCTTCCTCCTGTTTTTGTTGAGAGGCACTCAGCGAGGCCAGTTCTGCACCATCAGTTAATTGCCAGTGAGATATCAAGGAGACGTGAGATGTGAAGAAGCTATGTCTGATGAAGACATTTCCCTCAGGGATATCTAGAACGTAGTTTCTAATGCAGACTTTCTCTGAACATATTGGTAGTTTCTCTTCTCAGACTATTTAGAGATTTGAGAAGCAGGATACCAGGCTTAGTGCAGTGGAGCAGGTTTGCTCTCAACTTGAGCCTCAGGTACCACATTGCAGACATGTGGCTTATCTGGCTTAAAAGATAGTTTAATGTTTCACAGAAATACTGAAATGCTTGGAAAACAATTTGCACTATAAAAATGTATGCTTCTTAAGTTTTCCTAAAACTAATTTCCTGTCACCAATAATATTAATTAGGAAATATTTTAAACAGATATTAAAGTTAATAAGGAGTCAGCATCATTTAAATGCCATTGAGTCGATGTCATCTGATGGTGACCCTGTGGAAAGTTGTCCTAAACTGTGTTCAATCTTCAGTCATGCAAACAATTGTTGATAGAGCGAGATTCATAGCTGCTGTTATTGTATTGATCCATCACATTTGCTGGTCTTCCTCTTTTGCAGTGACCTTCAACCTTGCCGAGCATGATGCCTTTCTCTAATGATCTTCGCATGATGTGGGATTGGCATTATATTGACCTTTCTCCAATCTTCAGGTATTACAGATGATTTTAATGATAGTTTACAGATTACTAATAGTAGGTCTGCAATTTCATATGTCAGTTCTTTCAACACCTTTGGATGTATACCATGCGGTCCAGGTGACTTGCTACTCTTCAGTTTAACAAATAGTTGTAATACATCTTCCTGGTGGAGTTAGCTCCCCAGGTCTACTGGTCTCCCCAGTTTCTGCTCATTGCAGGTTACAGCACACCGACCAGGTACCCAATAAAACTGACCACCAGATGGTAGTTTTCTCACCAGCAAACCAGCTGGCTAAATTTTAAAAGGTCCAGCAGATGACATCACTAGTGGGGGCAGAATTATCTCCCTGGGTTCAAAGTATAAAAGGTGAAGTCTTATCATTTGAACTTCTAAAGAAAGCTTAGGTTTGATCTCCTGCAATACAAATTGATTTGTTCTTCGGGCAGCCCTTGGCATACATGATATTCTTTGCAACATCATAATCTGAAGGCACCAATTTTCTTCTTGTCTTGCTTCTTTACTCTCCAACTTTTGCATCCACATGACATTTAGAAAATACCATGGCTTGAACAAATTGAATCTTTGTACAAAGAGATATATATCTCTGCACTTGAAAATCTTGTGAAGATCTTTCATAGCAGTTCTGCCAAGAGCAATGCATTGCCAGATTTCTTGACTGCTTATCGTTTTGTTATTGATTATGGACTCAAGCAAGTTGGAGTCCACTATTTATAATTCTTCTCCATCAAGGATGAAAGAATTGATTCTGACAGATGTTAGGATCTTGGTCACCATTATGTTAAGGGTGCAGGCCCATTTTAGGACTATGTTCCTTGATCTTGATAAGCAGATGTTTCAGATTGTCTTCATTTTCCGCCAGAAACATGGCATCATTAGCAGTGATGATGAGTCGTCCTCTAATTTTCACACCTCTGTTTTCTTTATATATTCCTGCTTCTCTGATGATTCATTCTGCATATAATTAAACAAGTATTAGGAAAGTATTCAGACAATTTTAAACCATTCTTTTTCCCTTTGCTCCATTCCAACTGTTGCTTCCTGGTCAATGAATGAGAACTATCATGGTATGCTTCTTAATGTGGCCCAAAGTTTTTCATGATTTAGGCAATCAAAGGCCTTGCTGTAGTCAATGAAACATGTAGATATCCTTTTGATATTCCTTCATTTTTTTCAAGGAGCCATCTCACGTCTGTCCTGATGTTCCTTCCCCTTTCCTAAACCCTGCTTGCATTTCAGGCAGTTCTCATTCCAGGTATGGTTGGAGTTTCCACTAAATGATCTTGAGTAAATCTTGCTGGTATGTGGAATCAGAGCAATTGTTTGATAATTTCCACAGTCAGTCGGCCATGATGTTGTCTTACAAATTTCTTGGCAGAGCCTTGGTAAGTATTGTAACAGCTACATCTGATTGCTATAATATTTCAATGGGAATGCCATCAATGCCTGCTGCTTTGTTCTTTGATAATGCTTTCATTGCCAATGATTCCTTATGAAGCACAGGTTTAAATGGTTGTTGATCCACTTGATTTTATGGTATGACGACTCCGTGTTCTTTCCATTTTGACTTGATTGTCTCGACATCAATCAACATGAATCCTCAAATATCTTTTAGCATTCTGATTCAAGGCAGGAATTTTCTCTCTAAGTCTAGTAGCTTTAGGAAAGCTGAACTTGTTTTTCATCTAATATTTCCTGATTCTATTTCCTTGCTTTATTCATTGCAGTACTTTTCTTTATCTCATCTTGCTGCATATGTTGGAAATCTCGATTGAGTTCCGTGACTATCCCTCTTTCTCCTCTGGCTTTAGTTTCTCTGCATTTATAAGCAACATTCAGAATTTCTTCCGTCATCCATTTTGGCTGTTTTTGTTTTTCATTTTTTGCAGAGATTTTTCACTTTCTTTTAGCACAACTTTCTTAATGTCATCCTATAGATCTTCTGATACTGTGTCATTTGTATCCAAAGCAGCAACTCAATTTTGCAGAAAGCCTTTAAATTCCGATAGTATATTTCAAGATCGTACCTTGATATATTCATGAGCAACTTGTTCTTTTCCAGCTTTAGCTAGGGTTTCCATACTAGTAGCTGATAAGCAATACCACAGGCAGCTCAAGGTTTTGTCTTTGTTGATGTCTTTGCACTTTTCCATCATTGACTTGCACAAATTTAGTCAATTTCAATTTGGTACAATTCACTGGGTGAAGTCCATGCGTACCGTCACCACCTGTGTTGCTGGAAGAAGGTGTTAGATGAGTAGATTGTTGGTCTTACAGTATTCTATCAGGCTGTCTCCAGCTTTGTTTGTGTTGCCAAGCCCAAATTTTCCAACCACCTAGCCTTCTTCTTTGTTCCTAACTTATCTTCCAGTCATCCATGACTATCCGTATATCTGGTTTCCATGTTCTGTCGATCTCAGCATGTACTTGTCCATAGAACTGATCAACCTCCTCCTCTTCTGAATCGTTTGTTGGTGCATATACTTGAGTAATAGTTGTGTTGATGGGCATTCCTCATAGATGAATAGAAATTAAGCTTTCACCGACTACACTGTATTACAGTTCTTGCAAGCTTTTTCTTTATAAATGCATCACCATTTCTTCTTTGTCTTTCATTTCTGACATAGTATAATCATGTGATAATCAAAGTGCCCAATGTCAGTCCATTTCAGTTCATTGACAACCAACAGATCGAGTTCTACACGTTCCATTTCATTCTTGACCACTTCCAACTTCCCTTGGTTCATGCTTTGTATGCTCCATGTCTCAATATGCAAGACATCTTTGCAGCTTCTGACTCTCATTTCATGCGCAGCTACATCAGCAGTCAGACGTCCTCCTGAAGGCTTTGATCCAGCTACATCATAAATGCTGACTTTACTCTGAAGAATCTTCAGCTCTTCCCCAGTAGCCTGTTGAGTGCCTTCCGGCATGGGGATTTCATCTTCCAACACTATATCACAATTTGTTTTGTTGTGACTATTCATTGGGTTTTCATGGAAAAATACTGAAGTAGATTGCCAGGCCTTTCTTCCATGCAGGTAACAAGTGTTGTTGTCACAGAAATGTGATCCTCCATCACCAACACCACCCCAAACTGCTGCTTCCCAGATGGGTGGTTTATCTTAGTCTAGCACCTCAGCTAAAACTTCTCCACCTTGGGAGACCCTGCCAGTAGTTAATTTACTGATGGCATAGCTCTCAACATCACTGATGCACGCATACCCTTGTGGCATGATAGGCTGCAAAACAAGTGAGTGTTGACTCCTTACCTATATTTAATTTATACTATGTGATTGCTAGATCTTTAGCTATGAATAATGAAGAGTTGAGTCTAGTGTGTCTGGACTTGTCAGCTTTTTTGAATCTTCCGTAGAGGATTCCTACACAATCCAATCTCTTTATAATGTTTCTGAATGAATCAGATATGAGCAGAGTGCTGAAGACTTCTTTTACAATAAACTTGACCTAATATTCGCCCCAAAAGATATAATCAATGCTTCACTCAAAACTGACCCCACTGTAAGCCCAGTACCATCACAGCCTGATAATTTTCCAGATACCATCACACCAAATACAAAATGTGAACCAGACCACAAGTGAACCTGCAGTCTCACTCACAAAACGGTTCCGGCAATTCAACTTGGAGGAAACCATGATGAAAATTCAGCCGCTCCAAAACCCTCCTTCTATTCCTTGATGACATGATCGCCTCATGGAATGCATGCCTTGATGCCGAAAGATCTATTACCAAGAAGGTCGTGAAAACAAGGAAAAATGCACCGTGGTTCTCCCCCGAACTCCGAACATCACTTCTCAAACTCAGAAGACTCGAAAGATCATGGCGACGATCCCGTTCAACAGAAAAACTTGTACTGTACAATGAACATCTCAAAAGACACCGAGCAGACGTAACAGCGAGAATGAAACAATTTCATGCAGAGAGACTACAATGCTCTCTAAACAAGCCTCATGAACTCTTTGGCTTAGTTAAGACCTTAGCAAAAGAGCCCTCGTATACACAAACAGACCTCCCTAACCCCCAAGAATATGCCGACTTCCTGCGTACCAAGGCAAACCAGTCCAACACTCCTACCGCAAATAATTCCCCCTAACGACCCAACCACATACTGCAACAACTGTCATCAAACACACCATCACTGAGTTCTCTGCCCCATCAGCAAGAAACATACAGGACATCGTCTCCTCCATAAACACCACCACTGCACCGAATGACCCATGTCCGGCGTTTTGGATAAAAACTCTGCGGACCGAACTCAGCCCCTTCCTCTCCAAACTCATTGCGTTATCTTTCTCAACGGGTACATTCCCCAAAAGCCTAAAACAAACAGCGATAAGACCGCTACTAAAAAATAGCAAGCTGGACCCAGCACGAATGGACTCCTTCAGGCCGATATCAAGTATCCCGCTTCTGGCGAAAATCATCGAGAAGGTTGTTCAACAACAACTTCACCATCATATCGAAATAAGTGCACCCCTCGACCCTTGCCAACATGGCTTTCGGGAAGCGCATGGGGTCGAAACACTCCTGACCACGTTATTCAATACGCTTACCATTGGATTGGACAACATCAAACAAGGTTTTGCATTGATCTTCCTGGATATTGCAGCAGCCTTTGACATGGTATGTCACAAAATACTCCTCTCCCGCCTTAGTGAGAAGGGCATTCAGGGAAACGCATTAACATGGTGTTCATCATATTTAACAGATCGATGGCAACATGTACGGTCCGGGCCTTCCACATCCGCACCTTTTCTCCAAGAAAAAGGCGTTCCCCAAGGATCGTCACTGTCAGCACTGCTATTCAACATTTACATGCAGCCCTTATGTAAACTCATCCACTCCTTCAACATTAACTGCCTGATCTACGCCGATGATGTCCTCCTCTACATGCCTTTCCTTTTGGACAAACCAGACCTTGCACCCCTCTCTGCCTGTTTCGATGCGGTCACGGATTGGCTACATACACAGAAGTTAAAAATAAACTTTAAAAAAACAGAGGTCCTTTTCCTCACAAGGAATTCATCATTCACTCCACCTAGCTCCCTGAAGGTCCGAGATGCTGAACTCACAAGCAAACCATCAATTCAATACCTTGGAGTTATCATTGACCAACAGCTAAATATGAAGGCCCAGATAAGCAATATGGTAAAAGCAGTTTACAAGAAAATCAGAACACTTCGCCACCTGAGACTGCTCCTGGAACCAGAAGATTTTCGGTCTACCAAGCTCTTGTGACACCGCATTTTGATTACGCGAACGCCATATTACACGGCCTTCCAAAAACCACCATAACCCCACTGCAACTAGCCATGAATGCAGCCGCCAGAATTCTGCAAGGGGCTTCAAGGAAGGAACATATAACACCAATACTAAAACAGCTGCACTGGCTTTCAGTCCAAAGCAGGATAACTTTCAAGGTGCTGACTCTTACATTCAAAGCCATTAACAACTGCTCCTCTACATCAATCATAGATCTTATCCAGATGACACCCCCTAATAGAGCGAGAAGATCAGCCGCTATAAATACTTTGATTCTACCAAGGCAGATAACAAAATGCTCACAAGCAACAAGATCCAGAGCTTTTTCACTATAAGCACCTACCTGCTGGAACACCCTTCCCCCTGCTATCAGGGCTATCAAGGTCATCTCCCAATTTAGGAAGGCACTTAAACATCATCTCTTCCTACACAGTATTATACTGACCAGAGCCACTCCCCACAGCAAACCACACGCAGTGACCCACATAAACAACCCGTGAGTGACAACCACGTAAGATCGAAACCAAGCATGCCGGACACGGATCCTCCCGACAAACAGTAACTCTTATCATCCTATTATCAGCCAATACGCAGTTTAGCCCATAGGACACATTAAGTCATTTCCAAACGTATGCTGTAAATTACCTGCATATATTTGTATATAGTTACCCTGTTATTACATGTACATATACCCACGTTATATTGTAAATCCAGTGCAGACCTTTCTGTGCTGGACAGTTGTGTTTTGATGTAAACCGCACTGATACAGAAGAGCGCGGTATATAAGAAAGTTAAATAAATAAATACATTTTCGTAAGAAAGATGTTGCTTTTTGTGGCCAGAGAATTAATGGATTCCCAGATGTCTACAAGGCTACTCAGGTGCACAGACAAGCTTTCTTTGATTGAAGCCCAGGGCTTTGACCATTTGGGCTTTGTTTTATTTAGATTCCTGTGTAAACGCCTGCTGTTCTTTCAAGGAAATAATTATGTCTTCTTCAAGCCCCATCAGTTGGAGAACTTTTTGATTGGTAAAACCTGAGAGATGTATTTTCCATAAGAATATACCTTAAAAAAATTAACTTACAAGTACTTCTTCCCTCTAGATGTAGGCTAATTTGTGATATCTTTCTTTTACCTCTTTTTGTGTGTTTTACTCTGATGACTATTTTCTGTTATCTTGTATAAGTATTTTCAAATTTACAATTTAAACAAAAAAGTCTGTGCTCCCAAACCAGTCCCAAGCCAATAAAGATGCCAGGATATCTACAACGGAAATGAGACATCTGTTTCCAAATGAATCTCATACATATTCATTGAGGATATCCTGAAAACCCAGGGTACTGGGAGAGTCCTAACGGGTCACTATGGGAACCACTGTGAAGATGAATCAGCTTCTATGGTCAGCAGACCTCCAGGAGATCACCATCTGCCATTTACATAATCAAAGCTTACCCGGGGGAGGGTCAATAGAAACCTTCAAACAGGACACAGGACAAAGCAGGGTCAAACCAAACTTTGGTGATTAAGCCTCATTTTAAAGTGGGCTGAAAGTAATGAGCAGGGTCTGAGGGACCAGAGGTTGTGACTCTGTTTGCTGGGAACTTTGGGGAGGGTGGTACAGCTTCCAGGTTTTACCTTTCGAAGGGATATAGGGGCCCCTTTTGACTGCAGCCTTCGCTAGCTGTGACAGTCACCTGACTCAAACCACCTAAATCCTCCTAAGGCAGGTTTCAGACATACATACAGGGATATGCTGGGCACAGGGGAGGAAGGTGTGTGTCTGGGACAGGAAGAAAGGGCTTGTGATTTTGGAGGAGTTAATGTTCCGATGGGCTTTATATTTTTAGTGTAATTCTGAGGCAAGATGCAAGCTGGTGGTCCCCGCTGCATGGTTTCTAGGGTTCAGCACACGACAGTGAAGGTGGAAGGGACTTACCACTGCATCCAGGAAGCTGATACAGCACTCGAGGTCAGGACGCGTCCCGCAGAACTGCCGGAAGAGCAGTCTGCCAATGGGCTGCTTGTCACACAGATTGGCGTAATCCCTCTCTAAACACAGGAAAGCATAACAAGAATGACCATCATTTCTATAGAGTGGTCTTCGCCTCTCCCTCTCCCATCATAAACAGCATTTTCTTTGGGGATGGTCACAAATCTCTCCACTGAAAATTTTCTGCTATAGTGTCTATCATGCTGCAGTTATTTTTCCAACATTACACGGGCAAAAGCAAAACACTGGGGTGGCAGAGATCGGGCTGCACTGCACATGGAGGATGAAGGGCCAGCGGGCAGAATCATTGCTTTTTTAAATTCCCCTTGCATAACAGTTTAAGCCTTTTTAGCTTTTATGCTGAGCTTAACTGGGCAACCCTTGTTTTGTACAGTGGTAGCCATCCTATCTATCTGTTTTAGAATGACCAAGCCCAAGGGAAATACCGGACTGGCTCAAGCTAAGAAATGGGAGTCATTTCACCAATGAGAATGCATAACCACTGTACCCACCAGTATAACCATCCCATCTCAGCCCCCCTCCTCACTCACCTCTGCACCCCCATCCAACCCTCTCCTCCACCCTCACATAAACTCATACCCAATGGATGTACTTGCCTTAATTTATCACAAACCAGCCGCTGTTCAAAGTATATAGTTCAATGTCCCAACTAAGTTACTACATCCCAGCTACTTTTCAATGTATATAGTTTAATGTTTCTACTAAGTTATCACTGTTACATATAAGCTAGATCTATGTACCACATTAAGCTATGTATGTTCCATGTAAGCCCACTTGGCCAAGTTGTATCTGTAAACCGCTTAGACTGTTGTAGTTGTTGATATGGAAGGACAGACTAGATAGGCCATGTGGTCTTTTTCTGTCATATTTATATGTTTCTATATAAGCACAGTTAAATAAATAAACAAACAATTTAAATGTATAAATATTAGTATGCCAGGAAAGAGAAGAAGAGGTATAAACCACTTGGATGCTTAGGTATAGGCAGAATATCAGATAAAATCAATACGACTCATTTTGGAGTTACAATTTTGCTTCTCCTGTCTGCAGAGACAAATAAATCGAAGTCAGAAGACTACAACTCCCAGAATGCACTTTGGGAAGCATTCCCAACACAGTGCTCCTGCAAAGTCCCTACCTGAGCCCTTAGTAAGGAAACAGTTAACAGAGCACAAGGGATCATTCTCTGCAGCATGCCTTCTCAAAATCTCCCCACAGCATATGAACTCAGGGGTCCTCCTTGACAAAACAGGGCAACAACGTGAAAACATGTAGACTGAGAATTAAAAAAGACGACAAAGGCCTTTTGGCAGGTCATGCGGGTAGAAAACCCAAATCCCAGAGCTCCTGTTCACCAAAATGCAAGTAATCTGCTGATATGGGCAATTCCCTGGAATCAGGTTTGCAAGAAGCTCTTCCTCATCACAGTATCACGCTGAACACTGTGTGCTGGGGTCTAGCTGTTCTGCCCTAGCCACTGTCGGGGGAGGAGGGGGATTCTGGCTTTGAGGTGTTCAGTCATAACGTCACATCTAGATATTAGCATTGCCTCACTTGATCCTCAGCCAAGCACATACACCAAGGCCCTTATTTCAGAAGTATCTCAACGTGCAAATTGCGATTTTAGAAAGTCGATATTTGCATGTAGAAATCTACATCATGAGAGACCAAAGGAGCTGGAACAGAGACTGGCAGAATTCAGGTTATAGAAACCCCTTTTATTAAACCCCTACACGTTTCGGATGGCGAGGCCTTCTTCAGGGGATCAAATTAGGTAAGCAAACCTTGTAGAATCCTGCCGTTGTAAAAATCTTGCGCATCAGCGTATTGACAAACTTCTGAAGTCAAATGACTAGAGGTTTGCTTACCTAATTTGACCCCCTGAAGAAGGCCTCACCGGCGTTCTTGTGCAGAAGCAAGTAAGTTTAGCATTCTGTGGAGTCGCAAAGAGATCTATGTCTGGAAATCCCCAGGTCTGGAAGATGTAGGATGTTGTGTCCGGATGGAGAGACCATTCATGGGGAAGAAGGATCCGACTCAGCTTGTCTGCCAAGAAGTTGAGTTCCCCCCCAGGAGGTATACCACTTGGAGGTGTATTTGATGAGAAATGGTAAAGGATCACAAGTGAAGAGCCTCCTCTCAGAGGGCCCATGAGCTTGTTCCGTCCTCTTTGTTCACATAGAACATGGCAACCTGATTGTCCATCCTGACTAGGATCCTGAGGTGGTGTTGCAACACCGGGAGGGCATTTGAGATGGCACAAAGTTCCAGGAGATGGATTTGGAGTAGTGACTCATGCGTTGTCCACAGCCCCTGTGTAGACAGGTTGCCCAGGTGTGCTCCCCAACCCAGTTTGGAAGCATATGTCATCAGGATGCACTGAAGTGAAGGCATCTGAAAAGGTGGCCCAACGAGCAGATTTGCTAGAGAACACCGCCACTGAAGGAATGTGGTTAGAGGGGCAGTGTCCTGGATCCAGTCACAGAGGCGGCTCGAGGCCTGCGTCCACTGGGCTGTCCACATATGTAGTCGGGCATTTGGAATAACATGTACTATAGAGGCCACGTGACCAAGGAGCTGCAGCATTTCATGGGTGGTCAGATGGTCCTGCAAGAGCGTCTGGGATGCTAATTCAATTAGACAGGTACAGCAGAGCTGAGGCAGAAACGTCCTGGACTGTTGGGTGTCTAGTAGGGCTCCAATGAACTCTAGCTTTTGAGATGGAGCGAGCTGGGATTTTGATGAGTTTATGACAAATCCCAAGTGTTATAGTACTGTGACGGTACGATTCAAAGAAAGCTGTACCTCTTGGGAGGTGTCTGCTTTTATGAGCCAGTCAATTAAATAAGGGAAGATGAATATCCCCACAGACCTTAGGTATGTGGCAGAGGAGAGTCCGAAGGGAAGGACTCTGCATTGATAATGTTTTCCTTGAAAGGTGAAACGTAGATATTTCATGTGTCCTAAATGGATGAGGATGTGTGTATGCTTCTTTTCGATCTAGAGAACAGAGCCAGTCCTGACTCTGGAGGTAGGGAAGAAGAGTCCCCAGAAAGATATCTTGTACTTTTCGCGGACTAGAAACTTGTTGAGGTTTCTGAGATTCAGAATGGGCCTGTACACAGATAAAGAACCAGGAGAAGGACCTCAGAAAACACCCACAAACAGGAACAGAAGCGAGGGACATCTTGAACAATTGTCAGAAGACTGTGTCCGTGAGAAACTAGCTCAACTTAAAGTAGACAAAGCGATGGGACCGGATGGGATACACCCTAGAATACCGAGGGAACTTGGGGACGTTCTAGCAGCTCCACTGACTGACCTTTCCAATGCCTCGTTGGAGTCGGGAGTGGTGCCAAAGGACTGGAGAGAGGCTCATGTGGTGCCTTTACACAAAAGCGGAAGTAAGAATGTGGTCGAAAACTACAGGCCAGTTAGTTTAACTTCAGTGGTGAGTAAATTATTGGAAACGCTGCTGAAAGAGAAAATAGTGAGGTTTCTGGAGTCCAGTGGATTACAGGATCCGAGGCAACATGGATTCACCAGATGCAGGTCTTGTCAGACAAATCTCATCGATTTCTTTGACTGGGTGACCAGGGAGTTGGACCGAGGGAGAGCCCTAGATGTGGTGTATTCAGATTTCAGTAAAGCCTTTGACACTGTTCCTCGCAGGCGACTTATAAACAAACTGAGCACCCTAGGGTTGGACCCTAAAGTTACTGCTTGGGTTAGAAATTGGTTGGGTGGGAGACGACAAAGAGTACAAGTAAATGGAGGTCTCTCTGAGGAGAAGGATGTAACCAGTGGTGTGCCCCAGGGATCTGTCCTTGGTCCGATTCTTTTTAACATCTTTGTTAGTGATATAGCGGAAGGGCTGTCGGGTAAGGTTTGCCTCTTTGCGGATGATACCAAAACCTGCAATAGAGTAGACACCCAGGAAGGTGTAGATAACATGAGGAAGGATCTAGCTAAGCTTGAAGAATGATCTAGAATTTGGCAGCTGGGATTTAATGTTAAAAAACGTAAGGTCATGCATTTGGGCTGCAGCAATCCAAGGGAGCAATATAGTATAGGGGGTGAAGTACTTTTGTCCACTAAAGAAGAGCAGGACCTAGGCGTGGTTGTGTCTGATGATCTTAAAGTAGTTAAACAGGTAGAAAAGGCGACGGCAAAAGCTAGAAGGATGCTTGGGTGCATACAGAGAGGAATAGCTAGCAGAAAAAAAGGAGGTGATAATGCCTCTGTATAAGTCTTTGGTGGGACCTCATTTGGAGTATAGTGTGCAATTCTGGAGACCTCACCTTCAAAAGGATGTGAACAGGATGGAGTCGGTGCAGAGGGTGGCTACTAAAATGATTAGTGTTCTTCATTATAAAGCATATGAGGACAGACTTAAGGATCTTAATATGTACACCTTAGAGGAAAGGCGGGATAGAGGTGATATGATTGAGATGTTTAAATACCTCCATGGCATAAATGTTCAGGGGGAGAGCCTCTTTCAATTGAAAGCAAGTTCTGCTACGAGGGGACATGGGATGAGGGTGAAGGGGGATAGATTCATGAGTGATATGCGGAAATATTTCTTTACGAAAAGAGTGGTGGATCCGTGGAATAGTCTCCCAGTGGAGGTGGTAGAGATGAGGACAGTAACTGAATTCAAAAAAGCATGGGACAAACACAGAGGATCTCTAAAGGTAAAAAGTGGACTGTTGTAGTTGTTATGGAAGGACAGACTAGATAGGCCATGTGGTCTTTTTCTGTCGTCATATTTCTGTGTTTCTCTGGTTTTCTTTGATATGAGAAAGTGCAGAGAGTAGAAACCCATTCCTTGCTGGGATGTCAGGACATTCTCAATGGCACCCTGAGACAGAAGAAAAGACACCTCATCCTGTAGGAAAGCAGTGGGGGGGGGGGGGGGGTTGTTTGAAATTCCAGCGTAAAAGTGTAGGGAGGCAGAGTTTGCAGATTAATTAAGATATGCCATACTGGGTCAGACCAAGGTCCATCAAGCCCAGTATCCTGTTTCCAACAGTGGCCAATCTAGGTCATACGTACCTAGCAATTTCCCCAAAACACACAAGTTCCGCAATGCTTGTACCGGGTCAAGCAGTGATATCCTGGGTCCCCTTTAATAATGGTTTATGGACTTTTCCTCCAGGAACTTGTCCAAACCTTTTTTAAACCCAGCTACACTAACAGCTTTTACTACATCCTCAGGTAACAAATTCCAGAGTTTGATTACACCTTGAGTGAAATTTTTTTTCTCTTATTAGTCTTAAAAAGGTTACACTGTAGCTTCATTGCATGTCCCCTAGTCTTTCTATATTTTTATGGCGTAAACAATAGTTCTACATTTACCCGTTCCACTCCATTCATTAATTTATAGACCTCTATCATATCTCCCCTCGGCCGTCTCTTTTCCAGGATGAAGAGCCCTAACCTTTTTAGTCTCTCTTTGTAGGGGTATCCTTCCATCCCCCTTTACCATTTTGGTGGCTCTGCTCTGTACCTTTCCTAATAATGCTATATCCTTTTTAAGATACAGCAACCAGAATTGCACACAATATTCAAGGTGCGGTCACACCATGGAATGATATAGAGGCAGTATAATATCTTTTGTTTTATTCGCTATTCCTTTCTTTATGATACCTAGCATTCTACTTGCTTTCTTGGCTGCCGCTGCACACTGGGCTGAGGGTTTCAATGTGTTATCCATGATAACGCCTAAATCTTTTTCCTGGGTGGTGGTTCCCAATGTTGAACCTTGCATTGTGTAACCATAGTTTGGGTTGTTCTTTCCTAAGTGCATAACTATGCACTTGTCCACATTAAGTTTCATCTGCCATTTGAACACCCAGTTTTCCAATTTATCAAGGTCCTCTTGCAATTTTTCACAATCCTCATGGGTTTTAACCACTTTTTTTCTGTACCCTTCCTGAACTATGGTGAGTGTCTACTGCTCTGAGGTGATGAGGTGCTATCTGTGGGTGTAGTGACACAATCTACATGCTATGTGGAAGGGGTGGGGGCAATGTTCCCTCTAATTTTCTATAGGCTATGTGCGCATAAAATATCAGTTGTGCAGCTTTTGAAGGAAGGTTAAATTTTTGTGCGCCACATAATGACACTCAGAGTTATATACTTTAAAATTTGACTACACATCAGAATACAGGTGTTAGTGGGCCTGTTTCCTGAGTGCAATTGAAGCCTGCATAAAAAGGCTGCTTGGCCCTGCCCTTTTGAGGCTTTCTTAACCAGGGCTCCACACATCAAACAGTAAGTGAGGTTTTGAGGGTTTCTTTGTTTGGTGTTTTTTGTTACATTGCTAGCTCTCTGACTGGGAGCTCTTAAAAGAGTTTTGTGTATATTTTTTTAAAGCAAGGTTAAATTCATTTTTGCTGTTTTAGGGGAATCTGTACTTGAGCACAGTAGTATTGCTGAACTCTGTAACCCCCTCAGGTTCAGGAACTGCTAACACCTAATCAGGTGTTAGTTCCCTCCCTACCCACCCCGACTCCCACCCACCCCTAGTGAGCAGTCTTGCTTTATAGGGCACCTCCCCCTTTATCAAATCACAGTGAATTGGACCAGCACATTTTGAATATAATTAAAGAGATTTAACTGCTTTTTCTCTGAAAGGACAGCTGCGAAACCAGCTGGTACTTCGTAGATCTCTCTCTTTTGCTTTAACAGATACCTAAGCTCCACAAACAGAACAATGGCTGGGAAAAATCGTATTGCTAAAGCTGTTGCCCCCGTTACAGCTTCTGCCTCGGTCCAGACAGAGGCCCTATTGCCAGTTGAAGAACCAGTTCCATGTGCAGGGTGCCTGCATGCTGAAGCTCTGAGGAAACAAGTGGAGGAACTCAGAGAGGAGGTGGCGAGGCTGAGGAGCATTCAAGACAGTGAGAAGTACATTGATGAGATGCTGCTTGCAGCAACCAGGCTCTCCAGCACAGGAGAAGATGGGTGTCAACAGAATGTTGATGGTTGGACAAAAGTCACCAGAGCCTGCAAAATCACCAATCCAACTTCTCCAGCCCTTGAATTGAAGAACCATTATGCAGCCCTGGAAGTGGAGGAGGTGAAAGCATCCCTGGAAAGGGAAGAACCAGAGTTCAAGTACCCCATAGTTGCAGAATCAGTGACCAGAAGGAAACGAAGGGTAGTGGTGGTTGGAGACTCTCTTCTGAGGGGTACTGAGGCGTCCATCTGCCGACCAGACTTGATGTCCAGAGAGGTATGCTGTCTGCCTGGTGCCAAGATCCAAAATGTTACGGAGAATTTGCCGAGACTCATCAAGCCCACTGACTATTACCCAATGTTGCTAATCCATGTTGGAACAAATGATACTGCCAGGTATACCTCGGAACGTATCAAAAGTGACTTCATGGCTCTGGGACAGAGGGTGAAGCAGGTAGGTGCACAGGTGGTGTTCTCTTCAATCCTCCCTGTTGAGGGTAAAGGCCAAGGCAGAGAGGCTCGCATCCTGGAGATTAATGCATGGCTGCGTGGATGGTGTCTTCGAGAGCGTTTTGGTTTCCTAGACCATGGGATGCTGTTCCAAGGGTTGCAGAGCAGAGATGGCATCCATCTGTCCAAGAAAGGTCAACACATCTTTGGTAGTAGACTGGCTAATCTACTGAAGAGGGCTTTAAACTAGATTCGTTGGGGATGGGTGAAGAAAGCCCCCAGGTAAGTGGAAGCCCCCAGGTAAGTGATACATTAAATACCTTTATGGAAATGGGTAACAGGGGTAACATATGGAAAGCAGTGTGTATTAATGCCCGTAGCATGGGAAATAAGATCTCTGAAGTTGAAGCTTTGGTGGGAGTGGCTGACTTAGATTTAGTGGCAGTTACAGAAACATGGTTCACAGAAAACCATGACTGGGATGTAACTATACCTGGCTATACTTTATTCAGAAAGGACAGGGTAGGAAGAAGGGGAGGAGGAGTAGCACTATATGTAAAAACTACTATTAAAGCTTTGGAATTACAGAGCTTAAAAGGGAGAGAGGAGGCATTGTGGGTTAAACTAGAAAGAGGGAAAGAGAAATCTATTTGCATTGGTGTGATATACAGACCTCCCTCACAAGAGGAAGAGGTGGACAGAGAGTTAATTGAAGACATACGCAGCATTGCTAGGAAAGGGGAAGTGCTACTGCTAGGAGATTTCAATATGCCAGATGTTGATTGGCACTTTCCTGCTGCAGTATCATCTAGGAGTAAGGAGATCCTGGATTCTCTACAGGGAGAACTATTCAGGCAATTGGTAACAGACCCCACACGTGAAGGGGCCATACTGGACTTGGTGCTTACCAATGGTGAAAGTGTTTCTGATGTTGTAGTGGGAGATCATTTTGCATCCAGTGATCACCAGATGGTGTGGTTCAGTATTAGGACTAGGGCTGTTAGAATCCATTCCAAGGTGAAGATCTTAGACTTTAGGAAGACTAACTTTGCGAAGATGGGCCAATACCTCAGGGAGTCGTTAGTGGGACGGGAACAGCTGGGGGATGTAGAACAACAGTGGGCAAAACTGAAAGGGGGTATTTTAAAGGCAACCAACCTTTTTGTTAAAATGGTAAATAAAGGCAAAAGGAACAGGAGACCGCTATGGTTTTCGAAGGAAGTAGCTGAAAAAGTGAAGAAAAAGAGGGAGGCCTTCATGAAATACAAGAAATCACAGAGAAAGGAAGACAGGCATCTGTATTTGGAACAACTTAGAGAAGCTAGCAAAGTAGTCAAGAAGGCAAAGATTCAAAAGGAGGAGGAAATAGCCAATGCAATAAAATGGGGAGATAAGACATTTTTCAGATATATTAGTGAGAAGAGGAAGGGCAAAAGTGGCATTGTCAGACTCAAGGGTACAGGGGGGGAATATGTAGAAGCTGATAAGGATAAAGCGGAATTGCTTAACAAATATTTTTGTTCTGTGTTCACAGATGAAGAACCAGGAGCAGGACCTCAGAAAACACCCACAAATAAGAACAGAATGCGGAAATATTTCTTTACGGAAAGAGTAGTGGATCCGTGGAATAGTCTCCCAGTGGAGGTGGTAGAGATGAGGACAGTAACTGAATTCAAAAAAGCATGGGACCAACACAGAGGATCTCTAAAGGTAAAAAGTGGACTGTTGTAGTTGTTGTTATGGAAGGACAGGCTAGATGGGCCTTGTGGTCTTTTTCTGTCATCATGTTTCTATGTTTCTATGTTACACCACATTGATTACACTAGAAAACATTGTAGAACTTGCGAAAAACATAAATACATAACTTTTAAATTTTAAGACTTCTGTGTTGTTTTCTATCAGAATCAGAACCGTAATTTTTGTGCGCTCTCTTGTAAAGTATGTGCGCTCACTCGGTGAGGTGTGTGCGCGTGCACACACGCACAGCTTAGAGGGAACAGTGGGTAGGGGTTCTCCAGAGGCAGGCTGGCAATGTTCTCTAGAAAAGAGACAAAAACCAGGCACAGACTCTGGTTGCGGAGCTGGTTGAGATTTAGCCCTGTGGCTTCTTCTGCTACTTAGGAGGCTGCTGTCTCTTCTGTGAGGCCTGACCCTGGTAGTGAGAAGCAGGAGGATAAGAAGAGTAAAATCTATTCTTCTTATTGTAGAAAGGCTTCTTTGCAGCTGTCTTCTTCCTAGCAGGGTCTGCTGCTGTTCTAGACAGTCTCTAGAGTAGTATTTTCTGACTCTGAGAGGCCTTATTTTGAGCTTATCTTGAACCCACTGTTCAAGGTCTGAGGCCTGAAGCCATGCAATTCTTTGTGCACCAATGCATATTGCTGAGGCCCTGCTTGTACATTCAAAGGCATTGAAGGTAGCCGTATTGACAAACTTCGATACATTTTAGCTATGCTTGTCTACGTCAAGATAGTCTGCCCTTTTGTCATCTTGGAGGAGAAGAGAAAAAGGCCTCGAGATCCCTGGACACCTCTGAGGAACATTCCCATGTATTTATTTATTTATTTACATTCTCTTATATAGCGCGCTATTCTGCATCAGTGCGGTTTACATTGAACAAACTGAAATTACATTGAACAGGGCATTATAACTTGGAGATAACTATTTTACAGGGAACATGGGCTATGGAGGGTTAAGTGGCTTGCCCAAGACCACAAGGAGCATCTGTGGGACTAGAAACCCCAGTCCTTCCGGCCCAAGGTTGCTGTCCTCTAGTGGGATTTGAACCCCCGACCTTCCGGCCTGAAGTACCTTGCCCCAACCACTAAGCCACTCCTCCACTGTAGAGGATAAAGGAGTTGATCCTAGCCAAGAGCATGGATGCCTGGAAGCTTCGATGCTCCAAAGTGTCGAGGGTTCTCGATTCTCTACCTGGAGAGTTAAAGGAAGTGGGTCCTTTGAGCTTTTGATTTGGTGCATCGCTGATTCAACCACCATGGAGTGGTGGGGAAGCTGTGGCTTTTGGAAGCAGGGACACTCCGGTACCCGATACATGGTATCGAGTCATCGACTGTGAGGTGAGACCATGAGAGGAGTCTCCCACATATGGAGCATAAGGTCATGAAGGATGCGGTGCATTGGCAAAGTGGTTGGACTATTGGATATTGGAGGATCTCCAATTCTTCCACCCCTGGCTCCTTCTCCGATGTTACCGTGATGGAGAGACCCTTAGCTAGGTCTCAAATGAATTCCTGGAAGGACATGTCTTCTGGAGGCGACATGCATTGCTGTTGTGGTGAGGAAGGCTCCAAAGGAAGGTCCTGGGGCCCCCGGGAATCGAGCGACTCCCCATCCGAAACACAGGAATCGAATTGGAGGAATCTTAATATCGACGAGCCTGGTGTTTGCCCAAAGCTAAATGCCACTACCAATGCTCCGAAGTATCGGCTTCAGTGAGCTATTTTGGTTGGGTACCAGCATCGATGATAGTTTCGAGGGATGGCATGGGTGGCAGCGATGCAGACTACTTCTTCAGTAGCCCTGATATTGTGCTCACATCTGGTTTCGATGTCGATACCGGTATTGATGGAATGGTGCCTGGAGCCAAGGGTTTTATCAAGCTCCTCTTGATGGCCAGAATGTGCTGGTCTATCGAGGTTGTCGATGCTTGGGTATCCATGACGGGTATTTGCGCTACTGTCCCAGAGCATGGCACCAGCAGCTCTCCTGGTGGCCCAATGGGAGCAGGAGAAATGCCCAATTGCTCCTGTTCTGTGCGGCTTCCAACTCGGGGGGTCAATAGGAGGGGGGGAGGTTATTAGGAGAAATTATGGTTGTGAGGGGGGTCATTGGGAGGGTGACAGGGGTGGGGAGAAATGTGCTGCTGGCAGGTGGTGGGATTAGGAGTGGAGGAGTGGCCTAGTGGTTGGGGCAAGGTTCTTCAGGCCGGAAGGTCGGAGGTTCAAATCCCACTAGAGGACAGCAACCTTGGGCCGGAAGGACTGGGGTTTCTAGTCCCACAGGTGGTCCTTGTGGTCTTGGGCAAGCCACTTAACCCTCCATAGCCCATGTTCCCTGTAAAATAGTTATCTCCAAGTTATAATGCCCTGTTCAATGTAATTTCAGTTTGTTCAATGTAAACCGCACTGATGCAGAATAGCGCGGTATATAAGAGAATATAAATAAATAAATAAATTAGAGGGGGAGAGGGTGACAGAATCAATGCTGTTGGGAGCAACGATTTTATAAAGCTGCTCCAACACACAATTCAGGAAGGGGAGGACATTCTTTTTCCCTATATGTCGCTGTATAGGAATGTTGGTGGCGCTGGACATGGCGGCAAATGTATCAGTCTTGCAGATCCTTAAATGTATTTTACAAGGCAGCTCTGTGTCTGGCACAGCCTTTGCAAAATACAGAGGAGATTGCACACCTCCCAACCCCAAAATCTCAATTCCCCTCTGCACGACCTATCTACAGTAAATTGAGCCTTCAAATGCCCTGATTATAGCACATGGTTTGATTTGGATTTTAAGAACATGAGCAACTTCAAAAGGAAATACAGCCAGATTTAAAAATGAAATCAAAAGTATCAACATTAAGCATAGCTCGTCCTCCATCGCCCTTCTGATCTCATCTGCTGCCTTCAGTACTTAAAGTTTGCAGCAAGAATAATGGGCAAAGTTGCCAGTGTTTGCCCTTACTATGTCAGCTTTTGCAATACACATATAGGTGCACTGTCAGACCTCGCAATCCTGTCCTTAATACATGGGGGCAGGGTGTAGGAAGCTCAAGCTTCACTCTCTCCATTTTGTTTATCAATCAATCCAAATCAGTCCTCACAGGTTTGATGCAGACAGTAGGAAGAACTGAGGGGCCAGAGCCTGTACACTATCCTAGGAAAGCATCACGGAACAGGAGGGCAGGCACACAAGGCTGGATTTCTCAGTAGGAAAAGCAGGAAACTGCCTGGGGCAGCCAACTACCTGCAGGGGTGTGAACTTGCCACTGGAAGGTGGTGATTCTGCATGGCCCCATCTTCATCTCAGGCTAGCTGATAGATGTCACATTGAATGGAGACTCCTTTAGGACCCCCACACTTCTTGAGTTTGAAGGGTTCCCCCACTCCCAGATGGATGGGGGCAGACAGCTGTCCAAATGTCCAAGTGTGCACAACAGAACTTGCTGATTCTCAGTCTCAGCTAAAACTAATCTCTGCAAGTTCTCTTATCTGCACTGAGAGTCCCCCCTCCCTCCTCCTCGGCACTTTACTTAAAGTCCGGGCTTTGGGATGCTGATTAAACACTAGAGTGAAGAACCAGAACCAGAACAACCCAAACTATGGTTACACGATGCAAGGTTCCACATTAGGAACCACCACCCAAGAAAAAGATTTAGGCGTCCTTGTGGATACCATGTTAAAACCCTCGGCCCAGTGTGCAGCAGCGGCCAAGAGAGCAAATAGAATGCTAGGTATGATAAGGAAAGGAATGGAAAATAAAACAAAAGATATTATAATGCCTCTATATCGTTCCATGGTGAGACCGCACCTTGAATATTGTGTGCAATTCTGGTCGCCGTATCTTAAAAAGGATATAGCAATTTTAGAAAAGGTTCAGAGAAGAGCCACCAAAATGGTAAAGGGGATGGAAGGCTACTCCTATGAAGAAAGGCTAAAAAGGTTGGGGCTCTTTAACCTGGAAAAGAGACGGCTGAGGGGAGATATGATAGAAGTCTATAAATTAATGAACGGAGTGGAACGGGTAAACGTAGATCGATTGTTTACCTTATCAGAATATAGAAAGACTAGGGGACATGCAATGAAGCTACAGGGTAAACTATTTAAGACTAATAAAAGAAAATATTTTTTCACTCAACGTGTAATCAAACTCTGGAATTTGTTACCGGAGGATGTAGTAAAGGCTGTTAGTGTAGCTGGGTTTAAAAAAGGTTTGGACAAGTTCCTGGAGGAAAGGTCCATAAACCATTATTAAGAAGGGACCCAGGATATCAATGCTTGAACCAATACAAGCATTGTGGAACCTGTGTCCCTTGGGGAAACTGCTAGGTACGTATGACCTAGATTGGCCACTGTTGGAAACAGAATACTGGGCTTGATGGACCTTGGTCTGACCCAGTATGGCATATCTTATGTTCTTATGTTCTTATCACAGCAAAAACCAGAAACCGTCTTTCCAAGAAAGACTCTCTCTTCAGTACTAGGATGACAGCTTTGCATTGCCATGGCCAGGAAATATTTGCGTGCTTGCCTGCGGATGCCACAGGGCCCTGTCCCCCATGACTGAATGCAACTGTGTGCCAGTGGAACAAATCTTTTGTGAATCAAGCCTACAGAGTCAAGTTTTATTATCCAGTATGGACCACGCTGTGCTCTATTTACCTGGCAGTGGATATTACACCCAACCTTACCAAGCAATTTATATTTCTAGCATGTCTCATGATTCCCATTTGCTTTACAAATGACAGCACTTCTTGAAGGACTAGAAAAAGGGACTGTTACTTCTGGAGGGAGATCTGCAACTGTGAGTATATACTTCTGGTAATTTTCTAAAAGGAATTCTTTGTATTAAAGCTAATTAATCTGTGAACCCACTATTTTTTGTTAAATTAGTCAGGGCCTAGTAGCAGAAGTTTAATTTTAAATTTAAAACACAGAGGAGAACTTTCTGGTTACATTTCATACCCAGCAGAGAGCTTGTAGTTTAAATTTAATAGTCACTCAGGGCCTAGTAACAGCAAAGTATTTTTAGTTTAAATTTAAAACACAGAAGAGAGCTTTCTGGTTACATTTGGAACCCAGCAGAGAGCTTGTAGTTTAAATTTCATAAGAAGTTAGAGCCTAGCAGCAACTAAGAACTATAATTTAAATCAAATCAGAATATAGCTTACTCAGCAGCACAAGACAGGGTACTGTGTAGCAGCCCTCTTTTAATAAGTGGAAGCAAAAACACAAAGTAAAGACCTTTTCAAGTACATTCATAACAAAAAACCTGTGAGAGAGTCAGTTGGTCCATTAGATGATAAAGGGGTTAAAGGAGCACTAAGAGACGACAAGGCGATAGCGGAGAGACTGAATGAATTCTTTGCTTCAGTCTTTACTGAGGAAGATGTAGTGATGTTACCCATGACTGAAGTGGTATTTAAAGGTGCGGAAGAATTGAAGGAAATATCGATACATCGGGAAGATGTATTACAACTATTAGATAAACTGAAGAGTAGCAAATCACCTGGGCTGGATGGTATACATCCAAGGGTGTTGAAAGAACTGAAATATGAGATAGCAGACCTGCTATTAGTAATCTGTGAACTATCATTAAAATCATCTCTAATACCTGAAGATTGGAGGATCGCCAATGTAACACCAATTTTTAAAAAGGGTTCCAGGGGTGATCCGGGAAACTACAGACCGGTGAGCCTGACATCAGTACCGGCAAAAATGGTAGAAACCATCATAAAGAATAAAATTACTCAGCATGTAGATAGTCATGACCTAATGGGAGACAGCCAACATGGCTTTAGACAAGGAAGATCTTGTCTTACTAATCCTGTTATGTTTTTTTGAAGGAGTGAATAATCAGGTGGACAAAGGTGAGTCGGTTGATAATGTGTATCTGGACTTTCAGAAAGCCTTTGACAAGGTCCCTCATCAGAGACTTTTGGCAAAACTAAAGAGTCATGGGATAGGAGGCAGTGTACTATTGTGGATCAGGAACTGGTTAAAAGATAGAAAGCAGAGGGTAGGGCTAAATGGCCAATTTTCCCAATGGAGAAAGGTGAATAGTGGTGTACCCCAGGGATCTGTGCTGGGTCCGCTGCTTTTTGACATATTCATAAATGACCTGGAAAGTGGAATAACGAGTGAGGTTATCAAATTTGCAGATGACACAAAACTATTTAAAGTTGTTAAAACCCAAGAGGATTGTGGAAAATTGCAAGAGGATCTTGATAAATTGGAAGACTGGGCATCAAAATGGCAAATGAACTTTAATGTGGACAAGTGCAAGGTTATGCACCTAGGGAAGAACAACCCAAACTATGGTTACACGATGCAAGGTCCCACATTAGGAACCACCACCAAGGAAAAAGATTTAGGCGTCATTGTGGATACCATGTTAAAACCCTCGGCCCAGTGTGCAGCAGCGGCCAAGAGAGCAAATAGAATGCTTGGTATGATAAGGAAAGGAATGGAAAATAAAACAAAAGATATTATAATGCCTCTATATCGTTCCATGGTGAGACCGCACCTTGAATATTGTGTGCAATTCTGGTCGCCGTATCTTAAAAAGGATATAGCGATTTTAGAAAAGGTTCAGAGAAGAGCCACCAAAATGGTAAAGGGGATGGAAGGATACTCCTATGAAGAAAGGCTAAAAAGGTTAGGGCTCTTTAACCTGGAAAAGAGACGGCTGAGGGGAGACATGATAGAAGTCTATAAATTAATGAACGGAGTGGAACGGGTAAACGTAGATCGATTGTTTACCTTATCAGAATATAGAAAGACTAGGGGACATGAAATGAAGCTACAGGGTAAACTATTTAAGACTAATAAAAGAAAATATTTTTTCACTCAACGTGTAATCAAACTCTGGAATTTGTTACCGGAGGATGTAGTAAAGGCTGTTAGTGTAGCTGGGTTTAAAAAAGGTTTGGACAAGTTCCTGGAGGAAAGGTCCATAAACCATTATTAAGAAGGGACCCAGGATATCAATGCTTGAACCAATACAAGCATTGTGGAACCTGTGTCCCTTGGGGAAACTGCTAGATACGTATGACCTAGACTGGCCACTGTTGGAAACAGGATACTGGGCTTGATGGACTTTGGTCTGACCCAGTATGGCATATCTTATGTTCTTATAAATACATCTGCAGTCATTCACACCGGATGCTAACCGCAGAGTATTGCGGCAGTGCTAGAATTAGAAACTAGAGTCCCCCTCACTGGTACATTCTTGAAGAAAAGAGGGGAGATGGTGGGGGCGCTGCGAGTGCCTCTGTGTAAGTTTCAGGCAAGACCTCTTTTGCAGTACCGTGTGTGATTCTGGAGGCTACATCTTCGAAAGGATAAAATCTAGATGGAATCCGTCCAGAGAGCAGTTACTAAAATGATCAATGGTCTTACTCATAAAGCAAAGGAGACAGACTCAAAGATCTAAATATGTATAACTTTGGCACGATAAGGAAGATATGATAAGGACATTTAAATGCACAGAAGGCGAGCCTCTTCAATAGAAAGGAGGCTGTGGAACAAGAGGTCACAGGATGAGGGTGAAAGGGGGTAAAACTCAATTACTACCTAAGGAAATGTTGCTTTACAAAAAGAATGGTAGATTACGCCCGGGGGATTCTGTGCAATGCAGAATTTGCGTAGAATTCTCCAACTGTGCAAAATTCTGCATTTGTTATGCCGAATTTCTGTGTAAGTACTAGCATTGGCAACTCCCAATCCCTCTCCTCTCTCCCACAGCAGAGATCACATGCTAAAAGAAGGTGGCCAAGGGCTGCACCCTCCTCTGCCACCCTGGGCCCCACGGTTCATTTGAACTGCACAGCTGTATGGAGACCCAGGAGGTTCAAATGAGCAGGTGGGCGTAGAACGGAAGCCTCTTTCCACATGATCTATTAACTGAGAAGGAAAACACGGAACCAGCAATGAAACCACAGGGGGGAAGACTAGGAGTTTCCAGAATTCCTTAAAAAAACAGCAAGGGTGATTTCTGGAAACTAGCATTAGTAATGGAATAATTTTCTCTGCTTCTGACTCTATGCTCTCGGGACCCTCCAAACCCGAATCAGCAGCATGTGGAAAGCTAAGCTTCCAGGCTGTCTCTCCATGGTAACTGCACGGAACGGCGAGAGCACACGCCCTGCGTCTTGGATGGAATGTCCGCCCTCAGTTGCCACTAGACTCCCAGCTCCACTAAGCAGGTACTGGATGGCTACACCTGGGCGCTGTGACCAACCTCTTCCATCTCAAAATATAGGCACCTATATTCTCAGACAGACAAACCAAAAGACCGAGTGCCTTTCCCCGCAAGGCAAGTATTAGTAAACTCAGGGGCACACTCATTACTCAAGAAGGGAAACGAGGAACTGCCTCTGGAGAGGGAACCGTCAGGAGAGAAGACTGAATCAGTGAGGGTGGCTTCTGATAGCCTGAATTAGGGAAATAATCCAAGTCAGCCTTCACTAAATTTATCTATTGATTTTGATGTATTAACTGCAGGCTAAGGCTGTTTTAGTGCAGACTGCAATTGGGGTGGTAGTGCAAAATTTCACAGTGGCCAACAGCCTCTCTACTAGGGGATGCAGTAGGAATTAGGCCTTATTATATCTTACTATATCCTGGAGTGGAGGAGTGGCCTAGTGGTTGGGGCAAGGTACTTCAGGCCGGAAGGTCGGGGGTTCAAATCCCACTAGAGGACAGCAACCCATCAGGACTCCCTTTCCAGACAGTAGTGAGTTGCAAAGGTATGGACCAAAGACCAGGTGGTAGCCCGGTAGATTTCCATCACAGGTACTGAATGCAGGTTTGCCATGGAGGTGACCATGGCTCTGACACAGTGCGCCATGACCCGCTGGTCCAGTGAGATCCCAGCCTGCTCATAGGCGAGGGCAATGCAGTCTGCCACCCAAGTGGACAGAGTTCGCTTAGTCACTGGGAGCCCCAGTTGACTGGGGTCATAGGATACGAAAAACTGAGGTGCTTTGCAATGCAGAGTCCATTGCAGATAGCCTCGGGTCATGGTCAGGACCGAGACAACGGAGACAGCAGTTGTGTACGTCAATGATAGAAAAATTATAGGAACACCGATCACATTTTTTAAAGCCACTGGACATCGGGGGGGGGGGGGGGAGCCCCTGCGAGGTTGAAGACCTAAGGAACTACCTGTGGAAAAAAGGCACGAATAGCGCTAAAAGGAAAGATCATGGGCCTGAGAATGCAGTGCCAAGACAGGCGAACTCGAGGCGGGAAATGGACCTGCCGCGGCCAGAGAGAGAAAGGATTGTCCTGAGAAATAAAAAAACACCAACTTTTTCCAGGAAATCAGACACATGTCTGCTGGGCTCCGCGGAAAAAAGGAGACTGAGGCAAGATGGCACCCTTGGGCGGGAAAGGGACCATGCATGCATGGTGGCATCTCCCAAAGGCTTTCTTTGAAAGCTGGAGAGATGTTTCCGTGTGGGCTCTGTTGACGCCATCACCCATATGTGAGGACTGACTTCCTGCTTGTTCCTGGAGAAAAACGACCTTCCAGGAGAGGTATCGCAAGTGGCAGGTAGCCAAAGGCTCAAATGGCGGCTTAGTGAGCTTCAAGAGCACCATATTGAGATCCCACTCTGCCAATGGTGGGCAGATGGGGGGTTTGGATATCATGAGGCCCCGCAGGAACAGAGCTACAAGAGGTTGGGCTGAGAGGGGTTTGCCCTCAATGGAATGGTGGTGTGCTGCAATAATGCTCATCTGCAGTCTAAGTTGGACTTCCCTGCCAGGGGGGACACTGGAGAATGGGTCTTTTGGCTCTTGAGTCTGCACATGGCAGACTCAACGACCATCGAGTTGTGGGGAAGTTGGGTCTTATGGAACCCAGGGCTTCAGCAGACTTGGTACATGGAGTCAAGTCGCCGGCTTACAATAGGACGCTCGAGAATCAGAGGAATGGGTACCATGAGGGCCTCCTTTGAAGGGGCCTCATACTGAAGGATCTCCAGCTCCTCCGTGTGAGGGTCTTTCTCCGTCTCATTCTCGAAGGCGAGGCGCCTTAGTCATGTCCCAAACAAAGTCTAGGAAGGCAACGTCGTTGAGCGGGGAATGGCTCCAGGACATATATTAACTGCCTGGTCTACGCCGACAACGTCCTGCTTTACATGCCTATCTCAACAGAACATCCAGATCTCTCACCATTGACAGCCAGCTTCGACGCCGTCACTGATTGGCTGCATATGCAGAGGCTCAAAATAAATTTCAACAAGACGGAGGTCCTCTATCACCAGGAACCCAGCATTCACCCCCCCCCCCCGCCTCACTGAAGGTACGAGATGCCGAGCTCTTCAGCAAGCCCACGGTACGCTATCTAGGAGTCATGCTTGACCAACAGCTCGACATGAAGGCCCAGATCAGCAACATGGTCAAAGCAGTCTACCGCAAAATAAGGTCGCTCCATCAACTCCGGCAGCTGCTCGAGCCAGATGACTTCAGGACAATCTTTCAGGCCCTAGTAATCCCACATTTTAAACGCCATACTATATTTATTTATTTATTTAACAGTATTTCTATACCGCCTTATCCTACAATCAAGGCGGTATCACAGCAAAACAATCAAAAGGAGTGAACGTGTTTTTCATGCAGTGAAGGTTATATCGTGATTTGTGTGTAAGATGTTGTAGTGTGTTTGATTAGGTTGATCTATGTACATTGTGCGCTATGATACATCGTGTGCTATAATACATTCTTCTATACATTGAGTGTTAAGAAATATGTGCCGTTATACATTCTCTTATCAGGGGGTCGGAGGGGGGTATGTTGGTAGTTCCTGGTAGTTAGGTCATGTGACGTGTCCATAGTGTTCTATGAACAGCGTTGTCTTCAGCTGTTTGCGAAAGTCTTTGAGGTCCGTCGTCGATTTCAGCTCGTCTGGGAGGGTGTTCCAGATTGTTGGGGCAGCCAGGAGACTCCCGAAGAGCACGCTAAATCCACTGCAGCTTGCAATGAATGCAGCCGCCAGAATCTTGCATGGAGCCTCCAGGAGGGAACACAACACGCCAATCTTGAAGCACCTGCACTGGCTGCCGGTCCACTGCAGACTTTCCTTTAAAGTGCTACTGCTGACTTTCAAAGCCATAAATAAGTGCTCATCTATCTCCTCACGGACCTCATCCAACCCACCCCCATCAACAGAGCTAGGAGGTCAGCTGCCGTTAATACAATGATACTCCCGAAGGTGATCACAAAATGCTCCCAATCAACAAGAAAGAAAGCCTTCACCTTATAAACACCCACGTGCTGGAACGCTCTTCCACCTGCCGTTCGAGCCATCACCGACCTCGCCCAGTTTAGAAAAGCGCTGAAGCACCATCTCTTCATCCAGCACTATACTGATTCATATGACATCTCCCAACCAGGCGCACCCAGGAACCAGACCACCCCCATCGCAGCCACCCTGCAGGATTGCAACCCCACTCACTAGATCATGAGACAATCTGCTGATGGAATTGTGCACATGCTTAGACCAGTTAATCTGTATACATTAAGTAAATAAATCTGTGAATAGTTGCGAGCTGACTACGTCATCTGTGATGCCTGTACATAGTTACCCTGTCAGCCTGTTTAGAAACCCCTGTTCATTGTAAGTCCAGTCGTGGGCTCTGCACGAGTTGTTAAATGTAAACCGCACTGATTTTAAAGAGCGCGGTATAAAAAAGACATAAAATAAAATAAATAAATAAAGATGGGCCTGAGGACACGTCTCGGTGCCTCCGAGTGTCTGGGGACTCCTCATCCTCGGTCTCCCACTGAGACTTGAAGTCCGAGGATGAGTCAGAGGCCTCACGGTTTCCACAGTCAAGGCCTGAGCCTAAAGGCCCGCGACCTCTGGAGGACCTGTGGTCCAAGCTATGTGTATTTTCCAAAGAGGACTGGAGTACTGAGGAAAGGGACTGGGGCTTCGCCCGATGCCAATGCTTCTCTCGAGGCTGGTGGCACTCGAGGATTGACTCGACATCTGGGGAGGTCCTCGATGTCGAGGGTCCCATCGTCAGGGCAGAGGAACCGGACACTGCCCGCTGATGGGCCATGAGGGCAGATATATTGTGCTCCAAGGCTGCCATCCTAGTCTCTATGCCAGTTGGCTCTGCAGCCTTCGATGTGGGCACCAAGGGTTTCGGGCCTGGCGTTGGCTCCGTTGAGGGGGAGTCCTGTCAAGGATGGCCTCAGGTGTCCAAGACCAGTTGCCAGCTGCCAATGACTCCTTCCGGGCAGCTTGTGCGGCCGCTCCAATTCTGACTCATCAGACTCACACCAGGGACTGCGGAGCCTGGAGTGGGATTTTTCCCACCTTCCCGAACCCATCAAGGGTTTTGACTTCTTACATTCCGTCTCCGGAGAGTTCTTCTCGGAGGAACTGCAGCCACGGGACTCCAAGATAGCCCGGCATCACGGGGTACCAAAGTACCAGAGGGGACCCTGAAGCACAAAGTCGCCGGAGACTCTGGGGTAGAGTTGGACTTCTGGAAGAACGTTTCTTGCTGTAACTGACGACTCAATGGCCTTTGGGTCATTGGCCCTACAGAGTTCACAGTCTGAGTCGACGTGGTCCAATCCAAGGCAAAGGAGACATCAGTCATGTGGTTTGGTGAGGGACATCATCTTACTGCACTGGTCACATTTTTTGAAGCCTATGGAGGCCATCGGGAAAAAGGGGGCTCTGCCGCCGGGCACGAGTCTGAGGACTGCGCAGTACCAGTCAAGGAACACCTTAAGAAAATGAGAAAAGAAGGGAACGAACCAGAGGAGTGATGCCGAGGCAAGCTGGCTCGAGGGCAGGAAAGGAACTGGTGCGCGTACCGGACAAAATAAGACAGAGACAATTTTTCAGGGGAAAACTGGACAGATGTCCCGAAGGATCTGCGGAAAAATGGAGACTGAGGCAAGATGGCACTCTTGGGAGGGAAGGGGACCACAAATGTGTGGTGCATCTCTCAAAGGCTTTCTTTGAAAGTTGGGGAGATACTTCCACGCAGGCTCTGTCTGCGCCGATTTCACCAATATGTGAGGACTGACTTTGTGTTTGTTCCCAGAGAATTGCTGCTCCCACTTGAAGTGGTGGCAAATGCAGTCAGTCCAGTTCAGCCTTAAATATAGTAACATAGTATATGACGGCAGATAAAGACCATCATGGTCCATCTAGTCTGCCCAGCAAAGTAGCAAGAATAGGTGCACCTGCCGCTCCGTGCAGGTAACCCCTCCCAATGCCTTTGTTTAAGGATTACCTACTGCTCCGTGTAGGTCACCCCTATTTGTTGACATAGCAGAGACAATTAAGGTTATTTTGATTGTATCCTCTTGAATAAAGGGATCCACTGTGTCTGTCCCATGTGTTTTGAATTCTGTCACTGTATTTGCGCCCACCACTTCCATCGAGAGGGCATTCCAAGCATCCATCACCCTTTCTGTGAAAAAGTATTTCCTGACATTGCCTTTCAGTTTACCCCCTTGCAGCTTCATGTTATGTCCTCTAATACTGCAGCTTCCCTGTCTTTGAAAAAGGTTTGTTTGTTCACCAATACTCTAATTATTTAAAGGTCTGTATCATATCTCCCCTGTCACTTCTCTCCCCTAGAGTGTACATATTTAGGCCTTTAAATTTATTTATTTATTTATTTACATTCTCTTATATACCACGCTATTCTGCATCAGTGCGGTTTACATTGAACAAACTGAAATTACATTGAACAGGGCATTATAACTTGGAGATAACTATTTTACAGGGAACATGGGCTATGGAGGGTTAAGTGGCTTGCCCAAGACCACAAGGAGCACCTGTGGGACTAGAAACCCCAGTCCTTCCAGCCCAAGGTTGCTGTCCTCTAGTGGGATTTGAAGCCCCGACCTTCCGGCCTGAAGTACCTTGCCCCAACCACTAGGCCACTCCTCCACTCCTTTTAAATCTCTTCTCATAAATCTTCTGGCACAGACACCAAATCATTTTGGTCACCTTCCTCTAAACCGTTTCCAGTCTTTTAAAATCCTTTGTGAGATATGGTCTCCAAAACTGAACACAGTATTCCAAGCACTGTTCCCTCTAAGCTGTGCGCGTGTGCGTGCGCACACACCTCGCCGAGTGAGCGCACATACTTTACAACAGAGCGCACAAAAATTATGGTTCTGATTCTGATAGAAAACAACACAGACGTCTTAAAATTTAAAAGTTGTTGTGTATTTACGGTTTTCACAAGTTCTACAATATTTTCTAGTGCAATCAATGTGGTGTACATACTGTATTTTGACATGTAGTCAAATTTTAAAGTATATAACTCCGAGTGTCGTTATGTAGTACACAAAAATTTAACCTTCCTTCAAAAGCTGCACAGCTGATATTTTATGCGCACACAGCCTACAGAAAATTAGAGGGAACATTGATTCCAAGTGAGGCGTCACCAGTGACTTGTACAGTGGCATTAGTACCTCCTCCTTTCTGCTGGTAATTCCTCGCTGTATGCAACCCAGCATCCTTCTGGCTTTTGCCACCGCCTTGTCACAATGTTTCCCCACCTTGAGATCAGAAACATTCACTTTTAAGGTCCTTCTCCTGGTCTGTGCACACCAATCTCTCACCCCCTATTGCATACAATTTCCCTTGGATTTCTGCATCCCAAGTGCATTACACTGCACTTCTTCACATTGAATCTTAACTGCCAAGCATTAGACCATTCTTCCAGCTTTTGTACATCTTTCCTCATGTTATCCACGCCCTCAGGGGAGTCCACTCTGTTGCAAATTTTCATGTCAATTGCTAAAAGACAGACTTTTCCATCAGTCCTTCAGCAGTATCACTCACAAATACATTAACAGTACTGGTCCCAGGACTGATCCCTGGGGCATGCCTCAAATCACCTTCCTTTCAGCCAAGTAAGTTCCGTTTACCATCATCTTCTGTCATCTGTCAACCAATTTCTGATCCAGTTTGTTACTTCTTCCCTATTACCACTTTTGTGAAGAGGTACCACATCAGTCCTGTGGAACTTCTGCCTCCAAGGATCTATTAAAAACGTCCTTTAACGGCCCTGCAAGAACCTCTCTGAGCTCTTTCAGTATCCTGGGATGTATCCCATCCGGTCCCATGGCCTTGTCCACTTTTAGTATTGCAAGCTGCTCTAACACATCATCATCTTTAGTAAAAACAGCACAGAAGTATTTGTTTAGCATTTTCGCTTTTCCAATATCACTTTCCACTAATCAGTTCTCGGCACTTTTGAGTCTTGCGATTCCACCTCTGATCTTCCTCCTCTCCTGAATATACCTGAGAAAAGTTTTATCATCACACTTCACATTTTTAGCCATCTTTTCTTCTGCCTTTGAATTTACTATGCTTATTTCTCTTTGCCTCTTTTAGCTTTATCCTGTATTCTTTTCTGTGTTCCTCTGTTTGCGAGCTTCTGAATTTTGTGAAAGCTGTGCTTTTTGCTTTTATTTGTGCAGCCACTTCGTTGGAGAACCAGATAGGTTTCCTTTTCCTCTTGCTTTTATTTACTTTCCTTACATATGTATCTGTTGCCCCTTTTATTGCCTCCTTTAGTTTAGCCCACTGCAGTTCCCTTTTCCCCTTCCACCCTGCCAACTCCTCCTTCAGGCACTTGGCCATTTTACTGAAGTTAGCAGAACTTTCCCTGGTTGGTTCCAAGTTGGTGCCTCTGATGATGGAACCTCGAAGTAGTAAGTAGTTTCCTGTTTTGTGATTTTTTTTCTTCATATTTGGTGCATTATCAGTAGATTGGTCATTAACCTTCTCATTTAAGGGCGCTTCAGTTTCCACTAATTGGGCACTCTCATTTTCCAGGGCAGAGAAGGCATTATGCAGGGATATCTCTTGATGGAGAGGGAGTCTCCGTGTTACAGGTCGCAACCTACCAGAGCCCACTGTGATCCATTTGTTCCTGAGCTGTTTGATTCTTTGTGGGAGTGGTGGTGGATTCCTTTAAATTTGTACCCTAGAGGAGTTATGTTTAATTGCAGCTAATTCTTCCCTTAATAAAACCAATTCTTTATGCATAGCAGATAACTTGAGACATGTAGAGCAAGCTCTTAGGCTCCAAATGGTTCTTCTTAGAATGAAGCCACCACAGCTATTGCACTGAATACACAACATGCTGATTAAGTTAAAGGGGAAGAGGTGGGTGTTATACCTAATTAGAGGACAGATGATGGCAGTAATAGAAGTCCCAACATTCAGTGGGACACTGGCCAGAGGACTTAACTACTTGAGTTTTGCTGCTGGATATAACCAGTTTAGGTTTTCAGATAAACTTATCTGGAGTACTTTAGAAGAGTGCTTCATTAATAAATAAAAGTTCTAATGAAAACAGGAGAGTTCACTTAGTGGGGGAGAGGGGGCGTCTCTGTGATTTGGGATGGGATCGGAAGGGAACGGAATGTGAAGTCTCACCTACTCAAAATGTGCTGCGTAAGCTGCAGTTAGGTTTAGCTGGACAATGCTGAACACTGGTCAACAAATCTTTACAAAAGTCATGTTACTGAAATAAAAATAGTCATTTCTTATCAAGTTTTATATGCTGAACACGAATATGACAGTGAAATTGCAAAGCTGGCTCTAGTTTTTTTGTAATCTACAAGAATTAATGTTTACATCACAAAATGCATGTCAATAGTAAATATAATAGGCCTTCGGTTAATACCTGTAAAAAAACAAGTCATAGACTACGTCTTAGATTTTTTCGCCTGTCTTGTACAGCTGTTCGGGAGCTTCTCTGGGGAGTGTCCAGCAGTAGTCAGCCAGAATTGTAGTGGACCATTTTCCCTGGTATCTTTGCTCCATCGTTGCGATATGCTGGTGAAAACGTTCGCCCTGTTCATCACTAACCATACTACAGTTGTCAGGAAAGAAATCGAGATGGGAATCCAGGAAAAAGATCTTTAGAGACATATTGCAGCCAAGTTTCTGATACTGCATCAGCATGTCTTCTACTAGTTCCTTGTAGTTTTCTGCCCTAACATTCCCGAGAAAGTTTGTTGCACTAGGCGAAAAGCATTCCATGCTTGTTTCGCATCACCCTGCAGCAAGTTGTTGAACCGGTCATCTTTGAAGAGCTCTCGAATCTGAGGACCCACAAAAACTCCCTCTTTAATCTTTGCTTCGCCGAGTCAAGGGAATTTTTCATGCAGGTATCGGAAAGCTGGCGAAGTGCGTTCCATGGCTTTCTCATTTTTTTTCATCAAACCTAGTTTGATGTGAAAGGGTGGTAGCAGGATTTTGTGAGCCTCAACCAGAGCTGGGTGCTGGATATTCTTCTCTCCAACTGTTACATTTTGTCTGCGATTCCATTCCTTCCACAAGTAGTGCCAATCCCTTGCTCAGCTATCCCACTCACATAAGAAATGTATTTTATATATCCCTGCTGCAGTCGCATTAAAAGGGCAACTACCTTCAAGCCACCACAGAGGTGCCAGTTGTACTTGTTATAGTTAATGGAAGTCAGTAGATGCTTTAAGTTATCGTATGTCTCTCATGTGGACGGCATGTGCTACTGGAATAGATGGAAGATGGTTTCCATTGTTCAAAAGCACAGCCTTCAGACTCAGTTTCGAAGAGTCTATAAATAGTCTCCAGTCTTGTGGGTCATGAGTGATTTTTAAGGCTTTCAATATCGGAACAGAATACCAGATTACTTTCCTTTCCGAATGCGTATAGTACATTGCTGACGTTAGATGGCTTCAGCAGTCGTCTGGCAGTAGTATTGCATTGCATCAGAAAATGATGCAATCAACTCTGGATGATGTGTGCATGATGGTATTATGCAATGTGATGCAATATTACATCATTAATATTTATTTTATTTATTTATTTATTTACATTCTCTTATATACCGCGCTATTCTGCATCAGAGGGGTTTACATTGAACAAACTGAAATTACATTGAACAGGGCATTATAACTTGGAGATAACTATTTTACAGGGAACATGGGCTATGGAGGGTTAAGTGGCTTGCCCAAGACCACAAGGAGCACCTGTGGGACTAGAAACCCCAGTCCGTCCGGCCCAAGGTTGCTGTCCTCTAGTGGGATTTGAAGCCCCGACCTTCCGGCCTGAAGTACCTTGCCCCAACCACTAGGCCACTCCTCCACTCCAAGGCTTACTTGGGATGTTGTTGATGTCCTACTGGATAAATTTACACGGTGAAATGTCAAAAATGAACTACATGCAATATCTTCAAAACGAGAGCCAATAAAATGTTTTTAATGTTATATTTATGTTCAGCTCACCAAGAAACTACAGATAAGGGCCTTTTAAAGTCAGTAACAATTTCAATATTGACCAGTGAACGTAGTGCAGCTAAGCTGAACCCACACTCCTAGGATGCCTCCAACTTCACCTCACGATATCTGGATACATTTTGTCTGGCAAAGTCGTCAGGGGATGGAAAATAAGAATTCAAAAGCCAAGATTTGTCTGATAACTCCTGAAGTTACCTGAACAAATTTTCTGAGTAATCAGCCTCATATGAATGTTATAGATTCCTTTTTTTTAAAAATATATATAAATGGCAAAAAAATGACTGATGCTTCATTCAGTCTGTCCACTTACCTCTGCCCACACTGCAAGGACATATCCCAAGTGCCCTTATTCAGCGCATTTTGAGTAGATGAGTCTTCACACTCTGCTCCCTTCCCTTCCCATGACAAATGACAAAGCTTTTGTCTAAATATCCAGTCTCATAGGCCCACTGTGTGTTTTCTCAAAGACACCCCCCCCAAACTAAGTGAACTATGACCTTTATTTATTAGTGGACCTGCAGCTTGCCAGAGAGAGCAAGCTGATAGTTTAATTTTAACATTTCAGCCCACTTCTATCTTGCATTCGAATCTCCTTAAGCCAGTTTACCTGCTTTCTTCTCAACCCCATTTCGTTCTTGCCCATTTTACTTCTTCATATTCATCTCAGCATGACTTCTGACTAGACAAACCTAGCTTATTCATTTGTTTAAAACAATTTATAGGGTGTCTGAGTGGAGAAGTAGCCTAGTGGTTAGAGCAACTGCCTAGTACCCAGAAGATCAAGGGTTCGATTCCCACTGGCACTCCTTGTAACTTTGGGCAAGTCATTTTACTCTCCATTGCCTCGGAAGAAACAGCTGGCAATCTACTTCTGGTGATACATTGCCAAGAAAACCCAGAGGTAGCTGGGTCGCTATGAGTCAACACTGACTTGATGGCACTAAAAAAAAAATAATAGGGTGTCTAAGGAAGCATTTCTAAGGGGATAATATCATAAGATATTTAAATACAAACATAACACACAGAAATAAAATATAAAGAGTTTCATAAATAAACACAAAGACAGCAAAAATAGCTTTTATATTCTTTTCAAGATGAAAGGAAGAAGGAAGACGGCTTTAGTGTTAATGGTTATAGTGCGCTCTCTGGTTTGAACCTTACACATCACTTTCAAGGAAAGAACTATTAATCATCCCTGCTAGAAAAAGCAGAAAGGATGGCATGA
This sequence comes from Ichthyophis bannanicus, assembly GCA_033557465.1. NCBI lineage: Eukaryota > Metazoa > Chordata > Amphibia > Gymnophiona > Ichthyophiidae > Ichthyophis > Ichthyophis bannanicus. Next base: position 1,017,255,352 of record CM066034.1, on the reverse strand, counting down.
TGAATTAAAAGCGAAAACAGACTGAAAATAAACAGGATTACTATCCACAGGGTCGCCAAGAGTTGGTATAGACTTGATAGCAAACAACAACGATGACAACTGCCACGTGAAGCCTTGAGGAGTAAAATCATAAACTTAGTTTTTGCTCGTGCAACCATGAGAAGCATGCAGAGATTGAAGCGTAAGCAAAATATGATCAAATCATGATCAGCCATTAACCTAACGAGCAGCTGCATTGTGAACCGACTGTAGTGCTTGGAAGCCCTAAAAATGGCGCAATATTAAGTGCCAAAAAATCCAACAGCAATAAATAGGACTTTTGTCCTTAATTTGATGATGCATGAGCTAATTTTAAAATATGTAGTTTCAGCAACAATTTAGAATATAAAAGCTCACATCATCCTTTATTGGAAGAAGGCGGTCACTGAACTCAAGCGCCAAAATGGTACTGTAAAGTTATTCTCAGACCTAGAGATCATTAATGTTTCATATTTCCGACAATTCAAAACTAACCAAGTGGAAGCCAACCAAGACAATTCATCTCTCAATCAATTTTCAGTAATAAGAATCAGATCAACAGGTTTCCCTATAAAAGTAACAAAGAACATTATACTGTCTGCATAAATGCGATACTCACCCAATGCTTACTAAAAATAGAGCACAAAGGACGTTGAAAAATGTTAAAAACAATAGGACCAATAGAGTGACCCTTCAGGAAACCTCAAGGCCAGCACATTCAATTCAATATCCTGTCATCTAACTTAGTTAATTCACACCCTGTCCAAGTGAAAATGCATAATAATATAGCCCAAGCTCTGTTTGGATCTAAATGATATAATTAAGCTTTACTAATACAACATTCTTTAATCTAAATTAGTTACTTCAATGTATATTATTACAGTCCAATCTCTGTTAATATAAAATTCCCTTGTTACGGATGTTTCCACTAGTTATTTGTTTTAACTGTTAAGTTTGTGTTAGGTTAACCATGTTAACTGTATAATTTTGGTTCCTTTTAAACCACTTTGATTCATTGATTTAGTGGTATTAAAAACCAAATAAATAAAATAAAAGCCTTTATTCCTACTCTAGTTTGATAACTCCGATTATTTAGAAATGAAGCAAATCCATTAATTAGGTGGCCAATCTCATTTCTCAATCTTGCTAATAAAATGGAATGATCACTGGTATCAAAGGCCACAGAGATATCTAAAAACAATATCAAAGAAAGTCCATTATTAGCATCCTAAGACTACTTTATTTAATCAAATATTGATACCAATAAGGGTTCTGTAGTCTGATTTTTTTTCGAAACCCATGTTGGTAAACATCCAACATCACATTTTTCCTTTAAATTCTTGCAGCTGTATTAAAACTATTTGTTCCAATACTTTTGCCAGAAAAGGTAAAGCAGAAATAGGCCTATAACACTAGGAGACCACACATCCAAGCTTTAAACACTCACAAAAAGTACTCGACTGGAGTCCTTGTCAAGGCAATAATGAGCAACAAAGGTATGTAGAGAAGATCATGTGCCTGCCTGGCATATCTCAGAGATGGATACAGACGGAGGTTGGTTACCATAGCGGCCATAGCCCGGACATTGTGGGCCGTGTCATGTCCCTGTAGGGACAGACTGGCTTGTGCATATGCAAAAGATACGTAGTCAGCAATCCAGTTGGAAAGGGTCCTTTGGGAAACTGGGAGACCAAGGTGAATAGGGTCACAAAGACACAAAAAGCTGTGAGGATTAGCGATGACCCTTAGTTCAATCAAGATACAACGCAAGTGCTCTTTTGCAATCGAGAGTTTGCAATCGAGAGTATGCAATCTTGCTTCTGCCTTAGAAGTATGAGGTCTAGGAAAAAAGGTCGGAAAAGATATGGTTTGGTTAAGATGGAAAGGAGTAACCACCTTTGGAAGGAATTTAGGGTGAGTCCAGAGGACTACTTTATTATGATAGAAGCGAGTGTATGGGGCGTAGTCCACCAGAGCTTGTAAGTCGCTGACTCTATGGGCAGAAGTTACAGCAATAAGAACCACCACCTTCTAGACTAGGAGGGGCCATTGTTAAAGGCTCAAAAGCGGGCCTTAATAGTTGTGCAAGGACAACATTGAGGTCCCATGCTATGATGGTGGGAGATTGGTGGCTTTATTAAAAGGAGCCCCGCATGAAACGTGCTACAAGTGGATGGGAGGATATTGGGTGATCCGCAATTGGGTGGGGAGAGGACAAGATTTCTTTATTTATTTTATTTACATTCTCTTATATACCGCGCTATTCTGCATCAGGGCGGTTTACATTGAACAAACTGAAATTACATTGAATAGGGCATTATAACTTGGAGATAACTATTTCACAGGGAACATGTGCACTCAAGAGGACTCTGACAGAATTAGTTTTCAGCCCAGATGAAGAAAGATGAAGAAGGTACTGCAGTAAGTGCTCCACTGCACAAGTAAATGGATTGAGAGTTCTTTGGGAACATCAGAGGGAGAATCTGTGCCATTTAAAGGTGTAGGTATGCCAAGTAGAATCCTTTCTAGAAGCCAGTAAGACTTGAGTCACGTCTTCTGGGAGCCCTAGGTCAGAGAGGATGAAGCACTCAGCAGCCATGCCATCAGGCGCAAGGCCCTGAGGTTGGGATGAAGTAGTGTCCCGTGGTCCTGCAATAGCAGGTTGGGTGCATTGCCTAATCAGAGAGGTTGCTCCTGATTCAGACAAAGGAGCGGAAACCATGGCAGATGGGGCCAGAATGGGACAATCATAATCATTTTTCCCCTATCCAAATGTAACTTGAAGGGTGCTTTTGGGATGAGAGGAATTGGCGATGTGGAGACCATCTGAGGGGTATCTCCCTTGATGAGCCAGTCATTTAAGTAAGGGAAGATGAAGATTCCCAAGGTGCACAGGAAGTCTGCTACAACTGCGAGACACTTCGTGAAGACCCTTAGAGCCAAAGCCAGACTGAAGGGGAAAACACGATATTGATAATGGTGTCCTTGGAAGACAAATCTGAGATATTTATAGAGAAATAAGAGAAGAAAGGTAGTGAGGAGCTGCAGAGTGAATACATTTACAGGTCAACAGGAGAAGTTTGAACCGGATGTGGAAACAGATAGGGAGCCAATGAAGTGACTTGAGAAAAGGGGCAATATGGGCATGACGAGGCTGGCGGAAGATTAGCCATGCAGCAGAGTGGAGAAAGTGGGAGGCAGAGCCTTGAAATTGAGTTGATATCCCAACACTGACCAGCTGCAAGGTCCAGAGTTCTGAAGTTATAGGGGACTGTCTGTGAGCAAAGAGAGTCAATCTTCCTTGAATTTGTGAGGCCGACTGGCTATGCCCTCCAGGAAGCAGTCAAAAGCTAGCTGGAGGCTGAGGTTGTGAGGTTGGCTGGGCCTTAGGAGTTTTAAGCTTTCTGGACTGACGAGTTTCCTGTTGCTTTTTGCTGGAACTGCTGAGGCTGATAGGACAAATAAGAGGGGTAAGACGGATAATACCTCCTCTTTTTGGGGTAGAAGGGCTTCTTGATAGAAGTCTTCTTTTTGGCTAGATCAGCTGTCTTTCTGGACAAGCGCTTCATGGTGAGATCATCTGTTCGATCTCACCTGCCTTTTCACGCCAGCCCTTCCCAAAAAAGATTTTCCCCATTGCAAGGGATGTTCATCAGCTTGTCTTGCACCCACTGCTCAAGATCAGAGGCCTGCAGCCATGCTGTCCGCCTTGCTCCAATGCAGGCTGCTGGAGGAGTAGCCTAATGGTTAGAGCACTGGCAAAGGAACCAAGAGACAGGGTTTGATTCCCACTAGCTCTCCTTGTAGCCTTAAGTCACTTAACCCTCCATTGCCTCAGAAAAAACCAAGTTATCAATGTCCCTGTTTAGAAACATGACGGCAGAAAAAGACCACATGGCCTATCTAGTCTGCCCTTCATATCAACCCCCCTTTTTTTTTTTTTTTAGATATATTAGCGAGAAGAGGAAGGGCAAAAGTGGTATTGTCAGACTATTTATTTAAAAAAATTTTATATACCGCCTTACATGATATCAAGGCGGTTTACATTGAACAAACAGAAATTACATTAAACAGGGCATTATAACTTGGAGATAACTATTTACAGGGAACATGGGCAATGGAGGGTTAAGTGGCTGGCCCAAGACCACAAGGAGCATCTCTGGGACTAGAAACCCCAGTCCTTCTGGCCCAAGGTTGCTGTCCCCTAGTGGGATTTGAACCCCCGACCTTCCGGCCTGAGGTAACTTGCCCCAACCACTAGGCCACTCTTCCCTCAAGGGTGAAGGGAAGGAATATGTAGAAGCTGATGAGGATATGTAGATGAAGAACCAGAACCAAGAACCTCAGAAAACACCCACTGTGTTTGTGAGAAAGCACAGTTACTTACCTGTAACAGGTGATCTCTGGGAACAGCAGGAATTAGTCCTCACATATGGGTACGTCAGTACCGATGGAGCCTGAGCGGGAAAGCTCCCCAGCTTCCCAGAAGGAAAGCTTTTGGGGCCTCCCACTGCGCATGCGTGCTGCCTTCCCGCCTTCCTGACCAACTCTCCTCAGTTCGAGTTTATAGCTGAGACAATAGAGAGAGGAAAGGAAGAGAGAGAGAGATACAACTCCTAGGGGAGGTGGGTGGGTTGTGAGGACTAATTCCTGCTGTTCCCAGAGATCACCTGTTACAGATAAGTAACTGTGCTATCTCCAGGAACAAGCAGGAATAAGTCCTCACATATGGGGACTCCCTAGCTAAGATGCCCGGGAGATCCCCTGAAGGGTATGAGACCCTGAAAGGTTCTTCATCTTCCTATGGATCTCAGGCATCCATTCAGGGAAGGTGGGCTGGAGTTGTTCAAGAATGGAATAGGTGTCTGAGGACAGCCTGACCAAACAAGGCATCCCGGCGGGAGTCCTTGTCCAAACAGTAATGGGCTGTAAAGGTATGAACCGAGGCCCAGGTGACTGCTCGACAGATCTGGTCAATGGACACAGAGTTTAAATGAGCCATAGAGGTGGCCATGGCCCTCACGTTGTGAGCAGTGACATGGCCCTCCAGAGAAAGGTTTTTACTCTGATAAGCAAAAGAGATACACTGAGCAATCCAATTGGAGAGTGTTCTTTTGGAGACTGGAAGTCCTAAATGAGAAGGATCAAAGGCAACAAAAAGCTGAGAAGACTTTCGATGTTGCTGTGTCCTGTGGAGGTAAAAGGCAAGAGCTCTTTTACAGTCTAGAGTATGAAGGTTCCTCTCTGCACTGGATGCATGAGGAGCTGGAAAAAAGACAGGTAAATATACCTCTTGATTAAGATGAAAAGGTGAGACCACTTTAGGCATAAAGTGAGGATTTGTCCTAAGGACTACCTTATCATGATGGAACCTTGTATAATGTGGATTAGCCACTAAGGCCTGCAGTTCACTGATGCGGCGAACTGAAGTGACTGCAATGAGGAAAATAACCTTCCAGGAAAGAAATTTCAAGGAGGTAGTGGCTAAGGGTTCAAAAGGTGGCTTCATAAGCTGACCAAGAACCAAGTTTAAGTCCACTGCCACCGGAGGAGGTCGAATGGGAGGTTTAGTTAAAGTTAAGCCTCTCATGAATCTTGCAATAAGAGGATGAGAGGAAACAGGTTGTCCATTGATGGGCTTAAGTGATGCCGCAATAGCACTCAAATGGACTCTGACTGAATTTGTTTTGAGTCCTGCATTGGAAAGATGCAGGAGATATTCCAAAAGAGAATTCAATGGGAGTGCCAGAGGGTTAAGACCCTTTTGAGCACACCAAATGGAAAATCTTTTCCATTTAAAAGCGTAAGAACGCCTAGTGGAAGGTTTCCTAGAGGCACGTAGGCATAAAGTGAGCATAAACATGTTATCCAAGTTGTTTTCTCCTGTTCTATGTGAAGCCAAACAGTTTGTTATGGTCATTTGGTTGTATGTAAACCGCGCTGACAATAGTGCGGTATATAAGAAATTGTAATAAATAAATAAATAAATAATAAATATCCTTCACTTGCTGCGAAAGATTGAAGTGTTGAAGGTCTAGGCCTTCAGTAACCAAGCTCTGAGGTGAAGGGACTTGGGGTTTGGGTGCCACAAAGTCCCCTCCTCCTGAGACAGAAGGTCTGGAGCCGCTCCCAAGTCCAGGGAGGGGGCTTGGGAGAGATGCAGACGTAGAGGGTACCACACTTGGCGTGGCCAGCGTGGAGCTATGAGGATCATGGACCCTTGATCCCTTTGAAGTTTGAACAGAGTCTTGGGAATCAAAGGAATGGGTGGAAAGGCATACAGGAAACCCTGACCCCAATGCAGGAGGAAGGCATCCTTGGCCTGAGCTCCCTGACACGGAATTCTGGAACAGAACCGGGGAAGTTTGGCATTGCACGGACTTGTAAACAGGTCTATGTCCGGGGTTCCCCATTTCTGAAAGATTCTGAGTACCTGATCCATGTGCAGGGACCATTCGTGTGGAAGCAGAACTCGACTGAGTCTGTCTGCCCAAGAGTTTTGGATTCCTGGAAGATATACTGCCAGGAGATGGATTTGATGCTCTCTGGCGAAGGCCCATAATCTTAGAGCTTCGTTGCAAAGCGACAGAGAGCCAGTCCCTCCTTGTTTGTTTATGTAAAACATGGCTCCTTGATTGTCCGTGTGAATAAGGACTGTCATGTTGCTGAGGAGGGTATGAAAAACTTTGAGAGCTAGAAAGATTGCTCGAAGTTCCAAGTGGTTGATATGAAGGGTGGTCTCCTGTGGAGACCAAGTGCCCAGAGTGGAGAGATCTTGGAGATGAGCCCCCCAACCTGTTTGGGAGGCATCTGTTGTGAGGGTTGCTTGGGGCAACAATGGTTGAAAGGGGGCCCCCAACAACAGATTTTGAGTGGATATCCACCATTGGAGAGACCAAAAGAGATGATTGGAGTTTGCTATTTGGTCTGAGAGAGCTCCTGATGCTTGAGTCCACTGGGTGGATAAAGTCCATTGAGCTGCTCTCATATGTAGGCGAGCATAAGGCACCACATGCACTGTGGAGGCCATGTGGCCTAATAGTTGAAGCATCTCTCTGGCAGTCAAGTGGCTTCTGGACTGTGTCTGAGAGGCTAAGTGCACTAGACGTTGGCAACGGGCCTGAGGTAGATAGGCCCTTGCGGTGGTGGTATCCAACCAAGCCCCTATGAATTCTAGGGATTGAGTAGGGGTGAGTTGGGACTTTGGCAGATTGATCACAAGTCCCAGATACTGTAGAATTCGCCTGGTGCGATCCAGGGAAGTCTGAGCTTCGGACTGAGACGGAGCTCGGATGTGCCAGTCGTCCAGGTATAAAGACAAAAATTCCCAGGGCGCGTAGAAATGCAGCTACTATTGCCATGCATTTGGTAAATACCCTTGGAGCAGAGGCTAGACCGAAGGGAAGTACTCTGTATTGGAAATGTTTTCCCTGGAACAGAAACCGTAGGAATTTTCTGTGGGATGGATGGGTGAGTATATGTGTGTACGCATCCTTGAGATCTAGAGAACAAAGCCAATCCTGACTCTGTAGGTATGGAAGGAGAGTACCTAGAGAAAGCATCTTGAATTTCTCCTTGTATAGAAATTTGTTCAATTCTCTGAGATCCAGAATGAGTCTGTACCCCCCCTGTTTTCTTGGGAATGAGAAAATAAGGGGAGTAAAAACCTGACCCCTGTTGAGGAAGAGGAACCTCTTCTATTGCCCTTTGGCCGAGAAGCGTGGTCACCTCCTGTCCTGACCCAACAGGTCTAGGAGAGATGGGGGAGAATTGAAACTTCTCACCATGGTATGGGGAGGAAGGTTGGAGAAATGTAGTTTGTAGCCCTCTCTGATGATAGAGAGGGTCCATTGCTCTGATGTGATTTGCTCCCATCTGGGAGCAAAATGAGTTAACCTTCCTGGAATGGTGAGAGGTTCTGGATGTTTTAGAGCCAGAAAGGTTAAGTTCTCTAGTTTTAAGTCAAAAACCCTGAGGGGGTTGGGACTGTTGGGCTGTAGCAGCCCCTGCAGGTTTTGCCCTGGCCTGTTTAGGCTGCTGACGCTTAGGAGCAAAGCGAGCTGCAGAAGATTGTTGGCCAGTATTTGTGGCAAATCTGGCCTTCTTGTAGAAAGGCTTTTTGAAAGATTTCTTCTTGACAGGGGTAGAGGTAGACTTAGAAAGTCTATCTAAAGCAGCATTTTCTGCATCCATTTGAGTGGCTTTGATTTGCCACTCCTTACCAGATTCTCACCTGTACAGGGCAAATTTCCCAACCCATCCTGGACCCAGGGTTCTAGGTTAGAGGCCTGGAGCCAAGCAATTCTGCGAGCCGCTATGGCAATACCTGAGGCTCTGCTAGCACCCTCAAAGGAGTCAAAGGCTGCTCTGTTGGAGAACTTTGAAATATCTTGGGTATGCTTCAGCAAAAGAAGGAAGGAACTCCTCCTTTCTATCCTCTGGGATAAAGGGGAGAAAATGGCGTATTTTTAATGCAATTTCCTTCAGAAACATGTCCATATAGAGGCTGTATGAGTTGATTCTGCCAATAAGCATACTTGCTTGGAAGATTTTTCTTCCAAAAGCATCCAGAGTCCTACATTCTCTTCCTGGGGGAGTAGAAGAGTGTCTTTTTGTACTCTTGATCCTTTTCATAACTGACTGCACCACGATGGAGTGGTGCGGGAGCTGAGTTTTTTGAAACCCAGGAGAAGGGGGGACACGATACATGGTGTCCAGACGACGAGAATGTGGAGATAGGGTGAGAGGAGTCTCCCATAAGTCCATCATGTGTTCTTGAAGAATTTCATGGATGGGCAAGGTGACTGCCTCTTTGGGAACCTTAGAGTATCCTAAAATGTCTAACTTTTTTGCTCTAGATTCTTTTTCAGAGGATACAGAAATAGAAAGACCTTTAGCTACTTCAATGATGAAGTCTTGAAAGGATAAATCCTCTGGAAGAGACATTCTCCTCTTTGGAGAAGAGGGCTCCTCAGGTAGAGTAAGGGATACTTCAGCAGAGTCATCTGATGAATCAGAATCATCAGAAGACTCAAAGTATCATCTGTTTGCTTCCAGGGATCGATAAGCGTATTGACCGGTATCGACATCGGGGGTACCCGGAACCGGATCGGTATCGGGAAAAACCCCGGAACCGGGAAACGGAATCCTGGTCGATGTGGATGGCATGGGTACCGGTATCGGTTGTGGTACCGGAACCGGAGTCGGTACCGCAGGGTGCGGTACCGAGGGCGTCGCAGCCTTAATAAAAGCCAAAATGGCCTGCTGCATGGATTGAACTGTATGATCCATGGACGCCACGACTGTCTGGATGTCGGTACCGGATGATTGAGCCGGTACCCCAGAACAGTCTAACAGGTGATCGGTCGAGGCCGTGCCATCGATGTCAACCTGTAACCCCATAGGAGGAGCTTTGGAAGCCGGAGCTTCCCGCCGGGGTTGTTTGGCTGGGGCAGGGTCCTCAGGGTCAAGCCCAGGGGTATCTCGATACTTAGAGGGAGATTTGCCCTTTGAGGACCTGCCAGAGGAATGTTTGGTTACCTGAGATCCATCAGGAGAGGAAGACCTGGAAGATGTCGATGCTGGAGTATCTGTAGAAAACAGCATGTGAAACTTGGCTGCCCAGTTCTGTAAGCCACGTTTAGACATCAAAGAACAGGATGGGCAATCCGGAATGGAATGGTCAGGCCCCAAACATTTAAGACACCATTCATGGGTGTCTGTGACTGAAATAGTACCGCTACACTTGGTGCATTTTTTAAACCCAGAGGCTTGTTTCTCCATGAGGGAGAATTAGTGAAGGCCTAAAGGCCTCACAGAACTAACACACCAAGTGAGGGAAAAAAAGAAGATTTTTTTTTAGAAATAAAGGAAAAAAGACCGTCGGTACCGGTCTGGAATCGGGGAAGGCAGACACGCGGCCAAAGAAATAAATTAAAATAACAACTTCTTCAGCGGTGACAGGAACACGACCTGCTGGCTCCGCGGAAAAAGAAGAACTGAGGAGAGTTGGTCAGGAAGGCGGGAAGGCAGCGCGCATGCGCAGTGGGAGGCCCCAAAAGCTTTCCTTCTGGGAAGCTGGGGAGCTTTCCCGCTCAGGCTCCGTCGGTACCGACGTACCCATATGTGAGGACTTATTCCTGCTTGTTCCTGGAGATACTAGCTAAACTTAAAGTAGACAAAGCGATGGGACCGGATGGGATACTCCATAGAAAACTGAGGGAACTTGGGGACATTCTAGCAGCTCCACTGACGACCTTTTCAATGCCTCGTTGGAGTCGGGAGTGGTGCCAAAGGACTGGAAAGAGGCTCATGTAATGCCTTTACACAAAAGCGGAAGTAAGAAGGTGGTTGAAAACTACAGGCCGGTTAGTTTAACTTCGGTGGTGAGTAAATTATTGAAAATGCTGTTGAAAGAGAAAATAGTGAGGTTTCTGGAGTCCAGCAGATTACAGGATCCGAGGCAGCATGGTTTCACCAGAGGCAGGACCTTGTCAGACAAATCTGATTGATTTCTTTGATTGGGTGACCAGGAAATTGGACCGGAGAGCCCTAGATGTGGTGTATTTAGATTTCAGTAAAGCCTTTGACACAGTTCCTCATAGACAACTTATAAACAAACTGAGCACCGGAGGGATGGACCTTAAAGTTACTGCTTGGATTAGAAATTGGTTGAGTGGGAGGCGACAAAGTATAGGTAAATGGAGCTCAATCTGAGAAGGAAGTTACCAATGGTGTGCCCCAGGGATCTGTCCTTGGTCTGATTCTTTTTAACATCTTTGTTAGTGATATAGCAGAAGGGCTATCAGGTAAGGTTTGCATCTTTGCGGATGATACCAAAATCTGCAATAGAGTAGACACCCAGGAAGGTGTAGATAACATGAGGAGGGATCTAGCTAAGCTTGAAGAATGGTGTAGAATTTGGCAGCTGGGATTTAATGTTAAAAAATGTAAGGTCATGTATTTGGGCTGCAGCAATCCAAGGGAGCAATATAGTATAGGGGGGTGAAGTACTTTTGTCCACTAAAGAAGAGCGGGACCCTAGGCGTGGTTGTGTCTGATGATCTTAAAGTTGCTAAACAGGTAGAAAAGGCAACAGCAAAAGTTAGAAGGATGCTTGGATGCATACGGAAAGAAATGGCTAGCAGAAAAAAGGAGGTGATAGTGCCTCTGTATAAGTCTTTGGTGCAACATCATTTGAAGTATAGTGTGCAATTCTGGAGACCGCACCTTCAAAAGGATATAAACAGGATGGAGTCAGTAAAGAGGGTGGCTACTAAAATGGTTAGTGGTCTTCATCATAAAGCATATGAGGTCAGACTTAAGGATCTTAATATGTACACCTTAGAGGAAAGGCGGGATAGAGGTGATATGATTGTTTAAATACCTCCATGGCATAAACGCACAGGGGAAGAGCCTCTTTTGATTGAAAGCAAGTTCTGCTATGAGGGGACATGGGATGAGGGTGAAAGGAGATAGATTCACGGAAATATTTCTTCACGGAAAGAGTGGTGGATCCATGGAATAGTCTCCCAGTGGAGGTGGTAGAGATGAGGACAGTATCTGAATTAAAAAAAAACATGGGACAAACACAGAGGATCTCTAAAGGAAAAAAGGGAACAGTTGTAGTTGTTGATATGGAAGGACAGACTATATAGGCCATGTAGTCTTTTTCTGTTGTCATTTTTCTATGTTTCTATGCTCTGCTTGTAACCTCAAAGGCATCGAAAGCTGCCCTGGTAAAAAAATTTGGAGGTGTTCTGATCGTGAGCAACAAGAGACTCATGAGAGGCCTACTTATCTATTGGGAGAAGACAGCTGAATTCAGATACGTCTCTGGAGACATCCCTTAAAAACATGCCCATATAGAGCATATAGGCATTTATCCTGGACCCCAACATAACAGCCTGAAATGCTTTCCTGCCAAAAGCATCGAGGGTTCTGGCGCCCTTGCCTGGAGAAACCAATGAATGGTTCTTGGTACTTTTAATCCTCCTCATGACTGATTCCACTACTATAGAGGGGTGTGGTAGTTGCAGTTTTTTTGGAAGCTTGGGCAAGGAGGAACTCGATACCGCATATCCAACCTTTTGCTGATGGCAGGAGTTGAGAGTAGTGCTTCCCACACCTGAAGCATCAAGTTTTTTAGGATGCTGTGGATGGGAAGGGTAGCCGCTTCCTTCAGTGTCAAGAGATACAGCAGGATGTCTAACTCCTCTGCCCTAGGTGCCACCTCTGGTCACCGAGAGGGCCACCATCATGCCTCTCATGAGGTGGAGATGGATCCGATGGAATATCTCTGAGGGACTCAGATACGATAGACTCCAGTTCGGAATCGGAGGAAACCGAATATGATTCCAGAAGGAAATTGAAGTAATGCCTGTCGATACCCCAGTACCGATGATATGCTCTCGCCGATCTCAAAGCTTGGTATCCATGATGTGCAGTATCGGAACCAGAGTGCGCAGTGCACGATGCCGCAGGATGCACCAGGGTTGGTGGAGGTTCCAAGCATGACGGGATCGATATCCTGAGCTGCCCTCCTGAAGCAGTGGGCATCTCAAAGTTGAGGGATTGTATAAGAGCAGTGAGCTCAAAGGTAGAACTCTAGGGCCTCAAAGGACCTGGCACAATGGCCACCAGGATTGTGGACATACTGCGCTTGATAGCTTGGACAAGCTTATCAACAATGACTGGAGAGGACTGGGTGACATCTGGCCTTGAGGCCTAAGCTACCGTTCCTGAGCAAGGTATCGGGTACTCCACCGAGGACATAGTCCTGGGAGCATCTCCGAGCCCCTCAGACTTTGGAGGGGTAACCTTCCACCAGGGCTGTTTGGCTGGTCGGTCTAACTCTGGATCCATGGATAAGTGTCTGAGCCAAAGCAGAGCATCACAGTCCAAAGATGATGCCAAGGATTGGGAGCCCTTCAATACCGATGCTGAGGTCTTCAATACCTTATCTACTGGTGACACCGATCAATACTTCTTGCTATGTTTAAAAACTAAAGATGAATGTGAAGCATGCGATGACTTCCATGGCATGGAGACCCCCGAGGAATGTGCCAAAGGGGGCGAGTCTGATCGAAATAGCTTAAACCGCTGCTGTTCTCGGTTCTTAAGCCCCCATGCCATATGTTTACAATGGGCACACAAAGAAATGTCATGGTCAGGGCTAAACATTTTAAACACCAGTCATGCTGTTCGGTTGCCGAGATGGTACTGCGGCACTTACTACATTTTTTGAAACCACTGTGTGGTTTCCTCATTGTCGAAATGATGATCGAGGCCAAATCAAATTGGGCAATGGTGGCCCAATGTGAAAAACTTGAAGGAAAAAAGATAAAGAGAAAAAGAAAAAGGGTACCGGAACAATGCTGGACTGCTCCAGGCAATGGGATACCAAAAAACGTTTAAGTTGTTTCTTCACAGCAAGACTAGGACGAGGTCCTGATGATTCCACAGAAAAAGACAACTAGGGAAGGCGGGAAGGCAGACATGTATGTGTGGAGTGATGCTTCAAAAGTATTACTATTGGATGCTGGGGAGTGTTTCCACGCCAGGCTCTGTCGATGCCGAAGTCATACATATGTGAAGACTGCATTCTTGCTTGTTCCTGGAGATCCTTAGACACAACTATGTACCCTCCAGGACGTTTCTGAGATCAGGCTGTGATGTCCAGGTTCTTGGGAATGCCCCAGCCGTTCAGACTGGGACAGCCACAGAGCCGGGGACAGCCACAGAATTGGCTTCTAAAATGGCTCTGGAGACATTTCCGTGCTTTGGACATCTCTATGCCTGTTTTCAGACATCCAAAGCACAAATAGGGTTTCTTGCATGGAAATACCAAATACAAGTCTGTTTATAACATACAATGGGAATCTCAACACATGGAAAATGTCTATTAGCCCATATGCAGTCTCATACAGACCCAGACACAGTTTTGCTTCCCATAAATCTCATCATTAGTCCCATATAGTTTTTTATACTTTTTAAATATACAAATAAAATTACTATCAAGAGAGTCCATCCAATTTACGTAAAACCTCCGAGCATAAAGTCTCGCCAACAAGATAAAGGTAAAGAATTCATGCTTCGAGAGGCATTTAAGTTGCCGTCTCTCTGCCTCAGGGATTACTTCTCTTGCAGCAACTAATTCTGGCATCCATGCTGTTGAAGTAAAACAAATGCATCTGTTTAAAACATCGACATATGACTTGTCTCATCCAATCAGAATCATATTAGTGACAGCCACTTTATTTCATTGTTCAATCCACCTAGAGCCACCGTATTTAATTTATAAATCCACCATTGTTCTTGGTAATTAAATAACCTCTTTCTGTCACTACTAGTCCAATTCAACTCAATTTGCTCAACCACCCTCCAATAAATGTCTCCGAATGATTCCTAGACACATTATATTGAACCAGTGGAGCTGTAGCCTCCTGATTGCTCATCCAACTTGCATGCTCACTTAACTGCAACTTCACAGCTCATTTGGTGCATCCTATATAAATCAGTTCCTTACACTAGGACCAAATCAAACCAGCAAGCATGTAAAAGAACATTCCAGTTATACGCACCCTCCATATGGAACAAACTACTGAACAAGCTCAGACGCATCACTGACCTCAAGACTTTCTGAAAACACTTAAAAACACATCTATTCATGGAACATTTCAATACAACCGCATAACGCCCTCCCTCATAAAGAACAATCATGTTACCCCTCTTCTTTTACACCAGCATTGGCTCCCTATTCCGTATCGTATACAGTTTAAAATTCTTATTTTCGTGCACAGAACTATTCACACTGGTGTTCCGCTATACCTTGCCGACCAGATACGTCTTCACACTCCCCATCGTTCTCTCCGCTCTATACACTAACCGTATGTTCCTTCCTTCCCCGTCTCAGGCCCACTTAGAGTCCACACGATCCTCTGCTTTTTATTTCCTTAGACCACGACTCTGGAACTTGCTCCCCCCTGTCCTTCGATTGGACCCCTCTTTCAAATCCTTTAAAACTCAACTAAAAACACACCTCTTCTGTACAGCTTTTGATCTTCCTCCCCCTTCTTCTCTCCCTTCCCAAGTAGCAAGAATAAAATAAATTAATCATGTCTCCTTTCTTTTCTATTATTGGTTGTCTTGTCTTCCTCTTCTCTGACTCTGTCCTTTCTCCCCCTTTCGAAAGTTTTAAATTGGCGTTCTCTTTTCTTTTTCTGCAGCATTTTTGTAATTTTAGATTTTTAATTTGTAAACCGCTCTGATACCCTGTCACTCTGATACCCTGTAATGGGCGGTATATAAAGTGTTAAATAAACATAAACAAACAAAACATGATAAATATCATTACCGTTGTACATAGTCTGAAATGTATATAGCTAAGAACCCTCTGGGTCCTGATCGCACACTGCATATATTTTCATACTACTGTTACAATGTACTTGCATCTGTTCGATATAAACCACCTTGACCCGGTGAAAGGCGGTATATAAATAAATAAATAGCGGGTGGAGGTGCTTCAGGATTCTTAGTTTGTAGTGAACTGAGGTGGTTATTCTTTTTATGTGAGGTTGGAAGGTCAGTTGCTGATCTAATGTTAGGCCCAAGTATTTTGTCTCAGAATTAAGCTTAATTTTTATGCTGCCAAGTTCTATTGTTGATGGTGGACAAAGGATGAGTTAGTGGTTATGTAGTGTGGATTTGATTGAACTAATGAACAGTATTATGCAGACCCATCAGCTTTGATGGCCTCAAGTGGGATCCAAATAGTGCAAGCAGCCCCCACTATATACCCCATGCGATCCAGCAGCCCAGAAGAATTTGCGTATGGTAAACGCAGCTGTTGTCAGTCAGTTCCAGAGAGATATAAGTTGAACGATGTGGAGGAGGTTTTTCTAGCCGAAGGAGCAGAGGACGTGGAAGGGGCCATGGAAGTAGCTGGCCCCCACTGGGTGCAAATCAGTGTGCCCATTGTAGAGAAGGACATTGAAAAAGTGAATGCCCGTATTTTGACTCCACCCCCAGGAAGGGAGGAGGGAGCACTTGGAGAACAGGAGTCCTAGAAGAATAAACCGAGCACAGTGTTCCAGCAAGAGAGGGAAGCAGCTATAGAGTGAGTGGCAGCCGAAGAGGGCTACAGCATGGATGAAGACCAGGCCAGACTGGGCTCCAAGTTTTCCCTGGGTCCCCAGGAGCCTATGGTCAGTCTAAAAATAGGGGACCAATATATGGACTTCATGGGGGATACAGGAGCAGAATACTAAAGCCAGTAGCCCCTTTGTTTTCTCGATGCATCACCATTGTCAGAGCTACTGGGGCTAAGGCCACAAAGCCTTTCCTGCAGAACCGCATGTGTGAACTAGGGGGACAGAAAATAGTGCACCAGTTCCTGTATATGCCGGGAATGCCCTATTCCACTGTTGATATGCTTGCCAAGCTTCAAGCGCAAATATCTTTCGCTGAAGGAGGAGAAATGCAAATGACTGCGAATTCAAAGCCTGCTGGATTGATGGTGCTGACTGTCCCCCGAGAAGAATAATGGTGGTTCTATAATGTATCTCCAACCAAGCCAGCTAGTTCCTGTATACCCCGCCCAAAGATAATCCACCTGGCCTAGCGAAGAACATAGCCCCTGTCATTGTCGCCCTCAAGCCAGGAGTGGAACCGGTGCATGTGAAGCAGTATCCTCTTCCTCGACCAGCTATTGAAGGTATCCACTGCCATCTGATGAAACTACTGCAGAATGGACTTCTCAAGGAGTGCCCCCCTTTCTCCCAGTTAAGAAACCTGGGACAGGGAATTACCGCCCAGTACAAGATCTGAGGCGGGTAAATGATGCAGCTGAAACTATACACCCAGTGGTACCAAATCCTTATCTTCTCTTGGGACTGATCCCCGCTGAGGCTACTCATTTTACCGTCCTGGACCTGAAAGACGCCTTTTTCTGCGTACGCTTAGCCCCCACCAGTCAACTTTTGTTCGCTTTCGAATGGCAAGACCCCACAACAGGAAGGCGGGGCCAACTCACCTGGACTCAATTACCCCAAGAATTCCAGAATTCACCTACTCTCTTCAGTGCTGCTTAAATCAAGATCTCTCAAGCTACTCAGTGAACCCAGGACACAGGGTTCTTCTTCAGTATATGGATGACCTGCTCATAGCCACAAATTCAGAAAGTGAATGTCTACAAGCCACCAGTGAACTCTTGCACCTTTTTAATGAGGCTGGATACAAAGTCTCAAGAGCCAAGGCGCAATTATGTTAAACTGAAGTTAAATATTTGGGATTCCAGTTAACCAGCCGAATACGACGCTTGAGACCAGAACGCCAAGAAGCTGTATGCAGTATTCCTGCTCCAACCACCAGGAGGCAAGTGAGAGCCTTCTTGGGTGCCGCAGGGTACAGACGTATATGGATCCCCAATTTCGCTCTGTTGGCAAAACCATTGTATCAAGCTACCACAGGTATGGAAAAGTCTCCATTGGAATGGGGACCTGAACAGGATGCAGCCGCTCTGATGTCATCACCAGTTCAGGGCTTGCCAGATGTCCAGAAACCTTTGCGCCTCTATATTCATGAGTCACAAGGAAATGCTTTGGGAGTGCTGACTCAATCTCTTGACTCAACCTCTGTTGCAGCTACAGCCCTCCTAGGGAGCGCAGCAGACAAGCTCACTCTGGGACAGAATCTTCAAGTTACTGAACCACATTCTGTTCTGACCCTCTGGCTCACAAATTCACGAAGCATCAGAGTATGCTGTGTGAAGACCTCCAGATACAATTGAAGGTCAGTCAAGCTTTGAATCCTGCTACGCTGTTACCAGTTGGTCTTGACCCCCCCTGATCATGACTGTCTAGAAACTATGGACACTATATTCTCAAGCCGCCCGGATTTGACTGATGTTCCTTTGGAGAACCCTGAATGGACTTTCTTTGTAGATGGAAGCAGTCTTGTCATCATTACTGGACATTGTTGTGCCGGATATGCAGTGGTGACCCTTGATCTGGTAGTTGAGTCCACAGCTCTGGCCCCAGGAACTCCAGCACAGAAAGCTGAATTGATAGCTCTCACTAGAGCACTGACAATAGGAACAATAGGAAAAGGGCTCTGTCTAAATGTGTACACAGATTCCAAGTATGCCCCTACAACCTTGCATGCACATGGGGCCCTGTACAAAGAATGAGGGCTGATAACCTCAGGAAGCAAGTCCATTAAGAATGGCCCTGAGATATGTACATTATCAGATGCATACTGCCTACAGACCTCAGAGCTTAGGAAAAGTAGACCGCATGAATAGAACCCTGGAATCTCAGTTGTCTAACCTTTGTCAAGAGGTTCACCTGAAGTGGCCCCAGTTCTGGGCTCTTTCTATAGCCCTTCTTAGGATATGCTTAGCCCCTACTAAGTCTTTAGGAATTTCCCCTTTTGAGATTCTGTGTGGGCGTCCCCTGTCTATTGTACAAGGAATACAAGGAGATATGAAACAGATCGGATCTAAAATTACTAGCCAGGAACTATTGGTTTTAAGTTCTGTTTTGCAGAGTCATCAGCTGCCCATCAACCTCTACATCCTCTCAAGTCTGGAGTCTCAGTGTGGATCAAAGAGTGGAGAAAGACACCGTTGATACCGCATTGGAAGGGACCTTATGTTGTCATCTTAATAACCCCAACAGCAGTTAAAGTTGCAGAGCTTGAACCCTGGATTCATCACAGTCGAGTAAAGTCAGCAGCTGTTGAGAGCACTGTAGAAAGGAAGGCAGCTACAAAAGTATTAACTATGTGGCAATATTACCCTATACCCCAAGATGATGCTGTTACATGAGTATAATATGTGATTTAATTCCCCCCCTTTCCAACTTGCGGGTGAGAATAATCAAAGGGGGGAATGTGGTAGGCTATGGCCTATATAATAGCCTGTACATGTATGAGAGGCCTGCAAGCTAAGCCTGAGTCCCCACCCCCACTTAGAAATAGTAGTGCTGAGAAAGATCAGAGTCAGTGAAGGTCTGAGGATCTGCCTTAAACCGTTCTAAACTGCTTTTGATACGTTTGTGTTAATCCTTTTTCAATTCTTTTATGCTGATGATAGATATGTTCCAGTGTTTTGCATTCTCACATTCTCTAAGCCTAGAGATGACCTTGTAGTAGGGATGTGTTTATGTCTAGAAACTGAGCCTTTGTTAGAATAGCCTGAGAAGGGGGAACAGGGTGACCCAGAGAGGGTCCCCGATTGGAGAGATGCAGGGGGCGTTGGAACCAATAGAAAGTCTGCATGTATCAAGCTGAAGAAAAGGTATAAATGAGTATGTCTCTGTAAGAATGTTGCTCAGTCTTTTTGAAGCTTGTCTCTCTGAGCCATGTGCACAATAAACTGGCTTGGATCTTTGAACTGACTCCTGGTTTTACTTATTGCATGCTTATCAGCTGCTACAGTAGAACGCTTCAGTCTTCTCCTGATTGATGAGGAGGGTTGTGTCTATCAAGCCAATCTTTTACGTCTGTGAAACACTTATGTAAGCTGTCAAGGTCTGGAGAGGGGAGATTAACGGGTGTGAAAAACGTGTCATCTGCATAGATTTGATATAGGATTTTGTGTGCTTTAAAGATCTGACATAATGGTTGGATGTAGATATTGAAGAGTAAGGCTGATAGACTAGATCCTTGGGGTACACTTGTATTCTGCGAGAATGTGTTTGAAGTTGTCTTGCCAATCCATACTTGCTGCTTCCGGGAATCCAGGTAAGAGCAGAACCAGTTGAGGGCGGTGTCATGGAGGCCAATTTCAAAGAGTCGTAGTAATTGATGGTGCGAAAGGGAGTCAAAGGTGGCGGAGATGTCAAGGAAAATTAAGATGAAACCATTCTTGGTATAGTGCAAGCAGGTTGTAAAGGTATTTAGGGAGGAGATGTTGAGTGTTTCAACCCCATGGAACTGTCTGAAGCCATGTTGTTGGGAGTCTAGGGGTGCAAGATCGTCAAGATGATCTTAAAGCTTTCTTAGGATAATTTTCTCTGTTATTTTTGCGACTCGCGGGATGCTTGATGTTGGTCTGTAGGATTTGGGGGAGGTTTGGTCAAGATTTGAGCTTCTGAGGAGAGGTCAGATTGAGGTTTGCTTCAGTGCTGTGGGCATAAGGCCTAGAGAAAGTGAAGAAGTCTTCTGTGAGAGATGTGTGCGGGTTACGAACTCCTTCTCTATCTCAGCCGCCTTGTCTTCCATGGGCTTGTTGAATAGTTGTTCACCAAGGCAGGGCAAGTCCAGGAGTTTCTCCTGGACCCACTGCTCCAGGTCCAAAGACTGGAGCCATGCCTGACGCCGGGCCCCAATGCCAGACGCTGCCACGTGGGCTGAGGATTCGAACCAGTCGTATGCAGCGTGGGAGAGGTACTTCAAGCAATCCGTGACCAACCTCAGCAGGGTCTGGAACCTGAGAAGGTGGTCGCCCCCAAGTCCCGCCGAGAAGCCACTGAGCTCTCTGGCGAGGTCATGCAGGAACATGCCCATGTAAAGTTGGTAAGCCTGGATGCAGCATGCCAGCATGGACCCTTGGTAGGCCTTGCACCCAAGGGCATCAAGGGCACGGGATTCCCTGCCGGGTGGGACGTCAGGCACTTTTGTTTCCACATAGCGGACTCAACTACCATCGAGTTGTGGGGAAGCTGAATTTTCCAGAACCCCGGGGCTCACTGAACCCTGTACATGACATCGAGTCTCTTGCTGACAATGGGGACCGAAGCAGGTGTCTCCCACATGTGGAGAAGCAGCTGGGCCAGGATGGGCAGCACTGGGACCGTGAGAGATTCCCAAGGTGGGGACTCGTACTGTAAGATGTCCAATTCCTCGGCTCTTGGTTCCTCCTCTGTCTGCGTCTGCAGGTTGAGGGCCTGCTCCATATCATGCACAAACACCAGAAAGGAGGTGTCCTCTGCGAGGTGGGGGAGGGGGGGATGGATCAGAGGGCATATTCCTGTGGACATGGGTCTTTGGGGAGGTATCTCTGTCCGATTCCCAGCCTGAAAGTTCCAAGGAGGACTCCGAGTCGGGCTGGTCACCCCCAAAGAATGGGATGGTGAGCAAGACTGGTGCCGAGGACCTGCACAAGGCCCACGGCTCTTGGGGGTTTCCAGGGCAGAACTGGGTCCCTCCTTCGAGGGCCCCTCGGTCTCGAGGCGCAGGTCAGCCGTGCTGGGCAGAAGAGCCTGCTGTGCAGCTCGGAAGGCAGAAATGCTGCACTCCAGTGCCAGCATTCGGGACTCCCACTTGGGCGTGGGACCCTGCGACGCCAACGCCAGAGTTACTGGATCTGGCATAGCAATGAGAGGGGGTCTTCACCGGGATGACCCTCCGGAAACCGGCCATCTTCACCAGAGGTCTCTGCATCTGTATGCAGTACCTTTAGAGGCCGCTCCTTGTCTGACTTTCAAGAATGCCGAGGAGGGCTAAGAGACCAAGCACGAGGATGCTCGCACTTGTCCGGTGCACCCGACAGTGACTTCGAGGTCATCATCTTCTTACGCCGCTCCACTTCAGGGGAGCCCTGGTCGGCGTGCCACCTTGGGGGTGGGGTCTCACAACCAGGGATCCGATGAACGGTGGGATGGCTTGGGGCGCCGCTGGGGATCCCCGAGCGGGTCTTACGGAAAATGTCATCAGACTTCTGCTTACGAC
Organism: Ichthyophis bannanicus; assembly: GCA_033557465.1. Classification (NCBI taxonomy): domain Eukaryota; kingdom Metazoa; phylum Chordata; class Amphibia; order Gymnophiona; family Ichthyophiidae; genus Ichthyophis; species Ichthyophis bannanicus. Next base: position 1,017,233,662 of record CM066034.1, on the reverse strand, counting down.
TTAGCAGGGCCTTGGTGGACATTTTCTTACATAACGAGCAGAGCTCCGGGTTATGGTCAGCCCCCAGGCACCGTAGACAGTAGTCATGGGTGTTTGTGAGCGACATGTTTTTGAAGCATCTGTTGCATTTCTTGAAACCGTTGGCCACTGGGGCAAAAAGGGCCCCTGCGAGTTCGAAGACCCTCGAGGCCAGTGGTTGGGAGAAAAGGGTGCAAAAGGGCCCGAGGAGAAAAATATCCTAAAAAAAGGTTGAAAAAGGAATCCCTTCACACACAGAGGGCAGGGGCAAGGGAATGGACGGGTAGAGAACTGGTGCAACCGGAAAAAACAAGAGTCAGAGGCCGAAATGAAACACTTTTTCCGAGGGAGGATGCACGTCCAAAGGGCTCCGCGGAAAAAGGGAGACTGAGCAAGATGGCACCTTTGGGCGGGAAAAGGACCACACATTCGTGGCAGCAATCCCAAAGGCTTTCTTTGAAAGCTGGGGAATTGCTCTGCACGGGCTCCGTCGGTGCCGACGTCACCCATAAGTGAGGACTGACTTCCTGCTTGTTCCTGAAGAAACTAAACTAAACTCGAAAAGATCAGTGTCAGAGATGAATGTAGGAGAGGAAGTATAGAAGACAGGAGGGGAGAGTAGCAGCAGATGGACTTGTGACCCTGGAAAGAGTTAAATAGAGATGGAGGAAAGCAGAAACTAGAGACTGGAACCAATATGATAAGAAAATAAATGGCCAGATAAAGGTAGAAAACCAGAATTTTATTTTCACTTTACTGATTGGAATCTGTCAGTTTTTGTAATTTACATGTGCAGCTCTTTCTATTTCTCTAGTGTTGCACTACATCCTGAGTCTGACTTGTTGAAGTTTGATTTTAATTTTTGCCTACATATTTCTATTTTTAGTTTGTGGTCACTTATTCTGTACTTTTGTGGACGTATCTATGTTCTAAGTGTCCGACTGAGGCCAGTTATTCTGTTAACATGGAGTCTTTATGCAGGGATTTGTAGTTATCTGGCTTGTTCAGTTTTCCCAGTAGCTGAATGGATGTTCTGGGCCCACTGCAGTATCTATGATACTGTCCTAGATAAACTCTTTGTCATGGGAGTTTTGGAAGTAGTGCTGTTAAGGAATAGTAGATTTGCTCTATAGATCCTGTACTGTGGGGTTCTTGATTTTTCTTTTTGTTCCTTGTGTAGAGTCAACTGTAGGGTGCTGATGGGATACGGAGCGTCTCTGAGATCTACAGTTTTTTTTGTGCCAGCTATGTTCTCTTCTCAGTTGTGACTGGATGCTGGGGAAGGGGGAAAAGAGGCAGAGGAGATGTAGCGGGGAGGAGGCGCAAGTTTTAGCACTGGCCCCTGGGCTCTGGAGGCCCACAGTACGCCACTACACTAGGTCATGCTTCTACTGTGCCCCCCCCCCTCATTTTTTTCAACTAAGGATCCTCTATGTCTATTCCATGCCTTTTAGAAATTCATTACCATTTTAGGCCCTCCAAGATACTATGGGAGGATGTTCCCCGCATCCATGAAAAGTGTATTTCCTAAAGGGTAGCCTTCAGAGAAGAAAACCAGCACTACAATTCCCTCAGAGTGCTAGTTCAAATCCAAGCACCCTGACAAGTACACAGACGTTGTATATCATGTTTCTTTTCTCCCTTCAATTACGATATGGAGCCTGGAGCTTCTGGTCTGCAAGTGGCCACTCTAGTACATAAGCCTTACATGACATCCAGCCTATACCTCTGACTTATTTTCCAGGGCAGCTTCAAGTAGAGATGTGGCATGCTTCTTCCTATGAAGCGACTCCAACAAGAGATGGGGAATTCTCTTCCTCACGAGATATCCTGACCAGTGTTAACGGCGCAGAGAGTTTCAAGCACATACGGATTCTAGCTGCAGCTAAGAGCAAGAAAGAAATCACATCACTAGGGAAGACCCTAAGAAGTCAGAAATACCACACAGCTGCCATTTATCAGACTGAAATAGCAAAACTATTATAACAGAATGAAATCTACACTTTGCTAAGATTTACTGTAAAAACTGAGGCCATGCATCTAGATGTAATAGTACATGATGGAAATAATATATTAATTTTCAGCAAACAAGAGACCAAAGAGTGACTGTGTATGATAATCTAAAACCATAAGACAAGGCGATGGCCAAAGATGGAGGAATGTAGCATAGGAAGAGGAATAACTAGAAAGGAAAAAAGGACAGTGATAAGGCTTCTGTACAGGCCCTTGGATTGCCGCAGTCCAAATGCATGACCTTACATTTTTTAACATTAAATCTCAGCTGCCAAATTCTAGACCATTCTTCAAGCTTAGCCAGATCCCTCCTCATATTATCTACACCTTCATGGGCGTCTACTCTATTGCAGATTTTGGTATCATCCGCAAAGAGGCAAACCTTACCTGACAGCCCTTCCGCTATATCACTAACAAAGATGTTAAAAAGAATCGGACCAAGGACAGATCCCTGGGGCACACCATAGGTAACATCCTTCTCCTCAGAGTGAGCTCCATTTACCTGTACCCTTTGTCGCTTCCCCACTCAACCAATTTCTAACCCAAGCAGTAACTTTAGGGTGCACCCCTAGGGTGCTCAGTTTGTTTATAAGTTGCCTGTTCGGAACGGTATCAAAGGCTTTACTGAAATCTAAATATACCACATCTAGGACTCTCCCTCGGTCCATCTCCCTAGTCACCCAGTTAAAGAAATCAATCAGATTTGTTTGACAAGTGACATCAGCTTTTTCAGATGCTTTTTTTTTTTTTTTTTTACTAGACATTATGTTATTTTTTGAGCAGACTATTTATTATAACCAGCTCGATAGCAGTACGTTTTTGAAAGAAAAAGCATCTGTGAGAATAGTGGCACTGAATGAGCCTATGTGGTATAAAGGTTGGCTTTATGGACAATGAAGTGTTATTGCTGAATCTTCTAAGCGTGTTCCATATGACCACTTGGTGTAATGTCTATAAATGTGTTCGTTTTGTGCGCTCACCACAAAATACTGCTGACAAGACAGTGTAATTCCAATCGCTATTTGTCCTCCTTTAGTATCATTACTGATCATGATTTCTAACAACATGCATTGTTAACCACTTACACTAGGATTTTATATAAAGAACTAGGCCCTTTCTTATAAAATTACCCTCAAGATTCAGTTTTAAAATAAACAGATCTTTCTCCCTCTTCTTGTAATCAAGAAGACTAAAATCTCTGGGTGGGCACCCCCAACTCCTCCTCCTTTCCCTGAAAGACACACAAAACTAGGCAAAAAAACAACACACTCTAAGACCCCTCCACAGTATTTGGACTACGTAATTTTCAGTGCCAGCTCTCTGGATCTTCCCATGAAAACTCCAAACATGAACTCCACAATTCAGAAATTTCCAAAGCTTTTGCCCCATTAAGTCAGCCGCTAACGGACGAACAGCATGGAAATCGGACTAACCTACCCAATTCCCCGGCATGGCAGGAGAAGACAGCAGGCAACACCCATCTGCTTCTTTTCCTCTGCATTCAGAACAGACAGACAATACAATAGCTCAGAACAAGGTTACAAATAGGGAAAGGTAAGGAAACACAGAGGAACAAGGGAACGGGATCCAAAGACAGCCTCAAAGAGGTAAGCTTTCAGCACGGATTTGAAAAGGGGCAGAGATGAAGCCTGATGTACAGACTACGTTTACGCCAGACATAAGGAGCAGCAAGGGGAAAGAACTGAAGTCTGGAATAGGCAGTGGAAGAAAAGGGCAGAGAGAGAAGCAAGCCAATAGAAGAGCAGAGTTCATGAGGAGGGGTGTAGGGAGAGAGGAAAGACGGTGAGGAGCAGTAGAATGAATGCATTTATAGGACAGAAGTACAAGTATGAATTGGATACGAAAATGGAAGGGGAGCCAATGAAGGGTTATATGAGAGTATTGGGCTGGCGGAATATAAACCACACAGAGTTCTGAGCGGGCTGAAGGGGAGAGAGATGGCTCAGAGGAAGACCAGCAAGGAGGAGGTTGCAGTAGTCATGATGTGACTATAGAGTGGATAACTGTCTTAGTAGTGTGTTCAGAAAGGAAGGGGCGAGTTTTGCTAATGTTACAGAGAAAGAAATGACAGGTTTTAGCTAACAGTTGGATGTATTTGGAAAGGAAGGAGTCAAAGATGACCCCAAGGTTGGGGGCTGAGGAAACAGGAAATAGGAGAGTGTTATCCACAGAGATAGAGAAAGGAGGAAGGGGGGAGGGGGTTTAGGGAAAAAAATAAGAAGTTCGGTTTTGGCCATGTTCAATTTCAAATGGTGGTGAGACATCCAGGCAGCAATGTCAGATAGGCAGGCAGAGATTCATGCCTGGAGTGTCGCAGAAAAATCAAGTGTGGAGATAGATCTGAGAGTCATCAGTTTAAAAATGGTACTGAAAGCCATGGGAGGAGATGAGAGCACCAAGGGACTGGGTATAGAGAGAGAAAAGGAGAGTTCCCAAAACAGACCCTTGGAGTACACCAACTGAGAGTGGGATAGCAGTAAAGGAGGAACCACCAGAACAAACACTAAAAGATCGATGGGAGAGATAAGAAGAGAACCAGGGCAGCACAGAGCCCCTAAAACCAAGTGAGGACAATGTGTCAAGGAGAAAATGGTGGTCAACAGTGACTTTCTGCCATCACTTTAGCACCGTGGTGGCCCTTAAAGTGCCAGCGTGCCTGTCGGAGAGGGCAGGAAGGGCATCGGGGCAAGAGCGGTACACTGTGAGGGCGCACGCACGCGCTTTAAGAACCACTGCAATGTAGTGCTGAAGTGGCTTTCAAAAATAATAATATAATAAAAGCATTGAGGGATCATCGTGCCGCTCCCTCTGCAAGGTGACATGGGAGGGGGGAGGGGACACAGAGTGGTACAGCACGGGGTCGCATGGTGGGACTGCCTAGAGCAGCAAAATGCCCTTGGGAGAAGGAGCTCAGAAAACACCAACAAATAGGAACAGAAGTGAGGATGATCTTGAATGATTTTCAGAAAACTGTTTGCAAAGAGCTAGCTAAATGAAAAGAAGGCAAAGCAATAGGAGCAGAAGGGATATATCTGAGAGCACTGAAGGAACTTGGGGAAGTTATAGCGGCTCCACTGTCTGACCTTTTCAATGCTTCTTTAGAGTTAGGAGAGGTCCCAGGGGGCTGGAGAAGGGTGCATGTGCTCCCTCTACGCAAAAGCGGAAGTAAGGATGGGGTTTGGAACTACAGGCCGGTTAGTCTGATCTCTGTAGTGAGTAAATTAATGGAAACGCTGCTAAAATAGACAATAGTGAGGTTTCTAGAGACCAATGGATTGCAGGATCCGAGGCAGCATGGGTTTACTAGAGGCAGGTCTTGTCAGACAAATCTCAATTTCTTTGATTCGGTGATCAGAGAGTTGGACAGAGGGAGAGCCCTAGATGTGGTGTACTTGGATTTCAGTACAGCTTTTGACACCGTCCCACACAGGTGACATAAATAAATTGAGCACCCTAGGAATGGACCCTAAAGTAAATAACTGGGTTAGAAATTGGTTGAGCAGGAAGCGACAAAGGGTACAGGTAAATGGAGCTTACTCTGAGGAGGAAGAGGAGGTTACCACGGGTGTGCTCCAGGGATCTGTCCTTTTTAACATTTTTGTAAGTAATATTGCAGAAGGGCTAATTGGGTAAGCTTTGCCTCTTTGTGGACGATACCAAAATCTGCAATAGAGCAGACACCCAGGAAGGAGTAAATAACATGAGGAGGGGAGGGATCTAGCAAAGCTTGAAGAATGGTTGAGAATTTGGCAGCTGAGATTTAATGCTAAAAAATGCAAAGTCATGCATTTGGGCTGTAAAAATCCAAGGGATCGGTATGGTACAGAGGATGAAGTACTTCTGTCCACAAAAGACGACGACGACCTGGGAATGATTTTTATGATGATCTTAAAGTGGCTAAACAGCTAGATAAAGCGATGGTGAAAGCCAGAAGGATGCTTGGGTGCATTTGGAGAGGAATGGCCAGCAGGAAGGAGGTGATAGTGCCTCTGTATAAATCGCTGATGAGACCTCATTTGAAGTATTGTGTGCAATTCTGCAAATCACACCTTTAGAAGGATATAAATAGGATGGAGTCGGTGCAGAGGGTGGCTGCCAAAATGGTCAGTGGGCTTTGTCATAAGGCATTTAGAGACAGACTTAAAGATGTCAACATGTATACTTTGGAAGAAAGACAGGAGAGGAAAGAGATGATAGAGACGGTAAAATACCTCAGTAGCTTAAATACACAAAAGGAGAGTCTCTTTCAATTGAAAGAAAGCGCTGCAATTAGGGGGCATAGGATGAAGGTGAAAAGGGATAGACTCAGAAGTAATATGCAGAAATATTTCTTTACGGAAAGACTGGTAGATGCATGGAATAGTCTCCCAATGGAGATAGTAGAGACGACGACTGTATCTGAATTCACAAAAGCATGGGACAAATACAGAAGATCTCTAAAGGGGGGGAAAAAAAAAGAGATTGTAAAGCTTAGTAGTTGGTATGGAAGGGCAGACTACATAGGCCGTATGGTCTTTATCTGCTGCCATGTTTCTAGGTTTCTATTAGAACAATGTTGCCACAGGTCTGGTGTTACAAAGGCAGTACAGAAAACGCATCTTTGGTGACACAAGCTCTCCAGAAGACCTTGGTTTAGTGCAAAGCTTTTGGAGAAAAATAATGGGGACCCAGCTAATTGCCAGGATAATCATCTGTTTCACACTCATCGTTTCAGGGAACGAATAAAGCACAGGGTGGGCTTTAGCAAACTAGAGAAATTCATGAGAGAGATGCCTGCATCACTCAAACTCGGTGTCAGCAAGTGCTGGCTTTTAAGTTATCGTAATAAAAGCTGCTAAAAGGCTGCGGTCTTGCTTCCTTTTAATTGCTCTATTTAGGTTCTTTATCCACCTTTGATTTGCTTCACTCTGGTGTCTTAAACAGTAACCCTTCTTTTCTGCACTAAAGAGGTGTGCATGATAATACTGTAAAGTCAGGGGGAGGGGGACTGTTTAGCAGTTTATGACACTTGAGCCAAGACTCTTAAAGCTTGGTTCTGTAACAAAGTGGGTGAGAGGAATGATCCAACTTGACCAGATCCTCTAGCAACAGTGGCAAGGCCACAGGTCCTTACTGGAATTGGACTTTCTGTCATACCCCTCGGTTTTCATCAGGGGTGTACCAATCATGGGGTGACAGATCGCACTTCCTGAAAAGCGTCTAAATCCTTTCCTGAAACTATTTATGGCACGGACTCTACAACATCCCACAGCTGCATAATTCTGAGCCCTCTGGCGATTCTCCACATAAATGTTATCAGGTAACTTCACTCAGAGACACAAAGCTTATAATGTCATCAAGCTCTTGAAAAACCAACATCCAGTCCATACATCCTTGAGCAGAGTGCGAATAATCCCAAAGCCAGTTATATGGCGACCTTTTATTTGTATGTTGCCTCCAAATCAGAACTCACTGTTACCCTTCCACTACTATTAAAACGTCCCTTCCCATAATTCTTACAATCTAATTTCCACATGGGTCAATAGACAGTAAAGCAACTAGCCCCAGCTCACACCAGACTTCCCTGGTTAGCAGCCTACTCCTCCACTCTTTTAGGTGGCTTCACGTCACTTCATGTCTTGATACGATGACCTACAATACCTATTCTTTAATGTTGTAGAAAGTATTATGCTGCAAAGTGCAAGAAACAGGTACCTACACAATCAGGAGAAAGTACGGTGCCTCCTGCCTGCGGATCTACACGCTAACTGCCCTAATAAGAACATAAGATTTGCCATACTGGGTCAGACCAAGGTCCCTCAAGCCTACTATCCTGTTTCCAACAGTGGTCAATCCAGGTCACAAGTAAGGTAGGCAGATTCCATGTTGCTTATCTGAAGGGTAAGCAGTGGATTTCCCCAGTCCACTATAATGGCTTAAGACTTTTTCTCCAGGAATTTGTCCAAACCTCTTTTAAACCCAGCTACACTTACAGTTTTTAATACATCCTCTGGGAACAAATTCCAGAGCTTAATTATCTCTGATTCACCCTACTGTTTTTGATCTTTTGACCCGTTCCCAATCCACAATAGGACAATGCCTCCTATCCCATGACTTTTTCATCTCCTCATGAGGGACTTATTTATTTATTTATTTAACATTTCTTATATACCGCGCTCTTTGTCATCAGTGCGGTTTACATTGAAACAGTATAACACTTGGTCAGTTAAATTTGGCCATTGCTTACAAAGAACAGGGCATTTAACATGGGGTTAAACTTGGGGGGGAACTATATACATTTCTAGTAAGTTACGTTGTTGCTAAGTTCACTGTAGGATTTAGTAATCATATAGCAGGGGTGTGAGATTGTGAGGGTGGGGGAGGGTGAGGGGGATATCTAGATGTGTAAAGTGCATGAGAAAAAGATGGTGTTTGAGGGCTTTTCTGAACAGCCTAAGGTCCCTGATTGCTAGGAGCATGGTTCACGAATGCCCTGTTGATGGTGGACCGGTTGAGGTTTGTAGATCCCCTTGGTGTGCGTAGCATGTCTGAAGCCAGTGATCTCCTAGACCTGTTGTTTGCGGTGTGTGAGATAAGGTTTGAGACTGATACAGGTGCAATTTTGTTGAAGGCCTTAAAGGTAATGAGGAGGGCCTTATATAGGATTCTACAGCTTACTGGAAGCCAGTGGAGTTCTTTTAGAATGGGGGACATGTGATCATTCCTTGAGGCTCCGTAAAGTACACGGGCTGCTGCATTCATGGCTAACTGTAGAGGGTTGAGGGTGATCTTTGGGAGGCCATGCAGTATTATATTAGCATAATTGAAGTGCGGTGTGACTAGCGCTTGGATGATGGTGCGGAAGTCACCGGGTTCAATCATAGGTCTCAAGTGCCGCAGGGTTTTAATCTTGAAATAGATAGCTTTTACAGTGCGTTTTATGTGTTCCTTGAAGTCCAACTGTTGATCCAGTATGACCCCAAGATAGCGTATGTTGAATTTGACTGGAAGTTCTGCGTCTCTGACTTTCAGTGTTGGTGGAGGAGAGAAGCATTTATTTCTTGTGATTATTAGGACTTCTGATTTTTTGAAATTTATGCGGAGGTTCTGAGTGAGTAGCCAATCCGTTATTGCGTTGAAGCAATTGATTAGCACTGTATAGTCTGGGCAGGTGACAGTTATAGGTGTAAATAGCAGCACATTGTCAGCATACATGAGGCAAGATATGCCGAAAGAGCAGGTAATGTCACAAATTGGCTGCATGTAGATATTAAAGAGCAGAGCAGATAGTGAGGAACCTTGGGGTACACCCCGATTCTGCTGGAAGGGTTCGGATGTGGTGTTGCCAATACGGACTTGTTGCCATCTGCCTTCAAGGTAGGATTTGCACCAGTTCAATGCTTGGTCCTGGATTCCCTTCTCATGAAGCCGCCTCAGGAGCTGCAGGTGGTCTACGGAATCGAACGCTGCCGCTATATCAAGGAAGATTAGCGCAAAGCCCTTCTTTGCGCAGTCTATTCCATTGATAAGTGTACTGGTTAATGTCGTTAGTAGAGTTTCTACACCGTGTGCTTCTCTGAAACCATGTTGACATGGGTCTAATGGGGAGGATGAATCTATATGCTGTTGAATCTGTCTCTGGGTCAACTTCTCAATATTTTTGGCTAGTAATGGGATGCTAGAGATTGGACAGTAAGAATCCTCTTTCTTTGGATCAAGCTGGTTGTTTTTTAGTAGTGGACATATGGATGTTTGTTTGAGAGCATCTGGGAAGACTCCAGTTGCAAAGGACAACTTGGCAATGTTAGCTATGAATGGGCTGAGTTCTGAGCTCATAGTCCTGATCCAGTGCTTTCAAAGGCATTCAAAGGCTTTCTGAAAATCCAGATATAGTGTATCAACCGGCTCACCTTTATCTATATGTTTTGTCACACCTTCAAAATAATTTAGCAAATTAGTGAGGCAAGACTTCCCTTTGCAAAATCCAAGTTGGCGTCCCATTAAACTATAACTATCTATATATTCAGTAATTTTATTCTTTATAAGGTTTTCTACCATTTTGCCTGGTGCTGATGTCTGGCTCACCAGTCTGTAGTTTACCAGATCACACCAGGAACTCTTTTAAAAAACTGGTGTTACATTGGCCACTCTTCAATCTTTATGATGATTTTAATGATAGTTTACAAATTACTAATAGTAGGTCTGCAATTGCATTTTGAGTTCTTTCAGCAGCCTGTAATATATACCACCTGGTCAGGATGATTTGCTACTTTTTAGTTTGTCAAATTGTGCTATTACATCTTTCAGGTTCATCAAGATTTCTTTCAATTCCTCTAATTCATTACCTTTACACAACATTTCTGGCATGGGTATCTCTCCTGTATCTTCTTTAAAAAAAGAACGAAGCAAAGAATGCATTTAGTCTCTCTGCTATGGCCTTGTCCTCCTTTAGAGCCCCTTTTACTCCTCTTATCATCTAACGGCCCAATTGACTCCCTCATGGATTCTTTGTTTCAAATGTACCTGAAAAGATTTTTTTTAATGAGTTTTTGCTTCTACAGCAAGCTTTTTTCAAATTCTCTGACTGCCTTATCAATGCTTTACATCTAACTTGCAATAACCCTGGTCAAGAAGTGAGGGCTCAGCACTATCATTCAAAAAATGCCAGTGAAACCTGGAAACGTAAAGTCTTCAGAACTAGGCTACAGGAAAAGAAAAGCATGAATTTACTGGTAGGAGTGATGCTTTTTTCATTTGAAAGGAATTTAGGAGACAAATCCAAAATAAATAAGACAAAACGACATTCTCAAATGTGTGCATCCGCAATAGCTTTCCCTGCTGCCGATGACTCTCATAAGATGCTTCCAAAGCATGGCTTATTTATTGAAAAAAGGAAAAGTGTTTGCTCCTGTTCAGGTCATGCATCTGGTGCTTAGTAAAAGGCTTTTATTGAGAAAAAAGTTCCAGCATTTGGACATCCGATGATGGAGAGTGTAACAGTGCATGTCCAGCACATACTGGCAGAGCCCTGAGCTAGGAACTGACTCAAGATTGTGTCAACACAATCTTCTACACAAATCTCTTTCAGTGTCTGCATGGTCAGACAGCAGAGTTTGAGACTAGAAAGATGAAGAGAACTGACTAGGCTTCTTCTTCTTGTCTTTTTTAGGTGTGAAGTCAAGACTCAGAGAATGTAACAGACAATCCAAATCCAATTCACTATCAAAACACTCCATGAGCACAAAAACCGCTGACCAAACAGGGGAACACCCAGCACCTAAGCTGCAGATCTCTGGAGTTTCCAGGGAGTCGGGACCCTAGTTCAAATGATCCACTACAAGTATTTCTCAGGGGAACACCCAGCACCTAAGCTGCAGATCTCTGGAGTTTCCAGGGACCCTAGTTCAATTGACCCACTACAAGTATTTCTCAGGGGAAAAATCAGCTCAGGAACAAGGGGCTGAGCCTTGGTGGATAAAAAACTCTATATTTTCAAAAATGCATCAGATTCTTAAATTCTCAGCTCCAAATATTAACACAATCATCCACTCACTGCCCCCAACCTAAGATCTCTCCAGCACTACAGTCTCACGGGTCCCACACTCACTGCTCTGAAGCTGAGCTCTCCCCAGCACTACAGTCTCACGGGTCTCACACTCACTGCTCCGAAACCGAGCTCTCCCCAGCACTACAGTCTCACGGGAACCACATTCACTGCTCCTATGCTGAGCTCTCCCCAGCACTATAGTCTCATGGGTCCCAACCTCACTGCTCCGAAACTGAGCTCTCCCAGCACTAGTCTCACTGGTCCCACACCCACTGCTCTGAAGCCGAGCTCTCCCCAGCACTACAGACTCACAGGTCTCACACTCACTGCTCCGAAACTGAGCTCCCCCCAGCACTACAGTCTCACGAGTCTCACACTCACTGCTCCAAAACTGAGCTCTCCCCAGCACTACAGTCTCACGGGAACCACACTCACTGCTCTGAAACTGAACTCTCCCCAGCACTACAGTCTCATGGTTCCCACACTCACTGCTCCGAAACTGAGCTCTGCCCAGCACTATAGTTTCACAGGTCTCACATTCACTGCACCGAAACTGAGCTCTCCCAGCACTACAGTCTCACGTGTCTCACACTCACTGCTCCGAAGCTGAGCTCTCCCCAGTACTAGTCTCACGGATCTCACACTCACTGCTCCGAAGCTCAGCCCTCCCAGCACTACAGTCTCACGGGAACCACACTCACTGTTCCAAAGCCAAACTCTCCCCAGCACTACAGTCTCACGGGTCTCACACTCACTGCTCCAAAGCTGAGCTCTCCCCAGCACTATAGGTCACACATTCAGTGTCCCTGAACTGAGCTCTCCGCTGCATTACAGGTCACAGGTCGCATATTCTCTGCCTCTAGTCTAAGACCAATACAAGCATTGTGGAACCTTTGTCCCTTGGGGAAACTGCTAGGTACATATGACCTAGATTGGCCACTGTTGGAAACAGAATACTGGGCTTGATGGACCTTGGTCTGACCCAGTATGGCATATCTTATGTTCTTATGTTCTTATGACTCACTTCTAGATTTTGATATCTCAAGATTACAATGCTGAGGAAAGGTGCATTTGACACATATTTGACCAACCTTTTTAAGTTCCATCAAGTCAGTGTTGACTTATAGCGACCCAGCTACCTCTGGGTTTTCTTGGCAATATATCACCGGAAGTAGATTGCCAGCCTATTCTTCCGAGGCAATGGAGGGTAAAGTGACTTGCCCAAGGTCACAAGGAGTGCTAGTGGGAATCGAACCCTTGATCTTCTGGGTACAAGGCAGTTGCTCTAACCACTAGGCTACTCCTCTACAGTTGACCAACTTTATTCTGGCTAATACTCCTCTCTCTTGCAACATCCACCCACTGCACACTGTGAGGGAACGTTCTATAAACCGCTTTCCTATGGAAAACAGCATTTTACATGAGTAACTGGGTCTTATAAAATTACATCATGCCTGACAGTACACAACGTATAAGCTCGCAGGTATTTCTACAGTAAACTTGCACAGGGGATGAGTATGGGTGAGACACAATGTACACAAGTGTAAAGTCTGCACTGACATTTCTAGTTGCTGCCGAGCAGGCATGTCTTGAACAGAGGAGTGACTCCTGCAGGGTGTGCACTAGCCTTTTATATAGTCAGATAGGTGCCTCTGTTTCTTTATAAAAAAGTACGAGGACAGGCACCTTCCTGTTCACTTTACCTCGGCGCCCTGTCACAGTATTAACCCTCGAATAGACGTGATTCACAAAGACACAAACAGTGTGATCACACCAGGCCCCACAGTAGTCACATCACCACAGGCCTAAAGATGGTGCTGCAGTGTGGGCTGATGGGAGGAGGGGTCCCCAGCTCTTTCGAGCATTAGCAGGGGCAGTATCGGGGAACATTCATGGGTCTGGGGGGCAGGCTGGACCCATAAAGCTCTTCGCAGTTCGTTAGCATACTAGGACCCGCTCTGGTCTATAGAAAGTCTTATGATGGACCTGCCTAAAGGAACCAGCATCTGCAATCATAAAGTGAATTTTTAAGAAAGGGAGCGCATTCTTACCTGTTGTTCTCCGGAGCTCCTCACACTGGCTAATATGAGGGAACTTCAGAATCTCCTTCCACTTTTTGCTTCTTCCTTTCCGCTTTCCTCCACCCCCTGGGAGAGAAGACAGTGCATTAGACCTGACATGTGTACTCGCTGGGCAGCATATTCAAAGACACATTTAGCCAGCTGCGAAGGGGATAATTTCATAAACGTCCACGCAGGTTTTAACACTGCAGCCCTCTTTTATAAAGTGAAGCATGTGCACTCTGTACGTTAAGGAATAGGGGTGCACAGATTTGTTATCTATTTTATTTTATTTACAAGTTTTTATATACCACTTCTTCCAGCGATTGGTGGCGGTTTATAGAGATCATCATAAATTTACAATAAAACAATAATTGAACTCATTAAACTAATTCTGGTAACAAAAACTATGCACATGTAAGCAGATCATTGAATATTGATCATTCTGTTTTTATGGATTGAACTTGATCACGGTAAGGAGTGGAGGTGAAGCTAGGTTGCTTGAGGTAGAGGATTATGGGTGAATGAACCATAGGATTCAATAAAAAGGTGCATTCTGAGTTCCTTGCGGAAGGTTTGAAAGTCCTTTACCGCTCTTAAGTTGGTTGGAAGCACGTTCCAGAGTGTTGGGGCGATATATGTGAAAGCTCTGGAACTGGTAGATTTATTTGTATTGTGAATATGAGTGGGTATTGTTAGAGTGTTTTGGGAACAATCCCATCTATTTCTTGTAAAAAAAGAAAGATAAACTGAGAAGGGAGCAAAGGTAAGATGGAACTATTTTATTGTAGTTTGACAATTGTATAAGTGGTACAAAACACTGTGGCCAGAATCATTACTGAACAGCAAAATACAAATACATAACCCCCACGCTCCATCAGCTACACTGGCTCCCTGTCTCTGTACGCACCAAATTAAAAAACATAATAATAATCTTCAAAACATTAAATAACCTCTCTCCAGCAACTCTCCAACCACTGATCAGGAAGACACTCCCAACCAGAACAAGAAGACGAGCAGACAACATCCAAAAGACCCCACTAAACTTGAAAAGCAGCAATAGCACTAAGATGGACTCTCACTGAATTGGTCTTTAGACCAGAAGTTGATAATTGGAGGAGTACCAAAAGGGGGTTAAGTCCCTTTTGTGAACACCAGAGAACCTTTTCCACTTAAAAGCGTAGGAACGTCTTGTGGAAGGTTTTCTGGAAGCCAGAAGGATATCCTTTACTTGTTGAGAAAGGTTAAAATCCTGGAATTCTAGGCTTTTCAGTAACCAGGCCCCGAGATGTAGGGACTGGGGATTGGGATGCAGTAAGCATCCGTCTTCCTGAGACAGAAGATCTGGAGCATTCCCCAACTCCGGAGGAGTGGTTTGAGAGAGACACAGAAGAAGATACCATGTTTGTTGTGGCCAACATGGAGCTACGAGTATCATACGACCTCTGTCTCTCTGAAGTTTGAATAAGGTTTTGGAAATGAGGGGAATGGGTGGGAAGGCATAGAGGAAGTCCTGACCCCAGTGGAGTAGGAAAGCATCTCTTGCCTGACAGTTGTGAGCCGGGATTCTGAACAGAATCGGGGAAGTATGCCATTCTGTGGACTTGCAAAGAGGTCTATATCTGGTGTTCCCCAGATTTGAAATACTCGAGCAAGCTGGTATGAGTGGAGAGACCACTAGTGTGGCAGCAGTATTCGACTGAGTCTGTCTGCCCAAGAGTTTTGAATGCCCAGAAGGTATACTGCAAACAGGTGAATTTGCAACTCTGTCAAGGGCCCTTAGTCGCAAAGCTTCGTTACATAGCAACAGAGAGCCTGTTCAGCCTTGCTTGTTCACATAGAACATAGCTACCTGATTGTCGGTTTGGACCAGAACTGTTTTGTTGCTGAGATAGGTTTGAAAGACTTGAATAGCACTGAAAATGGCTCTCAGCTCTAGGAGGTTTATGTGAAGAGAAACCTCCTGTGAGGTCCAAAAACCCTGAGTGGAGAGGTCATGCAAGTGGGCCCCCCACCCCATCTTGGACGCATCTGTTGTTAGGGTGGCCTGATATAGAGGCTGCTGGAAAGGAGAGCCTACGGGGAGGTTTTCTAGAGATTGCCACCATTGCAGGGACAAAATCAGACGTGTGGTGTTTCTGATCTTGTCTATTAGCTGACCCGAGGCCTGTGACCATTGAGAGGAAAGGGTCCACTGGGCTGCTCGCATGTGGAGGCAAGCATAGGAAACCACATGGACAGTGGATGCCATGTGTCCCAGCAGTTGAAGCATCTCCCGAGCAGTAAGGAATACCTTCATAGATGCTTGAGATGCTAGTTGCATTATCCGTAGACAGCGTGGCTGTGGCAGGAAAGCCTTTGACCGCCATGTGTCTAGACGAACCCCTATGAATTTGAGAGATTGAGAGGGGGTGAGATGAGATTTTGGGAGGTTTATGACCAGTCCCAAGTATTGAAGAATTCTCATTGCTCGAGAAAGAGCGAAGCTGGCCTCTGGAGCTGTCGATGCTCGAATGAGCCAATCGTCTAAGTAAGGGAAGACGAATAGTCCCAGAGTCCTCATAAATGCTGCTACCACTGCCATGCATTTTCTGAAGACTCTTGGAGCAGAGGCTAGTCCGAAGGGAAGAACTCTGTACTGGAAGTGCCTTCCTTGGACCAGGAATCGAAGGAACTTCCTGTGATTTGAGTGGATGAGAATATGTGTGTACGCATCTCTTAGATCTAGAGAACATAGCCAGTCCTGACTTTGAAAGTATGGTAGGAGTGTCCCCGAGGGAGATCATTTTGAACTTTTCTTGGAACAAATATTTATTTTATGTTTAAATCTTTTTATTCAAGCAGAAACACAAAGATACAACTTAGTTTCATAAACATAAGACTATACAAGCAGAAGCAAACCATCAAACAATCATACCATACTCCCCACAACAGAAGGCATTTCCCAATAAACAGGAAAACCCCAAAGAGAAAAGAAGAGGAGAAAGAAAGTTATAGAGGACACTTGGTTTTGCTAAGCCGGGAGTACATTTGGATATGCTACCAAAGCATAACATCCTTTAAAGCCCACCTATCCCAAAACCACCCTCCCTCCCCCCCCCCCCCTCTAATCCCCCCCAGCACCAATGTTCCCTCTAATTTTCTGTAGGCTGTGTGCGCATAAAATATCAGCTGTGCAGCTTTTGAAGGAAGGTTAAATTTCTGTGCGCCACATAACGACACTCGGAGTTATATACTTTAAAATTTGACTACACGTCAGAATTAAGTATGTACACCACATTGATTGCACTAGAAAATATTATAGAACTTGTGAAAACCATAAATACACAACAACTTTTAAATTTTAAGACATCTGTGTTGTTTTCTATCAGAATCAGAACCTTTGTTAGTGATATAGCGGAAGGGCTGTCGGGTAAGGTTTGCCTCTTTGCGGATGATACCAAAATCTGCAATAAAGTAGACACCCAGGAAGGTGTAGATAACATGAGGAGGGATCTAGCTAAGCTTGAAGAATGGTCTAGAATTTGGCAGCTGGGATTTAATGTTAAAAAATGTAAGGTCATGCATTTGGGCTGCAGCAATACAAGGGAGCAATACAGCATAGGAGGTGAAGTACTTTTGTCCACTAAAGAAGAGCGGGACCTAGGCGTAGTTGTGTCCGATGATCTTAAAGTAGCTAAACAGGTAGAAAAGGCGACGGTAAAAGCTAGAAGGATGCTTGGGTGCATACGGAGAGGAATGGCTAGCAGAAAAAAGGAGGTGATAATGCCTCTGTATAAGTCTTTGGTGCGACCTCATTTGGAGTATGGTGTGCAATTCTGGAGACCGCACCTTCCAAAAGGATGTGAACAGGATGGAGTCGGTGCAGAGGGTTGCTACTAAGATGATTAGTAGTCTTCATTATAAAGCATATGAGGACAGACTTAAGGATCTTAATATGTACACCTTAGAGGAAAGGCGGGATAGAGGTGATATGATTGAGATGTTTAAATACCTCCGTGGCATAAATGATATAATAGGGTAATTAGATAAAATAAAGAGTAGCAAATCATTGGACCTGATGGCATACGTTCCAAGGTGCTAAATGAACTCAAAAATGAAACTGCAGACCTACTATTAGTAATATGCAAACTACCATTTATTTATTTAAACTTATTTTTATACCGCCTTTCTACTTTTCAAAGCAGTTTACAGTTAAACAACAGATTAACATGACCAAAAGGTACAATGTTTTACAGAGAACTGGAACAGTATAACATAACATTTAGTAAATTAAACTATGAATTATTTACATTACATTATAAAGAACAAAAATCACTGAAGTTACAAATAGTCATGGTTTAATGTGAGAAAGTTAATCTGCTTCTTTTTTTTTTGAAGGTATGAATAAACATGTAGATAAAGATGAACCCAGGAGCTTCTGGGTCGCCAGGAGTCAGGACTGACTCGAAGGCACACATTGCATTTGCAAAGATGAACAAGTGGATATAGTGTATCAGGATATTCAGAAAGTATTTGATAAGGTCTCTCATGGAAGACTTTTGAGGAAATAAAAAGTCATGGGGTAAGAACATAAGAAATGCTATACTGGGTCAGACCAAAGTCCATCAAGTCCAGTATCCCGTTTCCAACCGTGGCCAATCCAGGTCACAAGTACCTGGCAGGTTCCCAAAAGGTACACAGATTCCATGCTGCCTGTCCCAGGGGTAAACAGTGGATTTACCGGGTTCTCTTTAATAATGGTTTATGGACCTTTCCTCCAGAAACTTGTCCAATCCTTTTTTAAACCCAGCTCCACTAACCGCTTTTACTACATCCTTTGGTAATAAATTCCAGAGTTTGATTAGGCGTTGAATGAAAAAATATTTTTTTCCTGATTATCTTAAGTGGGCTACATTGTAGCTTCAATGTGTGAACCTCTAGTCTTCCTGCTTTTTGACGGAGTACTACTGGGGATTCAGAACTAGTTAATTGAGAGGTGAGTAGTTGAGGGCCTCTGGGATCTGTGCTGGGCTCGCTGATATTTGAAACATTTATAAATGACCTGGAAATAGAAACAAAGTAATTAGATTTGCAAATGACAAAAAATTATTCAGTTATTATATCACAAGAGGACCTTGAGAAATTGGGAGACTGGGCATCCAAATGGCAGATGGAATTTAATGTGGACAAGTGCAAAGTTATGCACTTTAGAAAAGAACAACCCAGACTACAGTTATATGATGCAAGGTTTGACGTTAGGAACCACCGACCAGGAAAAGATCTAGTTATCATTGTGGATAATACGTAGAAACCCTCTGCTCAGTGTGCAACAGTGGCCAAGAAGGCAAATAGAATGCTAGGAATCATAAGGAAAGGAATGGAGAATAAAACAAAGGATGACATCATAATGCCTCGTATCGCTCCATGATGTGACTACACTGAGTGCTGCATGCAGTTCTGGTTGCTGCAAGTAAAAAAAAAAAGAAAAAAAAAAAAAGATATAGCCGAATTAGAAAAGATATGGAGAAAGGCAATCCAAATGATAAAAGAGGTGGAAGAATACTCCTATGAAGAAAGGCTTAAAAGGTTAGGGTTCTTCAACTTGGAGAAGAGATGGTTGAGGGGAGATATGATAGAGTTCTGTAAAATAATGAGTGCAGCAGAATGAGTAAAGATGGATCGCTTATTTACTCTTTCAAAAAGAATAAAGACTAGGGGCAGGGCCGCCCCAAGGCTTTCTGCCGCTCCAGGCAGGAGCCCCGGCCATGCCGCCGCCTCCCTGTTCCATACCACCCCCCCCCCCACGTGCCACACCGCCGATGATTAAGTCTTCTGGGGGGGTTGGTGGTGGCTCTGTGCCACTGCTTTGGTGCCCGCAGCAGGTCATGTGCTTTGGCACACATAGCCTACCGCTTCTAACCTCTTTGCAACAGAAAGCTGCGACGGAGAGGGCTGAAACGTGGCAAGCCACGTGGGCCAAAGATGCCATGCCGCTCGTCATGATCTTCCACCCTAGACGGCCGCCTGTCCGATGGGATAACCCTGACTAGGAGACATACAACGAAGCTCCAAAGTAGTTCGTTTAAGACTAATTGGAGAAAATATTTTTCCACTCAATGTGCAAGCAAGCGTTGGAATTTATTGCCACAGGATGTAGTCAAAGCTGCGAATGCAGGTTTGAACAAGTTCCTGAAGCAAAAGTCCATAAACCATTATTAAAGTGGACTGGGGGGAAATCCATTGCATATCACTGGGATAAGCAGCATTGATATGGTCCATCTTTTGGGTTCCTGATAATACTTGTGACCTGAATTGGCCCCTGTGGGGAAACAAGCCATTGGGCTTGATGGACCTTATGTTTTATGAAAATACTGAATTCCAAAAAAGGGCAAGATTACTTAAGTTGAATTTAACATTTAAAGTAAAGAGTATGATCTGTAAGATGAACAAGGCTATATCCTGTATCAAGAGACCACCTCTTGGTATCATGGAAATAAATAAAACAATATTATGCAACCAGCTATTATGTTCTCTTAGGCTTCCGCAGCTAGTATTCACAATCTTCTACTGTTTTACAGGTCATGACGTGTTCGGTAGATGGAACCGATTTATTTCAGCCATCACAATGTGGGTTCTTCAGGGGGAACTTCACCATGAAAAAAGCCACAACACGATGGCTGAAATGTCAGTTCCACTTGTGAAGACTCAGCATGACCCAGAAAACTGCAGACTTCTACCAATAAAAATGCAGGGCCAGAAGAAAGAGAGAACAACGATGACTCCTTGGAAAAAGTGCATCGAAAGAAAAATAAAGTCATTGCGTGCAGAGGTGTCACTGACAACAGGTATCTAGAAGGATTAAGACCATCAGAGACAATGAAGAAAATAAAAAACACCAAACAAAATGCCTTAAATTCGCTTCAATAAAAAATACCCAGAACCAGAACAGAGAACTGCAAGATTGGTGGGGCTCTCCTTGTCCCTGCTAGTCAAAAAGCCAGAGTCGGGGCGGAAGAAGTCAGTCTTTTCCTTTTCTATACTTGCACTCACTTTGATTTTGTACACCGCCCTGATGCTATTGCTTGAGCGGTATATCAAATGCTGAAATAAAGATTAAGATAAAATGCTGCTGTGCTGCCTCTCCACCAGCGCCTTGAGTTTTGAAAGTGCTTACGAAGGCCAAGCAGTGGCGAAAGCTTCAGCAACACAGGTATCCTGAAGGAGGGGGATGGGGCAGAATGCTGGAGAGTGGGGAGAAATGAAAATGGTACAAACTGGTGGGAGGGAGAAGCGGGGACACATGCAAGGGGAATAGTGGCAGGATTTCTCCACTCTGCCAAGCCCAAAGCAACAGAGCTGGAGAAGGGAACAGCAAAGCTGACAGGGTTCCTAAGCCCACTAGACGTAGAAGCATCATAGAAGCCATCTTGCTGGCTTCCGTCCTTAGTTCGTCTGCACTTTAGCTCTATGGAGAGTATTGCCCCACTTTTGTTTTGTTTCCCCTCGCTTTTCCATCTTGGCTGTTTGTAATGACATTGTAACCTAGGCCACCCGCTCCCCTCTGGTCTTATCTCCTCTAGTTCCTTGTTTTGTGTCTTTTGTGCTTTTTGTTTTTCTTTTTAATTTGTAAACTGCCAAGGTACGAATGATGATTGGTGGTATATCAAGTAAATAAACTAACCGTAGAAAGGAAAGTGGAACTGGAACGGCAGTGGGACCGGGCATTCAGCAACAGCTACAACATAAAAATGAGGGGGACAAAAGCTGATGGATGGGGCCTGCAGTGGGGGTGGTGGAGACAGAGAGAAAAATCTGCATGGACAGGCTGAAGAAAGAGTGGTGGGGACAGGCTGGAGAAAGAGTGGTGGGGACAGGCTGGAGAAAGAGTGGTGGGGACAGGCTGGAGAAAGAGTGGTGGGGACAGGCTGGAGAAAGAGTGGTGGGGACAGGCTGGAGAGGGCCTCATTATTTTTTTAGGTTAACAATAGTTAAAAATGTCATGTGTGCCTTTCGGTCCATGCTGACTCCTGGTGACCCAGCAGCTCCTGGGTTTTCTTGGCAATGTGACCGGAAGTCGATTGACAGGCCTTTCTTCCGAGGCAATGGAGGGTTAAATGACTTGCCCAAGGCCACAAGGAGTGCTAGTGGGAATCAAACCCTGGTCTCTTGGTTCCCAAGCCAGTGGTCTAACCACTAGGCTACTCCTCCACTCCTAAAAATAGTTAAGCATACCCAAAAGAAGGACTACCAAGAAGGACCGCTACTGCTGGGAAAAAAATCTAGACTTGAAAGTATTTACCTGCTGGGAAATTCTCTAAATATTGGGTAAAGGGGAGTTCTTTGGGTTAAAGCTGATAGAATCTGTGTACTTTAAAAATTCAGGGCCCGATATTCCAAAGCAGTTACACGGTTTACAGGCTTGTAAACTGTGTAACTGCCTCTAACACAGTTAGTACTCCTGAATATTCCCAGATACTGCCACTATACACCCCGATACTACAGTTAGCATTGGGGCATTCCAGGATTGCATCCAGAGA